>OZ004718.1:38606450-39206450 GCA_963924515.1 Vespertilio murinus
GAGCACCTGCCACATGAGAGGGAGGGAGAGCTAGCTCCGGCCTCTAAACGCAGGGCTCTGCTCCTCTCCCATTCTGGAAGGGTGTTGAACCCAAAGGCTTTTGACCAACTAAGGGAAAGAGCTTTGAAAGGCTGCCAGTAAACCTTAGGCTGGGAGGAATCTTCAGATATTTTTGTATACGCTTGAAAAAGAAGGGGAAGGGAGAAGAAACCAAAGTCTGTTGTACGAAATGTAAATATATAGATACGTATATAAAGTCACTGTATGAGACACGTGTCCTGTGGTGGAGGCACTGAGGATGGGCTCGGACAGGGGTGGACACAGCTTCCCCTCCTCCCTCCCCCTGTCCCGCCCCACCCTCAGCTCCCGGCTGAAGAACCCGCTGGATGCTGTCACTCATGCCCCCACTTAGATTTCTAGTCATTGCTTTAATTACTAGTAAATTAGTAAGTTGTAGCACTAAGTGTCAGACTGTGCTCTCAGCACTTTACAGAACACTTATGCTGCAAGGGAAATATTATGCCCATTTACAGATGGGAAAGTGGCTCTCCCGGGTGTGAAGGTGCTTGTTCAGAGCTCCGCAGCTAGACACATGGGAACGGTTCATCCGGCCTTGCCCACTCCCCCGCAATCTCCTCCCCACCTTCACCGCTAGTTACCAGAAATTCTCCGAACAGAAAAGAGGCAGAGACCAAGACAACAAGAAAGCCTGTTTTTGTTTTTACTGGAGGCTCAGGTGGCACATGACAGTTCATAAAATGGCTTCAGGGGTAGAGGGAGAGGGGAACAAAAATAAACTGGGGTGGGAAAGAAAAACAACCAGGAGGAGGGAAGAGCTGGCTGGTTCCTTCTCAGCCTGATTTAGGGGAGGGAGTTGAGGCCTCTGAACAAAAAGGATGGATCCCTTCCTTCAACCCTTGGTAGGGGAGAGAGGAAAAAAAAGCAAAAAGCTGTTGCTTTGGCCCTCCTGAGTCTCGTGGAAAAAGGGAAAAGCCAGTGTTTTGCTGTCATGACTATGGGAAAGGGGGAGGGGTGTGGGTAGGGTGCAGGTCAGTTGGAAAACCTGGCAGATACCTGAGGGAGAGAAATGGACAGGTCATGGCCGGCCCCCTCAGGCCCCGGCCCGCCCTCTCGGCTCCCAGCCGGGGCCTCTCACCAGATGGTAGTTCTGGGTGTCCTTGAGTTGGAATCACTCCAGGATGGTGGTGGTGGGGTCCCCACTGTTGATGGGGGCTGAGGTCTAGAGAGAAGGGTGGTCAGTTGAGACCTTCTTGTTCGTTAGGGCCCCCCAACTTCAATCTCCTCCCATCTTTCCTCTTCCCATTCCTATAACCCCTTCCCATTCCTCCTCGGGTTTGCATCCATAGCTGGGGCTGAGGTTCCGGGCAGAGCTGAGAGGGGAGTCTGCAGGGTGACACGGCTGGGCTGCCTCTGCTGGGGTTTCCTGGGGGTGGGTGCCGCCAGGGGGGGGGCCTGCAGTACTGGCTCTGGTGTCAGGCTGAAGGAAAGGGGTGGGGTGGGTGGGGGCAGGGCCAGCAATGGAGCAATAGGACAGACAGGGGAAGGGGAAAGATAAAAAGGAGGAGGGGAGGGAGAGGTCCTCACCTCCTGGGCTGTGGGCTGCCTGGGTCCAGGGGGCTGCTGCCGTCGCCGCTGGAAGTAGGGGCGGTTTCGCGGGCGTTGGGGCTCAGGCCGAGAACCATCAGTGGGACCTTGGCTGGGTTTGGTCTTGCCATCCCCACCTTCTGTGGTAGGCTGCTGGGGCGGCCTGGGGCGGAAAGGCCTGGGGAAAAAAGAGGGGACCCTAAAGGGCATGGAGGAGCCAGTGCAGACAGCCTCCTCCTCTCTCAGGTCTCCCCAGAGAGGTGGACCAGCCAGCTTCCCGTCCCCGCCTCCACCCCCGGAGCCAGCTTTCTTAGCTCTAGGGGTGGCTCCCCCATGGCACCTGTGCATTAATCTCTCCCTGGCAACCCCACCCTCACCCCAAACCCCACTTTCAAGCTTGCCTGAGAACTTAGCTCTTCCCTTTCCCATCCTCCCCACCTTTCCTGTGCCCCTCCAGGGGGAAGGGTAAGACAGGACCCTGGAAAAGTGAGTCTTACCTTCGGTATCTGGGCCGGAATCTGGGTGGGGGAACCCGCTCATCTCCCTGCTGCTGGTCCCCCTCCAATGGGGCTGTCTCTTTGGGTTCTACCCCATCCGTGCCCTGGGAACGGAGGCCCAGTGAGCCGGGTAGCAGCGCCGCCTGGGAGCCAGGCGTCCCGAGCTCTCCCATCCCAGCCCCTTCCGTCCCGGCCCGGCCCGGCCCGGCCCCCGGCCCCCACCTCTATGGACTGCTGCTGGTTGGGCGGCCTCGGGCCCCGCACGAAGCGCCGTCGGTAGAAGAAGGGCGGTGGGCGCCGGCGCCTGGGCCGCTGCCCAGGGTCTTCAGCTCGTTCCCCTTCGATGCACGGCTCGGTCCCACCGGAGGGAGCCTCTGCCACCATGGGCGGGGGGGCGGCCGGGCGCGGCCGGGGGATGAATCGGCGGAACCTACGTCGATTGGGGGCGTAGCGGCTACCCTTCACCGGCACCCCCCCAGGCCCAGTTACATTGGCAGCTTCTGCACCCTGGAAAAGAGGGGGGGACAACTTGCTCCAGCAACAAATGCACAACATCCCCAAGGTGGCTCGAACCACTGGTCTCCCCCTCCTCCAGCTAAATCCCCTCCAGCTCTCTCAGCCCCTCTGGCTTCCGCCCGCCCGCCCTCGGGGGCCGTGGCATGTTTGGACCCTTCTGGGGGGGGGGGGGGCTCTGCAACTTGTCCTTTTGAAATAGCTGCTACTGAACCCTCGTGAGTTTAGTTTAAGACCGGAGGGCGAGAGGTGTGGGTGCAAAGGCCCGGCAACGGCCCATCTTACTAGAGCGCTGACTGGCTCCGGGAGCCGGGGAGGCCCCTGCGCAGAACGGACTAGAAATGCTTGAAGTACAAAGAAACCAGCTACGGATTACCGAGTGACGGAGGGACCTGTTCTGGAGGCTGCCTCTTAAGCAGCCAACGTGTTAACGATCGGTCACAAAGACTGCGTGAGGGCTCAGGCGGGCGAACGCGCCGGAAGAGGAGGTGCTCTCAGGATGACACCCAGGCCGCCTCCCACTGTGCCCCATCCCCAGCCCCAAACCTTCTCTCCTTCCACGACATCAAACTCCACAGTCTCCCCGTCTCCAACGCTGCGCAGGAACTTCCTGGGGTTGTTTCTTTTAATAGCTGTCTGGTTGGGGGAAGCCATGGGAAAGGTGAGGGCTGGTCTCACCCCTGCTGGGCCCACCACCCATCTCACTCTTTTCACCATTTTACTTGTGGGCTGGGGCTGGAGGGTGGAGCAAGAAGAAGGCTGTCAGAGTTTAGTAGGGGAAAAGCCATCAACTAGGGGCCTCAACAGCAATTGTGCAGTTACCACCATCCCTCCTTCACCCCTCAGGGATTTAAAAAAAGGGAGGCAAGAAACATGCACTTAAAACAAAAAGAATCAAAATGAAAAGCAGAGACAGTCTTAAGTTGCAAAGTGGGTAAAAAGGATTGTGCTTCTTACCTCAATCCCACTGAGAGCTCTTTCCACCAAAGCAGTGGTTCTCAAACTGTGGCGGGCATCAGAACCACCTGGAGCGCTCGCTAAAAGATTGCCGCCTCTCCCCCAAGTCTGATTCAGCAGGTCTGGGGTGGGGCCTGAGGATTTGGGTGTCAGGCGATGCTGCTGGTGCGGGGACCACACTTTGAGAACCACTAGCCTGTGTCCTTTCCCTCTGAGCGTGGCCTGGGACTCGTGCCTGGGGTGTTCACGGCCACAGCAGGCACCGGGCACGCCATGCTCAGAGGGCAGCACGTACGCTGCTGACAGAAGACCCAGCACCAGTGGGGCGGGTGGCAGTTAATTTGGGCGCCTGATGCCGAGGGGGGGGAGGCTTTCGTGGCGGGCATGCTGCTGAGGGAAACGCCGCAGGAGGGCTACGACAAAAGCCTTTCAGGAGGGCGGCTCCTTCCCTCAGAAAGCCGGCCTGGCCCTTACCTGGTGAACAAAGACGTCCTCCTTGGTGTCATTCCTGCAGAACGGGACGGGCTGTTAGGGGGTGGCTGCCGGGAGCTGCTCACCTCCCTGAGGGCTCCCTAGCTGCCCACCCTCTCCAGCCCTCCGTGGCTGGCTGGCGTGGACAGGGCCCAGAAGCAGGCAGGAAGAGAAGTGTACCTACACCTCGGTGGAACACCTGGGCTTCGTGGAGAAAGGGTGGAGGAGGAAAGGAAAGTCACTTTGCAGGAGCTGAACACTCCACCCTGCACCGCTTAGAACCTGGTAGCGCTGGATATAACTGTCCCTGTCAACACCCCCTCATCCGAACCCCCATCATGGCTGGAAAATTCCACTCCTGTCTCCTTCCTTCTGCAGTCAAGGAGCAAGCAAGTGCAGGCAAGGAGGAGAGGTGTAGGACCAGTCTGAGATGGGGACAATGTGTAAGAACTTGCTCTAGACAGCCCCCAAACTTCATTCTTGGCCTCAGCCAGGAGGTGAACCCCAAGGTCAGGCCCCTTTTCAACACACCAAGGGACCAAGGGTGAGAGAGAAGGGAATATTCGGTCATCCTCTATTACTACGTGCCTATTACCCCAGTTTATCCTAGCACCCCAATGCGGGGAGGGGAAGGAGTTCCTTCAGAACCTCCCAGGGGTCCTCAGTTTTCAGAATTAGAGAAGAGCCCTTCCCTAGAACAAATACTCTAGCTGCAGAGCACTTGGATCTGCACAAAGGTCAGCCTGCTAAGAGGGAACTAGGGCCTCCCAGGAGGGCCGGGCTGGGCAGGGCGCCCAGGCTGGGGAAGGGCCCACAGGGGGGGACCTGGCTTTGCTCAGAATCTGCCACCGGGGCCTCTCGCGGGGCATGGGAGGGGCTGAGGCTGCCGAAGAGAAGAGCAGCAGCAGCCTCTGGCAGGGCTGGCTCCTTCCCCAACCCCCCCAGCCTCAGCCCCATCAGGTGGGGGTTTCAAATGAACCAGCCACCCTGTAAGGAAGATGAGTTATGCGTGTGCTATGTGTGGCTGCCCGAAACAGGAAAGTGAGTGCGGCCCAGGGCCCCGGGGCACAGAGAGCAGGTACATTCTGCCCCAGAGGTGAGGCAAACTAAACCTGGAGGTGAGACAGACAAGCTGGGAGGTCGGAGCAGGTTTGCCAACTTCCTAGATCGTTAACCCTCCGCGGCCCTTCCTCCTGCCCACATTTGTGTTTCCATTAAAGACTTTCAATCAACACCAGCTGGACATTGCAACCATGTGCTTCGGCAAGCAGGGGTGGAGATGAGCTCGGGAAGGTGTCCGGTCCCACAGGCCAGTGGGGGGGGAGACACCCATTCCTCCCCCTCCCTGGGTTCCTCAGATACCTGTTGATGAATCCGTAACCATTTCGGACGTTGAACCATTTGACAGTGCCCAGGACTTGGATTGCTGCCAGGCAGAGATGCAGTAGGGACAGCAAGATGGGGGAAGAGATGGAGTTGGGCTCAGTTTGGAGGCACTCCCAAGATCTAACCTACCTTCCTACGGCCTACGTGAACTTAGCCTCCAGTGGAAGGTGCCCCCACAGTGAGTGAGGCTCGGGCTTTCAACACCCGCCGGCACTAAGACTCGCTCCTCCAAGCCCTCGAGATCCAGGCCTCTCGCCCAGAATCCGGTACTCACCTGGTCCACAAAGTCTTAATGGGAAGGTCCCTAGTGCACCTGCTTCCCGGGCTGAGGCACTAACCTGAGTCAGCCAGGCCAAGTCCGCCGCCCGGGGGCGTGGCCAGACCCTGAGGCTCGCTCCCCCCCCCCCCCCAGGCCCCTAGCTGGCCCTGCTCGCCACGCCCTCCGCCCAGGAAGGCAAGGCGGGGCGCCCCCTCGGGACCCCTCTGGGGTCCGCTGCCCCTATCCCCCCGCTAGTCCTCTGAGCCTCGGGCTTTCCAGACCCCACGGGCGCCACGAGGCCCCTCGCCCCGCCCGCCCACCCCCCTTAGAACCGCCCTGGCTCGTGTCCCCCCCCCTCACCCAGCACCGGCTTGTCCGCCTGGCTCCGGGTTGAGGGCGCGGGGGTCCCCGAGGCCGCCGTCGCCGGGTTGCCAGGAGTGTGGGGGCCCAGCGCCGACGGGGTCCCCGCAGCCGGGCCGGAGGCGGCTCCGACCCCGCCGCCGCCCGCCCCGCCGCCTGCTTTCTGGGGCTCCCCCGCCGGCACCGACACCACCACCGCGACCACCCCTGCCGCCGTCGCGGGCACCGTCGCCGCGGGGGCCGCTGACGCCACCGCTGCCGCCTCCGCCTCGCTCATCCCGCCGGGTCCAGTACCGGCCCCCGCCACCACCGCCTCCTCCGCCACCACCGCCGCCACCGCCCCGGCCCCTCCCCCTGGCTCGCGCACCCGCCACCCCGCTCGGTCCTCGCGCCCCGAGCCTCGCCCGCACGCCGGCCGCGGGCCCCGGCCCCGGGCCAATCGCAGCCCGCCGCCGCGGCGCGCGCAGACCCCGCCTCCCGGCCGCGGGCCAATCCCAGCGGGCCCGCCCGCACGCCCCGCCTCCCGGGCTTCGCGTCGCGGCCCCGGCCCGCGCCCGCCGCCCCGTAAGTACACCTGGGCCCCGCCCCGTTGGAGCCACGTGACTACCAACAGCCACGCCCATTGGTCGGCGGCCTCCTTCGCCCCCGCCCCTCCGCCCCCTTCCACCGGCCGCGGGAAATCAAACGGGCTTGTGGCGCCCCAACCGCCACCTGGGCTCTGCGCGCTGGGCGGGGCGGAGCGGAGCGGGCCGCTCCCAGGTTGCCCCTAACGACCTGGGAGGGGGCCGGACTCCGCGGTCCCCGTCCGGGCCGTGAGCGGCGCGGACCGCCTCCCCTCTCGAGACCGCCCTGGCCCGCTACGCCGCTCGCGCGTGAAAGCCTCGGCCCGGCCCGGCCCGGCCTGCCCCGCCCTCTCCGGAGGATGCGGGCTCGGCCGCCCGGGCTGCGGTGTTTGCCCGCGGAGCTAGCTGGAAGGCGCTGCTGCACAGTTTTCCCGGCTCACGGCTGCTTCTACAGCCGGGGACTCTCATCTTTGCTTTGAAGGTAAAATTTACATACAGCCAAATGCACGACTCCTCACTGAGTTTGGTGCACGTGTTAATCCAGGTAGTGGCCCTCCTAGTCGCGGCACTCTCCCCCTCGCCCCCAGAAGCTCCCTGCAGCTCCTTGCGGACAGTCGAGCCTCCCCGCCGACCACCGCCGTCCACCAGCCTGGATTCGCTTCAGGGCCCGCCGTGCCGGCGCTGTGGTCCCTGCTCCGGCGGGGCCGCCCTCCCTCTCCAGCTCCCTTCCCCTCTCCTCCCTCCAGCTGGCCAGACTTCGGGCCTTTGCACACGCGGCTTTCTCCGCCTGGACGTGTCCTCCGTGCCTTTCTGGTGGACGTCTTCAAATGCCGGCTTTCATAGCACTCCTATTACATCACCCTTTATTTTTTCTCGTGGTGTTTTTGAAAACATGAGAGCGTCCTGTTTGTTCACTTGCTTCTTTATTCTATTCCTGCCCCCCCCATCCACCCCCACGGTCCCCTCTGCAACGCGGGGCTGTGAGCTCCATCCACAGCAGCAAGAACTCCGTAGTGACGGATGCCTGACGCCCGGAACCGTGCCGGGCTCAACACAGGCTCTCCATGTTTCCTGAGTAAATGAACGGGCCCCCTTCCACCGATGAGAAGACGGGGGCCGGGGGCAGCTTGCCCCGGTGTCTCGGGAGCCCCGGAGGTGTGTCCCGGGCGCCGGCACCGCACTCTCCCTCCTTTGAATCAATGCGGCTCCAGAAGTCGCTCCTCCTGCAGGCTCCGCGGCCAGGGGAGGACCTGGCCCGCGCCGGGCAGCGTGTATTTTTAGCCGGGACACGGTGCCGGGACAGCACACGTGCCCCCAAGCGCAACTCGGCCCCACGTGCGCTTCCCCGGCCCAGGTGTCCCACGCCAGTCCCGGCCTCCGCGCTCCAGCCGCGGCCTGGCCCGGTCCTGGAGCGCCCTCTCCCGGCCGCTCCCGGGGCCGCCGGCACCGGTTTCCTTGCTGTGGTTCAATCAGGTGCCTTTCTCCCCCACTGTTTCGGAGTTGAGGATTCTGTTTTCCCAGGACACAGTGGACAAAAAAAGGAGAAAACAACTGAATCACCAGGCGAGGCAGTGAAGGATACAGAAGCGATCACCCTCCTATAGCCTGTTAAGGACCGATTTACCTGTGCCCACCCCTGAATTCAAGGGATGCCGGAAGCAGAAGACCAAGCGAGGCTAGCAGGATAGTTCCTGATGCAACCAAAGAACGGCGTGGTTCTGTCCGGCGTGGCTCGGTGGCTGGGCATCGACCCATGAATCAAGAGGTCTCTGGTTGATTCCCTGTCAGGGCACATGCAGAGGTTGCCGGCTTGATTCCAGGTAGTGGACCTGCAGGAGGCAGCTGATGGATGATTCTCATCACTGATGTCTCTGTCTCTTTCTTCCTCACCCTTCCTCTCTGAAATCAATAAAAATATACTTAAAACAAACCAAAAATATTAAAAAATGAGGAGACTATGGGTGGGGGGGGGGCTGCAGCCTCCGAGACATGAAGCAGCACATGCGTACATACAACAGTTACGCACTCTACCTTTGTGGGTTAAGAATGAGCAGATGCCACTCAGAGGTGCTCAGCTGAATTAATCTCCCTGCTCAGTTGAAGGGTTTGTGCATGTAATTTTCAGGTTATTTAAATGTCATTCTGTGCTAAGGATAACAAGGACTCCCAGGCATTCTGAGGAAAAGGCTTCCTCCTTTCTCAGTGGCTCTCTGCATTTGCTCAACAAACACCGCCATGCCTCTTTAACTATTGCCTGTATATTCCCATTAGTTAACACCAAACTTCCTGACAGCGGTGATTACTGGCTCTGCTCCCTCATCTTTCTCACCCCACCAACCCAAGTCCAGTTCCTGCTCTCCCACCCCACTCCCACTTCAGCAATGGTCTTACAATGCCTTCTTTTAAAAAAAATTTTTAAAAGATTTACCTGTGCAGCCGGCCGGGGCAGTCCCTTCTTTTTTATTTTTTATTATTAATATATTTTATTGATTTTTCACAGAGAGGAAGGGGGAGGGATAGAGAGTTAGAAACATCTATGAGAGAGAATCATCGATCAGCTGCCTCCTGCACACCCCCTACTGGGGATGTGCCTGAAACCAAGGTACACGCTCTACCCACTGAGCCAAACCCCGGTTTTGGCCGGGGCAGTCCCTTCTTAATTGAGACATTCAGTGGGTATTTTTTGGTTCTTTCCACTCCATCAGGAGAAGTGCTCTTTCAGTAGCTTCCACTGCCCAACCTCCCTTCCTCCCTTCCTCCCTCCCTTCCTTCCTTCTTTTTTTTTTTTTTGCTTTCTTCTCTCCTTCCTTCTCTCCTTCCTTCTCTCCTTCCTTCTCTCCTTCCTTCCTTCCTTTAAAAAAATATATTTTATTGATTTTTTACAGAGAGGAAGGAAAGGGATAGAGAGCTAGAAACATCAGTGAGAGAGAGAGAGAGACCTCAATCAGCTGCCTCTTGCACACCCCCCCCCCCACCAGAGATGTGCCCACAACCAAGGTACATGCCCTGGACTGGAATCGAACCTGGGACCCTTCAGTTTGCAGGCTGATGCTCTATCCACTGAGCCAAACCAGTTTCGGCCCAACCTTTCTTATACCTCTCCTTTTGTGGCTTGCCCTCACCAGCCTCAGTCTTTCCTGGACTGTCTTCTCTTGCCACCTGCCATCTAGGAGTAGCATTTCTATCCATTCCCCTGCTTCGGGTGACTACCTGCTACTCATGGCACTTAAACTCGTGTCTCCACCCTGTGCTCTTCCACCGTGTACCAGACTCTGAACCAGGCCCTCTCTAGCCATTGTTCCACAGGCTTCTGGAACTTGACAAGCCTACCTCTCAGCTCCTCTTTACCTCCCTCCCACTTCCTCCGTGCTGAGTTACATCACCCCATCCCCCCAAGGGATCATTCTCCAGTACCCTCCCCCCATTGGTAGACCACTTCCTCCTATGTACGTCCCCGCCTAGCATAGCGAAGGCGGAGATTTGTGGCATCACACTGAGATCATATTTGAAAGATTTAAAAGGGGTCACTGCCCGACCAGCATGGCTCAGTGGTTGAGCATCCACCTATGAACCGCCAGGTCATGGTTCGATTCCCAGTCAGGGCACATGCCCAGGTTGCGGGCTTGATCCCCAGTGAGGGGCGCGCAGAAGGCAGTCAATCAATGATTCTCATCATTAATGTTTCTCCCTTTCTTCCTCTTTCTTCCTCTCTGAAATCAATTAAAATATATGTGAAAAAATAAAAGGGGTCACCTCTACCCCTAGTCCCAAATACTCCCAGCAACATTCCCCTCCAACTCTCTTGTTACAGCTCACGTCAGATTTTACTTCTTCTCTCATCCAATTTCTGTCCTCTTATTTCTCACCTGTTACAGTGACATGTCCCATACCTGCAGCCTCCACCCTCTCTCTCCCCTCTGCCCGCTAGCTGCTGCTTCCTCTGGCCTCCCCCGTTCGGCACCCTGCCAAACCCTTGGTCTTTCCTCCGCTGTCCCATTTCCTTGTCCTGTCTACCATATCTGATATTACTTACCACCTCCTCCTTGAAACATTATTGTTATTTTTTTTCACCTAAAAGCAGTAACAGCTAATATTTGTTGAGCATTTACTATGTGCCATATACTCTTCTAAGCACATGAAAAGCCTTTGGTCATTTAGTCCTTGGCAACTGTCCTGGGAAGTGGATACTATGAAAATTATTCTATTTTTCAGATCAGGAAACTGAGCTTAAAGTCACAATACTGTGGAACACACTAAGCTGAAATTCAAATGCAGGTCAGCCTAATTCCAGAGCCCAAGTCATCGGCCTCCTCCCACGGCGCTGGGACTGCACGTTCCCATCTTCCTCACCAGGGGGCCTCGCATCCCCTCTAGTTCCTTCCACGTGTCAGGCTTTTCCTTCCGAACTAAACTGCTTGAAAGACTGCATTACCCAGGCTCTGCTGCTTTTCTTCGTCAGCATTCAGGAAAGATACTGACAGCTGACATATTACTTAGTTCGGTGAGCACTTCTTTGCCCTTATTTCTGTCTCTGTGGCAGATGCACCTGGAGGCCATTTTCCTCTCACATTCCTTCAAGGCCCCTCAGTCTTCTACTTGCCTCTCCTAGAGACCAGAGTCCCCAGCTCTTCTGCTCTGCCTCTGTAACCTCTCCTGTGGAGACTCTCCCGCTCCCTCTGCCTCACATGACCTGGTATGCATAGAATTGTGTCCCCTACGAACATATGTTGAAGCCCTAACCCCTGGCACCTGTGAATGTGATCTCTTATTTGGAAATAGGATCTTTGCAGATGTAATCAAGTTAAGGTGAAGTCATTTGGGGGCCCTAATCCAATGTGATTGGCGTCCTTATAAGAGGAAGCTGCTACGTAAAGACAATACAGAGGGAGAATGCCCTGTGATGTCAGAGGCCAAGACTACAAGCTACAGCTGCAAACCGAGGAATGCCCGCGGCTGCTAAAAGCCGGGAGAGGCGAGGAAGGATCCTCTCCCAGGCTGCAGAGAGAGGAGAGCCCTGCAACATTTTGATTTCAGGCTTCTACAGAACTGCGAGAGTGAATTTTTGTTGCTTTAAGTGCCAAGTGTGTGGTACTTAGTTGCAGTGGCTCTAGGAAACCGGGAAACAGCACAAATACAGAGGACTCCCCAATCTATGCCTCCAGACCCACGATGGCCAACTGCAAGCTGGAGATCTCTGGGTGCCCTATCTTGGTCAAGGGCTCCACCATATCGGGTTCGCCCCAGCAGCAGCTTTCTCCCACCCCTGCAATGGCCTCCTGCCTGCGCGGCTTCTTCACCTCCAGGGGCTCCCCCCCCCCGCCCCGCCCCAGTCCGCTTCCCACAAAGCACCTCACAAGCAAATGGCCTCCCAGTCCTTGTGTTCCGGAGCCTACTTTATCTTCACCGTGTGTTTAACAGAACCTGGTATTTCCTTGTTCATAGGTCTTGTTTCTGATGTGTAAGCTTGGGGTCTTATCTGTCTTATTCACTGCTGCATTCTCAGTACCTAGAACTGTACCTGGCATCCAGTGACTATTTGGCTGAATGAAAGCAAGCAGCCAGAAAGATCTTTACAAAATGTGTTTTTTCTGGCAGTATTTAGGCACATTAAATATACAGATTCCCTATGACCCAGAAATTCATCTTCTGAGCACATAACCCAAGGAGATTCTTTTACAGGTCTGTAAGGAGACGTGCATGAGTACGTGCAGGTGGGCAGTTGGAGGCATCCTGGGCACCCATCGCCGGGAGTGTGATAGGTAAGATGTGGTGAGCTGAGTGTATACCATGGAGTATTGTGCAACAATTAGAAACAACCGGTTAGAAGTACTTATGGTGGTAAAAAAAAAAAAAAAAAAAAAGAGTACTAATGGTAAAATAGATGCTTAGAGAAAAAGTAAGAAACAGAATGACATATACAATGATTGGCTCAGTGGTAGAGCGTCGGCCTGCGGATTGAAAGGTCCCGGGTTCTATTCCGGTCAAGGGCATGTACCTTGGTTGTGGGCACATCCCCGGTGGGGTGTGTGTGTGTGTGTGTGTGTGTGTGCAAGAGGCAGCTGGTCGATGTTTCTCTCTCATCGATGTTTCTAGCTCTCTATCTCTCTCCCTTCCTCTCTGTAAAATATCACTAAAATATATTTTAAAAAACAAAAAACAAAAAGACAACACATATTCCCAGCTGCTCTTGTCTGTGGAGTAGTCACTCACAATCTCACTAATAAACTCTTTCACTTAAAAAAAAAAAAGACATTCCCACAAGTGACAATTATGTCTTGTCAGAATACATGAAAATAAAAAGATATATACTAGCACAATTGCCCATTGAAGGAAGGGGATAAGAATAGGGTAAGAACTCTGGCTGGGGGAGGAGGGTTGGGAAGGTAATGGGGGAGGGGTGAGGACAAATATGTAATACCTTAACCAATAAAGAAATTAAAATGCAAAAAAGAAGAAGAAGAAGAAGAAGAAGAACCCTGGCCGGGTGTCCCAGTGGACAGAGTATCTGCCAGAGCACCAAAGGGCTGATGGTCAATTCCCAGGCAAAATCACGTACCTGAGCTGCAGGTTCGATCTGGCCCTGGTCAGGGCCTCTCTCTCTCTTCTCCTCCTCCTTCCATTCTTTCCTCTCTCACTAAAAAATCAATGGAAAAAGATATCCTCAGGTGAGGATTAACAAAAAGAAGGAAAAAAAGGTTAAAAAATGAACTTTATGAATGAAATACTTTATTCTGCCTAAAACTCTTCCATGACTTCCCATTGAAGACACATAGATAAAGTTCAAATCTCTTAGATTTGCTCTGAAGACTCAAGATCCAGCCTTCTGTCTTCCCATTGAGTCCCTATCCATTTGGGCCCCAAACATTCCTCCTGACAGGTCTTTCTGACAGTGGTCTGAATTGCCCAATACAGTAACCACTAGCTATGTTTCAAGAGCAATGGCCATAAATGGCTAGTGGATTAGTACAGATGAGGAATATTTGTCAACACAGTTCTATTATATATATATATATATATATATATATATATATATATATATATATACACACATATATATATATACATATATATATAATTGTTCTATAATATATATATTATATATATATTATATATATATAATTGATTTTTTTACAGAGAGGAAGGGAGAGGGATAGCTAAAAACATCGATGAGAGAGAAACATTGACCAGCTGCCTCCTGCACACCCTCTACTGGGGATGTGCCCGCAACCAAGGTACATGCCCTTGACCGGAATTGAACCTGGGACCTTTCAGTCCGCAGACAGATGCTCTATCCACTGAGCCAAACCGGTTTTGGCCAAACTGTCTATATTTTTAATGTTTTTATTGATTTCGGAGAGAGAGGGAAAGGGAAAGAGAGATAGAAACATTGATGAGAAACATCAATTGGCTGCCTCCTGTATACGCCCTCCTGGGGATTGAACCTAAAACCCAGCATGTGGCCTGATCAGGAATTGAACTGGAGACCTCTAGGTTCATGGGTTGATTTCAACCATTGAGCCACACTGGCCAGACCAGATCTATCTTTTTAAATCTCAACTTTCATGGTACTATATCATCTGTTCTCTAATTTCACTGGCATTTACTGAGTACCATTTTCTGACCATGAAGTGAAGAAGACAAGTGCAGCAATAACTAATGATAATTGCAGTGCTTGTTTAGCAACTCTGTGACTTCTAAAAATATTTCAGATAGTTTACAATAAAATATGCATATCATTTATTTCAACAAATATGCACTGATTACCTACTGTGTGCCAGGTGTGATAAAAGCTGCTGGGAATATAGTGGTGAACAAGACACAGGATTCCTGCCCTCACATGGCTCACATTCTAGTAAGCAAGACAGTGTACCTGTTTGGATACACATGCCAATTATAGACACAACAACAGCCCTGAAGGAAATGCACAGACTGGTGTGACAGAGAAGAGAAGGCCGTGGGGAGTTCATCTAGATTAGGCTGTCAAGAAGACATTGCCAGGATGCAGGTGACAGCTGAAACTGGCCTGAAGGCTGAGAAGAAGACAGCTAACGAAGGGGTGAGGGAAGAGGGTTTGAGGTGCATGGAACAACTAGTGCTTGGCCCCGAGGCAGCAGAGTTTATTAGAGGGGAAAGTTTTGAGATAAGGAGGAGGGTAAAGTGGGCAGAGCCGGGTCAACCAAATGGATGTATTCCAAGAATGATGGGAGTCTTTGAAGGGTTTAAAAGGGGGAGTGAGTCATGTGGCCTGATAAACTTATTTTTTAAAGCATTTTGAGGTTCACAGCAAAATTGGGCAGAAGATACAGAGACTTCTCATATACCTCCCCTCCGTGCACAATCTTTGCTACTTACTTTGTTTTTAAAATATTTGGTTATTCTGCGGAAATGAGTTGGAGGGAGGCAGAGATGCTGGGAGCAGGGTTGGTGTGGGGCAGTGGAAGTAGACCAGCATGAAGTGTGTTTTGGAAATAGTGTGTGCAGGACTTGGTGGTGGGATGGATGTGTAGGAATGTGTGAAACCTGGGTTTTTAGCTTAGGTGAACTTTGCTGGATGATGATGGTATTTACTTCATTGAGAAACCCTAGAGGAGGAACATAGTCAGGAGTTTGGTTTGAAACACCCAAGAGGAGACCTCAAACCAGCGGTTGGAGCATCACCCCATATGCCAATGTGAGTTTGATCTCAGGTCAGGGCACATACAAAATCAACCAATGGATACATAAATAAGTGGAACAAAAAAATCTCTCTCTCTCTCTCTCCACATCTCATCTCCCTCTGTTCCCCCTTTCTTTCTCTCTCAGATAAATCCTATATAAAAGGGTAATATGCAAATTCACTGAATGGCGGAACCCTAGGTTGCTGTGATGCATACTGACCACCAGGGGGCAGATGCTCAAGGCAGGAGCCGCTGCCTGGTGGTCAGTGGGTTCCCACAGGGGGAGCTCCCCTCAGCCAGAAGGCTGGCTCATGGTTGGCAAGTGCAGTGTTGATGGTAGGAGCCTCTCCCACCTCCAGGCAGTGCTAAAGCTGTCCAGCTGACAGCTTAGGAGCAGGCCTAAGCCGTCAGCCGGACAACCCCCGAAGGCTCCTGGACTGCAAAAGGGTGCAGGCCAGACTGAGTCGTGTCCCACACCCCTCCCCCCCTCAGTGCATGAATGTCATGCACTAGATCTCCAGTTTAAATAATTTAACAAAAGCAGGCAGTTGGAGGCAGAGTCTGTAGCTAGAGTCTTGCCTTCAGAGTCCTGAGTATATATGAGGTTTATAGCCCTAGGGTTGGGTGAGCTCTTTACAAAATACTGGTAAGTGTTAATCTCTCTATTCTCTTAGACAGGAAATGTTAAAAACGCAGTGAGGGCCCAGGAGCGGGGAAAGGCGTGACTTTTATGTCAAATGCCGGAGGCCTGCAGGGGCTATGGAAGGAGGGAACAGCTGGGACAGGTAGGTTGGCACCTGACTCTGGCAGGTCTTGAATCCCTGCGGGAACTTTTTCTAAATTGAGTGGCCCCTGAATGGTTGTCTAAAGCCATTTCCCGGGTTCTTGGTGGAATTGAATCAGCTCTGAGGCTGATGCCATTGGTGGGCATTTAGGCTTCCCTGGCAGACCAGAAGGCAGGGAGGGTGATGGGTATTTTTTCTGGACAGGCAGGTCTGTGTGGCCTCTTAAACCAAACTCCGACATGACAGCTCAGTCTGGGAACCAAGGTAGCCCCTAAGATGGACTGCTCAGATGAACTGTGGGGCTGACTCGGAGGGCTTTGTTTCCCACTCCCTCTTCTGTAAATAGGAGGAGACTTGGGCCTCGGGCCAGGGAGTGGAGGGATTCTCTTCCTTGTAATATATATATATATATATATATATATATATATATATATATATATATTTGATTTTTTACAGAGAGGGAGAGAGATAGAGAGTTGGAAACATGGATGAGAGAGAAGCATCGATCAGCTGCCTCTTGCACAACCCTTACTGGGGATGTGCTCGCAACCAAGGTACATACCCTTGACCAGAATCTAACCTGGGACCCTTCAGTCTGCAAGCCAATGTTCTATCCATTGAGCCAAACCAGTCAAGGCACATGGTTTTTAAAGAATCATTATATTGACCTAGCCGGTTTGGCTCAGCGGTAGAGCGTCGGCCTGCAGACTGAAGGGTCCCAGGTTCGATTCCGGTCAAGGGCATGTACCTTGGTTGCGGGCACATTCCCAGTGGGGGGTGTGCAGGAGGCAGCTGATTGATGATTCTCTCTTATCGATGTTTCTAACTTTCTATCCCTCTCTCTTTCTCTGTAAAAAATCAATAAAATATATTTTTAAAATAAATAAAAAATAATCATTATATTTATTGAATTTTTAATCAAGTAGGAGAACAAAATGCAAATTAAATGGAATGTTTACAAATAAACCAGTACAAACTAATGTGCAGTCATATGGAGCCATAAGACTTAATATCCTAAAACCAAAGAAATGACAAGCCATTACAAGCCATTAAGCAGTTAAAATGTATGTCATAAACTTTTTTTACTGAAACTCATATTTGACTCATTATGAAGCCTCTTTAATCATAAACGAAAAGGTCAAATGATTCTTATAGTATTTAAGTTGTCCACTTGTTCCAGTTATTACCTCAAAGCTTAGTGTATAAAATACAACTATTTTAATAGGTTCATGGATCCTATAGCTTAGGAATTTGAATGTGAATGGCATGATGACATTGGCTTGTCTCTGCACAATGCCCATGGTCTCAGCAAGGACAACTCAAAGGCCTAGTGTCTACAACTGTTGACAGGAGTCCTTATGCATGGCCTCCCCATATAGCCTCAGTTTCCTAACAGCCTGGGTTGTGGTAGCTAGATTTCCTGCATGATGGTCCAGGGCATCAGGTGCAAGTGTGTAAAAAAAAAAAGTGATAGCCGATTTGACCCAGTGGATAGAGCGTTGGCCTGCGGACCAAAGCATCCCAGGTTAGATTTGGTCAAGGGCACATGAGTGCATTGCAGAGTCCTCCCCTGCTAGGGCCCTGGTCAGGGCGCATGCAGGAGGCAACCAGTCAATGTGTTTCTCTCACATGGATATGTCTCTCTGTCTTTCCCTCTCTCTTCCACTCTCTCTAAAAAATCAATGGGAGCCGAAACCGGTTTGGCTCAGTGGTAGAACATCGGTCTGCGGACTGAAGGGTCCCAGGTTCAATTCCTGTCAAGGGCATGTACATTGGTTATGGGCACATCCCCAGTGGGGGGTGTGCAAGAGGCAGCTGGTCAATGTTTCTCTCTCATCGATGTTTCTAGCTCTCTATCTCTCTCCCTTCCTCTCTGTAAAATATCAATTAAATATATATTTTAAAAAATAAAAATCATTGGGAAAATATCCTCAGGTGAGGATTAAAAAACTAAAAACAAGAAGGTGAAAGCTGCATCACTCTTTTTTTTTTAATCTTTATTGTTCAGATTATTACAAATGTGTTCCTCTCCCCCCCCCCTCAATTGCTCCCCTCCACCAGTTCCCACCCCACCCTCTGCTCTTTCCCCACCCCCCATTGTCCTCATCCATAGGTGCACAGTTTTTGTTTAGTCTCTTCCCGCACCCCCACTTCCCTTTTCCCCAAGAATCATCAGTCCACTCCCCTTCCATACCTCTGATTCTATTATATTCACCAGTTAATATTGTTCATCAGATTTTTTAATTCCCTTGGTTTTTAGTTTCACTTGTTGATAGTTATGTATTTGTTGTTCAGAATTTTTATCTTTATCTTCTTCCTCTTCCTAAATAACCCCCTTCAGCAATTCATATAATTCTGGTTTGGCGGTGATGAACTCCTTTAGCTTTTTTTTATTTGTGAAGCTCTTTATCTGGCCTTCAATTCTGAGTGATAGTTTTTCTGGGTAGAGTACTTTTGGCTGTAGGTTCTTGCTATTCATCACCTTGAATATTTCTTTTTTAAATATATATATATATTTAATATATATATATATATATATATATATATATATATATTTAATATATTTTATTGATTTCTTACAGAGAGGAAAAGAGAGGGATATAGAGTTAGAAACATCGATGAGAGAGAATCATCGATCAGCTGCCTCTTGCACACCTCCCACTGGGGATGTGCCCACAACCAAGGTAGATGCCCTTGACCGGAATCGAACCCAGGACCTTTCAGTTTCCAGGCCGACGCTCTATCCACTGAGCCAAACCAGTTTCGGCAAAAAATATATATTTTATTGATTTTTTTTACTTAGAGGAAGGGAGAGGGACAGAGAGTTAGAAACATTGATGAGAGAGAATCATTGATCAGCTACCTCTTGCACACCCCCTACTGGGGATGTGCTCACAACCAAGGTACATGCCCTTGACCGGAATCAAACCCGGGACCTTTCAGTCCGCAGACTGACGCTCTATCCACTGAGCCAAACCGGTTTCGGCGACCTTGAATATTCCTTGCCATTCCTTCCAGCCTGCATGGTTTCTGTTGAGAAATCAGCTGACAATCGTATGGGTGCTCCTTTATAGGTAACTATCTGCTTTTCTCTTGCTGCTTTTAATATTCTCTCTTTGTCTTTTGCTCTTGGAATTTTAATTATGATGTGTCTTGGTATGGTCCTCTGGATTCCTTTTGTTTGGGGTTCTGTGCACTTCCTAGACTTGTAAGTCTATTTCTTTCACCAGGTGGGGGAAGTTTTCTGTCACTATTTCTTCAAGTATGCTTTCGGTATCTTGCTCTCTCTCTTCTTCTGGGATCCTCATAATTCTGATGTTGATTCACTTGAAATTGTCCCAGAAGTTTCTTACACTATCTTCAACTTTCTGGATTCTCTTATCTTCTTGCTTCTGCGGAGGAGTGTCCTCTGGCTCTTTGTGTTCTAAATCTTTGTCTTGATTCTTGCGATCTTCCAGTCTGTTTTTAGGACTCTGTGTGATATTTTTTAATTTCAGACAATGTTTTCTTTATTTCCAGTTGATCCCTTTTTATTTCTAGTTGATCCCTTTTCATATCCTCATATGTCTCATTTATTTTATTAGCCTTTTAAAGGAAATTCTTGAAAAACCTTATAACTGTAGTTTTGAACTCAATGTCCATTCTTTTCTTTTCCTCCATCTCCTTCCTTTGTGTCCTGTCTCTTGTCTGCATTTTAGTTGTTTCCCTGATTTGATGGAATAGTTTTGTGTGCTAGGTGTTCTGGTAGAGCCCAGAAGCACAGCCTTCCCAGTTAACCTGAGGTGGACAGTCTTGGTGTAGTCCTTTGTGGGCTGTGTGTGCAGTCTTGTTGTTAAGCCTTGCTTATTGTTGGTATCACTGGGAAGCGTTGATCTTCAAGCCAATTGGCTGTGAGGATCAGCAGTGTCTCAGCTAGGAGGACTTCTGTACTCCCCTTGGATGGGGCGGAGTCTCAGGGTGGCACAGACAAGCTTTGGTTCCCTGTCAGTCTCCCCTTAGGAAAGTCCTATTCACAGTGAGTCCCACGAGATTGGTTGCAGGCACAAGAACCTCTTTGGTAAAGGCGCATACAAGCTTTGGATTCTGGTCAGTTCCTCATTCAGAAAGTCCTATTCGTGGTGAAAGAGAAAGCCAGCCTCCAGGAGAGCTTCTGTGCTCAGCTTGGATGGGGCGGAGTCTCTGGGTGGTGCAGACAAGCTTTGGTTTCCCATCGGCCCCTTCCTGAGTCCCGCAGTAATGGCCACTGGCTTCACACACGTCTGAGAGATCTCTGCCTGCTGCCTGACAGTCTGGCCTCCCCCTGACTGGGGCCATCTATCAATAGGGTGATTCTGTTTTCCTACCAAACAAGAAAGCCAGCCGCGTGTTAGCTGTCCACCCTCTCTGTGTGCCAGGAGCCAGCCAGCAGCGAACTCGGCCTTCCCTCTCTGCACTGGAGTGGGCCAGCAGCGAACTTGGCCACTCGCTCAGCGCACCAGGAGTAGGCTAGTAGCAAACTCGGCCTGCCCTCCCTCGCACCGTGAGCAAGCCGCCTTTTCACGAGCACAGTTCTCTGCACCTTCACAGTTTCTGAGGCTCAGAGTGCCTTCTCGCTCTTTCCCAGATGATAGAGCCTCCTCTCAGCCAGCCGTCCGGTGCTTCAGGGCAATGTTTCCCCTGTTTTCAGTTCTAAATTCAAAATCGTTTTGGTAGGCTGCATTTGGGTGTCTACCCTATGCCACCATCTTGGTTTCTCCTGCATCGCTCTTTATGACTCAGCCTTGTAAGGTCACATGGCAGCACTTTCACCCTGTGCTTTGGTCAAAGCAACCACAAGCCTGCCCAGATCCATCAGACCTCTAGATGGGGAATGGCAAGATCACATAGGATAGGAACATCTGAGATGAGAAATATTACTGTGACAATCTTTGTATAATACAATGTCTGCCCTCTCTCCAAGAGTTCACCTCATTCCCATTGCAAAATGCACTACACCCTTCCTAAGAGTCTCCATTAATTATGTCATCAGGACAGTTTCAGACCTCATCCTCTGAATCAGGTCCATGTATAGATTAGGCTCTCCAGTAGTGGTTTCTCAAGTAGATTTCTTCTTGATCTGAAAACTACTTTGACCATGTATCTGAAGCATCTAAAACAGAATAGTAATTACTGGGTGTACTATGCATCATTTGTTACCAAACTGATGCATAAATGAACTGAGTTTTTATCTCCCTGTAGGAGGGCCCCAGCACAGTAAGACCACTTACCTGAAGTGCTAAGAAGACTCAACACTCTTCCTTCCTGATAGCCTTTTGAGTTCTTGGCAGTTTCTCCTGCTCAGATTGCCTCCTCCCTCCAATTCATTCATTCTATAAACATTCAGAACTAGCCATATACCAGGCTCTGTGGTGGGTGCTGGGGATGGAAAGACACTGCTTATAGTTGGAGGGGTAGACAGACATGTTTCTGTAGGATAAGTCCTAGGTCGGGTCATCACAGAGGTAATGAGGCAGAAAAGATGCCATCCAGGTCAGCCTGGGAGTGGCTGGGGTGGCCCCAGTGGGAGGAGAAGCTAGATCCCATTCTGAAAGGCACACAAGATGCAGCAAGGGTATCCCCTTGGATTGGAGGGTTACAGCTGAAGCCCCAACCTGCCCTTTGAATCTTTCTTCTCTGAACACAGATGTCACCTGCTCCTCACCTCCTCTTTTCTTTTTTTAAAATATATTTTGTTGATTTTTTTTTTAATAGAGAGGAAGGGAGAATGATAGAGAGTTAGAAACATCGATCAGCTGCCTCCTGCACACTCCCCACTGGGCACGCACCTGCAACCAAGGTACATGCCCTTGACCGGAATCGAACCCAGGACCCTTGAGTCTGTAGGCTGACGCTCTATTTACTGAGACAAACCAGTCAGGGCCTCTTTTACATCTTGAACTATTCTTTTTATGGTTCTAGACCAGCCAAGATGGGTTGATACCCAGCTAATGTTTCATATATATAAAATGTTTCATATATATAAAATGTTTCATATATATAAAATGTTTCATATGCCGGAACAGGTTTGGCTCAGTGGTAGAGCTTCAGTCTGCGGACTGAGGGGTCCCGGGTTTGATTCCGGTCAAGGGCATGTACATTGGTTGTGGGCACATCCCCGGTAGGGGGTGTGCAGGAGGCGGCTGATCGATGTTTCTCTCTCATCGACGTTTCTGGCTCTCTATCTCTCTCCCTTCCTCTCTGTGAAATATCAATAAAAATATATTAAAAAAATAAAATAAAATAAAATGTTTCATATATATAAAATGTTTCATATATATATACACATATATACATACATACATACATACATACATACATATATATATATATGTATGTATGTATGTATGTATGTATATATTTATTTATTTATTAGCGGCCTGGTGCACAAAATTTGTGCACGGGAAGGGGTGGTGTCCCTTAGCCCAACCTGCACCCTCTCCAATCTGGGACTCCTCAAGGGATGTCCAATCCCATGGGCAGTCGGACATCCCTCTCACAATCCAGAACTGCTGGCTCCCAATTGCTCACCTTACTGATTGCCCCTAACCACTTCTGCCTGCCAGCCTGATCACCCCCTAACCACTCCCATGCCAGCCTGATTGATGTTTAACTGCTCCCATGCCTGCCTGTTGGCCCCCAACTTCCCTCCTCTGCTGGCCTGGTCACCCCTAACTGCCCTTTTCTGTGGGGTTGATTACCCCCAACTGCCCTCCCTTGTAGGCCTGGTCCCTCCCAACTGCCTTCCATTGCAGGCCATCTTGTGTCCTCATGGGAGCAGGATCTTTGACCACATGGGGCAGCCATCTTGTATGTTGGAGTGATGGTCAATCTGCATATTACTCTTTTATTAGATAGGATAGAGGCCTGGTCCATGGGTGGGTGCCAGCTGGTTTTCCCTGAAGGGTGTCCTAGATCAAGGTGGAGGTTCCCTTGGGGTGTGGGGCGGCCTGAACGAGGGGCCTCTGGTGGTTTGTAGGCCAGCACGTGCCCCTCCCCCAGAGTTCCCCACCTCCATGACCCAAGCGAAGATCCTGGTATCTGGGGTTTATTTATCTTCTACAATTGAAACTTTGTAGCCTGGAGTGGAGCCAAGCCTCCTGCTCCCTCCGTGGTGGCAGGCATTTCTGTTGGAATTTATGTTTCTTCTATAATTGAAACTTTGTAGCCTTGAGTGGAGGCCTGAGCCTGCCAGCGCTGCAGAAGCTTGGCTTCCTCCATACCCAGGACAACCCTAGCCTCCTGCTCCTTCAGCTCCATGGCTGCCACCATTTCTGTTGGAATTTATTTACCTTCTATAATTGGAACTTTGTACCCTTGAGTGGAGGCCTGGGCCTTCCAGGGTGAGTGGAAAGCTTGGCTTCCTCCATTGCCAGAAAAACCCAAGCTTCCCTCCTGCTCTCTGTGGCCATAGCCATCTTGGTTGGGGTTAATTTGCATACTCACTCTGATCGGCTGGTGGGCATGGCTGGTGGGCATGGCTGGTGGGCATGGCTGGTGGGCATGCCTTGTGGGTGTAGTGGAGTGATGGTTAATTTGCATATTACTCTTTTATTAGATAGGATAGATTGATTTCAGAATGAAGAAGGGAGAGGGAGGAAGAGTTATAAACATCAATGATGAGAGAGAATCATCAACAGGCTAACTCCTACAGGACCCTCACCAGGGATCAAGCCCAAAACCTGGGCATGTGCCCTAACCAGGAATTGAAACCTAACCTCCTGGTTCATGGATTTGACGCTCAACCACTGAGCTACACCAGCTGGGCTGTTTCTTTCCTTTTTTTTAAAGATATATTTTTATTTCTGAGAGGAAGGGAGGATAGAGAGATAGAAACATCAATAATGAGAGAGAATCATTGATTCTCTCACTGCACACCCCCTACTGGGGATCAAGCCCACAACCCAGACATATGGCCTTGGCCAGAATCGAACCTGGGGCCCTTCAGTCTACAGGCTGATGTTCTTTCCACTGTATCAAACCGTCTAGGGCTTGGCTGTTTCTTTATCTCGTCCACAGAACTCCCAGATCCTTCCTCATCCTGTTGAAGGCTGATCCTTCTGATTCCTCAGCTTTGGTGTCTCCACTGCCAAAAGACCTACCAGCCTTCCAGACTGGGTTTGACCCCATCTTGAAGCTCATTCAACTCCACGTTCCTTACAAAGGGCTGCATCACACTGCTCTACAGTTGCCCGGCTTTCCCCCATTGGCCATAAAGCACGGCACAGAGCAAGGCTTCCGAGACCACTTGGGGAGTGAATGAATGAGCAAATGAATTATCATAGTCAACATGCTGTAGTCATTTGTGATCGACTCCTTGAGCTTCCTGCCTCTATTAGCCGGGTCTATATTCTGCCCCAGCCTTGTTTCTATTCACTTGGTCCAGTTATTAAAAAATGTTCTGACTTTTCTAGCACTCAGGGTGAGCAAGATCTCAACGAGGGTGGATAGGTCTTTTCTTCCAGACCCAGAACAACTCAAGTCTCATTCTTTTCCACCTACAGCCCCTTTTCTTTAACTTCCAAAGAGGCGAGGCTAGAATCACAAAGATCCCTCAGGCATGCTTCAGGGCGCTCCTCCGATTATACCAACTCTGATTATAAACTCACCGCTCACTAGTGGTAGGCAGGCACTGGCCTGAGCACACAGACCAACATTGGATTTTTATTGTCTGGTAATCTCATTCCCTCTAACTGTGGGGCAGAGATCATTACTGCTAAACTCACCATCTTTGTGTACCAAGTACTGGTACTTACTAGACTCAGTAAATATTAACTGAATGAATGGGTGAGTAAGTGAGTGCAGTTAAGATTTTTGCTATGATTCCAGCAGCTGGGTGTTATGAGAGCAGGTTCAAGACTTATTCTTCAAAGCATTTCCTATTTGACCATTCTCAAGATCCATTTGATGAATTTGACTTTTATACAAGCCCTTGAGTGTGAAAGGAAGAATACATGGTTCCTGCCCAGATCCCTGGATAAGGATCAGTTCACTGTGAAATATTTGTACCACAGAGAACCCTAATCCTTGCCTGATTTCTCTCTCTATGGGAATTCTTTCCATCAGCTGGCTTAATTTATCTTTACATGAGACATAGACACAGTATATTGTGATCTCATGTATGTTATTAATCCTCACCTGAGGATATCTCCCTTCCCCCCCCAATTGATTTTTAGAGACAGTGGAAGGGAGGGGGAGAGACAGAGAGAAATATCCTCCATCAGCCTGACCAGCACCCTGCGACCAAGGTACATGTCCTTGACCAAAATAAAACCAGAATGATCTGGAGGTTAATGCTCTATCCACTGAGCCAAACTGGCTAGGGCCAGAAAATTTTGTTTTACAAAGGGAAGGGCAAGTATTTCAGAAAACTGAATGGAAAGAGCTGGGGGTGATAGCATAACCCTATATAATAAAAGCCTAATGTGCTAAGTGTTTGGTCATGGGGTTGTCTGTTCAACCAATCAAAGCATAATATGCTAATGATATGCTAAGGCTGCTCAACCCCTGCTATGATGTGCACTGATCACCAGAGGGCAGATGCTCCAACAAGTAGGTTAGCTTTTTAAAAAATATATATTTTTTATTTTTTTACAGAGAGAGAGGGACAGTTAGAAACATTGATGAGAGAGAATCATCGATCAGCTGCCTCTTACACACCCCCCCCCACTGGGGATGTGCCCGCAACCAAGGTACATGCCCTTGACCGGAATTGAACCCGGGACCTTTCAGTCCATAGGCTGATGCTCTATCCACTGAGCCAAACCGGTCTCGGTAAGTAGGTTAGCTTCTTGCTGGGGTCCCGTGATTGGGACTGAGCTAGAAGGGCTGGACACGCCCTGGATCCCTTCCACCATCCTCAACTGGCCAACCTCCCACATCCCTCCCCGGCCCCAGTAGTACAATGGTGGGGTCCCTCGGCCTAGCTTGTGCCTTCTCGCAATCCAGGACCCCTCAGAGGATACCAGAGCTGATTTTGCTCGATCCCTCTGATCAGGCCAAGGGACACTACTAGTCCACGAATTCATGCACTGGGCCGCTGGTGTGCTACCTAAATGTATTCAAGCTGATGTTTGCAGCTCACATCTATCATGTCACAGGATTCTTTTTAAAAATATATATATATTTTATTGATTTTTTACAGAGAGGAAGAGAGGGATAGAGAGTCAGAAACATCGATGAGAGAGAATCATCGATCAGCTACCTCTTGCACACCCCCTACTGGGGATGTGCCCGAAGCCCATGTACATGCCCTTGACTGGAATCAAACCTGGGACCTTTCAGTCCGCAGGCCGACGCTCTATCCACTGAGCCAAACCGGCTTCGGCTGTCACAGGATTCTTAAACAAGAACCAGATTCAGGCCCTAGCTGGCTTGCATACTGAAGGGTCCTGAGTTGGATTCCAGTCAAGGGCACATGCCTGGGTTGTGTGCTCAGTCCCCAGTAGGGGGCATGCAGGAGACAGCCCATTGATGATCCTCAGTATTGATGTTTCTCTCTCTCCCTCTCCCTTTCTCTCTGAACTCAATATATTTTTAAAAATAAAAGAACCAGCCCTAATTGGTTTGGTTGGGTGGATAGAGCATTGGCCTGTGGACTGAAGGATCCCAGTTTTGGTTCTGGTCAAGGGCATGTGCTTTGGTTGCGGGCACATCCCCAGTAGGGGGTATGCAGGAGGCAGCTGATTAATGTTTCTCTCTCATCAATGTTTCTAACTCTCTATCCCTCTCCCTTCCTCTCTGTAAAAAAGTCAATAAAATATAAAAAAATAAAAGAACCAGATTCAGGATTTTGGATTCTAATCCCAGATACTTAGTTGCTCGTCTTGTTCCACAGTACTGTTGTTCACCTAGCTTACTGAAGCAAACAAAAAGCCATGAAGGTGGTACTGGAAACCTGGGAACTGGTGGGAGACTAGAACTTTTCAGGAAATGCAGTTGTTTTTTTTAAATGTACTTTATTGACTTTTCACAGAGAAAAAGGCAGAGGGACAGAGTCAGAAACATCAATCAGCTGCCTCCTGTCGCCCCCCCCCCCCCGTGTGCGCCCCCAATCAAGGCACATGCCCGACCGGAATCGAACCCGGGACCCTTCAGTCCGAAGCCGACGCTCTGTCCACTGAGCCAAACCGGTCAGGACTGGAAATGCAGTTTTATTCTCTAGAATGAGGGCCGGGTTAATGTTTCCAGCTTCATGGACATCTATGATTTTATTATAAAATTCTCTTTAAGAGAATGTCAGTGGAATTTAACATACCATTCTTATAATTTTTTTAAAATGTGCTTGCAGAAAATTGTTTTGGAGATCACAGAGAACAGTTGGGGGAAAAGAAGAATTACAAATAAGTATCTTAATTCAGGATTCAGAGGTAGAATAGCCTCCACGGGAGCCATAGGGACCAAAGCGGATCCAGCGTTTAAACAAGATGGTGGCTGGGACAGGACCGCTCTATCTTTCCTGATGAAACTCTATGGTAGAGCAGAGCCTACGGCTTAGAACTGAAGCGGAGATGGTGAACGCCGACCACACTGGCGCTGTGGGCGGACCGGAGGGCCAAGAGCTCGGCTGCGCATGTGTGCAACTGGGTCGGAGGCGGGGGGGGGGGGGCGGTCTTGAGACAAGGAGCCCACCCCACCGGGCAAGTTTTCTGAAACGTGGGAGTCGTTTGGCTCCGGTTAGAGCCGCGGTGGGGCGTTTCCTACAACGCATGCGTCCTAGAGGAGACTGGCGCTACGGTGGCGTGGTCTTCTCTACGTCGGGCGTAGGGACGACGTCTGAGGTGGAAGGGGTGGTCAGGAGTCCCGACACACATGCGCTTTGTGGTCGAGGCGTTTCCTTCAGAGGGTGGAGGCTAGGGCTGCTTATTGCGCAGGCGCAGGAACTGTCCGGTAGGGCTGGTGGTCTATCCCGGGGAGGGAAGGGGAGGTTAAAGGGATTAAAAAACCGGGTGCGCCTGCGCGTTGCCTACCAGGGGGCCGAACTCAGTTTTCGTGAGGGGCGGGGTCACGCATACACGTCATTGGATGGGTAGGTGGGAGGGCGGAGGGAGCTTGGGGAGGACCTTTGCGCTTGCGCAGTGCGGGGGTGGAGGGCGGCGGAGCCAGATAGCACGCTTGCGCGGCTGTCACAGGGCTGCTTGGTTGGTCAGTGGGGAGTCGGCGCCTGCGTACTAAGACCCGTGTGCAGCAGCGGCGGCGGCGGCGGCGGCGGCGGCGGCGGCAGCGGGCTCAGAGGCAGCGGTTGAGCTCGCGGCGAGCGGACGGGGTCGAGTTATTGCGTTCGCGCGAGGTGAGAGCGGGCAAGGGCGCGCGTGCGCGGAACCTTGGCTCGGACCTGGGCGTAGAGATGGGGCTGCGCGGGGGTCGGGGAGGGGGCAGAAAGGAGCGGCGGCCGCCGCCGGGGTCTGGTCGGCCAGCGGCGCGAGGTGCGGAAAGGCGCGGGCGCGTGCCCTGGCCAGCGCGTGCGGTGACGGTTGGGTCCCGCCGGGTGACGTTGGAGCGACGCAGGGCGGGGGACGGCGAGCCGCGAGGCCGCCACGCGGGAGAGGCCGCCAGGCGGTCACGCCGGGGCGAGGGCCGGGGGCCAGATCGGCCCGCCGGGACTGGGGTACCTGGGCGGTTGCGAACCCGGCGCCCGCGGCCACGTGAGGTGGGGGAGGGGGCTACTCGGTGAGAGGGCATTTGGGGGGGGCCGGCGGGGGGAGGGGAGGGGAGGGCGGCGTGGCCCCGGCTGGCGCGGCCTTTGGGGAGGGGGCAGCTGCGGCACCGGAAGTGCCCCGTACGGAAGGCTGCCCTCGGGGTCAGAGGCCGCATGGCCGAGCGTGGACTGGGTCCGCATGGCAGCGCGGGGACCCCTCCCCCCAAGTCCCGGCCACCGGAAGCCTCGGGCGGCCACATGGGCGGGAGTCGGCAGCCCTCGGCGCGGGGAGAGCAGGTCCTCGTGGGCGCCCGCGGAGCTTGGAAACCTGAGGAGTGGGAGAGGCCGGCGGCCGGGATCGGGGTCGCCCGAGAGCCGCTGCGGGCATATGTTAGCGCGCTCCCACCTCATGGGCCCCGGGAGCCTCCCCCCCACGCCTCAGGTGGAGTGAGGGGGGCCAGCCGGGTGTAAGTGACACTTTCTTGCTAAGAAGTCAGAGAAATGGAGAAAACGAGGGCGATTGGACGGGAGCCCAACTCGGTGGCGCTGACAGCGCCTTCGGGTCCGGGGTACACGAGTTCCCCGCGGTTAGGTGCGCACAGCCTTGTCACTGCCTTCCTCGATGTGTATGTTTTGGGAGTTCTGGTTTTAGAGCCTTAATTCTACTAACCTAGTATAAGTTATACTACTAACTACTACCAGTCTTTGCTTTCGTTTTATTGTCATTCACCACTCCCAACTCCCTTACTTTCTACGGACTTACAGGCCCGTCTGAAAAGCCGACAGGACCGAAGCATCTTGGGAAAAGTGGGAGGGCCCTCAAGGAGACTCCGGGTTCCTGGGTTCCCTTCGGGAAACAAGATCGAGGTGGTTGGCAGGGGGATCGGTCAGAAAAGAACTTTACTTTCTCCCCCTTGGCTGCATCTACAAATGCCTGTTGGAGAGGCGGGAATCCCCCAAAGAGCCCTTGTGGTTTCCTGTACCAATGACTAGCTTGTGTGTGGATAGGGTGGGGGGGGTGTAACAGACGGGTGGGGCCCTGCCCTCCGGTATCCACCCTCCCTTCTCCCCTCCACATTAGCCCCGCCCTTTGGCTGGCTCATAGCTGCTCACCTAATTATAGCCCTGGTTATGTGTGGGCTAAAGGGGTAGTTGGTTTCAGTGGCAAGTAACACCTGAGTCCTCCCCCACCCCAGGGATTAGGTCTTTGCCCATCTCAGATTTGACATCCTAATGCCCCAAAACTTCTTTTCCTAAGTCCCCTTTAACTCTCACTTGGGGTGGGGATCCAGCTTATTCTCCCCTACATACACATGAGTTCTCAAGTATTTGTGGTTACAATCAGTATTTAATCTAGGAATTTTTATTTTAAGTGGGTAATGGAGTAAACATCTGGAATGAAAATGAAGCAGTTTCTAGAGAGTAGTGGGATAAATTGGGGACACCATTAGCTTCCATCCTTGCTGACCCCAGTTTTTTTCTTGACTAGTTGGAATCGAAGCCTCTTAAAATGGCAGATGATTTGGACTTCGAGACAGGAGATGCAGGGGCCTCAGCCACCTTCCCAATGCAGTGCTCAGCATTACGTAAGAATGGCTTTGTGGTGCTCAAAGGACGGCCATGTAAGATTGTGGAGATGTCCACCTCCAAGACTGGCAAGCACGGCCATGCCAAGGTTAGAATTCCACCTCTTCACATCTTGCCTTCCCCACATTTCCCCTGCCCGTGGGGCTCCTGGCAGCAAGCTATCAGCAGTCCTAGCCCTCTATTTAGCTCTTTTCTTATCTATTACCCAATTCCTTGTGTTCAGCACTCAACCCTGGATGCAACCTTTCTTTCTACACTTGCTACCAGCCTTGAGCCTCTTCCACCATCATTCTGATAACTCCTCCTCCCTTCTCTGTAACTTCTCTTGGTGGTCCTTTGTGCTCTGGCTATTTAGCTGCTCCGTCCTTATTCATGGCTTTCACTTTTTCTGTTCGACTTTCCTTGAATCTTTATAGGTGCTCTTTAGTTCTATCACTTTGCCCAGGGTTCTTCAGTCCTGATGAAGTACAGCCTTCCCTGAAGGCGGCCAGGGAAGCTGCCCCTCTCCTTGAGTTAATAGAGCCTCCTTGCTTTTGGGGTCCTAACATTCTTGCCCAGTGCTTTCCTTGGCACTTCAGACTATTTTTTCCTCAAAAGTTCAACCCTGTCTTCTGTTGACTTGGCATAAATCCCTGATGTCCTAGATTCTACTTCACATTTTTCTTATTTCCTAATTGCTTCATTCTTTCTGACTTCCCCTAAGTAATTTTTCCAGCTCTCTTCCTTTCTCAGTCCTTCCTGTGTTCTCAGCTCTTTCCCTTCTACCTTTCTTATATTCCAAGTTTTTAGCATTTTATTTATCAGTGATTTGCTAGCTCGAGATAACTGACTACTCCAAAACTATTCTACATTTTCCCTTGTGCTGTGAACCCAGTCTCAATGGTGGTCTTTTCACCTCAGGTTCTTTTTAGAAGTTTTAGTTACAGTTCATTACCAATTCCCCTAATCTTTGCCCAATCTAGTCTGACTTCCCTCACTAGCCAGGCACAACTTGAACTTTTATCTCCTCCATCCTGAAGTTTATTTGGGTTTCTCTTTGATGTGATGCGTACATACAGGTCCACCTGGTTGGTATTGACATCTTTACTGGGAAGAAATATGAAGATATCTGCCCGTCAACTCATAATATGGACGTTCCCAACATCAAAAGGAATGATTTCCAGGTATGCGGATGGTCTTGGTGTAGGGTTAGTCGGTTGGGGTGGGGGCGCAGATACTGATTGACCAGAAGAGCTTATGCTGGGAGGAGAGGGTGTTTGGTATGTCAGACCCCGTGTCCTCAACCTCCAGCTTCCTTCCCTCTCTTCCCCCAGCTGATTGGCATCCAGGATGGGTATCTATCACTGCTCCAGGACAGTGGGGAGGTGCGAGAGGACCTTCGTCTGCCTGAGGGAGACCTTGGCAAGGAAATTGAGCAGAAGTACGACTGTGGAGAGGAGATCCTGGTATAGTGCCCCACCCACTTCTGTGTCCAGCTTTGCTCCTGTGCCTGGTCCCTGAGCTCGGATTTCTGATTCTCCCTTTTGCTCCCCAAAGATTACAGTGCTGTCTGCCATGACGGAGGAGGCAGCTGTTGCAATCAAGGCCATGGCAAAATAACTGGCTCCCAGGTGAGTGTGACAGACTCCCCTCAAAGCCCTTCACATACTTTGTGGGTGCTTTACTCTTAATTGTCCTAGGCTCTCTGGCCCCTAACCCTTCTTCCTGTGGACGGTGTGATCCTGTCTTACCTGGTTTCTCTTTTGTACACAGGGTGGCGGTGGTGGCGCAGTGATCCTCGAGCCTGCAGAGGCCCCCTCCCCCAGCCTGGCTCAGCTCTGGCCCCGGCCCTTGGCTGGACTCCTACACAATTTATTTGATGTTTTATTTTGGTTTCCTCCACCCCCTCAATCTGTTGGGGAGCCCCTGCCCTTCACCCTGTTCCCTTGGCCAGGAGTGAGCGGGCCATGGCCTTGGTGAAGCTGCCTTCCTCTTCTCCCCTCACACTACAGCCCTTGTGGGGGAGATGGGGTGGGTGCTGCTTGTGGTTTAGGGTTTTTTTTTTGTTTGTTTTTTTTTAAATTCTGGAATCAGCCGTGGATTCTGGCAAATGGTCCGTGTGCCCCCCCCCCCCAACTCATCCCAGATCTGGTCCCTGTTCCTATAGTCCTTTATCCCAAGCACCACCCCCACAGACTGGGGACCAGCTCCTTCCCCATGCCTAAGTCTCTCCCCAAATCCCTTTAGCAGGAGAGGGAAGAGGAGGAGAGGAAAGGGGACCTGCCCCCTCCTCAGGCATCTGGGAGGGCCCTGCCCCCATGGGCTTCACCCTTTCCTGTGGGCTCTCACCCTGACACATTTGTTAAAATCAAACCTAAATAAAACTACAAGTTTAATATGAAGCCCCAACTTGGCTACTCTGAATAAATGGGTACTTGGTGACTAAAAGGGAAACGTGGGAACCAAAAATGGTTATGGATTAGACTGTGTCAATGAGTTCGTTACAACCAGCGCGGCGTCCCCAGTCTGGGAACACCAATTTGCCATGACATGTTACCTATCCCCTGCCCTCTAGGCAGCCTTGGCCTAGCCCAGGTGGGAGCGAACACAAACAGTAGTAGTAGTCAGGGGCAATGGCAGATAGATTTTATTGGCCTAGGACATATCGGGGACCCTCACCCAAGGGAGGAGGTGGGGTGAGGTTGAAGATGAAATCTGATGGTCACTTGTGATAGAATCTTGGGTTCTGGCTGTGCTGGAGAAAAGGGAGCCTGGGGCCAGGTTGACTAGTAGCAGCAAAGTTGGACTGGTGGCGATAAAGGGTTTGTCAGTGTGCATGTTCTCCCTTCTGCTCCATCCCCGTATGACCACCCCCAAGAGAGAAGGGAAAACGATGGGTGTGGGCCTGTCCTACCCAATCCCGTTTTCCATGTACTATAGAGATTGTGTCCGGTATAGCATCCTTACCTTCCCTGCTGATGGTATCTGCACAGGGAGCTGAGGGGAGGCGAGGAGTCCAGGGGCTGGATGCAGAGCTTGGGGGTGCATGGGGCGCAGGGAGGACTGCAGAGAACAGAGTCAGAATCTGAGGCAGCCTGGGGTTCTCCACAGCAAAAGCCCTTCCCCCTGATCTCCCAAGCTCCACACTCACTGAGTCAGAGAAGCCAGTTTGCTGGTTAGCATGCTCCATTTGCTTTTGTAGGGACAGAGCACCGCCAGGCTGGAGGAACCCTAGGTGGGGAAGATGGGTGTGTGCAGTGAGTAGAGACAGGAAAGGGAGAACTTGAGGGACCAGGGCCCTGAGCGGGGTGTTATCACCTGTCTGGGTGGGCTGGAAGTGGCTGTGCACAGCATAGGGCTGTGGCTGTGGCTGAGACAAGTACTGCACTGCAGGAAAGGCTGAAGGTGCTGAGAAAAGAGGAGGCACAGCCATTAGAACCTCCCTTTACTCTGTGCACAACACACTACCCTCTGGGCCTGAGGAAATCACCCCGCCCCTTCCCACCACTCACCTCTGAGCTGCTGACTAGGGCTATAGGCCGGCTGGGCGGGGCCGTAGTGCGGAGGGGGCTGGGCAGTCCCGTAGGCGCCGCCGGGGCTGCCCTGGAACTGCCCGTGCTCGGGGGTCCCTGTGAAGGCTGCCGAGCCCACGTAGTGCCGGGCCTAAGAAGGGTGAGAACTCGCTGTAAACTTGAAAACAATCTCAAGCGACTTGTGTATGCTTCCGTTCTTTCTCTGTACATTTAAGTGTCACACTCATTGCTTGAAGAGTGGCTTAGTAAGGTGGGTGGAAGTAGGAGGGGAAACACCCAGTTTTACTCCTTACTGTAAGCACTTGGGGTCCGAACATCTGTTTGGCTCTGTCAGCTGCCATGAGGGTGCCTGGGCGATTGTGTCCTCCAGGGCTCCCTAGAGACGGAGAGGGGCTTCGTGATGCTGAAGCAACGGTCTGCGAGGCCCAGGAGGGCCCACCTGACAAGTGTCTAATTCTCACCCTGCATGCTGAGGAGATGAGTTCCCGTGTGAACAGTCAGGCTCTGCGGGTATGCAGCTGATGTCAGAGTGGTTAAGTCACTAGAGTGAAAGGAAGGCATCAAGGACAAGTGGCTCCTCTGGCCACAAACACCATCTTTTGTTACCTGGCTCCATCTATACGTTTTGCCCCGATTTTAATTTTAGCTCTCCAATCCCACCTCTGCTCCTTTCGCCTCCGTTTTTCTTCCTCGTGTAAAACTTTCTTGAGCTGCAAGAAAAGCTGGTGCTTCTCCTCCTGAAGAGCCGAAAGCTTCTCGTCCAGCTTCTGGATCTGGAAAAGGAGGGAAGAGGATGAAGGCAGGAGAGCCAAGGGGAGAAAGCGCTGGGAAAGATCAAGGGACAACACATACCTGTTCTTTGGTTTCCTCTAACGACATTCTCTCTTCCATCTCCTTTTTCTTTCGTCTCTCCTGCTCTTCCTTCATCTTCTGTTCCATCATCTTGTCTACTTCTTCTTCCTCTGGAGGAAGGGTCAAACAGGAAAAGTGGCAGAATGGTTAAAGTAATTAAAATGTTAGAGACTGAAGACCAGCAAAAATGGCTATCCCAGCGCTCTTGGCAAGAGGCTTCCAATCCCTGCGAGGGGACAGGGAGAGGTAAGGTTCATTAGGTGCTCTCCAAGGTCCTTCCCAGCTGAGGAATTCTGGAGTTCAGACCTGGCGATTTAAACTCCCACCCCCACGGGGCTGTTCCATCCCTTTGCTAGCGTCTGCGGCCGCCGCCGCCCTGATCTGCCGTGGGCGGGGGTCTGGGACAGCGGTGTCCACATGGGCGTATGCCCTCCCGCCCTGGCCCCAGCTCACCCTGCCGCTTGCGCTCCCGCTCCATCATGATGTGCCGGTGCAACGCCCTGGCCATGGCGTTGGAAAGCTTGGGGCGCTCCAGGAGCGCAGGCATGGTGCTGCCGGGGGCGCGCGGGCGGGGGGCGCCCGGCTCTGTCGCGGACTGCCGGACCTCGGCCTGGGCCTGCGGGCAGACCGGCGCTCAGACAATCGCGCTCCCTGGGCGGAGACAAGGCCGCCCGCCGCCCCGGTCACGTGTCCGGGACCCGCCGCCCGATCGCGGGCCGCCCACCCCTGCCCCAGTGCGCACGCGCGCGGCCCGCGTTGGGGTCTCTAGCCTCGGGGCTCTCGCCTCCGGCCCCACCAGCCCCGGCCCCAGCCCCTCCCTACCCCGTTCCGTGCTTTCTCCGCTCCCACCTGCGCGCCTTGGCCAGACGTCACATCCGGTAATTGGGCTTAATCCTTCCGGGTTCAGCATCCACGGGCTTTAAGGGTTGGGCGGAAGGAAAAGGCGGAAGTGCCGAGGACGGGTGCCCGTGGCGTCCAAACCTCTCTGAGCCCGCCCCACGCCGACCAGCCCAGGACTCCCATTCAGGCGGCGCGCCAGCCAGCCGCCCTGAGCCAGCTCCCGTCCCCCCGCGGTTGGACACCAGACCAGGCCGGCCAGGACGCCCTTAGGAAGAGCAAGAGAGGCGACGCGGGTGCTCAGAGACGGTGTTTATTGGCTCCTTCGAAATCAGTCATGACAACTGTACAGAGGACCCAACCCCTCCACTGCGACCGCCCTTCCCCTTTCCTGCCTGGTGGCCACCGGAAAAAGCAGCTTCGTGTGGGGCACAGGGAGACTCCTCTGGAATTCACAGTAACCAGGAACAAAAACGGAAATAAATTAAGTGATACAGGGGAGGGAGTCAGAGGGAGTCGTGTTCCCCAAATCAGTGCAAGAAGAGGGGTTACCCAGGGCCTGGAGCTGAGTTCCCCACCAGCTCCTCCACTTCAGAGCGTTCTGAGGCCCTGGACATGGAGATGTCCTCCACTTCCCACCTAAATTTGAGACTGCCTACACGCTCCTGCGCATCTGCCAGAATGAGCACCATGCATGCTGTGGGTCACTGGAATGAGGTGGAGGCAGTCGTCACTCGGAGTCCACGGGCCCGGGGCCCAACTGTGCTTGTAGTAGTGAGGTCTCACTCCCTCATTCCACCCGTACCAGCAGGGCATAGAGGAGTGTGGCCCCCTTCTCCTTGGTTACCCACTCAAGTTCGGCTGGGCTGAAGTGAGGGTCAGGAGGTTCTCTGAGGATAGCGGAAGGAGGGCCGGGGGTGTAGGAGCCAGGGCGCACACACACCTGGAATGCCACCTGGGCCTGGTGTGTCCGCTGGAATTTGGGGTCCCAAAATCTGTCAGGCAAAAAGCAGATATAGGGTGGTGAGGCCTCTGGCCTGTCACAGTCACCTCTCCTAACTGCAACTACAGGGGCCTTGTCAGTCCTAGGAATCACTTCTACTCTGTAGGGACCTGGCTCTAGCTGTTCTCTCTACTCTAAATGGCCTTGTTCCCAATGCCTGCTCAGCTAACTCCCTCATCTCTTCTCCAACCTTAATGATATCCACCCTGACTACCCTTTTTAATATGCCTGCTCTAACTACACTTTTTAAAAATATATATATTTTATTGATTTTTTTACAGAGAGGAGGAGAGGGACAGAGAGTTAGAAACATCGATGAGAGAGAATCATCGATCAGCTGCCTCTTGCACACCCCCTACTGGGGATGTGCTCGCAACCAAGGTACATGCCCTTGCCCGGAATCGAACCTGGGACCTTTCAGTCCGCTGGTCTATGCTCTATCCACTGAGCCAAACCGGTCTCGGCTCCAACTACACTTTTTAAAAAATGTTTTTATTTATTTCAGAGAGAGGAAGGGGGTGAGGGGGAGAGAGAGAGAGAGAAACATCAATGATGAAAATCATTGATTGGCTGCCTTCTGCATGCCCCCTAATGGGGATCCAACTCACAACCCCGGCATATGTCCTGACCAGGATTGAACTGTGATCTCCTGGTTCATAGGTCAATGCTCAACCACTGAGCCACACTGAAAAAGAGCTGGGTGGAGACTGAGGAATCAGCAAAGCAAAGTGGGAAAGGAGAGAGCAAATCATGGAGACCCACGTGGCCCTGGGGCCAGCTCCTGTGTACTTACTGCACTTTGGATGCCAGGGCCTCAGCCCCAGCATACTGGAGGGAGGGAGAAAGCAGCACTGGAGGGGGCTGCTCCTCCCGAGGGGGTGCACAGTTCTCACCCGGCTCCTCAAACCCTCCCCTGGGCTCTCCCTTCAGGGGCCGGCAGCTCAGGATGGAGGCAGAACCTGTGAGGAGAACGGGGTCAGAGCAGCCCACAGGCCCAGCCTGCTCTGATTCTGTCCGAGCTACAGTACCTGCTCCCAGCTCCCCTCGGTCCAGCACTCTCCGGATGGCTGCCACGTTGCTGCCGTGATATGCCATGTGCCACTTCTTGGTTAGTGTCCCAGCCTCCAGGTGAGGATTCACTCTAGGAAGTGGGCATACAGGGCAGATGGGACAAAGGTTACTGGCTCCCCAAGGTCATCCCCTAGACGTGCAGTTCAGTCACTTCCATGCACCCTCTTGGGGCCTTCCTTCTTCAAGGGGGCAAAGAACAGTGAGAGGGATACATGCCCCACGTGTACCTGAGGTTGAACCTGCACCAGCCGAAGGGCAGGGCGTATTCCCGGGGAGGTTCCCCACGGCGCCTATGGGCTTCGTCCCCGCGCATCTTCCGGCAGGACTCACAGTAGCACAGGCTACGCTTTGGTTGAGGCATGAAGTAATCCTCTGCGGGAGAGGAAGCGGCAGACTCGGTGCTATGGCTCCTGTTCTGGGTCTCAACCACACAGCCTCCTCGGACTGGGCTCTTGGCAGATTCTAGGGGGCTGGGGACTCACCAGGAAGCAGCAGCAGTTCTTGGAATCGGGAACAGAGGGCATGGTACTCGCAGCTCTTGAGAGGGCTGGCAGCAGATGGCGGGCCCCAGCACACACTCTCCTTGATCCCTGAGGGAGCAAATGTGGCACAGGTCACGGGAGACGGGCTAGAGGTGTGGGGTGGGGTAGGATGCTGGTCCCTTTGGGCTGGCTCACCATCCACCATGTCAGCTTTCTCCATGTCCCCTTGGGTCCCAGTACTCTTCAAACTGGCAGCTCCTGGCTCAGGGCTCACGATTGTCACCTGCAGCACAGAGGGGTGGTCAGCCAGTGTCACCATCCTCTAGGGCGTCCTGGACTTCCCCTTTACTTGGACAGAAGCCTCTAGGCATCCCCCCTCCCGCCTCCACTGCCACTAACCTGCTCACACTGCCCATAGAGGTCCACGAGCGCGTGGCAGGGCTGGGGGACATCGGGCACAGCCACCCCCTGGTCCGTCCCGTTGACATGGAGGTGCAGTCCCCCAGAGCTGTCGAGCCGCAGGCCCAGGATGGTGCCTTCAGGACACGTGTCCAGATTCGGCCCGAACTTCTCACAGATCTGGGAGGGAGAGACGTACTGTCTTCCCCGAGAGCAGACTCCCACCAGCAGCTGCCACCCCACCCTTCACTGCTTCAGGCCGCCAGTCCCCGGGCCTTGCCTCCACACTTGCCCACTGTCTGGGTTCTACCCTCTGCTTCAATGACCCAGCCGCCACCTCCCCTTCGCCCACTGCAGCAGTCTCAATGTTACAGCGTAGGAGGCGGCAGGCCCGAGACTGTCCAGATGATATTCGCACCCTTGCGTGAGTCCGCTCACTACAGTGCCCCCTCCCTTCATATCTGTGACCCTACCTCCACGCTCAGGGCCCCTCTCCTTCTTTTTGGCCAGCCCCGCCCTGCTCAGAGGCCTGGCCTCTCCTTCCCCGTGCTCCCTGCCCACCTTGAGGCCATTGTGGAAGACCCCGTGGCCCCGCAGCAGCCAGGCGGCCCGCTTCAGGGCACAGGCGGAAGCGGGGAAGTTGAGCCTCTCCGGTGGGCAGGTGATGACCCCCAGGACCAGGGAGGATGTCCACTGGCGGTTCAGGAAGTCTATCCGCACCTGGGAGAGAAGGCAGCTCTTCCCCAGGCGTGGCCACCCGCCCCACAGCCCCGCTTCTCACCCCGCCCACAGCAGCCTGGGGTGCTGCCCCTCCTAACGCGTGGAGGGACTAGAAACTGCAAATTCAGTTATTTCCTCTCCTCTTTCAGCCTTGCTCTTTCTGTGGACTCTAAGGATTCCTGTCCCTAGAGGAACAGCGACGTCTTTTAGTTTGCCACAAAAGGGCCCCTCTGGAAAGCCCTCCCGGCTCCCATACCCAGGACCCGGCATCTTCCCAGAATGCCCCGCTCCTCCCTCCTGCCTCCCTCTAGGGACCAGGTGGGCGCTGGCCACACCACCCACCACAGGAAAGATCATTCAATTGTCCTCAGCCTGGAAAGGCCTGCTCCAGAAGGCTGGCCCTGGGTCACCCTGAGCAAGAGCTGCTGGGGACAAGGGGAGGGAGGACAAACAAGGGAGGCCCACCTGGACCAGCAGCTGGGGCACCAGGGGCTGACTGATGACAACGATGCCCTGGTTGTAGCTGGCCACCCGGGTAGCTGTACGGTTCCCGTTGGACAAGAGGATGTTCTTCCCGTGGTTCTCCAGGAACTCAAGGGCTGTAGGCATAATGGCCACTTGCTCCTCACCCTGGTGTGGAGGAGAGATTGAGCTGCTAGGGTTGCCAAAGTGAGGCCCAAGCCCCCACTCGAGTTCAGAGCCTGTGCACGTAAGCTTCTATCCGTCCTGGGCAGGCCTGGAGAGCCCAGAAACAATGTGGTGGCCAATGGCCCGCCAACCGCTCCTCCGTGTGCCAAAGGGCCCTGCGGCAGCCTCTTACTCGCAGGCCGTGCTCCTCGTCCTCGTCCTCATCGCCCTCACTGCCAGTGTCGGAGCTGGGGGAAGGAGGCTGGGTGCCTTCTGGCTCCTCCAGCCGCGTGGAGCTGACAATGGACACACTCCGCACCGGCCCGTAGAGATCCAACACAGCCCACACGTTCTGGAGGCGCACAGAGCAGGAAGCTGGAGACAGGTGGCAGACCAAACCCACTCCCAGAACTCAAGGCAAGTTGGGGGTCTGTCTACCTTGGCAATGCCAGTGGCTGCAGGCCCCATGTCCTCTCCGTCTACCAGGATGTGCATCGAGTCATCTGCCCCCCGGCGAATGCCCACACGGCTCCCCACCTGGACCAAGGGGGGAGGACAGAGGCTCAGCCCCTCTCCCTGCCATCCCAACGCCCAACCCCGCCCTGTTCCCCAGACCCCGCTGCTTCACCCCCAGCCGCTCTAGGTTCCGGCCATAGTTCATCCTCTGCAGCAGCCCGTCCCGCCTCACTTCACAGCTGGACACCATCCAGGTGGTCTTCGTCCGGAGCTCTGGCAGGGAGGGCGGCACCCCGGGGCCGCCGCCTGCTCCGGGCCCCATCTCCCCTGGCGCCAGGGTCGTCAGCCCTATCCGGAGGGAGCCCGCCCACTTCCCGTCCAGCTCCTCCACTTTCACCTGCGTGAGAAAACGGGCGCTGGGTGGGGGCGGGGCAGGGGGCAGGCAGGAAGCGGGCCGGTCCTGTTGAGAAGGGACTGGAGGCCTCCATTGCCATCTCTTCCCAGCCCACCTCAAAGACTTCCTCAGTCTTGAGCTCCTTGGTGCTAAAGACAAGGCCGTGGGCATAGCCAACTGCCCGCACCGCCCTTGTGCCATCTTCCTCCAGAGTGACATTCTTGCCGCAAACACCGTGGAATCGGTGAGCCACGCCAGCCACTGCGGAAAGATGGTGCCAAAGAACACGGTAGAATTGGGGCAGCAAACTTCAGAGAGCACACAGAGCAACGCTTTCAGGTGAAACAGGAAGTGGACATAAAGGTCCCGTCTGACATCACCCCTTTACCTGTGACACCTCTCTTCACCACATTCAGACTCATCCCCAAACCTGGTAGACCCAGCTTATGATGTCCTAGCCCCTTGGTGGCAAGGACGCATGCAGGCAAGGACGCATGCCCTCTGCCTGGCGCTGTCCCCCATGGGCTGTCCCCTCCCCTTTGCCGCAGCCGCTGCAGCCAGCCTGTCTCTGAACGGCCTCCCTGACCCAGAAGCTGCATCTCTCGGGCCCACAGCAGCAAGCAGAGCCCACCTCCCTCCCCGCCGGCTGACCTGGGGAGAGCAGGGGGAATGACTTCTCGGTAGCCGTGTTGCTGGTTGCCAGGCTGTTGTCCATGGGGCCGGTGGCGTTGGTGATGGACACTTGGACGCACTGGCCATAGAGATCCACAACCGCATACACCTCTGGGAGGAAAGGAGGAGTCAGAACCCGGTGCCCTCACGGCCAGGCTGCGGGGGGCAGGTCGAAAGCCACGGAGTAGTCACCTTTACCCGGAGGCAAGCCCGAGCAGGCGGCGCCTTGGTCCTGGCCGTTGATGAAGTAGTGCAGATCGCCCTTGGAGGTGCGCATCATGCCGATGCGTGCGCCCGTGCCCAGCGCGTCGAGGTCGCAGCCGTAGTTGTTGCGCATCGTGTTACCATCTTGCATGATGGCTGTGCCACTGGAGGGATGGCAAAGGGGGAGTTCAGCCTCCCAGCTTCCTCCCCACATAGGTCCCTTGCCCAGTCTCTGCCTGTCAGACCTCCCAGTGCCTTGGATTAGCATCTCCGCCTGAGTCCTGTCTCCTACATCCCGGGAGCTCATGAAAAAGCGGTAAGTACCCGATGAGGAAGGAGGGCTGAGCCATGTGGAAGGAGGGGGGCGGGTTCCCAGAATTAAAGAGAAGAGGTAGCAGATCCCCTAGCTCAGTGGACGGCAAACTCATTAGTCAACAGAGCCAAATATCAACAGGACAACGATTGACATTTCTTTTGAGAGCCGAATTTTTTAAACTTAAACTTCTAACGCCACTTCTTCAAAATAGACTCACCCAGGCTGTGGTATTTTGTGGAAGAGCCATACTCGGGGGGCCAAAGAGCCGCATGTGGCTCGAGAGCCACAGTTTGCCGACCACGGCCCTCGTCTATCACAGGAGCAGGCCTGAAACCCTGCTTTCCTTGTCCCAGCCAGCTCCACCCAGACCCTCCCAGCTGGTCCCAAAGCAAGCAGCCAACCTCAGCATCCACGTATCGTAGTCGATGTCGGTCATAGTGTTGGGGAATTCAAGGTCCTCTGGCCGAATAGCGGTCACTCCTGTGAGGAGGCAGGGGAAGGTCAGAGCCAAGGCCCTAGGCACCGGCAGGCAGCACCTCCCCCAGCAGGCACAGGCGCGAGTACACACACACACACACACACACACACACACACACGCACAGAGCTGCCCCTCACCAGCCTCAATGGAGCCTGACCAGCGGTCCACCATCTTCTGAATGACAATTTCAAACAGCTCGCCATCCCGCAGGGCCCTGCCCGGGAGAGTGGCGATCAGACAGGCCCTGTTGGGTTGCTCGAGCTGGGGGGAGGAACGGGGACAGCCCCGTCCAGACACTGACCGGTTGGAGATGACAATGGCGTCATTGAACTCGCTGCGGCAGTTGTGGCGGAGCGCGGTGCGGCCCCCATTCGTGATGACGGCGTTGCTGCCGTGCAGCTGGTGGAAGCGGAGGTCGGAGCCCCCCGCCCCTGACGATGGGGAGCTCGGAGACACCTGGTTGTTCCCCTCAGGGAGCGGCTCAGGGACTGGGGTCACCTCTGCAAGGGGGGACGTCACCCGTTAGGCACACAGTTGTCTCTGGGGCCTCCTGAGGCCAGCCCCCATCCTGCCCCTGCCCAGCCCGGCCCTCACCCACGTCGTCCACAATGGTGGCCTGGGCAGCCTGGCCGTAGAGATCCACGACAGCATAGACACCCGGGGGCACGTTCCAGGCAGCGGGGCCCTGCGTCATCCCGTTGACAAAGAAGTGGAGAGTCCCGTCCTCCCTACGCACCACGCCCACCGTGTCCCCTGCCTTGGAAGAAGGGGGGCTGGAGTGAGGAGTCAGGCAGAGTCCCTGCCTGGGCTGGTCCTGCAGCAGCCCCCCCCTGCCGCCTCCCCGCTGCTGAGACCTCAGCACACCCACTCTCCCACCTTGAGGCGGTCCAGGTTGTGCCCATATTCATCCAAGATGGTCGTCCCATTGTGCATCACCCCATTCCCAGTCATCATCCAGGTCCCTAGGGGGAGGAGTGGCAGAGGACATGAGGGAGAGGCCAGGACCCCTCTCCTTCACGGAGCGGTCCCCGAGTTATCCCCGAAGCCTTTAGCCTGGCCTGCCTTTTCTCTGACAGCCGGCTTTTCCCCAGAGAAAGACAAGAAAACTCCTGTTCTCACGCCGGCCACAGCCCTTCCGGGGCACTCCTCCACCACCGGCCCAGCCGTCACAAGGGTGACAAGTGCAAAAGGGGCCGGAGAGCATGCGCCAGGGCTGTGGGGGCGGCTTCCTCCCTAGGACCCTCTTCTGGCCCTGCCCCTCTCAGGAGCTCACCAGAACGCAAGTTGGTCATGGTGGAGGGCAATTGGAGGTAGGCAGGGTTGTGGGTGGTGACACCAATCTCAATGGAGCCAGCCCATTTGTCCACCATCTTGTCGATGCGCACCTGGAATACCTCTCCGTCGCGCAGGGCTCTGCTGCTCAGCACCACGCCATGATTGAAGTCATCGGTGGCACTGAGGGCACAGCAAGTGGGGACTCAGACCCCCAACACAAACTCCGAGCATGCCACATCTTTCTAGCCCAAGGCAACCACATAAACATCAGACTCAGAAGGCTCCCCCCTTCTGCCCAGGACACCTCAGACCAGACTCCGTGTACCTCCCACTCCCTCCCCCCTCCCCCCAATTCCATTAGAGCCCCTTCTGCAGGCTTCTCCCCACCCCTTGGGCCATACTGGGGCCTCAGAGCAGTGCGTCCCTCGTGGGTGATGGCTGCCTTCTGCCCGCAGTTGGGGTGGAAGAGCAGGCGCTCGGGTTCGGCCTGGGCAGCGGGAGCCGCACGGCGGAGGGCACCCTCGGGGGACAGCGCCCGCAGGATGGCATTGTTCCTGCGCAGACGGTCGCTGTGGTTGTTATTGTGGACGATGGTCACCTTCACTGCCATCCCATACAAGTCCACCACCCCATACACCACTGGGGGTGTCAGTGGGGTAGCCACGCCTGTGGGGGGGAAGGCACAGGAATGGGGGTGAGGAGCGAAGAGTCAAATGCAGAGACAGAGTATCAAGAGGCGGGAGGATGAGGTACAGACCACCCACCGGAAGCCCCGCCCGCCAGCCTGGCTTCCCCTTACCTTGGTCAATGCCATTAATGAAGAAGTGGAGGGCAGAGTTGGACTTCCTTGTGAGACCAATGTGGTCACCCTCCTGTTCAAAAGGAACAAAAAGCACAGTCTGGCGTCCATCCACAATCAGGCTCCGGACAGTGGGAACCATGAGCCTTCCCACCCCCCACGTCACGGGAGCAGCTCCCGAAGTCCTCCCGAGCCTGCGACCGCCCCGAATGCTTCGTGAAGCCACCAGTACTGCCGGAAGTCACCTCACAGCCATGAACTTGCCTAACCCTCACAACGATCTGTAAAACCCCACTAATGGGCTCATGTTAGACGTCTGCAGGAAAGAAACCACCACCAAAGAGGGTAAGCTTCTGGCCTCGGGTCACTGTCACACATGGCCAACCAGCGAGAGGAACTGAGCCCACCTGACTTAAAAAATGAGTGCTTCACCGAAACCGGTTTGGCTCAGTGGATAGAGCGTCTGCCTGCGGACTGAAAGGTCCCAGGTTCGATTCCGGTCAAGGGCATGTACCTCGGTTGCGGGCACATCCCCAGTAGGGGGTGTGCAAGAGGCAGCTGATCGATGGTTCTCTCTCATCGACGTTTCTAACTCTCTATCCCTCTCTCTTCCTCTCTGTAAAAAATCAATGAAATATATATTAAAAAATAAAAATGAGTGCCTCACTGCGGGCAGCCCTGCCTTCCTGGACAGACCTCAGGCACAAGACGAAGGCCGCGCTCCGGGCAGCAGTGCCAGGCAGGGAAGCGCCGGGCTGGCCCTCACCTGCAGCTCGTCCAGGCTGAACTCACAGTACTCCCGGCGGGTGCCCTTGCCGTTGGTGAGAATCCCACAGCCGCTCATCATGATGGTGCCTGGGGGAGCACACGCCCTGGTCAGGGGACGGTTTCCTTCACCTCGGGTTCCCAGGGCCCCAGCCCCCACCCGCCGCGGCTGGTACCTGACTGCAGGTTGGTCATGGTGGCCGGGTATTCCAAGTTGTTGGGGTTGTGGGTGGTGACACCAATCTCAATGGAGCCTGACCACTTATCTACGAGCTTGTCGATGCGGATCTTGGGTGGAATATGGGAAGGGAGAGGTGGGCATGTGAATGTAGGGAAGGGACTCCCGGCCCCTGGTCCTTCCCCAGTCCCCACCCTTCCGGGAGCGAGGACCAAGCCCCGCCGTCAGCTCCCAGAGGGCGAGGAGCCGGCCGGACCCCGGCTCCCGCACACCTCGAACATCTCGTTGTCCCGGAGCGGGCGGTTGGTCATGACGACCCCGTTGTTGAACTCATCCAAGGGCCGGCGACGCTCCGCCGTCTTGTTGTTGTTGCTGAGCTTGATGAGGGTTCCACACTTCTCGTGAAAGAGCAGGGCGTCGTTGGAGGTGAGGACGGGGGAGGTGGCAGCACAGCTAGGCCCTCCTAGTGGTTCCCCCGCTGGCGGGGAGCTCAGGTTCACATTGAGGAGCCCCCCGTTATAGGCAGACAGGATGGCATTGCTCACCACCTCAGACAGCTCCATACCGGCAAAGTCTACGGCAGCGGGACGAGAGAAAAGCTGGCGTGAGTGAGGCCCTACAGTTCTCTCCCTACCCCTCTCCTGAGGTCCCCCCTGTCCACCTCATTTCCCACTCCGCTCCCGGGGCCTCCCAGGAGCCCTCACCATTATGCGACTCAAGGCTGTTAGGGAACGTCTCCGGCCGGGCCTGCGCTGGGGACACCATGAAGGCTGGGAACCAGGCAGGACGGGAGGGGAATAAGGGTGCAGCCCCTGCTGCACACCCCACAGCCAGGAGACCCCCTCCTCCGGCCCCTGCTCTCTCCCCCACACACCAGACTCGGGGGTCTGAGTGGCCCGGCCCACACCCCGCCTCGCTCGTCGCTATGTTTCCCTTCAGCCGTCCCCCGGGCCCCTCCCCGCCACCACTGCCCTAGCCGCGTGCTCACCTTCATCCCTAGAGGTCCCCAGGTCAGCCAAGGCAGACTCTTCCGGGGGGGCGGAGGGCTCGAGGGGAGGCGTGGGGATGGGAGTGGGGGGGCTGAAGCCTGGCTCAGGGGGCAGCACAGTGACTTGGGTGCACTTGCCGTAAAGGTCCACAACGGCCCAGACGCGAGCAGGCAGGCCGGTGGCAGCCACCCCACAATCCCGCCCGTTCACCCAGAGCCGCAGCTCCCCGGCCACGGTCCGCTCCACGCCCACACGGTCCCCTTCGCCAAGCTGGTCCAGGTCCTGACCATACTCCTCCAGCACAGAGCGTCCGTCCCTCAGCACCGAGCAGCCCGACACTACCCACGAACCCCCCTTCAGCCCCGTGGCGCTGCTTGGGAAGTCCAGCACACTGGGGTCCAGTGCCGTCACCCCAATCTCAATGGAGCCACTCCAGGAGTTGACCTGTGATAGGGGTGGTGGACAGAGGCTCAGGATGGGCCCCCCGTGGGCCTCCCGCCACTAGGAAACCACAACTCACAGGCCACCGCGCACACAGCTTAACTGACTTCGCTCACGGAGACACTGACCCGGAGCTGCAGCCCCACAAGTGGTTCTCTGACTCTGTCCCAGGGAGGCCTGGTCCACTCTGCTCAGTCCTTTCCCCGTCTACTGGCTCATTTCCCGGCTCCAGCTCCCTGCCGCCTCTAACTTCATTGGACTCTGTGGCTCCTCAACCACCCACACTCACAGCTGGCTCTCCATGTCCATATTCCGTGCTCTTGTGTATCATTCTCTTCCCTCCTCTTCCCCCCAGCCCAGTTCTCTCCTGGGCTCTGGCTTTCCTCTGCCCAAAGTCAGTCTCCGTGCACCTGGCCTCTTCCCTAAACCACACACACACCTCCCACTCCGAGTAGCTAGCTCTCCTGGCCCGTCTTCCCCATCCAACCCTGAGTTTGTCCTTCAATGGTCTGCTCTTTCTCGGTCATCTCTCTCCCCTGCCCATCACATGTCTGACATCTCGCCATCCTCCATCTCCCAGACATGGTCCGGGCTGGCCCCCTACTCGTTCTAGCGGGCGAGGGCCCGTGCCCCTTCCCCGCTCCCGGGTCTTGAGGAAAATTCAAGCTCTCCTGGCCTCCCTCAGGCTGAACGCTTCGGTGTCCTGCTCCCTCCCGGCACGTCACCTGGCGTCTGAGTCTGTCGGTTCCCCCCTCGGTACCCAATGATGTGGTTCGGCTGGCTGACCTACCCATCTCCCTCTGGTCCCCTCCCACCATCCTCCGCATCCTGGTTCTGCGGCCCCAGCTCCGCACCTTGCGGTCGATGCGGACGGTGAAGACGCGTCCATCGCGCAAGGGTTCCCGGCTCAACACCAGCCCGTGGTTAAACTCCTGGCCCGGCTGCTGCCGCCGCGCCGTTCGCCCGCAGGCCGACAGGCTGACCAGGCGCCCCGTGCGCGGGTGCAGCTCCCCGCCGCTGCCCCAGCCCGCGCCGGACCCCGGTCCCGGGCCGCTCCCGCCGGGGCCTCCCCCCCCGCCGGGCCCCGGCCCGGGGCCTCCCCCAGACCCCCCACTCCCACCCGACCCCGCCGCCATCGCCGCTGACGCCGGGGCCGCACGACAGCCGCGTTTGGCGGCACCGTAGCAACGGCGGTGCACAAACACCCTGAAGGAACAGGACCCGGGGCTGGGGCCAGATATGCTTTACGGCACTGCCGGGCACTGAAGCACCCCGGGCGGAGGGCTAAGGAATTAACGGCCACCCGGTGGGAACAGAAGGACGACGGGGTCGGAGGCTTGCTTTACGGCACGACGAGGGGATGGTGTGGCTCCGAGAGCGGGGGGAGGACTTGGGATGGGAGTTTTTACGACAGTGAGAGAAACGGCGGCCGCCGCCATCTTTACGACGGGAGGGGGGAGGTGCCGGCGCCTGAAACAGTCAGCTTTGCGACCGCGGCGCCGGCAGCCCCGCCTTGAAGCGGTCGCTTTACGGCAAGGGGGGCGGTGTCTTCCTTCCAACTACGAGCTTCGAAGCTGAGTGAACGGGGAGCCGGGGACCGGCCGCTTTAAACATGGAGCCCTCTCCCCTCCGCACCGCTGAGGCCGGATTTGTCTTGCGACAGGGTCGCAGTCCCCCCGCTTTCCACTTTATAACACACCTCACGTTGAGAGGCAAAGCGGCCGGCTTTTGGGGGGAAAGGGGCTTGCGGGTGTTTCCAGCCACTGCAGTTCATTCATACTTAGGTTTTAAAGCTTACGGATAAAAGGCCCAAAGAAAGCCCGGCTGGCAATTTCGAGCAACGGCGCTGACGGCCCCAAAAGACTGCCCCAGAGCTATTTATCATCAAGCCCCCGGCCCAGCTCCGGCGCTGGCGCTAAGGTTGGATAACTATGAGGTCACAAGGCTTCTGGCCCCCCCTTTTCCCCCGCCCCCCCCCCCCCCAGCCGCGCGCCCGGAGAAAACCCGGAACCAGCCCCGGAGACAAAGATTTTTTAGGGAGAGGCAACGGGGGAGGGGCTCTCAGCCCGGGGCCCTTATATAGTCTTCATTCCGCCCACCGCGGACCCGGGAGCGGAGGGGAGGGGCCGGGTCCCGGCTCCCGAGCCCCGGCAGACGCGGCGGGGTGGGGTGGGCGGGGGCGCGGCCAGGGGCGGGGCCATGGGGGGCGGGGCGGGGCAGCTGAGCGCGGCCCCCCGGTCGGGCCATGGAAAGGCAGGAGCCTGAGGGGGCTGCTGGCAGCCTCACCCAGGAACCCCCTGGAGGGGCAACCTGGGAAGTGCCCGGAGGCACCGCCGGGATGGAGGCAGGCTCCGGGCTGCCCTCCGGGGTAGTCTTGTCCCAAGGTTCTCGCCGCTCCGGAGTAGTCACCAGAAGCCCGGACTCCTTCCGTCACTCCGGAGTGGTAGCGGCTCATGGTTCCAGGGCCAACCAGCATCCTGGGGAGGTTGCGGGCCACAGCCTGGCGCCTGGCACACACCCTGGCGGATTTAACCCCCCCGTGCCTGGAACCCGTGCATCCGGGACAGGTTCTGACTTTGGGACCAAGGGGTCTGGGATGCACACCTCGGGATACAGTCCGCATTCCAGTTCAACTTCTTTGCGCCCCCACAAACGCCCTGAGGATCAGCCCCATAGCATCCTAAAAAACGTCAACCCCACCTTGGTACAGCAGTCCCCCAGTGAGGAAAAGTAAGGATCCCAGCTTACTTGGCAGGCAGCAGGGAGCAGGGAGGGAGGGTTATGGGCAGGAGGGGAGGGGTGGAGTCCTGCGAACTAGATGTGATGGCCATTGAGTGGGAAATGGGAGGTTCCGAGTCTTTGGGAGGGAGCAGCAGGTGCTCCAGGTACACAGTGCGTGGTCGTCCTTACGCGTGATCGTCATCCCTAGCCGCCTACTTCTCTGGAACGGGCAAGGGGGTAGAAGAAGTTTTTGAATGACAAAGAATTAGGGAGGATTTGTGAGGTTCCCTACCCCTTTTTTGTGTCCTTCCCCCCCCCCCCCCCGACTGCAGGAAAAAGTCTCAACGCTGGGATGAAATGAATATCATGACCACTTACCACCCCGCTGACAAGGACTACGGGTTTATGAAAGTGGATGAGCCGAGCACTCCCTTCCACAGGTGCTAATCCTTCAGCCCAGACTCTCTTACTACTCAACGGAGGGGAAGGGAGGGGAAGGGGGTGGGGGAGAGAAGGCAGAGAGGCCTCAGGGACTGGATGCTACCTGATGCCCTCCTCCCCGCACTGCTGCCTCCCTCTGCAGGCCGCAGGACAGCGATGAGCCCTCCTACGCCGTGAATCCCGAAGCACTGGCAGAAAGGTGAGAATCCTGCGGGAGGTCCGTAGGGATGCGTGTCTTCCTCCTCCCACTCCTGAACTCTGGGATCTGAGCCAGTTCTGCTTTTTCGATCCCCTAAGTGGGAGGTACTACATTTCCCATCCCAGCCAAGGCGAAGGTGGGGAGTCAACCAGCTGCCCCGTGGTCTTGTCACTTCGGTGCTCCCGACTAGATCCGAAACCCTCCGCCCCCCCCCCCGCAGGTTGGCAGCAATGGACAATTTCTACCCCAAGGTCCTTCAGCATCCTGATAACAGAAGCTCGGGGCCTTCTTCCGACAACTTTTCCAAAACACGTGAGACGAGGGGTGGGGGCTGCACCGAAAGGGGAGGTGGGGTGGACCAGGGCAGGCAGGAAAGCTGAGTTCTCAAACGGGCCCGCAGACTCCAGCGGTTTTGAGAAGCACCGCAAGGCACACTACAATGAAGGAAAGTTCCTCGCCGCTCAGGAAAGCCAGCCCTCTCGGAATAACAGGAGCAGTGGGGGCAGTGAGAGTCTGGGCAGTGGCGGTGGAGGTGTGATGCCGGGCCCAGAGGCCAGGCCTGTGGAGGGAGGACTGGCCGGAGGAGTCAAAGATGACATGGGCCTGGTGACCAGGAACCACTTCCGAGAAACTGAGGGTCAGTAGCTATGGGGGGGCCCCTGGGACTCAAGGGAATTGTAGTCCAGAGCTTCTTCCTCAGCGGGCATGCACTGGCCAAGGGCCCTGCTGCCTGAGGAGCGGGGGGGGAGGGGGGGTGATGCTGGGAGGTGACCCCAGGAGAGACAGAGGGGCAGTTGGGGTCCGTTCCCCATCAGGATAATCCCCAGGAAAGCCTGGCTGATGAGGATGAACAGAACACCCGAGAGACCGGTGGGGGATGGAGAGGTCACTAAAGGTTTTCTAAAAGAGAAGGAGGTGTGGAGGTGAGATGAGAACCTGGGGCTTGGGCTTCTCCCCTCTGGCGGGGGGAGGTCACAGTGGGCACCCAGGGGCCTGGACACCCTCGCTGGCTGTAAGACTCAGATGAATCTGGGTGACTCCTCAGATTGCTCTACCTTCAGAAATCAGTCCGTCTACCTTCAGAAATCAGCTCCGGCCGCCGTCGTCCTGCCGGACAAGGAGGCTGATGTGCAGCGGAAGGAGTATTACATCAAAGGGAGGTACCTGCGGTGCAGCCCCCACCCGGAGTTTGCGGAGGACTTGGAAGATGAGCAGCCGGACAGGGACGGTGGGTCCGGGTCAGCCTGGGGGCGGGAGGACCGGGAGCTAAGAGACCCTGATTGTGGATGCTTCCAGGTTCTACAAGTTTGAACCGGTCAAGTGAGAATTCCATAAGAACCGAGGTTCGTTTGCTGGACCTCAGAGGAAGCTCCCTTCGGGATCACAGGCCATCATCGAGAACTCCCCAACAGTGACAGGGACACCGTGACAGCCCGGTGAGCGCACCACGCCCCTGGGCCTGGCTCTTGGCAAGCTCCCACCCCCCAGACACTCCCGCTAGGCCAGTAGATCTGCCGCAGGCGCTAAGGCCCTAACCACTAGGCAAGGCCTGCATTGTCCAGAGAGGAGCCAGGGAAGCCCTCAGGAGGTTGGGACCCCCTCCAGCTTGACACCATCTGCCGGTCCCAAGCCTCCTCCCAACCTCTCTCTGCCACCTACCCCGCTCCTGGTTCCTCCCTGGTTTCCAAAGAGGGTCCCAAGCAGCGCCTGGCTACTGTCAGTGTCTGGCACCTAAGGGGCTGAACTGCCCAAGCCCACAAAGCTCAGAGGGGAAAACCAGAAGCAACCCGAACTCCTCAGACCAGAAGGGGTGCAGATATGAGCCTGGGCAGGGGCAAGTGGCTGCGTGCACTGGCCCGGGAGGGAGAGGGGCTGAGGGTAGGTCCGAGGTCTGAGGGGTCACATGGGCCCGATCTCCTGCCTGCTGTGAGAAAATCACTCACCCACGCCCTCCTCTCTCCAGATGAATCCCCTCGGCTTTGATGGACTCCGGAGGGAGAAGCCGCACAATAGAAAATGTAGCCAGCCGGAGCTGGGGAGGGGGCCAGCCTTCCCCTGCCCTCACCACCCCAGCGGTGGAAAATAAAGAGACGGAGAGCAGCAGTCTGGGTGCTGTGAATTGGGGGCCCACGCCGACCTGCTCAGTCGCTGAAGAGAGGAGAGGAGGGAGGGAGATGCACACACAGGAAACCCCCACGAGCAGCCAGAGCGGGGAAGAAAGCTCGGAGTAGTGTGGGGGGCTGGAGTCCAGACGGTCCTCGGTCTTCGGAGTCTGAGAAGGCCCCGCTGCAGCCGGGTGGCAGTGATGGGTGTGATTCGGTCAACATAAATTCACGAGGATCATCTTTCATTCTTACAACAACCCTGGAGGCAGGGGCTGCCATCCCCATCTCCCAGGGGAGGAAACTGAGGAATCGAAGGGCTTGCTCAAGGCCATGCACCCCGTAAGTGGCCAAACCAGGATTTGAACCTATATCTGCCAGGCTCTCAGTACTCACCCACTAAAGGAGAAAGGCGCAGAGACCTGACCCAGGAGGAAGGTGCCGGCGGATCTCTGAGGGCGGGGCTGTGGCTTCTCTAATCTCAGGCCCCTCTCCCCTGCCCAGGCCCCGCCTCCGCCCCTCCCAGCACGGCCTGGAAGTGTGGGGTGAGAGCTCCTCCCAGGACACCCCTTCCCCTTGGGGAAAGAATTATCACCCCTCCCAGGCTCTACCCGGGGAGAGAACGCTTTTCTCCTTCCTCATCAAGGCCCCTTTGGGGGCAGCCGGTGCCTCCATTTGCATTCCCATCTGCCTGGCCCCCCGGATCCATCGGCCTGAAGTGATCCAGCTGAGATGACAGTCAAACTGGACTTCGAGGAGTGTCTTAAGGACTCGCCCCGCTTCCGGTAAGTGTGCACAGGTCTGGGGGGTAGAGGAGAGGTGGCCCGACACCCCGCTACACACACACACACACACACACACACACACACACACACACGCGCACACACGCGCACACACACACACACCCTTCCCCGGGCCAGATGTCCTAGCCGGGAATAGGTCTCAAAGGGACCAGATGAAGCATGTGGGCCAAAGTAGCACCTCTGCCATCAAACCCAGAGGTCTCACCCCCGGAGCTGGCATTCCATCCTTCCTCTCACTGCGACCCCTGCCCCTCCCCCAGCACCTGCTCTGGGCGGTTAGCAACTTCCTGCCCTTACCACATCCACCCTCCTTCTACCCTTCCTGCTCTGGTTGGGCATTGTAGCTCCCACACTATGGAGTGAGCAAGCCAAAGAGGGCTGGTGGGTGGGCCTTCCTAACCCACCAGCTTTGTCTGTCTGTGCCCTCCACTCTCTAACCCCAACCCCTGACCTGGCCTTGCCACGGTGGACAGACTACATGGGTCCAAGCTCTGTTCCTTGATACACCCCTCCCTTCCCAGAGCCTCTGTCGAGCTGGTGGAAGCCGAAGTGTCCGAATTGGAGACCCGACTGGAAAAGGTGACTCAGGGCCTGATTTTAAAATGAAAAGGGTGGGACCAGGAAGGAAGTTGGAGACAGAGAAGGAGTCCCAGGGATTACTGAATGCTCATCACATGGGATGGATATTCAGGGGCAACAGAGAAGCAAAGAGGTAGTTCTGTACCCTCAAGGAGCTCGGATCTTGGGGGGAAAGTGTCACCTGTGGACTTACCCTGTCAGCTCTTGAGCCCTGCATTACCGGCCCTGGGCTGTCGGGTAGAACAAGACTGTTTCCGCCTCGGAGCCACAGACTGACTGGAGGACCAACCAGTGAAACACTAAAACACGTTACAGTGAGGCCCTCCCGGCCGCCTTATATAGAACAGCACATGCATGTGCAGGTACAAGTACATATACTCCCATCCTCTTAGTGGCTTTGTTCTTTGTAGCATCTAGCTCAATCTGACATTATATATTTCCTTGCTGTTCTAGTTTTCTGTTGCTGTATAACCAGTTGTTACAAATTTAGCGACTTACTACGTATTTTTTATCATAGTTTTGGTGGATCAAGAGTCAGGAAGCTTAAGTGAGCCCCTGCCCAGGACCTCACAGGCCGCAGCCTCTTCTGAGCCCGGGCTTTTCTCCCAGCTCTCAGGTTTGGGGCCTGAGGCCCTCAAACCCTAGAAGCCACCAAGTCCCCTTCCATGTGGCCCCGTCCCCTGTCCTCGGGCAGTTTACTTCAGCAGCTCATTTCTCTCAAGGCCAGCGGGAGAGTCTCCCTTGTGTGAGCTGGCAGGACCGTGCCATTCATATCACCCCTGGGGCGGACCCATCACTCTGCCATGTGGTGGAACCTCACACGGGAGTGCCGTCCATCATGTTTGCCATAGTCTACTGGTCAGAAGCAAGTCCCAGGTCTCTGTCACACTCAAGGGGTAGGCATTATGCAGGGTGGGAATCACTGGGGGTCACCCTGGCATGTGTCTGTCATGATTTTTTTAAAATAAAAATATATTTTTTATTTTAATATATTTTATTGATTTTTTTAACAGAGAGGAAGGGAGAGAGATAGTTAGAAACATTGATGAGAGAGAGTCATCGACCAGCTGCCTCCTGCACACCCCCCACTGGGGATGTGCCCGCAACCAAGGCACATGCCCTTGACCAGAATCGAACCTGGGACCCTCCAGTCTGCAGGCCGACGCTCTATCCACTGAGCCAAACCGGTTTCAGTTGTCATGATATTTTTGCTGATTTTTTTTTCTTTTCTTCATCTGAGTCTAAGTGTCACGAGTCTAAGTGTTTTGTTTTTGCTAAAGTCACCATGGCCTGAAAGTTAGTGGGTGACCAGCTGATATATACATGTATTTTACAGGTAAACATTCTATTTGAGTATATTATATATTCACAAGAAATTGCAAAAACAGTACAGGGAAGTCCCACACACCCATCACCCCGCTGCCCCCAATGGCAGCATCTTACGTAAGGAACTGTGGTGTACTAACTGTGCCGTGCCTCCAAAACCAGGAAATGGACATTGGTATGCCGCAGTGAACTGTCTACAGGTCTCACATGGGTTTCACCTGTTTTGCATATATTCTTTAAAAAGAACTTTATGAATAACTTGATGACACTTGGTCATGTGTATAGATTTAAAAAATATATATATATTATTGATATTTTACAGAGAGGAAGGGAGAGAGATAGAGAGCTAGAAATGTCGATGAGAGAGAAACACCGACCAGCTGCCTCTTGCATACCCCCTGCCGGGGATGTGCCCGCAACCAATGTACATGCCCCTGACCAGAATCGAACCCGGGACCCTTCAGTCCGCAGACCGATGCTCTACCACTGAGCCAAACCGGTTTCGGTTAGATTATTTTTTAAATATATTTTTATTGTTGATAATATTACAGATATCTCCCATTATCTCCCCTATCCTCCCCTCTATTTAGATTCTTATAACCAGCATCACACGCAGAATACAAAACTCCTATCACCACAAGGGCTTTGTAATGCTACCCTCCCCGCCCCCTTCTCTAGACCATGATGACCACTCATCTAGCCTCTGTCTCTAGATGTTCGTCATTTCTAGAATGGAATCATACAGTACGTGACCTTTCAAGATTGACTTTCCCCCCGCCATTTAGAATAATGTCCTTGAAGTTTATTCAAGTTGTTGCATATCAGTAGTACCAGTAGTTCATTACCAATAGTTCATCTACGAATAGTTTCTTCCTTTGCATTGCTGTGTACCATTCTATTGTATGGCTGTACCAAGTTGTCCCTAGTTCAGTCTTACCAAAGTTTTCTACTCAGATATAAGAGGGAGAAGGGTGGATAAGGAAAAAAACTGGACACTCAGTCCCGCAGCTCCATACAATGGGGTTTTGTCCCTTGTCACAGACGCCCCATGGGGACATGATAGGGTTTGATCATGACCAGTTTCCTGACCATTACTGATCCTGCTAACCACCTTAAGCCACATTTCCCTGAGGCCTTCGGTAGCTCTAAAAAGTGTTTTCCGGTTCAACAAAAGTTCACTAGGAGATCAACCAAAGGACTTGTATGCATGCATATAAGCCTAACCAATGGATACAGACACCAGGAGGGTGAGGGCGTAAGGACACATACTGGTAGGTGATACCTTAATCAATAAAGAAAAAAAAAAGTTCACTGGGATGAGCTGACAGGCCCCCAGCCACTTGCTCCATCCCAGACACAGTGACTCGGGCCAGAGCCAAGTGGCGGCACCTCAGGGGCAGTGCAGCTCCTGCAGGAAGCAAGGGCCAGGGTCAGGAGACCTCACTCAGGCTTCTGACTCAGCCACCTGGCTCTCCTAGTGAGACCCTCCTTGGGCTTGTCACTTGTCCCCTTGTTTACCAAGCCTCCTGGTCTGTCACGGGGCCCAGGCAGAATGGGCCGCAGGAGCCCCTGGCATGCCATCTCATCCTGACCCTCTGGCCGGCCTCCTGGTCAGTTTATATTTCTGAGGGGATGCCCAATGGGCGTAGACTGGGACAACCCAGACAGTTAATGTGCAGAGCAGTGGTTCCCAGCGTGGGCACATGCCCCACACGGGGGCAATTTGATCTTTAAGGGGGCAATTCAAGAATGAATTTTAAAAAAATATATATTTTATTGAATTTTTACAGAGAGGAAGAGAGAGGGATAGAGAGTTAGAAACATCGATGAGGGAGAATCATCGACCAGCTGCCTCTTGTACACACTCCACTGGGGATGTGCCCGCAACCAGGGTACACGCCCTTGACCTTTGAGTCCGCAGGCCGGCGCTCTATCCACTGAGCCAAACTGGTTTTGGCAAGAATGAATTATTAATAGTAAAAAAAATTTTTGCATTTCTCATGGTTCTTAGGGCTTCATATACAGTATATAAATATATAGTGACAAATTTATGCATTTCATCCTCTATTACATGTTTTGAAACTTTCTTTGCTGTTTTTTCCTATCACTTCATATTGTTATTATTATTTTAACAATTTCTTAGTGATTTCTTCTTCAGCACTTCAACTGTCCTTTCATTCTTTTATTTTTCCTTTCATGGATGCCATGTTCTTTGGAAGCTTGTTTAGACCAAATTAGTGGCCTTTTAGGCTTCCTCCACGTGACTAGTTCACTTTTTGGATAGTAAGAATTCTGTGTCACAGGGAGGGCATCAGGAGTAGAGATGCTCAGGTGGGCCGAGGCCGGTTGGCTCAGTATGATGGAGCGTCGGCCTGCGGACTGAGGGGTCCCGGGTTCGATTCCGGTTAGGAGCATGTGCCCTGGTTGCGGGCACATCCCCAGTGTGGGTGTGCAGGAGGCAGCTGATCAATGATTCTCTCGTCGATGTTTCTAGCTCTCTAGCCCTCTCTCTTCCTCTCTGTGAAAGGATCAATAAAATATATATTAAAAAAAAAAAAAAAAGTAGAGACGCTCAGGTGGGGCGGGGCCAGGAGAAGGCTAGGAACCGCTGCTGCAGAATGTGCACCCGCTAGGTAGAGCGTTCATCCTGTGAGCCAGACCGGGCATGAGGGTGGAGTTTCTGGGGAGCTCTGGGGCAGGGAGAGACATTTTGGAGGTGAAGCTGACAATGCCCGTGGGGACAGGCTGGGAGGGATTTTGTCCCAGGCACGGAGCAGTGGGAGTAAAGCGGCAGAGATGAGAAAGCGCCAGGTCCGTGTTAGAAACGGGGAGAGCTGGCCCGGGCAAGGTGGTGAAGGAGGGTCACAGCCCCGGAGAAGGGAGAGGAAGGGGCACCGCAGTGGGGGCTGCTACCGGTAGCACTTGGCACGACTCCCCTTTGCCCCGCTGCCTCCTAGCTCCTCAAGCTGGGCAGTGGCCTCCTGGAAAGCGGGCGCCATTACGTCGCTGCCGGCCGCGCCTTCATCGCCGGCATTTGTGACCTGGCCCGCCTGGGTCCGCCGGAGCCCATGATGGCGGTACGTGTAGGGCCCGAACCAGAGCGGGCTGGGTCTGAGATGCAGGGGGATCCTGTGGAAGCTGGGGGAGGGCTGGTCTGGGGTCTGCAGGGCTGGTGCTGCCACCTGAGACCGCCATTGGCCGGTCTAAAAATGGGAGGGCCCTACCCTACCCTCGCCCCACGCCTGCTACTCTCTCTCTGCCTCTGCCTCTTCTGGCCTAGGAGTGTCTGGAAAAATTCACCGAGAGCCTGAGCCACAAGCTGGACAGCCATGCGGTGAGTGGGGGTACGTAGGGCAGGGGGGGAGAGCAGGGTTGTCCGTGGCCCTGACCTTTACCTTCCAATGTCCGCTTCCCCTCAGGAGCTTCTAGATGCCACCCAGCACACGCTGCAGCAGCAGATCCAAACCTTGGTCAAGGAGTGAGTGTTGGGAGGGAAACGGGTCCTCCCGCCCAATTCCTCAGGAGCCTCCCTGAGTGAAGCCGAGACTATGGGTTTCTGTGGCCTGATTGCTGCCCCCGCCCCTGAACCCCCTTGGAGTTCTGACCGGAGAGAGGCCAGCTGGCAGCTATGAGCGCGCCTGCCCTGGGGGCTTCTCTGCCAGGGGCCGGTGGACGTGTCTGTGACTCTCTGTGTCCCCCACCCCCAGAGGCCTCCGGGGTTTCCGAGAGGCTCGCCGGGATTTCTGGCGGGGTGCAGAAAGCCTGGAGACCGCCCTGACCCACAATGCAGAGGTCCCCAGGCGCCGGGTGCAGGAGGCCGAAGAGGCAGGAGCTGCTTTGAAGGCTGCTCGCGCCGGGTACCGGGGCCGGGCGCTGGATTACGCCCTGCAGGTGCCTGTCCCCTCTCCTGGGGTACCGGGGCCTCCGCCACCTCAGGGCCAGAGAGTCCCTGGTGTGCACCGGGAGGGCGCCCTGTCTTTTCAAGGCTGACCTGGGGTGTGTTTGGGCCCTCAGATCAATGTGATTGAGGACAAGAGGAAGTTTGACATCATGGAGTTTGTGAGTTTCCAGGGCAAGGTGGGGAGGAGCCTGCTGACGGAGAACTGGGGGGGGGGGAGAGGGAAATACCGAGGGCCCTTCCTCTGCCCGCCCCCTCCCCACCTTGCCCCCAGGTGCTGCGGTTGGTGGAAGCCCAGGCTGCACATTTCCAGCAGGGCCACGAGGAGCTGAGCCGGCTGGCCCAGTATCGCAAGGAGCTGGGTGCCCAGGTAGGGCCCATGGAACGGGCAGACGGATGGGATAGTGGGCTCTGAGATGACTTTCCGGGCCTCGTTGGGGGAGGCTCAGGCCATCTGAGATGCCCCTTCTGTGCCCAGTTGCACCAGCTAGTCTTGAATTCAGCTCGAGAGAAGAGGGACATGGAGCAAAGACATGTGCTGCTGAAACAAAAGGTGAGGGCTGGGCCCAGCTGGTGTGGCGCAGTGGTTGGGCATCGACCCAGGAACAAGGAGATCACGGTTCTATTCCCAGTCAGGGCAAATGCCCGGGTTTGGGGCTCTATTCCCAGTAGGGGGACGTGTAAGAGGCAGCCAATCGGATTCTCTCTTGTCATTGATGTTTCTATCAGCCTCTCCCTCCCATTGAAGTCAGTAACATAAATAAATAAATAGGTTAGAGCTGGGACTGCTGGAGGGAGGCAGGTGGGCACAGGGCCTTGCTCTGCTCACAAAACCGCCTTTTGACCTTTCTGTGCCCTCAGGAGCTGGGCGGGGAGGAGCCAGAGCCAAGCCTCAAGGAGGGGCCTGGCGGCCTGTCCATGGAAGGCCATCTCTTCAAAAGGGCCAGCAACGCATTTAAGACCTGGAGCAGGTGAGCAGAGGACACTCCAATCAGCCAAACCCATCCGATTAACCCTCCCCACCCCCAATGTTTAAAATTGAGAGAAGGGGGGAGAGAGACAGAAACATCAATGAGAAGAGAGAATCATTGATTGGCTGCCTCGTGCACTCCCCACACTGGGGATCGATCCCACGACCCGGGCATGTGCCCTGACCAGGAATCAAATTGCAACCTCCGGGTTCATAGGTGGATGCTCGACCGCAGAGCCTGCTGGCCAGGCCAGTTCAGTATTTTTTGAGTGGCTGCAGTCTGCTAAGCACAGCAAGGAAAGGGACAAAAACCCTGCCTTCAGAAAGTTGATACCCCATCAGCAAAGACAGGCAATAATACAATAATTAAGTAAATGTTATATTCATATATATTATGGCAATAATACAATAATTAAGTAAATGTTATATTCATATATATTACATTAGAAGGTAAGCGTGCCAGAGGAGAAAAAATATGAAGTAAGGGATATGGATAGCTGAGGAAGGTGTGGTTTTATTTTATTTTTTGTTCTTTTTTAAAATATATTTTTATTTATAATTTTACAGAGAGAAAGGGAGAGACAGAGCTAGAAACCTCAATGAGAGAGAAACATTGACCAGCTGCCTCTTGCACGCCCCCTACCGGGGATGTGCCCGCAGCCAATGTATAAGCCCTTCACTGGAATCAAACCTGGGACCTTTCAGTCCGCAGACCGACGCTCTACCACTGAGCCAAACCGGTTTCTGCGAAGGTGTGGTTTTAAATAGAGTGATCAGGGTAGGCCTCGTGAGAAGATGACTTCTGAGTGAAGACTCCAAGGACTTCTGGGGGAGGAATGTTCTAGGCGGGAGGGGGAGCCAGCACCAAGGCCCTGAGAAACCTGGATGCTGGAGGAACAGAGAAGAGGCCATGCGTGAGGAGAGAAGGAGGAAGTGGTAGGGGATGACGTTGGTATTTATAGGGACGTCAATTACGATAGGGCCTGTCGGCTTCTCTGGGGACTTGGGCTCAGCCCTGAGGGACACAGGGAGCCATTGCAGGGAGCAGAATAGGATGGAGATCTGCTGTGACTCCACTCCTTCCCCGTCGAGGGCCACTGCCAGCCCATGTGGGGTCTTTGTGCAAATCAGACCCTATATGGGCTCCTTCCCCAAGACACTGAGCCCTTTACCCAGGATACTGCCATCTATCAACAACAACAAATGGTAGCAGTAGACTTACTTTGTTGGAAAAAGCACTTTATTGTCATCTGCTGTCAAGTTGTCTCCATAAATATATCAAATCAGGTTGTCCAAGATGTGATTAGTGACAGTCTACACAACTGTCGCCCTCCCCTGGAACATCTCATGGGACAGTCAGCCCAGGTCCCTCTCTCATCGGCAAGATCCTGATGGGGCAAAGGACACAGACTCTGCTGTCCCGTCCCAGCCTCATCCTGATGCTGCCCATGTCCAAACTCTGCTTCCACCTCCCGCAGACGCTGGTTTACTATTCAGAGCAACCAGCTGGTTTATCAGAAGAAGTACAAGGTGGGTGGCCCGGGGGCTGGGGGCCTGGCCCAGGGAGACTCAGGCCTGGCTTCCTGTGGCTGAACATCTGTCCGTCACCTCCCCTGCCAGGACCCTGTGACCGTGGTGGTGGACGACCTCCGTCTCTGCACGGTGAAGCTCTGCCCCGACTCCGAAAGGCGGTTCTGCTTTGAGGTGGTGTCTCCCAGCAAGTGAGTCTGACCCCAGCGGTGACGCTCCAATAGCTCCAAACCTTTACCAGCTGGAAAGGTAGCCCGTCACCAAGGCCCCCCTGGAGCAGAGGCCCCCCATGAAGCCCAGGCATGAGCCCTCAGGTGGCTGGATTGTGGGGCAGCCTGGCGGAAGGGCATAGGCTGATAAGGGATATTAAAAAAATAAAAAATAAAATTTAAAATATATATATATATATATATATATATATATATATATAAAATTGATTTTTTACAGAGAGGAAAGGAGAAGGATAGAGAGTTAGAAACGTCGATGAGAGAGAATCATTGACCAGCTGCCTCCTGCACACCCCCTACTGGGGATGTGCCCGCAACCAAGGCACATGCCCTTGACCGGAATCGAACCCGGGACCCTTCAGTCCGCAGGCCGACGCTCTATCCACTGAACCAAACCGGTTTCGGCTGATAGGGGATATTTAGGACATAACCTATTGGTGCAGAAACATTTCCCTATGATTGGTACCAGCTGAATACTAGCTGAACGTCAGTCTGCCCATCTGCCACCGGCTCTCCAGGCCTCAGCCCCTCCCTGCTCTCCGTGCCCTCTCCTGCCCAGGTCCTGCCTCCTGCAGGCTGACTCGGAGCGCCTCCTCCAGCTGTGGGTCAGCGCGGTGCAGAGCAGCATTGCCACGGCCTTCAGCCAGTCTCGCCTCGACGACAGCCCCCGGGGCTCAGGCCAGGTACCTTCACACGGGGTCCGGGGCCAGGTTGCCCAGGGAGGTGGGACATCCCTGCCCTTAGACCCATCGCCACTCTTTCTTCCCACCTGCCCAGGGCGCAGGACAGCTGGCCATGGGCTCTGCTGCCACCCTGGGCCCCGGCGGGCCAGCCAGGGGAAGGGAGCCTGGCGGAGCGGGGCATGTGGCAGCCCAGGTGCAGAGCGTGGATGGCAACGCCCAGTGTTGCGACTGCCGGGAGCCAGCGCCTGAATGGGCTAGCATCAACCTCGGCGTCACCCTCTGCATTCAGTGCTCCGGCATCCACAGGTCACTCCCCAACGCCCAAGACGGGCCCCCTCCTTCTGCTGCTGGGGAACCAGGACAGAGCCCATCACATGGCTCTTCCTCTGCACCCCGCCCTGGCTCCCTCTCCCAGATTCTGGCGTCACTGGGCAAAGCCGGGGCTGAGCCTGTGGGGCACCAGGAGGGTGCAGGTGGGCCCGGCCTCTCAGTCCAGCCGGCGATAGGGGACCCCTATCGTTTATTGGTTTGACTGGAGGAGGTGTGGGGTCAGGACTGCCGAGGATGGGTGAGCCAATGAAGAGCCGAGACAAGAGGTTGTGAGGCCTTAGCAAGTCTATGCAGCCCTCACCCGAGTCAGTGTGGTAGAAGAATGGCAAGAAAGAGCTGTCCAGGCCAAAGCACCCAGAGTGAAGGGAGGCAGAGAGAGAGGATGAGGCCCTTAAAGTGAAATGCAGGGGGAGTGGGAAGAGGGGAGTGAGCAGGCAGGACCCCGCCAGATGCCGGGCAAGGCTGCAGGGCCCCAGCCGCCTCCTGGCCTGGGCTCCGCGTGGCCCCCTGCAAGACCTTGTCTCCGAGTCTCTTTAGGATCAGCAGCTGCTCCCGGCTGCTGCCTCACCCAGGGCCTGACCTCCACTCTGGCCCTCAGGAGCCTGGGAGTTCACTTCTCCAAAGTCCGGTCTCTGACGCTGGACTCCTGGGAGCCGGAACTAGTGAAGGTGATTTGGGGGGGGGGGCGGGGGGAGGAGGTTGTGCAGCGAGTGGGGGTCGGATGGGTGGAGGCTGTAGAGCCCGAGGGCTCAGACTCTGCCGCCTCCCTACCTGATTGTCTGCGTCTGCCTCCGCCCCTGCAGCTTATGTGCGAGCTGGGAAACGTGGTCATCAACCAGATCTACGAGGCGCGCGTGGAGGCCATGGCAGTGAAGAAGCCGGGGCCCAGCTGCTCCCGGTGAGGCTGGCGGCGGCCTGGGCTGCCCTCTTGGCAGGGGGGAGGAGCGTCTGCGATGGGAGGAGGGAGGACTGTCTCCTCCTTCTCCTCACCCCCCCAGGCAGGAGAAAGAGGCCTGGATTCACGCCAAATACGTGGAGAAGAAGTTCCTGACCAAGCTTCCTGAGATCCGAGGGCGAAGAGGCGGACGGGGGCCCCCACGGGGGCAGCCGCCTGTGCCCCCAAAGCCTAACATCAAGCCCCAGCCAGGGAGCTTCAGACCCAAGCCAGGTAGAGGGTTGGCTGGGCATTCATTGAGCGCCTGCTGTGTGCTCAGCACTGAGCCCCCCGGGTGGGGACCAAGAGAGCCGAGGCGAACCTTCAGTGAGTCAACTCACCCAACATCCCAGCCAGGCAGGGTGGTTGGACAGGAAGAGGTGGGTGATGCTTTCTAGCCCTGGGGACCCCACACGCATCACACTCACGTACACCCCCACTTCCCACCGCTCCCCACAATCTTGAAGGCCTCCCCGAGATTGAGAAGTGACCTCCCCATTACAGCCTCAGGGGGCTTTGCCGAGGGTTTCCCCCCCCCAGACTCAGAGCTGATCCCCCTCACAGAGCCACCCGCTGACAACCTGGGCAGCCTGCACCCGGGGGCCCTGCTGTTTCGAGCTGCTGGGCATCCTCCCTCCCTCCCCACCATGGCTGATGCCCTCGCCCACGGCGCTGATGTCAACTGGGTCAACACGGGCCAGAAGAATGCGACGCCACTGATCCACGCCACAGCCGCTGTGAGGGTCCAGCCAGCCTCCCGTCCCACCCTAAGCCACCTGGCCGTCCTCCCCACGCCCGACTCACCCCTCCTCCACCTCGAGGGCGTGGTGACCGTTTCCCCATCTGAAAGCTACCTCATGAGGTCGCACTGTGGATGTAATGTATAGGTGTAAAGAGCTAGAGCAGAGCCCAACACCTAGTTGTACCCCTAAACTCCTGATCCCATACCCTGCTCTCCGAATGGTACAAATCTTTACATCTGCCTCTAGAGTTGCCACCCACTCTCCCCTTTCTCTACCTCTCAATGCAGAATTCTCTTCTGGCCTGTGAGTTTCTCCTCCAGAACGGGGCGAATGTGAACCAAGCAGACAGCCACGGCCGAGGCCCACTCCACCATGCAACCATCCTTGGCCACACTGGGTAGCACAGACCGCGATGATGGCCGTGGGGAGGAAGGTTCCAGACAGCATGAGCCGCTGGCTCACCCTGGCTATTCTCTCTAGACTGGCCTGCCTGTTCCTGAAACGGGGAGCTGATCTGGGAGCTCAGGACTCTGAAGGCAGGGACCCTCTGACCATCGCCATGGAAACGGCCAATGCTGACATCGTCACCCTGTGAGGATACCTGGAGGGGCGGGACTAGCACCTTTCACGGGGGAGTAGCTAACTCCAGGACCTCAGTGCCCAGATGCCTGGGGAGGGGCGTGGTCAGCTCCTGGACCGGCTGCAGACTGGATGCTCCCCAGTGCTGATTGGGAACCGGAGTAGCAAGGGTGTGAAGGGTGTGGGCAGGGTCCAAGGACAGTGAGCTCATCCCGAGAGTCATTATTTGTCAACATCGTTGCCAGGCATCTTTTAATCACTAGGCCCTGGGCAGACAGGTGAATAAACAGCCCAGCTCAATGGATGGATGGGGGGATGGCTGTCATTCATTCTGTAATTCTCTCCTCTTTAGGCTGCGCCTGGCAAAGATGAGAGAGGCAGAAGCAGCGCAGGGCCAGGCAGGTAAAGTAACCCCACCCCTGCCCCGCAGGCCCTTCATTGTAACTCTGGGCTTCTGGCCCCTGGTGACCAGCTTCATTGGTTAAGTCTGTTATCAACAGTGCATTGGGCGTACTGGACACTCCAGGCCTCAAATACTGGACACTCCAGGCCTCAAATACTGGACACTCCAGGCCTCAAAACAGAGGGAAAACACACCCAAGAGTTGTGCCCCGTTAGCTCAGGTGTTTCCTCGCCCCTCACGCTTACCAGGACCACCCCACTGTCCCCAGCACACTCTCCTGAGCTAGGGGCCCAGCCTCCGGGGCTCCCAGCCCTCCCTCCCTCCCTCCCCCAGGAGACGAGACATATCTGGACATCTTCCGTGACTTCTCACTTATGGCATCCGACGACCCCGACAAGTTGAGCCGGCGCGCTCACGACCTGCACACGCTGTGATTCCCGGCCTTGGAGGGAGGGCCTGCGGCCGGCCCTTCCTCACCTCGCCCTCGCCTCGTCCCCGCCCTCGTCCCGACAGTAAAGCCCTGCGCTTTGATCTCCGCTTCGTAGTTCATTTATTGGGCGCCACCCGGACCCGCGGGCTCTTAGGTGCTGTGGCTCCTGGGATGGGAGTGCGTGGGTTTGTGAGGTCGAATCACACAGGGACCACTGGGGGGTGGGGGGCGTGGGAGCTGTGGCCTCGGCCCTCGCACCGCAGGCCCTGGGGCGGGACTCGGGCTCGGGCGACGTGGCCAGACCGTCGGGCGGAGGCGCGCAGCTCGCGTGGGCTGCGCCGGCCTTCCCTTCGGGAGCCGCGTCCGGCCGGGCGGAGCCGCTGGCTCGGCCGCCCCGGCCCGGCCCGGCGGCATCCCCGGAATGCCCGGCTCAGCACCCGCCCCCTCGGGAATTCCGGGTGCGAGAGGAGGGCGCCGGGAACCCACGCTCGGGGCCGCGCCTGCCTTCCCGGCGGCGGGGGTGGGACTGGGCCGACCCGCGGACGTGAGGCCCCGCACACCTGGGCCGGCGGGACCACATCCGGAGCGAGTCACCCGGCCGCCCGCCCCCGCCCCCCGCCGCCGGTCCGGCCGGTCCTCCCCGCGCCCCCGGGCGGCGCCGCTGCTCCCGCCGCCGCAGAGCCGGGCCGGGGGCGGGGCGGGCGCGAGGGGGCGGGGCGGCCCTTAAAGGCCCCGCGCGCGCCCGGCACTTCCTGGGGGCGGCGAGGGCTGAGCAGCAGCCGGGCACCGAGGCACGGGTTCCAGACTCGCGGCGCTTCCCTCCGAGCCCTCGACAGTCGCAGCGGGAGTTAGCGCGCAGCCGAGCCCAGGCCCCGCCGCTGCCCGCTCCGGGGAGCCTCGCCTCCACCTCCCGGGACCCGCGCTGGAGCCGGGCCACGGCCGGGCCTCCGACTGGCCCCCGGGACCCCGGCGGGTCTGCCCCCGGCCACGGCGATCCGCCCCAGACCTCGGGAGCCGGGCCCGCCCGAGCCGGCCTGGTGCTCGACCGTCACCTGCTGGTTGGATCCCGGAAGCCCGCCGTCTAAGGACCGCGAGCCGAACCGCCGTTGGATGCGTCTGGACGGGGCTTGCCTTCCTCTGGGACCTCCCTGTGCTCCTGCCATCCGCTCTCTGAGCCCCTGGGCGCCCCTGGGCCCGGCAGCCATCCCCTGCCACCGGGTAGCTGGGGTGCGCCCCGAATCCTGCTGCCTTCGACCCCAACCAGTGCCTCCAACTGAGCCCGACCCTTCCGACCCAAGTCTGCACACCCCCGGGGAGCCCTGCCCTTTTCTCCTTGGGTGTCTCCAGTGCTCCCCAAAATTTCCCCTCCTCCTGTGCCCTCCTCACCCCCTTCCTTCGGGGGCCCCGTGACCCTGAATGTGGGGGGCACGCTATATGCCACCACGCTGGAGACCCTGACTCGCTTCCCGGACTCCATGCTGGGGGCCATGTTCCGGGCGGACACCCCGATGCCCCCCAACCCCGGCTCCCAGGGAGGGGGCCACTACTACTTCATCGACCGCGACGGCAAGGCCTTCCGGCACATCCTCAACTTCCTGCGGCTGGGCCGCCTGGACCTGCCCCTGGGCTACGGGGAGACGGCGCTGCTCAAGGCGGAGGCCGACTTCTACCAGATCCAGCCGCTCCTCGACGCCCTGCGGGAGCTGGAGGCCTCCCGGGGCGGCCCCGCGCCCGCGGCCGCCCTGCTGCACGCCGACGTGGAGGCCAGCCCGCGCGTGGTGCACTTCTCGGCCCGCCGCGGCCCGCACCACTACGAGCTGAGCTCGGCCCGCGTGCACACCTTCCGCGCCAACCTCTTCTGCACCGACCCCGGGTGTCTGGGCGCCCTGCGGGCCCGGTTCGGCATGGCCGGCGAGGAGCGGGCCGAGGGGGGCCCGCACTTCCGCCTGGAGTGGGCCCCCCGCCCCGCAGAGCTCCCCGAGGCCGAGTACGGGAAGCTGGGGCTGCAGCCGCTGTGGACGGGGCCGGGGCCCGGGGAGCGGCGCGAGGTGGCGGGCGCCCCGGGCTTCCTGGAGGAGGTGCTGCGGGTGGCCCTGGAGCACGGCTTCCGGCTGGACTCCGTCTTCCCTGACCCCGAAGACCTGCTCAACTCCAGATCTCTGCGCTTTGTCCGGCACTGAGAACTCAGAGCTGGGGGTACTGCCCTTGGTTTGACTGTGGGGCGAGGGAAGGGGGTTCGGGGGGAAGGGGACAGCAAAGGGGATGAAGGCTCCTCTTGAAGACCCTCCCCAGCTCTGCTCTGGGGCCGAGTCAGAGGTCCCGTTGCACCTGACTGGAGCCCACATGTGGGCAGGACTCGCCCGCCCAGGCCCCCTGAGGGCCCACAAGCGGTGCGGATCCTCCACCGGGAGGGTGAGGGGTGCCCTGGCTCACTCTCACCTGAGCCTGGGGGCCTCCAGTTTCACTGGCGGGAGCTCGCCCGGTATTCAGGGGTCTGGAAAAGTGGGGGCCCTTGTCTGAACAATGCAGGGACACAGGCCTGGAAGGAAGGGGGGTTGCTCTGATGCGGCCTCCTGGACTGTGCCTTCTCCTAGAGCAGAGTGGCCGGGCCGGGCCTGACCAGCGGCCTAAGAAGGAACATAGGGAGGGAGGTTCTCTGCTGTGTCCCCAGTCACCTACCGAGGGAGACAGAGAAGCTACACCCCGCCCTGGGCTGGCAGAAGGGAGCTAGGAGAATCCCCACTCACTGTGGGGTGGAGCATCCCTCCGGAGACCCCGGGTGTTGGTGGGGAGCTGGCTATGGGGAGGAGGGCAGCCTCTTGTGGGGCCTCAGCCCACCTTCCCTTCTGTGTACGTGCGTGTTGGTGTGTGTGTGTCTGACTGATGTGTGAGCCCCTGACACCGGGCTTCCATCTGTGTTGTGGGCGACGGTGTCTGCGTGTCCGGGCCTGTTTGGGGTTGCTCACACACTGTTTGGGCACCAGGTGTGTCTAGGGGTGTGAAAAGGAGTAGTTTCACCACCAGGGGTGTGTGTGTGTGTGTCTGCGCACACGTGCGTTCACGTCACCACGTATGCAGGAGGGGCCTGTTGGGGTTTAAGTCGCTGGGATCTTCCTGGTGAGAGGGGTGAGAGAAGTCACTGGGCTTGGCGGGTCCTCGGAGACCTTTATAGAAGGCTTGGTTGTTACGGCAACCGTGGGCCTGTTGCTAGGAGACAGCTGGGGAAAGACTCAAGGCTGCTCAGAACAGAGGAGCCGACGGCGGGTGGAGCCGACACGGGTGGGCGAGCCGGGAGGAGCCGGGGAGGGATGGGGGCTTTGCCTCCCCGAGGGGACGGACAGTCATGAACAACTTCTCTGGGGGAGTCACTTACTATTTATCACTCACAAGAAGGAAAATAAAGTTGCTTTTGGAACCACACACTTGTCAAGGCTGCTGAGGGCAGGTTGGGAGTGCGGTCTTCCCCTGCCCCCTCCCATTCGCACCACGTCCACGTCTCTGGTCCCCGGGGCAGCGGCCCCGTTCCGGAATGCTCTGGAGCCCCCAGCGGTTCTGGAACTCTGCGCCTTTCAGGCAAAGGACTAGAACCGGGATCACAGAGCCCCCCTGCCCCACTGGCCTCATGTGGGTGCTGGCACTGGCGGCGGCTCTCCTGGGGGCCGCCCAGGCCTGTCTCTTCTGCCGCCTCCCGGAGCACGGCCTGCCGGGCCGCCTGGCCTGGCTCTGCGGCCAGCTGGAGGCCCAGTGGGCGGACTGTGAGGCCTCCTGGGGCCTCTCCACCTTCGCCTTAGGTGAGCCCGGGCACCAGAGCCGGCTCGGCAACAGCCACCCCCACGCCCCGCTGTGCCCCTGGACTCCGTGGCCTCGCCTCGGGAGGGCTGCGTTGGGCCGTGGGAAAGCCCGGAAAGGATCCTCTGGGCTGATGAGGAAGTCACTGGTCCCTGCCCGTCCCCACAGATGAGGTGTCCATGAACAGAGTCACGGAGAAGACTCACAGGGTCCTGAGGGTCATGGGTGAGGCCCCCGGGGAAGGAAGGCACAGCCTGGGGCTCGGGTGGACGCCAAGGAGGGGGTTGGGAGGGTGGGGGGCAGGTGGAGACTGGGGGGGGGGGGTGATTGGGAGGTGCCAGGTAAAGGGGGAAGTCTGCACGTACTGTGAGGCCCCGGGCACAAAGGCTGCTCTCCGCCTCCCCAGAGATCAAAGGCTCCTTCTCCTCGCTCCCTCTGTATTGGCAATGGCTTCACAAGATCAGGCTTCCCGAGTACGACAGGGAAGGTACTGATGGGAGGAGGGCCCGGGAGGGCCTAGGGTCTGGGGCGAAGGGGTGTGTGCCCAGGGCTCACCTGTGCCCACCCCCTCTCTCCTCCAGCTCTCTGCAGCCCCGCCTGCTGTGAGTAGCAAAGGAAAGGGCTGAGGGCCGGGGCGTGGGCCCCCGGGGGCCGGGCAGCGGGCTGGAGGAAGTGGGTGCTCCGGGAGGGTGGCGTTGGGGCTTCCCCTCCCCACCTCTGGCCCACTGTCTCCTGCAGGGGGCAGCACCGTCCTGTACAACTGCTCCACCTGCCAGGGCTTCGAGGTGCTCTGCTGGCCCCAGAAGCGCTGCTCCCCAGGTCCTCGCTCCCCCCCCCCTGGCCGGCCCGCCTCACCCAGCGCCTCCCCCCCCCCCCCCAGCTCTTAGGTCCCGATGTCAAGGGGTGAGGTCGCCAGCGTCTTCCCTTTTGCCTGGGCTCCCTGCAGGAAGTTACGATCTCCGGGAGGCCAGGATCCTGCTCCTCTGTGTCTTTGGGACCGTCCTGCTCCTGGGCGGCCTGAGCCTGGTGGTGGAGTGAGTGCGGGGTGAGGGGGGAGCGGCCTCTCTGCCTCGACCCCCAGTCCTTCCCACCACCCTTTCCTCCCAGCTTCCTCCCCTCCCCTCCCCTCCATTCCCCTCCCTTCCCTCCCTTCCTTTCCCTTCCACTCCCATCCCTCCTCTTTTCCCTCCTCTGGCCTCTCTCCCCTTCCCTTTCCCTCCCATTCCCTGCCCTTCTCGGACCTCCCACCTCCATCTTCCCTCAGGCTCCACTTCCTGGAAGCAAAAAACCGCGTGCGGAGGAGAAGGTCCTAGCCTCCGCTGTAAAGAGCCCGCGCCCCTCAGCTTGGGGGGTGGGGGAGGTGTGAGGCCGCCAGCCCCAAAGCTTCGGTCTTCCAGATTCTGGAACCCAGACGTCCCCACGATCCTACTGATCCTATGCCCGACGGCCGTGGGGACCCAGGCACCCACGTTGGAAAGTTCCTCCCCTCCAGCCCTAACCAATCCCACAGGCCGGCACCACGGCCAGGAAAATGTCTCCAGAAGGAAAGAATCCCCTCCACGCGCTCCCCGCTCCCACGCCCGCCCCCACGCCGGCCCGCCCGTTCCCGGCAGGCGGGGGCTGTGGGCCCCAGAAGCTCCGGGCCTCCTGTGGCTGACGGGATCCGGGAAGCAGCCTTCTGCAGAACGGCCTCCCTCCTTCTCCAGCAAAACCACATCAGTCAGTCTGCTGGCAGCTCTGCCTCCATTAACACGGCTCCCCGCCTGCCAGGCCCTACTAAACATACTGTGCAATGCCTCACCCGCCTGCTCTGTCTGCCACGGGGTGGGAGGGAGGACAGGAAACTCAGGGGAGCACAGGGGGGGCGGTTTTGCACCCCATGAGACACTTGCCCCGTCTGGAGCCATTTTTGATTGCTTTGATGGGGGGGCCAGGCTGCCGGCACCCAGTGGGAGAGACCAGGGACGCTGCTCTGCATGCACAGGGGAGCCCCGCCACTAGGAGTGATCCCGTCAAAATGCCACGGGTATGTGGTGGGAAACCCCGGTGTGTGGTCCCGCGGCTGTCAGGAGTTTTGGGCTGGGAGGTGGGAGGTGGGACATGAAGAGAGAGGCCTAGCCCTAGTCCAGTTTGCCCGGTGGACAGGACGTCGGCCTGCAGACTGAAGGATCCCAGGCCCGATTCCAGCCAAGGGCACATGCGAAGGTTGCAGACTCAATGCCCAGTAGGGGGTGCGCAGGAGGCGGCTGATCAATGGTTCTCTCTCATCATTGATGTTTCCATCTCTCTCTTCCTTCCTTTCTGAAATCAATAAAAACATTTGAAGAAAAAAGAAGAAGAAAGAAAGAAAGAAAAGAGACGCCTGTCACCAAGCACAGGCCTAGGCCAGGAAGGGGTCCCAGCCCTCACCAGCCTCAGTGGTTTTCAAATTGGATGCTTGGAGGCTCCAGGGTCAAGGTTCTCAACCAGCTGCACCTCAGTCAGCTGAGAAGCTTTACAAACCACCCATGCCTGGACCTCCTCTCCAGAGATTCTGAATTCGGTGGTCTCATCTCACAACCAGGTTTTGGGGTACCCAAGGAGGTCCTGGGATGGGAAGAAGCATGCCCACCCCTTCCAGGAGAGTACCGCCCATGTTCTAGTCCAATCCCGTCACACACACACTGTGAGACCCAGAGATCTCACAGGAAGATCACACAACTAGCCCAAGATCATGCAAATCTGGTTCATCCACTCATTTGACCAACACTTAGTGGTGCCCACCAGGGGCCTGCCAGCGTCACCCCCCCAGCGGGGACGAGAAGCCGCAGTCCTAACTGCCCGGGGACCCCCCCGCTCCCCTCTGGTCTGCAGTACTGCCCCCCTCCCTCCTGTGCTGTACCACTGTTCCCAGGCTCACCATTTTGGAGTTGTTCTCATGTTCACACCCAACATGCAGTGGGTCAACCACTTCTGCCCATTCATGAAGGACCTCCACCGGATCTGCCCCCTCCTCCCGCCCCATGGCACCCAGCCCAGTCTAGAACCCTCTCACTGTGGGCTTGTCTCCAAGATATGCCCTCTGGCTTTGCCCGCCCCCCTCACATACTTTGTGCCCTCAGTACAAAGGCCACACTGGCCTTACAACTCCGCATGCTCACGGCCTTCTGTCCAATAGCGAGTGGTGGTTAAGAACGTGGGCTGCGGACTGAGCTGCAGACCCTGGCTCTGGCTCTCAGTGAGCCGTGGGCAAGTTATCTAACGTCTCGGTTCCCGTTTCTTTATATTTTAAATGCAGATCATGTGTTTCACTGATTCTATGGCCTTATTTTTCCTGTTTTACATTTTAACATCTCTAAAGAATCCTTAAGCTGAAGACATATGATGATATATACACGACTGGTGGAAGTATTCCCCTTAGAAGATGACTGTGAGGTCCAAATAAGTTCCTATAAAATACTTGGGACTGTACCCAACAGGTAACGAGCCCTCGTTAATCATCAGCCATTGTAATATCTTAGTTAAAACTTCTCCTCGCACCGAAACCGGTTTGGCTCGGTGGATAGAGCGTCGGCCTGCGGACTGAAGGGTCCCGGGTTTGATTCAGGTCAAGGGCATGTGCCTTGGTTGCTGGCACATCCCTGGGGGGGGGTGTGTGTGTGTGTGTGTAGGAGACAGCTGATCCATGTTTCTCTCTCATCGATGTTTCTAACTATCTCCCTTCCTCTCTGTGAAAAATCAATAAAATATTAAAAAAACCTTCCCTCGCTCTTCCTTGCCTGTAGACTATATAGACTCGGGCCTGGCTGACATGGCTCAGTGGTTGGGCATCGATCTATGAACCAGGAGGTCACGGTTCCATTCCGAGTCAGGGCCAAGGTTGCGGGCTCGGTCCTCAGTGTGGGGTGTGCAGGAGGCAGCTGATCAATGGTTCTCATCATTGATGTTTCCATCTCTCTCTTTCCCTCTCCCTAAAAATCAATAAAAACATTTTTAAAAAGAAGAGAATATAAACTTGGCCCTTGACCCTGGCGTTCAAGGCTCTCCATCGGCAAGCAGCTCCCAGGTCTCATGTGGTCCTCAGGGCAGACCTGTCCAAACACATAACCAACCGGAATCTCCACTCGGATGCCTCACAGGCTTCTCCTACCCCACATGCCCACACTGCCCTTCCTTCCTGCCCCCCGCCCTGCCCCGTGATCTCTCCCAGGCCCAGTGGCAGTGCCAGCGGACCATGGGCGTCCTCCGCCCTCCATGCCACTCGCCCACTTCTCACCAGCGGGTGATTTATCTGTGTAATGCTTCTTGGGACCTGACCCCGCACGTCCCTGGAGCCTTACCCTCAGCTCCGTCCACCCCACAGCCACTGTGAGTCACTCACGGTTGGCCAAACGCTGTTGTCTCATGTTTCCTTGCCCGTGCCCGGGCTTGCTCCTGCCCCGGGATACCCTTCTCCTCTGGCTCAGACACGGCTTTTCCTGGGAACCCTCTGAGCCCCCGAGGCAGGGCGGATTGCCTGCATGTGGCACCTATTACATCAGGTAGTGGTGTTTCTTCACACAGCCTCCCTCTGTGCCAGCCCCCCCCCCCTGCCCCCGCTAAGGCCACTGCTTCAAGTTTTCTGTCTTTGTTCCCCCGTGCCCGGCTCCCGGTAGGTTCTGGGAAGCACCCTGACGACTCCAGCCCCTTCTCTGAGCCCCTGTGACGTGCCCCCCCTCCCCCCCAGCTCTTCCTGAGCACGTAGCCAGGAGGCTGGTGGCGTCTGTGTTTCTTTTCTGAGCCCAGGAGGCCGACTCACGGGGCGTGGCCTCTGAGCCCCTCACATACATGGGAGGCTGCTGTAGGCATTTTACTTTATTTTTAAATATATTTTATTGGTTTTTTACAGAGAGGAAGGGAGAGAGACAGAGAGCCAGAAACATCGATGAGAGAGAGACATTGACCAGCCGCCTCCTGCACACCTCCCCCTAGGGACATGCTCACAACCAAGGTGCACGCCCCCGACAGAAATCGAACCTGGGACCCTTGAGTCCGCAGGCCGACGCTCCATCCACTGAGCCAAACTGGTTTCGGCCTGCTATAGGCATTTTACTTATTTATTTATTTAAATATATTTTATTGATTTTTTTACAGAGAGAAAGAGAGGAGGATAGAGAGCTAGTAACATCGATGATGAGAAACATCAACCAGCTGCCTCCTGCACAACCCCCACTGGGGATGTGCCCGCAACCAAGGTACATGCCCTTGACCGGAATCGAACCTGGGACCTTTCAGTCCGCAGGCCGACGCTCTATCCACTGAGCCAAACCGGTTTCGGCGTGCTACAGGCTTTTTAAATAACGGTCCCCATGCTCTCTCTCATGCCTCCTAGACAGAGGTAGGACTTAGGTATCCTGCCCTTGAACCTGGGCTTCTTGACTGGCAAACGTGATCACGCCGGGCCACTTTCTGGTCTCAAGCCTTAAGACACTGGCACCTTCTGCCCTCCGCCTCTCGGGATTCTCACTCTGGAACGGAGTCGTGATGCTGTGGGGATTCCTGGCCTCCGTGACGAGTCCACGTGGAAGAGTTCAGCCACAATCCAGCATCGACTGCCAGACATAGTGGTGACAATGCCCCACCCCCATGGTCAAGTCACCCTCAGACTTTCAGTTTTTCCTACTGGGACCCAAGACAGCATGGAGCAGAGATATAAACCCTCCCCAAAGCGTCCTGCAGGAATTCCAGGTGCTCATGATGATTTTCCCCACTAGGTGTTATTTCTCAACAATAGACAGCTGGAAGAGAGGGCAGGAAAAGGAGATCAGAACGTGGCTCTGAGGGCCCTCCCCACGGAGGGCTGAGTGTCCTTATGACGTGGCGGCTGCCTCCCCCAGGGTGAGTGATTCAAGAGAGGAGGGCCGCCGAAACCGGTTTGGCTCAGTGGTAGAGCATCGGTCTGCGGACTGAAAGGTCCCGGGTTCGATTCCAGTCAAGGGCATGTACATTGGTTGCTGGCACATCCCCGGTGTGGGGTGTGCAGGAGGCGGCTGGTCGATGTTTCTCTCTCATAGATGTTTCTAGCTCTCTATCTCTCTCCCTTCCTCTCTTAAAAAAATATCAATAAAATATATTTTTTTAAAAAGAGAGAGGAGGGCCAAGCCACGCAGCCGTTTATGACCTCCCAAGTCACACGCCATCCTCTCCAGAATGTCCCACTGGTTCCACAGGTTAGCACCGTTCCCCGTGGGGACCTGGGGTGCCAGAGGGGGAGGGCGGCGGGGATGGTCTCACCAGGAAAGTCACGATGGGTTATGTTTGGAAACTCCCATCCATCCCCACCACCCCGGGCCAGGGAGCTCTCAGCGTCACACACCTCAGCGGCACCCCAGCCAGCCGACTCCCCCGTCCACTTGCTCGGCGGCGGCGGTGACGGAGCACTTGTCCTGTGAGCCAGGCCGGAGGCTGGCACGGGGAGCACGGCCACCGCCGGGCAAGATGAATGAAGCCCTTCTCGGCCTGGAGCTTCGGGTCCAGCGGGACGGGCAGACCGGTCACCGGCAAATTCCACCAGAGCAGCCAGTGCAAACCCAGGGCTGGCAGGGCGCGGGGAGAGAGACCTGACCAGTGAGGGGTAGGCCGGGCTGGGATAAGGGTGGGACACGCTTCCAAGCAGAAGGAACAGCCACGCAAAAGCTCAGGAGAGAGAGAGAGAGAGAGAGAGAGAGAGAGAGAGAGAGAGAGAGAGGCATCCCAGACACGAAGGTGCTTCCCCTGTGGAGCAGGCGCCTGGGCGAGGAGAAGGGAAAGGGCCCGAGATCTCAGGGGTCAGAGCAGAAAGGACGCCAGGGGCGCCCCGACGTGCTTCCCGAAAGGGGCAGAGAGGTTTCCTCGGGGGGACGGGCTCCAGCTCCGCGCCAAACCCACGGCAGGAGCGGGGGAGGCGGACGTGCCCTCTGCTCGCCCTCCTGGACCCGGGCCCGTGAGGGAAGGCTTGGCCCCGCGGTGTGGATGTGCTCATCCTTCTCGAACGCACAGCCCTCAGGGCCTGGCCGAGGTTGGGGTGGTGCTGGTTTGGACCTCCGGGTTGGAGTGTTCATCTCAGCGTGAAGGAGGTGCTCCCCGAGGCTGGTGAGGATGGCCAGACCGTGCTCCCCAGCCCCCCCTCCTCCTCCTTTACCGGCAGGGGTGGCGGTGAGAGGCACTGAACCCCCACAGTGAGAAAGGAACGGGGAGGAGGGGAGGAAGAGAGGCCTCTAATGGCCTGTTTGTCTCCCCCCAAGCCAAAGGCAAAGGGGGGGCTGAGCCTCGACCTCGGACTTCCTGCTGGAACATGGAGGACCCCGGCCCCTTGGGAGCGCCCGGACCTCAGCCTCTTCCCCATCACCTAGGCATGGCCTCGCCCGGCCCGTCTCTCTCCCCTGAGCCAATGGTAAGAGTTGCCTTCCTGCCGAAACCGTTTGGCTCCGTGGTAGAGCGTAGGTCTGCGGACTGAAAGGTCCCGGGTTCGATTCCGGTCAAGGGCATGTACATTGGTTGCGGGCACATCCTCGGTAGGGGCTGTGCAGGAGGCAGCTGGTCAATGTTTCTCTCTCATCGACATTTCTAGCTCTCTATCTCTCTCCCTTCCTCTCTGTAAAATATCAATAAAATATATTATAATAAAAAAAAGAGTTGCCTTCCTGAGCTTCCTGCTGCTTCTCTCTCACCTTTTCCCAGTCCCATTCCCTAGCAAGCTGGTTCTGTCACCCCCTATTAAAACCCTTCCGTGGCTCCCAGAGTCACTGGGTAAGGCCCCAGCTCCTGACCGTGCTCCGCAGGGCTCTGTAGGATGGACCCCCGACCACGGCAGGCGTTCTGTCTACCGTCCACCCGAGTGCCCAGAATCTGGCTCCGTGAAAGCTTGCTGGGAGGATACACTGATGCCTGTTCTGGCTCCTGCCGGCCTTTTCTGGATGCGCCTGCCCATATGTTCTACACTCCGCAGGTGCCCTACACTCACGTGTGTCCTTCCAACTCCCAGAGGACCTCTGTCTGGTACACTGGGACCTGTGAGGACACCAGTCAGTCAGAAAAAAACCAGGTTTCACCTGCTCTTCCCTGAAGGAACTTCTGGAGCCATTGTGTTTCCACCAAAAGAGCATGTAAACGCTAAGATGAGCCTCACAATGTGTTGAATGAAAGAAGCTAAATGGAAATAGTAAACACTGTGTAACTCCATTGATAAGAAGGTCAAGAGCAGGCAAAAGCGATCTGTGGGTCTTAGAAATCAGAATAGCAGTTGCCTCTGGAGAATGGGATTGATGGCAAATGGGCACAAGGTAACTTTCTGGGCTTATAGAATTGTTCCAGGTCTTTATTTTTTTTTTAAATAAATCTTTATTGTTCAGATTATTACAAATGTTCCTCATTTTTCCCCCTCCATTGCTCCCCTCCACCAGGTTCCCACCCCACCCTCTGCCCTTTCCCCACCCACCATTGTCCTCATCCATAGGTGCAGTTTATGTTCAGTTCTTCCCGCACCCCCCACTCCCCTTTCCCCGAGAATCATCAGTTCACTCCCCTTCCATACCTCTGATTCTATTATATTCACCAGTTAATATTGTTCATCAGATTTTTAAAATTCCTTTAGTTTTTAGATTCACTTGTTGATAGTTATGTATTTGTTGTTCATAATTTTTATCTTTATTTTCTTCCTCTTCCTAGAGGACACCCTTCACAATTCATATAATTCTGGTTTGGCAGTGATGAACTCCTTTAGCTTTTTTTTATTTGTGAAGCTCTTTATCTGGCCTTCAATTCTGAGTGATAGCTTTGCTGGGTAGAGTACTTTCGGCTGTAGGTTCTTGTTATTCATCACCTCGAATATTTCTTGCCATTCCCGTCTGGCCTGCATGGTTTCTGTTGAGAAATCAGCTGACAACCATATGGGTGCTCCTTTATAGGTAACTACCTGCTTTTCTCTTGCTGCTTTTAATATTCTCTCTTTGTCTTTTGCTCTTGGAATTTTAATTATGTGTTTTGGTGTGGTCCTTTTTGGATTCCTTTTGTTTGGGGTTCTGTGCACTTACTTGCCTTGTAAGTCTAATTCTTTCACCAGGAGAGGAAAGTTTTCTGTCACTGTTCCAGGTCTTTATCTGCGTTAAGGGATGTGTATTGGTACATTTCTTGACGTGCTTTGATTTTATACAGTTAAATTTGTTACTGAATGTAAGTTACACCTCAGTAAAGTACTGTCAGCATAGAAAGTAATGTTCACATTGTGAAGGAAAAGAGCCACATGCTAACCTGACAAGCTCAGGGGAGGCCGGCATGGCAGTCTTGCAAACTCAGAGACCTAACATAACCACAAAAGATGGTTTGAAAATTAAAGATCTAACTACAACAGATTATAGTAGGTAGTCATGTTCTAGGCCGATATCTCACCTGACAAAGATCAACTTAGATGTTCTTTACTGATTCCATCTGCCTTCCTGCCTCTAAGATGACATATCTGTGAGATGTCTAGGTAACTTGTAACTTCCCTTTTTACCCCAGACCCCTCAGGGCACAACAAATGGCCTGAGACATTCCCTCATTGTTATTGTTGTCAAGTTAATTTTCAACTGTTAATTATGTTAAAGTATCCTGTATCCATCTCTGTAAAAGAAGCTCATGTCCATCATTTCACCTTTTACCCTATCCCAGAGGTTTCCCCCACTTCGCTCTGTCCCACCTCCCTAATCTATCACCAATGAATTTTATGTAACTCACCTACATCCCTTTCCTTTGATTGCAATGTATAAATATAGAAATGTAACCCGCCATTCTTCGGAGCATTATCTCAATCCATTGAGGTTCTGCTTCCCGGCATATGTCGACAGTTTGGCTCAAATAAAGTCACAAAAATTATTTACAGGTTTCAATGGTTTTTTTCGTTAACATTAATTGGCGTAGTCGTGGCAGGATTCCAAAGAAAATTTACTCGGGATCATCCCTTGGACTTGGACTCGGAGGTAGGATCCAGCCAAGGGCCCATTGAGCCCTCTGTTCTCCGCCCATTGGGTGAGCGTGGGTGAGTTGTCTCGTGGATCCAGGACCTCCCCTGGCTTTGGTAGAGGGTCTGACTTTATTTGAGCTTTGTTTTAAAATCCTCGAGGTGGAACCAGGGTTGACAGAACCCCAGGTTAAAGGTTGGCAGAACCCAGGCTAAGGCGGAACTGGAGGAAAGAAATGGGGGGCTGGTTTTGATTTTGGCTTTCCAATCGGAATTGCTGAAAGTCTGAGCAAATAACCTTCGCCGTATAAATGAGTTGAACTAAGATAAAGGGGCAACTTTAAAAAAAATAGTCCAATTTTGGGGTGTTCTAAGGTGACTAAGAATTTTGTGAAGGTGTCAGAATGCTGGAGCCCCATCTGGAAGTCCCGATGCGACTGTTAACTAAGTGGCTTATTTGGGGGCCACCAATAAGGCTTGGTCCGCCCGGGCCCCGAACCTTTCCCGTAGTTGTTTTTTTTTTTTTTTAAATATATTTTATTGGTTTTTCACAGAGAGGAAGGGAGAGGGATATTAATTAACTGAGAAATTAACTGAGAAAATATTAACTGAGAATGGCCAAAAATGCAGTTTGTTTGTGGTACCTATGTTCACATCTTGCATGCAGACATTAGAAAATGCCGGCTCTGAAATTAAACTGAATGAGTATATGGGAAGTACATATTTTTAAAAAATATATTTGTATTGATTTTTTTTTATAGAGAGGAAGAGAGAGGGATAGAGAGAAACATCAATGAGAGAGAATCATCGACCAGCTGCCTCTTGCACACCCCCTACTGGGGATGTGCCCCCAACTAAGGTACATGCCCTTGACCAGAACTGAACCAGGGACCTTTCAGTCCACAGACCGACGCTCTATCCACTGAGCCAAACCGGTTTCGGCAACACCAAGTGTACTTTAAATAATATTGGAATATGGTGTAATACTGAAATTATAGGCAAAATAACTTTGCCTGAGGTTCATAAAACCTATGATAATATTGATACTGAAAAACCAATGTATTGGGAAATTGAACTTAATCCTCCCCATGAAGTCATTTCTATGGAAACTAATTGGCCAGGAGAAAAATTAGAGCTTCTAGATAATGAAATGGTAGAGAGTCTCAATTCATCTGGCCAAACATATCATAAAGTACAAATGACAGTGGATGAAGGAGGAAAACATATAATTAGCTTAATAAAAATTTATGATAATACATGTAAAGGGTTTTCGGTTGGCTGGGATGCTTGTTCCCCTTACTTAGACTTTTCCTTGTCTAGTATTAGATATCTTCTGTTCCTAATCACTGTTACTGGTTTACTATTGTTACTTTTGTCCATGATATGTAAATGTTATATCAGATGCAGAAAGGCAAAACGTAAGACAAACAGCAAAAAGACTCAGATCATGGTGGCTCAAAAGTTAGAAATTATCCAGAATACTTTTTTTTTTAACAAGGATTTATAAGATCTGACTGCCTCCCATTTTCCTGCCTTTTTAAAATATATAATTCGACCTTAAATGCCATCTAAGGTTATGGTCTTACCCCATCCCCAGTGGTCCACCGGTTCAGCAAGACATGCTGACACTGAGACATCCTAGGAATGAGCCTTCCTAGCACCGTGGGACTCCGTTATCCAACCAATAGGTTGGTTATCAATGCATCCTTTGGATTGATTTATGACCAAAAGGGGAATGTGTGAAGGGAAAAGAGCCACATGCTAACCTGACAAACTCAGGGGAGGCCTGCGTGGCAGTCTTGCAAACTCAGAGACCTAACATAACCACAAAAGATGGTTTGAAAATTAAATGTCTAACTACAACAGATTATAGTAGGTAGTCATGTTCTAGGCCGATATCTCACCTGACAAAGATCAACTTAGATGTTCTTTACTGATTCCATCTGCCTTCCTGCCTCTAAGATGACATATCTGTGAGATGTCTAGGTAACTTGTAACTTCCTTTTTACCCCAGACCCCTCAGGGCACAACAAATAGCCTTGAGACATTCCTTCATTGTTATTGTTATCAAGTTAATTTTCAACTGTTAATTATGTTAAAGTATCCTGTATCCATCTCTGTAAAAGAAGCTCATGTCCATCATTTTACCTTTTACCCTACCCCAGAGGTTTCCCCGCTTTGCTCTGTCCCACCTCCCTAATCCATCACCAATGAATTTTATGTAACTCACCTACGTCCCTTTCCTTTGATTGCAATGTATAAATATAGAAATGCAACCCGCCATTCTTCGGAGCATTATCTCAATCCATTGAGGTTCTGCTTCCCGGCATATGTCGACAGTTTGGCTCAAATCAACTCACAAAAATTCTTTATAGGTTTCTTTAAAAAATATATATTTTATTGATTTTTACAGAGAGGAAGGGAGAGGGATAGAGAGTCAGAAACACTGATGAGAGAGAATCATCGATCAGCTGCCTCTTGCACACCCCCCACTGGGGATGTGCCCGCAACCAATGTACATGCCCTTGACCGGAATCGAACCTGGGACCCTTCAGTCCGCAGGCCGACGCTCTATCCACTGAGCCAAACCGGTTTTGGCTCTTTACAGGTTTTAATGTTGTTGTTTGTTCCGTTAACATTTGCAATAGAACTACAAAACACCAATAATGTCCTAAAATCAGGGAGAAAAGGCATCACCTACAAAGGAATTACAATTAGACGAAGCAGACTTCTTCAAAATATGCATTGCACCTGCTACAGTCCACTCTGGCCCCAGTACCAATGATACGAAGACACTGTGGAGCCTGCAGGTGTAGCAGGAACAACAGATGTGGAGGGAGCAATGACAGTGTGATGAGCCGGCCTGGGTGGTGAAGAGAATTGGCAAGAAGGCCATACAGCTAGAACTGGGAGCTATTAAGATGGTCCCATCAATGCTGCAAGATCCCAGGTGCTTATCACGATGGGGTGGGCTTCTCCTTCCAAGGGGCTCTGGGGGCAGTAGCTGCCAGGCTCACAAATCCTGCCTTGGGATAGGAGACAGAAAAGATGCCCTAAGTCTGGTGGCTTCCCTAGGACCCCTGAGAGAAAGGAAAGGAGCATTCGTCACGGTCCCAGACTGTCCCCACGGCCCCGAGCCAAGTAGCCGCATACAGGGCCCCAGGATCAGCAGAGGCTACATGGGGGAGGGAGGCTATGCCAGATTGGGGCGAGGAGGTGCAGGTGCTGGGGAAGGGGGTGTGTGTGCCCTGATGTTCGGACCGCTGCTTTGGCCACCAAGACCAGGCACCGAGCTGGGTGGGGCCGAGGAGCTCCTCAGGAGCTCTGTCCCCACCCCACGGCACGCGCACACAAGACTTCCTGCGCGTTCCACCCAGGGCGCACCCAAAGGTGCCACACGTCCGAGCTGGGGAAAGGGCACTGTCTTCAGCTGTTTAGACCGGGGCGGACTTTCTGCACCACCATCTCCACCTCCACCACCACCTCCACCTCCACCTCCACCACCACCTCCACCACCTCCACCTCCACCACCACCTCCTCCACCACCACCTCCACCTCCACCACCTCCACCTCCACCTCCACCACCTCCACCTCCACCACCTCCACCTCCACCTCCACCACCTCCACCTCCACCACCACCTCCTCCACCACCACCTCCACCTCCACCACCTCCACCTCCACCTCCACCACCTCCACCTCCACCACCTCCACCTCCACCTCCACCACCTCCACCTCCACCACCACCTCCTCCACCACCACCTCCACCTCCACCATCTCCACCTCCACCACCACCTCCACCTCCACCTCCACCACCTCCACCTCCACCTCCACCACCTCCACCTCCACCTCCACCTCCACCTCCACCTCCACCTCCACCTCCACCTCCACCTCCACCTCCACCACCACCTCCACCACCACCTCTCCGCCCAGCTTCTTCCCGCCCGCGCTGCGGCCGGACCCGCCAGGTGCCAGGAAGGCCGCGGCCCCCGGGCGGCTGCTTCCGGTCCGGCCTCCCCTTCCCGGGCGGCCAGGTGAGCGGGCGGTGCTCCTTCTCCAGGGCGGGCCCGGGGTGACGGGCTTGGCGGGGGCGTGGGAGGTGGGGGAGGGGAGGAGTTCTGGGAGGAGGCTGGAAGGTGCAGAGAAGGGGGAGACGGGGGGTGGGAGGGGGTGCCCTGGGTCTGACCTGGGGGAGGGCCCGCCCCCGCAGCCCGCCCGCCGCGGCCAGGTCCCGCCCCGCGGCCCGGGGCCCACCCTCCCCGGATTTAGTCCCAGCGGCTCCCGAGCCGCGCAGCGCCGCTTCCGCCTTTGCCAGGTGAGCGGCCCGGCGCCCGGGGCTGGGCTGCGGCCGCCGTCGCCCTCGCCCCCCGCTGCTCGGACCTCCGGGCTCGGCCCTCCCTGCTGGGTCCCCCGCTGCTCGGTCCTCCCTGCTCAGACCTCCCTGCTCCGTCCTCCCTCCGCTGCTCGGACCTCTCGGACGGGAGCGCCTCCTCCGGCCCCGCGCCCTCCTCCTCCCCGCGGGCTGCCCCGCCGCCAGGCTCCTGGCCTCTCTTGCGTGGGGTCCCCCGCTGCCTCCCGGGGGAGGGGTGTGTGTGTTGGGAGGAAGAGTGGCTTATGCAGGTGTGTAAGCTGTGTGTGTGTGTGTGTGGTGTGTGTGTGTGCTGGGAGGAGGCGTGTAAGGAGTGTGTGCTGGCCGGAGGCTGTGACTGCCTGAAGCTGAGCGAGGGTGACTCAGGTGGCCCGCGGCCGCTGCTGCCGGGAGGGGCCCAGGGGTGGCCCTGGAGGTGACCCTGGAGGGCCCCGGGGGTGGCCGAGCTGGGAGCACAGGCCGGTTCCGAACCTCTCCGGGCCCAGGGCAGTCTGCCTGCAGAACTCAGGTGTGTGTGGACGCTGAGCTTGGTGTCTGGCGTGTTGTGTGTGTTCATGGGGACCTTGGTGCCGCGGGGCGATGTCTAGGTGGGGCAGGGGGCTGCCCTGTCTCCACTACATGTTTGTGAGGGGGTGTGTGGCAGTAAGCCTGGCGTTTTCTGGCAGCGTACTAGAATGTGTCCGTGTGTGTGTGTGTGTGTGTGTGTGTGTGTGTATGGGTGTGGGAGGCAGTGTACCTTTGTGTGCCTACTTGTTTGCGGTTCTGAGGTGTGGTGTGGTTAGCCTATCTGGGCATCTCGGCTATGCATGTGTAAAATGTCTCCGGTGTGTGTGAGGTGTCTCCGGAGTGTGTGAGTGTGCAGTGGTGTGTCTGGGTGTCCCGGGGTCCGGGGCGCTGTGCCGAGTCTGGAGACTGAGCAGTGGCAGTCTCAGGTGTGAGGGGGCAGGGTCCTCGGAGCCGGGCTGGAGGCCTCGGTCTCAGGCACGGGGGCATTCACGGGGGTGTGAGTGGAGGAGGATCTGTCCCCCCTGTGGCCCTCCTCCCGGACCTGAGGGGTCTGAAGGGTGAGGGTGGAGCTGGGGACCACATCCCGGTGTCTGGGTGCCTCAGGGCCCACCGGGCTCTGGGTCTGGAGGAGAGTGTTCCATCCCAGTTCCTTCTGCAGACATGCTCCCGGAGACGGGCTCGCCGTGGCTGCTGCGGCTGCTGCGGGACCTCCAGCTGGCCCAGTTCTACAGGTCCATCCTGGAGGAGCTGAACGTCACCCGCCCCGAGCACTTCGACTTCGTGAGGCCTCAGGATCTGGACAGCATCGGCATGGGCCGGCCAGGTGAGGGCCCAGCCCGAGCCCTCACTCCTTCCCCAAACGGTCATTTGCTACAGCCTCCTCCCACACCAGCCCTCTTCTTCTTCTTCTTCTTCTTCTTCTTCTTCTTCTTCTTCTTCTTTTAAAAATATTTTTATTGACTTTTCACAGAGGAAGGGAGAGGGATAGTTAGAAACATCGATGAGAGAGAAACATCGACTGGCTGCCTCCTGCACACCCCCTACCGGGGATGTGCCTGCAACCAAGGCACATGCCCTTGACCGGAATCGAACCCGGGACCTTTCAGTCTGAAGACGACTCCCTATCCACTGAGCCAAACTGGTTTCGGCCAGCCCTCTTCTTCTTCTTTTTTTTTTAAATTTATTAATGTATTATATGTGTACATAGCTTACCATTGCCCCCCCTCCCATTCCTCTTCTTACCTTTAAATTCCTTGCACCCCCCTCTGCCCCCCGCCCCTGGCCTCACCCCGATACCACCCAGCCCTTTAATTCTGGTCTCCCCCAGCCCAGCGCAGACTGGCCGAAGCTTTGAAGAGGCACCGTTTGGGGCACAAGCCTAAGCACTGGGTGTACAAGGTGTGTGTGTGTCGGGGTGCGGATGAGAGGCTTCGGGGCCGGGGCAGGGGCCTGTGCCGGCTTCCACACACCTGACCTCCCACCGCTGTTTCAGATCCTTGGGGGGCTTGGCCCCGAGCAGAAGGAGACGGCCACCCCACCTTCGGACGCCCCTCCCTCCCTCCCCGAGCCAGAGGGGGGGCTCAGGTGCCTGATCCCGGCCGGCGCCGTGTGCCGGGGGGAGCTGCTGGGCTCGGGCTGCTTCGGAGTGGTGCACCGCGGGCTGTGGACGCTGCCGGGCGGCCAGAGCGTGAGCCGGGGGCCTCCTCCCTCCGGGGGGGGGGTCCCCGGGCCGGCTGCCCCCCCCCGGCCCCGGCCCGGCCCTCCCTGCGGTGCTGACGGTGCTGCCCCCGCGCCCCCAGGTCCCGGTGGCTGTCAAGTCCCTCCGGGTGGCGGCCGAAGGCTCCGCGGGCACCGAGCTGAGGGACTTCCTTCGCGAGGTGTCGGTCATGATGAACCTGGAGCACCCGCATGTGCTCCGTCTGCACGGGCTGGTGCTGGGCCAGCCCCTGCAGATGGTGAGCGGACCTGGCTCCCGGGACAGCCCGGGGCCGAGGGGAGCCGGGCGGGCGGGCGGGCGGGCGGCCGGGGCCCCAGGGGCCGGACTCGGCTCACCCGGCCCCGCGCCCCGCAGGTGATGGAGCTGGCGCCGCTGGGCTCCCTGCACGCCCGCCTGACCGCGCCGCCGCCCGCGCCGCCGCTGCCCGTGGCCCTGCTCTGCCTCTTCCTGCGGCAGCTGGCGGCCGCCATGGCCTACCTGGGCGCCCGCGGGCTGGTGCACCGCGACCTGGCCACGCGCAACCTGCTGCTGACCGCCCCGGGCACCGTCAAGGTGGCCGACTTCGGGCTGGTGCGGCCGCTGGGCGGCGCCCGCGGCCGGTACGTGATGGGCGGGCCCCGCCCCATCCCCTACGCCTGGTGAGTGGGGTGCGCCGCCCCGGAGGCTTTTCGGGGGGCCGGGAGGGAGGGAGGGTGAGGGTCTGGGGGGCAGGAGCGGGGGGAACTGGCCCTCTCTCTGAGGAGGCTGGACCCAGAGGAGTCCGTGGGTCTGGAAAGGAGGCCTTCCGAGGACCGTGGGAGCCGGGGACAGTGGGAGTCGGGGTGGGGGTAAGGTGAGGTAGGTGGGGGTGCTCAGTGGGAGGTGGAAACCCCGGGGGCACCTATCCAGCCCCCTTCAGCTCCGCTTACGCAGGTGTGCTCCCGAGAGCCTCCGCCAGGGGGCCTTCTCCCCTGCCTCGGACGTGTGGATGTTCGGGGTGACGCTGTGGGAGATGTTCTCCGGGGGCAAGGAGCCCTGGGCCTGGGTGCCGCCCTACCTCATCCTGCAGCGGCTGGAGAAGGACCAAGCGCGGCTGCCGAGGCCCCCTCTCTGCTCCCGGGCCCTCTACGCCCTCGCCTTGCGCTGCTGGGCCCTCCACCCTGCGGACCGGCCCAGCTTCTCCTCCCTGGAGGGGCTGATCCAAGAGGTGGGAACCCTTGCACCCCCAGACCTCTCTTCCCTCCCTTCTTCCTCCCAGGGTTCCCTGTACAAGACTAACCGTACTGACTCCTGGGCTGGGGGCTGGGACCCCCGTTTGCTCTGAGCAGAGCAGCCGGCACCTGCAGGGTGCTGAGACCCTGGGGAGCAGCTTGGTGCTCCACTGAAGGGCTGAGGGCTGAGGGCCAAGAGAAGTGGGGGCCGCAGAGCAGAGCCGCAGGCTGCAGAGGGCATTTACAGAGGAAGGCTCGGCGCGGAAGGGGGAAGGCCGTGAGGTGCAGGCGGATAAAGACCAGAGCTGGCCTCAGAGCACTTGATCTGCCTCAGATACCGGCCTGAGTGCCTCACGTGCATCCTTACGCACGTTCACCCATTTAATCCTCACAAAACCCCAGCAAGATCATTGTTATCCTGGTTTTGCAGTCGGGGCGGCTCAGGCACTGCCAGTGTAGGTGACTTGCCGAAAGGCACACGCAAGTGGAGGAGCTGGGATCTGAACCAGCCTCTCCGATTTCGGAGCTGTTCCCCAGTGACTATACTATTTCCGGCATGCTTTTGAAAACATGTTTGAAATCATTTTTCAACTACGGTTGACATACGGCATTATATTCGTTTCCGCTGTACAGTGATTAGACATTATAGAGCTTACGGAGTGATCATCCCGATAAATCTTGTACCCATCTGATTCTACACATCATCATTAGAGTATTATTGACTATATTCCCTACTGTACTCCCCCATGACTGTTCTGTTGCTATCAGTGAGAGATTTATGGGAGAACGGAACACCACTTGGCTGCCTCCTGCATGCCCCCTGCTGGGAATTGAGCCTGAACTCCAAATCTTGCATGTGCCCTGGCCAGGAATCGAACCAGCAACCTTTCAGTGCACAGAAAGATGCCAACCAACTGAGCCACACCAGCCAGGGATGTTTCTGTTCTGCTTGTCTCTTTTATTTTGTTTTTAGATTCAATTTAGATAGATATGTATTTAATGCCATTTTACTGTTTGTATTTTTAATCTTTTTTCTTCTCTTGCCTTCTCTCCTTCTTTTTCTCCCTTTAACATTTCATCTAATACTGGCTTGGTGGTGATGAACTCCTTTAGGTTTTCCTTATCTGGGAAGCTCTTTATCTGTCCTATTCTAAATGTAGCTTTGCTGGATAATCTTAGTTATAGGTCCTTCCCCCCCCCCCCCCCATTACTTTGAATATTTCTTGCTAATCCCTTCTGGCCTGTAAAGTTTCTGTTAAGAAATCAGCTGACAGTCTTATGGGAGCTTCCTTGTAGGTAACTTAACTGCTTTTCTCTCTCTCTTTTTTTTAAAAATATTTTTTATTGATTTCAGAGAGAGAGAGAGAGATAGAAACATTAATAATGAGAGAGAATCGCTTATCAGCTGCCTTCTGCACGCTCCACAAGGGGATCAAGCCCGGAACCCGGGCACGTGCCCTTGACCAGAATCACACCTGGGACCCTTTAGCCGGCAGGCTGACACTCTGTCCACTGAGCCAAACCAGCCAGGGCCTCACGTCCTTTTGCAGTGCTGTTGAAGTTCTAAGTTCATTGACTCTTCCCCTGCGTTCATTGAGCATCCTGATCACCACTGCTTTGAGCTCTGTTTCTAGGAGATTGCTTGTCTCCGTTTTGCTTAGTTCTTTTTCGGGAGTTTTGTTCTGTTCTTTCATTTGGGACGTGTCTCTTTGCCTCCCCATGTTGGCAGCCTCCCTGTGCGGGTTTCTGTGTATTGGGCAGAGCTGCGTTGTCTCCCAGGCTTGGTAGAAGGCCTAATGTAGTACGTGTAGCACAGACTCCCCATTCACCCAACCGCGGTGCCCCAGGCGTGGCCACCCCTTCCTGCAGGCTGTGTGCACCCTCCTGTTGTGGTTGAGCCCTGATTGCTGTTGGGGGGATTTACCCAGGCCCGTCGGCTGCACGGGCTGCCGGTGACCGGCATGGCGGATCAGCTGTGCAGGGCCCATCCCACAAAAGTAGGACTTACTTCAGCAAGGCCCGGGTGGCCGCCGAGTTCGCTCCTTAAGTGAGTTGCTTGTGGGTCTGAAGCTGTTCGCTGGGTGCGCAGGCTCTGGAGCCTCCTGAAGGTGCAGGCAAAGAACAGCAGCCACATGTGTTCTGCTCAGGTCACCTGGCGTGAGCTACAAAGCAGCCTGCACATGACCGCTGCTCGTGCTCAGCGTGGAGGTGTCCAGGGGAGGCCAAGCTGCCAGCCAAGGACGGCTGCCACTGGTATAGGGCCCGGGGCATGGGGCATGCCAACGCCAGATGCTGCTTGTCTGAGAGCTTTGGGGAATGTCTGAAGCATGAGCCAAGACAGGTCATTCGTACGGAAAAGCCGTTGGAAAAAACTCGGGTGGGCCTGAGGGTGGGTGGGGCGAGGCCTCAGGGAATCACCGGGACTTGGCAAACAGCGATAGCCAGGCTGGTGGAAACTTGGATATGGTGCCTCCTGCAGGCTCTGCGGGGGAAGGGCTCAGAGGGAATATGGCCTCTGCCAGCACTTCTGTCTGAGAGGAAGCTGCCCCTCCAGCTCTTGCCCTGGTCCCAGACACTTCCACTCCTCCCCATATGGCCCTGGCGCCTTTTGCGCGCCTGCCCCAGTGCTGGAACTGAATCCAAGTAGGTGTGCTCGAGCCCTTTAAGAGGAACTGCCGGTGACTCCCTAAGTCCCCCGCCCCACGCAGCCACAATCCCCACGGGTGTTCACAGCCACTTGTCTTCCCAGTACTGGAGTGGGGGACTGGCAGTGGGGCTGGGACCCCTCACTACTCAGGGGAGGGGACCTCTGCAGCTAAGATGTCCCTCCCAATTTTTATCTGCCACACGAGCGTGTGAGACGTGCTTATTCTTCACATCCACTCCTCCTACCAGTCTCAGTGTGGCTGCTTCTTTATACCCTTCGTGGTAGGACTTCCAGTCAGCTGGATTTCAGGCAGCTCGGAATGGTGGTTGTTACGCAGTTTAGTTGTGTTTTTTATGTGGTGGTGGAAGGATGTGTGTCGCATTTACCTACGCTGCCATCTTGGCCGGAAGTGTATTCTGTCAAAGGAGTTTAGTCTTTACTCTAAGGGTGCTTGGGAGTCATGAGGGAACTCTGAGCAGGGAAGGAACAAGACGTTGCACACTGTATCACTCCGGCTTGGTGCAGGAATGGGTTAGAGCAGCCGTGGGCAAACTATGGCCCATGGGCCGGATCCGGCCCGTTCGGCTGTCCTATCCGGCCCGCGGAGCCAAAAGAGCGGAGGGTTCTCTTGCTCTCCCCTCCGCTCCTTCACCAGCAGCCCAAGAGGAGAGTGCCAGCATGGTCAGGTTGCTTTTGTTCCGGCCCTCCGGTCCAGTTTGAGAACCCATTGGGGTCCTCGAGTCAAAAAGTTTGCCCACCCCTGGGTGAGAGGGGTGACACTGAAGGTGGGAGGCCCAGGCTGGAGAGAACAGCTGGGAAGCAGAGGGATGAAGAGGTCCGGGTGAGGCTGAGACACCGGAGCTGGGAAGAAACGGGGACTTTGCAGAGGTGCTCGGAGGGGGGTGACGGGCCTGGGTGGGGAGTAACAGCAGGGTGCAGGACGACGCCCTCTTGACCTCCCTAGGTAGGGACAGACCCCCTTCCGCTGCTCCCTGACCCCTGGGCTGTGTCCAGCGTGGCATGGAGTCCAGGCCTGCCTCTTCCGCGGACTACAGTTGGGGGGACAGGGAGGGACAGTCCCATCCTGGGCCCAGAACAGAGGAATGGGTTTGATGGGTGGGTGCTCCCTGCTCCACAGCACCCCTCACTCCACGGCACCCCTCACTCGGGCCACAGCACAGCCGCCCTCTCCTCCTGCTTCCACAGGCCTGGCCTCCTGAGGTGCGGTGTGTGAGGGAGGTCTCAGAGCCGGGAGCCCTGAGGATGGAGTCTGGAGATCTCATCACTGTCATCGAGGGCAGGTGAGTGCCTCAAGTTTCCTACGAATCCACAGGACGACTCCCTCCCGACATGCCCGGCCCTGGTTCCTTTCCCACTTTCCCCCGCCCCTCCCACCCTAATCCTCTGCCTCCCTCCCTGGTTCCCTGAGGCCTCTGCCCATCCCGGCCTGCCGGCCGCGGCATGCCCACAGAACCCTTTTGTGCTGGGGAGAAAAAGGCTTCCCCTCCTCCAGGCAGACGCAGCTCCGTGGCACACGCGTGTGAGCAGCACGCACGTGCTCCACGCCCCCGTCTTCACCTCCTTCCCCAGCCCCGGCTCCGCCACCTGGAAGGGCCAGAACGGCCGCACGCTGAAGGTGGGCACGTTCCCGGCCTCGGCGGTGACGCTGACGGACCCCAAGGGCTCGCCGGCCCCCTGCCCGGCCCAGCGCGGCTCCCCCGCGTGGGGAGAGCCCCGACGGGGAAACGCAGAAGGGTGAGGACCCGGAAGCTGGGACAGAGCTGGGGGGGGAGTCACCCGCGGTCAGGGGAGCGTGGGAAGACCCAGGGGAGAGCTGGGGGGGCCGGGCGTGCCTTCCACCTTCCTGGGGAGGCTTCCGCGCTCACCCCGAGATCCTTCGGGGGAGACGCCGATGTCGGGTGGGGCGGGGGTAGAAGAGGAACGAACGGGGTCGCTCTCCAGCAGGGTCAGAGCCAAGGCAAAGCTTCGGGAGCCGCCGGCAGCTCAGGGGCAGAGGAGGAGCGTGCCCCTGCAGGGGATGAAGGGTGAGTGTGGGGGGACCAGGAACAACCCTCGGTTCTGCCCCCTGCTCCGAATCCATGCCTCTGGCATGCGATGTCCCCACGCGTGATGTTTCCTCCCACCACCTCGTCCTGCCTGTGGACACCCAGCCGCCCCGCACCTCCGCCCGCAGCGCCTGCCTCTCCGCAGGCCCGGGGCTTAGCTGCCCGGCCTGCGTGTCCGCTGTGGGTCCCGGCCGCTGAGGACAGCACAAGCGGGCAGAGTGGGGAGGAGGCAGGCGCTGCTGCATCGAGGCTTCCTCTCAAGATGTTTTTTTTTTCCCCCTGTACAGGCATTTCCAAGAGTCTGGAATCTGTTCTGTCCCTGGGCCCCTGCCCCAGAGGGGGTGGTTTCAGCCCCCCTGAGCTTCGAAGAGCCAGAGACGTCCCCCGGGGGCGCCCCGGCCCGCCGCCCCGCCCTCCCGTCGCCTCCAGCCCCTCCCCGTCCAGCCAGCCCCCCAGAGAGCGGCCCTCCCGGCCCCAACGGGACAGGGAAGCCCTGCACAGTCACCCCATGGGGACCCCCGGAGACAGCAGGGCCCCCGTGCCCCCCGGAGGCCTCCTGCCCGACGCCGATCTGCAGAGGAGGGTTCTGGAGGTGAGGTCTCCCCGACGCGGCCCGGCGTCCGAGGGGCTGCGGCTGGGGCGAGGGCTAAGTGAGGCTTTGTGCCCTAAGGTGCAGCTGAGCGTCCACGGCGTCACCCTCCAGGAGTGCCAGGCGGCACTGCGGGCCACGGGAGGAGACGTGGTCTCTGCCACCCAGAGCCTTAAGGTAAAGGCAGCCCCCCCTCGGGCTCCCCGCTGCCCCGCGCCCCCCCCCCCCCCCCCCCCCGGCACTCAGCCGCCTGCCCTCCTGCCCGCGTCCACAGGTAGACCAGCTCTTCCACCTGAGCAGCCGGTCCCGAGCCGACTGCCGGCACATCCTGGAGCACTACCAGTGGGACCTCTCGGCGGCCAGCCGCTACGTCCTGGCGCGGCCCTAAGCGCTGCTCCTGCAGACACGGACACCGCGTGCGCCGAGGAGCGGCCGCGGCACCAGCAGAGCGAACGGCCCCGAGGGGGCGGACGCTCCCGCCGCAGAGAGCCCACCGCAGAGAGCCCGCCACGGCAGGCCCGGCGTCCCGGTCCGGCACTGACGCGTCTCCTCCTCCCGGCCTCTGAGGGCTCTGAGGTTCCCCAGCCCAGCTCTGCCCCCTCGGCGGGGTCAGGGCCGGCTGTAGCCCACCTGCCGACCACATTTCCAACCAGAGGCGGACTTGGGGGAACAGAGCTGCTGTGGCCGGTCCCACGGGAAGCCTGTCCTTGCTGCGGAGAATGACAAGTGGCCACAGCGCACCCTGGAGACAGTGTCCGGAGCCGCCTCAGCGACACCCTGAGCCCCTGGGGACAGCGTCCGGAGCCGCCTCAGCGACACCCTGAGCCCCTGGGAAAGGCGTCTGGAGCCGCCTCGGCGACACCCTGAGCCCCTGGGAACCGCGTCCGGAGCCGCCTCGGTGACACCCTGAGCTCCTGGGAACAGCGTCCGGAGCCGCCTCGGCGACACCCTGAGCTCCTGGGAACAGTGTCCAGAGCCGCCTCGGCGACACCCTGAGCCCCTGGGAAAGGCGTCTGGAGCCGCCTCGGCGACACCCTGAACCCCTGGGAACAGCCTCCGGAGCCGCCTCGGCGACACCCTGAGCTCCTGGGAACAGCGTCCGGAGCCGCCTCGGCGACACCCTGAGCTCCTGGGAACAGTGTCCAGAGCCGCCTCGGCGACACCCTGAGCTCCTGGGGACAGCTGTCCCGGTGACGGGCGCAGCCACACTGACGTGGGCGCGTGGCCCAGACTGCCGTGGCCGGGCCGGGCCGTCATGGGTGAGGAAAGTTGCTATCTTGGAAGCAAGGACACTTGATCCCGGCAGCGTGGATTCCGAGACGGGCGGGCCAGCCCCGCCCGGCCCAGCTGTCATTCCTCCTTCCTTCCGCCTGCCCGCTCCCATTATATATATATATCTTCCGATGTCCAAAACATTACAAAGTTTATATGAATGTAACATACAAAGGTGCAGCCTCCTTGGTAGGAACAGGGAAGGGAGGGGCGGTTCAGTAAGGCACACGGAGCTGCAGCAAGCACCAGCGGTGGGGGGCGGGGGGAGAGGAGCTTGGCCCCGGGGCCGACCAAGGCCCTGGAGCCGCTGCTGGGGAAGTGGGGGTCCCTCTGAGTGCCCCGTTCTGAGGCTGAGCTGACCGGTCAGGCTGAGGCAGAGGCGGGTGGCCACGTCAGCCGTCTTTGGTGCCGCTTACCCTTCCCCCCCCCAGCTCTGCTGTAAGACCCCAGGGCCCGGGGTTCCAGAGGCCCTGGAAGGCGGTGAGGAAGTGAGCAGGGAGGGGTGAAAGCCGATACGCCTGTGTGCTGAGGGGCGGCGGAGACGGTGGTGAGAGAGAGGTAGCGAGGGAAGGGCTCTCATACATACCCTTCTGGGGGGCCACAGTGGAGGAGGCCGGGGGGCAGGGGAGGGATGGGCCCCGTGGCCCCAGCCTCTCGGGCGTCCCTGTCTGTCCGCCGTCGCGCACACGGAGGAAAGGGGCTGCTTCCGAGGAGGGGCCGGGCCGGCCAGGTGCCGGGTGCCCATCTTGAGTTCTGGCTGAGGGGACGGTCCTCACCCGGAGATGCCGTCTTAGCTGGTGATGACGGAGGGCCCGGGGCCTCCTCGCTTCTCGAAGAACATGTAGTCCTGAGCGGGGAGGGGAGGGACCGTCAGCAGGAGACGCGGCTGGGCTGGCCTGGCTCAGCTGTCACCACCCAGATCTAGACCCCCCCCCCCCGCCCCCCATGAAGTCTGTTCCTAGCCCTTCGCCGGGAGGGCGCAAAGGAGGGACCGCCGACTCACAATGAGGAACGTGGCTCCCAGCAGCACCGCCTTCACCCTCACGTCCAGGTCCAGCGGGAACTGCAAGCCGAAGTCGTCCGCGTCCGTGAGCGCTTCCTGGAGCAGCCCGCCCCACTGCTTGCTGATGCGGCCCACGCTGCGGCTCTCGTCCGGCGTCTTCACCTGTCGGGGCGAGAGGGGCGAGGAGAATGGGCCCAACCCGGGTGGACACGGCTGCCCTCGCCTGCCTCCGCTCGCCCTCCCGCAGGCACCTGTGGGAACCCTGGGGCTCCACACTCAGCGAACCCCTAACCGCCTTGGGCTTCCCGGTGACTCCGGGGGAAACTGAGTCACCACGCGTCACGCTGGGCGTATACGGCAAACCACCAGGAGTCAGACTTGGCCGTCTCTCCTGGAGGAGGACCATACTGAACATCGGTGGCGGGAGAGACGGAAGCATAACAGAGACCAGTCCCCTTAGCCTGTGGCTGGCCGTTGGGTTTGTTTTTGTTGCCAAAGTCCCTGCCACCCACACTGGGCGCCGTTTGTGCCCTACGCGCAAAGGAGCTTGGCCAAGGGGGCAAGGAGGCTGCTGGCATTCCGGCTGCACCCTGTCAGCCAACCAGGCTCCCAGGTTGGCAAACGGCGGCTCGTGAGCCACATGTGGCTCTTTGGCCCCTTGAGGGTGACTCTTCCAAAAAATACCACGTGCGGGCGCGCACGTTACAGTGCGATTGAAACTTCGTGGCCCGCGCACAGAAGTCAGTTTTCGGCCTGGGCGAGTCTGTTTTGAAGAAGTGGCGTTAGAAGAATAAGTTTAAAAAATTTGGCTCTCAAAAGAAATGTTCGCTGGGACCGGTTTGGCTCAGTGGTAGAGCGTCGGCCTGAGGACTGAAAGGTCCCGGGTTCGATTCCGGTCAAGGGCATGTACCTTGGTTGCAGGCACATCCCCAGTGAGGGGTGTGCAAGAGGCAGCTGATCGATGATTCTCTCTCATCGGTGTTTCTAACTCTCTATCCCTCTCTCTTCCTCTCTATGAAAAATCAATAAAATATATTTTTTAAAAAAAGAAATTTCCATCGTTGTCCTGTTGATATTTGGCTCTGCTGACTGATGAGTTTGCCGACCACGGGCCTAGAAGACGGTGTCTGCCCAAAGGGCTGCCTTCGCAAAGCAGGAGGGGCCCGTGCAGCACTGCAGGCCTCAGCCAGCGGGTCCAGGCCCCTCTGATGGGGGAGAGGGTGCCTCTGAGCACCATGCTTTCCACTGGACCCTCTGGTCCAGCGGCAATAGGTCCTGCTGACGTAGGTGGTAATTCACAGCGACGCCCCGTCCTTTTCCTGTGCTCATTCTCCAGTGACTAGAGCAGCCGTGGGCAAACTACGGCCCGTTCGGCTGTTCTATCCGGCCCGCGGAGCCCAAAGAACGGAGGGTTCTCTTGCTCTCCCCTCCGCTCCTTCACCAGCAGCCCAAGAGGAGAGTGCCAGCATGGCCAGGTTGCTTTTGTTCCGGCCCTCCAGTCCAGTTTAAGAACCCACTGTGGCCCTCAGTCAGAAAGTTTGCCCACCCCTGGACTAGAACTATCGTCATTTCCTTCTCCGCCCTTCCGGTCCCCTTCCCTCACTGTCCCCCTCCCCGGGGCACTTCCTGATGGTCAGTCCCACGCTGGGCAGGTTCTCTCCAGCCAACCGGATGTCCCAAGAGCACAGCCCCAAGAGGGACCATTCATAATCAGTAAGAGGGAGACTCAGTGGATAGAGCATCATCTGCGGACTGAAAGGTCCCGGGTTTGATTCCCGTCAAGGGCATGTACCTTGACTGCGGGCACATCCCCAGTAAGGGGTGTGCAGGAGGCAGCTGGTCGATGTGTCTCTCTCATCAATGTTTCTGGCTCTCTATCTCTCTCCCTTCCTCTCTGTGAAAAATAAATAAAAATATATCTAAAAAAAAATTCAAGGATCGGGCCCTGGCCAGTGTGGCTCAGTTGGTTGGGCAACTGTCTCCACGTGGGCTCTCCAGACTCCGGGTGGGTGGCAGGAATGCACGGTGAGAGGGATCTCACCTGAACTCCGGGCTGGAGAGGCCACTGGACTTCCAGATCGGCAAGGCAAGCCACGGTGTGCTAATAAGTTGACTTAGTGCTTGCTCCAGGGTCTGAGCTCACAAACCCATGCACAACAGTCACGTGGGCCCTTCTCCATTCTAATTCCAGCCTGGCTGTAGATTGCCCCCTTCTCAATATGGCTGCAGGTGAGGCTTGGCACTGGGCCTCAAGGTGAACCCCACTTTGTCATGTTTTTGTAAGAGCAGGGAGCCATCCTGTTTCCAGATGGAGGAACACTGGAAATGGGGTAGGAGTCACAGTGAGCTCGGATGGATGAGCTCAATGTCTTGACTTTAGTGTTGGCCATCCTGCCTCGTGGAGGCTGCCATCTTGGTTTATGAGGGTTTATAATCTCCCCTTATTCCCGATACCTCAAAGTTGGTGTCTGTGCCACAGCCACAGGTCCAGCAGGGCCCCACCACTCGCAGGATCGTATGGCGGTCGGCATCTTGAATGGAGAACTTGGGGACGAAGGGGTGCCAGGTCTGCAGCACATGGCCAATGGTGGTGCCCGGGGGCGACTGTACTTCCATCTGGAGAGGGGGGCAGACAGGGTTACTACCCTGGCCCAAGCCCTCACCACGCCAGCCCTGTCACTGGTCTCCCCTCCCCAGACCTCCCGTCCCCTTTGCCATCACTGACCCGCCCCATCACCTCCTGGCCGCTACCCCGCCCTCCCGGGCCCACCCCCCGCGCCCACCTCCTGGAGGCCGCACGGGCAGCAGCTGCAGCCGCAGTGGAGGGGGCGGAGCAGGCGCAGCACCTCCCGGTCCCCGGGGTCCACCAGCCGCACGCGGAGGGGCCGGCGGGCGCCGCAGCACAGGCGCGCGCAGCAGTGGCTCTCCTCGGCCGCCTGCCCCAGGGGCTGCCCGGCCCCGGAGCGCAGTTCGTACCGGTTACCGGTCTCCCAGCCGAGGCGCGCTGCCAGGGGGGACACGGAGGCTCAGCACCTGCCCAGGAGCCCGGCCCTGCCCGCGCCCGGGCCGCCCGCGCCCCGCACTCACCCTCCGCGCGCCCCGCCCGCTGGCGAACCAGGACCTGGTCGATCTGGAAAGAGAGGGGGCCGCGCCCCTCAGCGGCCGCCCGAGCGCCCCGGCCCCGCCCCGCGGCCCCGCCCTCCCACCCACCGCCCACTCACCGGCACCAGGAACTCGAGGCCAGAAGGCACCCCGGGCAGCGGCAAGAGGGGGGCGGCAGGCCCGGCCGCAGGCCCCAGGGCGCCGGGGCCCGGCGAGGGGAAGAGAGCGAAGCCGGGCGCGGGGGCGGGCACGTGGGCGGGCCCGGGCGCCGGTGCGGGCCCGGGATGCTGCACCTGCTCCGGGAACCCCGCGGCCACCGGGTAGGGAGGGGGGGGCGAAGGGGCGTAGCCTGTGGGGGGCAAGTATCCTGTAGCGGGGGGGGGGTCGGGGGGGGAGAGACAGGGGTCGATGAGAGAGATCGTGACCTCATCCTCTTGCCCCTTACCCCTTGGGGATGGGGGGGGGGGACCTCGAGGCTGCGGGGAAACGTGGTTGGAAGAGGCTGGGAAGGATGGGGTTGGGGCGCAGGGCGGCGGCTCCCGGGAGGAAGGGAGGAAGGGAGGGGCCCCACCCAGCCAGTCTGAGCACATTCCCGGAGGGTGCGTCCGACACCCGGCTCCCCAGTGGGGGGTTATGGGGGGGCAGAAGAATAACGGAGACCCTCGCACCGGGCCCACCTACCTGCCATGGGAAGGGATGAGGGCTCGCGGGCTGTCGCTACTCCGGAAGCTTGGCTCTAGCAGTGGAGGCAAGCCCGGGGACAGCCCGACAGACACACAGACAGACACAGAGACGGACAGGCGAGCGCGGAGGCGGCGGCGGCGCCAGGCGCCCGCCCGGGGTCTCGCGGGCGGCGCCTCTGGCCCGGGGAGAAACCGAAAGTGTCAGCGGGCGGGGCAGGGTACCTGGGACCCCGGACTCCCCCTGGGGTTTGCAGGACCGCCCCCTCCCTTTGTTCTCCCATTCCCCGCGGAGGCGGCTGCGGGCGGGCGGCAGGCGGGCGGGCCCGCGGTCAGACCGACGGCCCGGCCTCGCGGGAGGTCTCCGGACCCCGCTGCATCCCCCGCTCACCTGAAGCCCCTAAAACAGTCGGGGTGCCCGGCGCTCCGAGGCTCCCGGGAGCTCGCGGAGGCGGGCCCAGGGCCTGGCCACGCCCCCCGCCGCCCAGGCCCCGCCCCCGGCCGGGAGCCGCGCCTGCGCAGGAAGGACGCCGGCTTCCCGGCGCGGCGGGGACCCAGGACCGTGGGCTCCTCCGCGCGGTGGGCGTCCCGCCTCTTCCGTCTCCTGCGGCGGCCGCGGAGGAAGTCCTCCCGGGAGGGCGGCGGCGGAGCCCCACCGCGCTCCCCCCGGTGTGCGGGCTGAGAGCCCGCTCCGTGGAGAGCCAGGACCGCCGGCACCGCTGCGCACCCCGGCTCTGCTCCGAGGGTGGTCCGGGCCCCGCTGCGCAGCGGGGCACCCTTCGCACTGTCGCTCCTTGGCCTCCGGACTAGCTCCTGGCTCCCTGCCCCCCGCCCGGCGCTCTCCGCGCTGCCTCCTGTTCCTGACCCGCGGTGACCCGCCGTGACCCACACGGACACCTTGCAATGCCGGCACTTGCTCAAGGCGTGCCCGGCCCCGCGGGTGACAGGCCGCCCAGTGGTGTCACCAGTGGGTGTGCAGGAGGTCAGGTTCGGGGAGACCAGCTGAGGCAGTGCAGTCGGCAGGAAAGGCTCCCCCAAAAGCAGGGACCGGACCTGGACCGAGGCCCCAGGTGTGAGGGAGAGAGGGAGGCCGGGCCGGAGTGCGCAGAAGGCCCGTGGGAGCTGGGACGTGGCCAAAGGGCAGCAGGGAACCTACTGAGAGATTTTGACCAAATTTAACGAAGAAAAAGTTATGGTCAAAACTTTGTTATAGAAAAACCATTAACACTGCAATGTGGAAAACAATGGGGCAGCCAGGCTGGGTGGTTGCAGTAGTCTGGGGGAGAGGGTGGTGTGGTAGTGCAGAGGGGACAATACAGAACTTGTCTGGAGGATGAGCTGCGGGGTGAAGAGTTCAGGATGACCTCAGGCGCCTCTGGTGACCAGGCAGAGGAAGAGAAACTCATCAATATGAACATGGCACTGATTTTGGGGTCTCCTTTGCTGGGGTCCATGTTCTTCTGGGCTGTTCCCACAGCTTCAGCCATCATCTGCTTCAGACAAGGGCTTGAATGCCCTCCACCAAAATGCATAGACATACAGAAATTTAGCTATTCAACAAAGATTTAGTGCGCACCTACTGTGTGCCAGACAGCATTTAAGGTGATAGGAATACTTACCAGTTAGAAACAATTAACAAAACAATTAAATATTCCTGATCGCCCGAGCTTTTCTAGTGAAGAAGAGACAGATAATGTAAATACATATATCAGAAGTGACAAGTGCTATGAAGAAAAATAGAGCAGAATAAGGAAACCAGAGAGTGGTGGGTAGGGGTTGCAATTTAAATTTTACTTTTTTAAAAATTGATTTTAGAGCCGAGGTCGGTTTGGCTCAGTGGTAGAGCGTCGGTCTGCGGACGGAGGGGTCCCGGGTTCGATTCCGGCCAAGGGCATGTGCATTGGTTGCGGGCGCATCCCCGGTGGGGGGTGTGCAGGAGGCGGCTGGTCAATGTTTCTCTCTCATCGATGTTTCTGGCTCTCTATCTCTCTCCCTTCCTCTCTGTAAAATATCAATAAAAATATATATTTAAAAAAACAATAAATTGATTTTAGAGAGGAAATGAGAGGGAGAAATAGAAACATCAATGAGAGAATCATTGTTAGGCTGCCTCCTGCACACACACACACGCACACACACACACACACCCCTAGGGATGAAACCCACAACTCAGGCATGTACCCTGACCTGGAATACAGCAGGTGACCTCCTACTTTATGGATCAACACTCAACCACTGAGCCACACCAGCTGGGCATGGGGTTGCAACTTTAAAGAGGGCAGACTAGGAAGGCATCACCAAGAAGGTGATCGTTGAGCAAATACCTAAAGGAGGTCAACGATTGAGCCATGCAGATTTCTACGTGAAGGGTTTTTCACACGTAGGCAACAGGGCAAGGGTCTCGAGGCAGAAGTGTGCCTTCATTGTTCAATGAACGAAAAGAAGGCTAGTGTAGCTGGGACAGAATGAATGGGAGGAAGGAATAGATGCAGGAGAGGAAGGTAAGAGGCCAGATCACATATGGCCTTGTAGGCTATTGGATTATACTCTGAGATGGGAAGTGTTGGAGGGTTTGGACAGAGAGAAGACATGAGCCTCACATACTGAAATAATGGTCAACTTCTAGCCACAAATTAGAATCAGTTGGGGTGCTTTAAAAATACCTCTGCCTAACTGAAACCGGTTTGGCTCAGTGGTAGAGGGTCGGTCTGCGGACTGAAAGGTCCCGGGTTCGATTCCGGTACAAGGGCATGTACATTGGTTGCGGGCACATCGGATGTGCAAGAGGCAGCTGGTCAATGTTTTTCTCTCATTGATGTTTCTAGCTCTCTATCTCTCTCTCTTCCTCTCTGTAAAATATCAATAAAAATATTTTTAAAAATAAAATAAAAATAAAAATACCTCTGCCTGGGCCCCACTTCATATCAACCAAATTAGAATAGTTTGTGTGAGGTGCAGACACAAGAACTTTGTATTTTTAAAAATATATATTTTATTGATTTTTCACAGAGAGGAAGAGAGAGGGATAGAGAGTCAGAAACATTGATGAGAGAGAATCATCAATCAGCTGCCTCTTGCACACCAACTACTGGGGATGTGCCCGCAACCAAGGTACATGCCCTTGACCGGAATCGAACCCGGGACCTTTCAGTCCGCAGACCGACGCTCTACCACTGAGCCAAACCGGTTTCGGCAGAACTTTGTATTTTTGTTAATACTCATCCAAGGATATTTTCCCATTGATTTTTATTTATTTATTTACTTACTTTTTCGAAACCTTCCTAATGCTGCGACCCTTTAATGCAGTTCCTCATGTTGTGGTGACCCCCAACCATAACATTTTCGTTGCTACTTCATAACTGTAATTTTGCTACTGCTACGAATCATAATATAAATATCTGAGTTTTCTGGTGGTCTTAGGCAACCCTGCTAGCGGTTCTCAACCTGTCATAACCCACAGGTGGAGAACCACTGCTTTAGAGGGAGAGAGGGAGGGAGAGAGAAACATCAATTTGAGAGACACATAGTTGCCTCCTGAACGCACTCCATCTGGGCCCAGGATCGAAGTTACAACCCAGGCACATGCCTTGACCGGGAATTGAACCCTCAACCCTTTGGTGCATGGAGCAATGTTCTAACCACTTAGAACATGGGCCAGAACCGTAAGAACTTTTTGAGAATCCTTCAGCAGGCTTTAATGTGTAGCTAAGGTTGAGGATTACTATGTTAAAAAGATTTATTTCTGCTTTGTCCACATTAGGCTGTAGATAACCAAGGACAGAAGGAAGTTCTTACATAAAATTAGGTGAGATTTTAAAGATATGTTTTTATTGATTTTAAATATTTTTAATATATATTTTTTATTGATTTCAGAGAGAAAAGGAAAGGGAAAGATAGAAACATCAATGATGAGAGAGAATCATTGATCAGTTGCCTCCTGCACACCCCCCCTACTGGGGATCAAGCCTGCAACCCGGGCATGTGCCCTTGACTGGAATCAAACCCAGGACCCTTCAGTCTGAAGGCCAATGCTCTATCCACTGAGCAAAACTGGCTAGGGATGTGTTTATTGATTTGAGAGAGAGAGGAAGGGAGATCGAGAGATAGGAACATCGATCAGCTGCCTCCTGCATATATCCCTCACTGGGGATTTGAGCTGGCAACCTGGGCATGTGCCCTGACAGGGAATCAAAGTGGCCACCTCGTGGTGCATGGGTCAAAGCTCAATCATCGAACCACACCAGCCAGGCAAACTAGGAGAGGTTTAATGGTGGCATGGGCCAGGGTCCAGAGTGATAGCAGTGGGAAATGGCAGATTCGTTATGTATTCAGGCCAACAGGATTTGATGATGGCTTGGACATAGGACGTGGGGAAAAGGGAAGGCAAAGTTGACTCGAGCTTGGCCCAGGAGGCTCTTCAGTGTGAGCTCCACACTTGCTCTGAATTGCCTTTGCCTGCTGCCCACCCCACCCTGAGCTCCAGGCGCTGTTCTCCCTCTTGTTTGGTAACCAGTGTGATCTCGTCCCTTTGTTCCGGGGAACTATGCATGCTGAAAACCCGGCAGGTGGACAGAAGTCCCGCCAGTCTCCATGCACCAAGAGGTCTCCAGCCCACCTGTTCCTACTTGCAACGCTGAACACATTGTATCACATGTTTGAAGGGTCTGTCTTCACTGTTTCTTGGTATGTACGCGAAGGAAAGAATTTAGCTCTGGGAACTGAACAGAAGAGAGTTTGAATCACAGCTTACCCAGGTCCTGAACAAGTACCTCTCTTAGTTTCACTTTCCATCGGGACTGTTGAGATACAGTGTATAGTAACAATAAGGACAAATGATCAAGCAGGCCTTATTTATATTGGTTCCCCAGGAGCCCAGCCTACTGGCTTGACAAAGCTAAGGTATTAGGGATCGCATTACATGGAGGGTAGCCATTCCAGAAACCGAGTTCTCCTTCCCCTGCAAGTTCCCCAAGTCCCAGACATTGCCTGAGATGAAGATAGAAATGCATCAAGAGCACTAAACTGGGAGGTAGGCGCCTGAGGATCCAGTGCTGGCTCCGCCAGAGGCATTGTGGGTCACTCTGGGGCCTGTTTTACTCATCTTTCAATGAAAAATTATTGCCATCCTCAAATCATGTCTCCTCCCTGGATACAAATGCGTCAGTGGCTTCCCGTTGTCCTCAGAAAACAGTCCAACCTCTCAGCACAGTCGCCCCACCATTTGACCGGTGCTACCGGCATCCTTCACTCCTGACCCTGGTATGATCCTCAGGCCAGGCACCAGGAATGATTCCAGGTCACAGATGCCCCCTCCTGCTTCAGGGCTGCCGTGGAAGCTCCTGCCTTGACCAGAATTGAACCCAGGACCCTTCAGTCCACGGGCTGATGCTGTATCCACAGTGTACGCCCCTTTCTCTCCTATCACCCAACTCCTTCAGGACTCCACGGAGCACTCTGCTTCCTCCTGCCACAGGAGGCTGGAGCTGTGGAGGAACCAGGGTGGGAGACAGGAATTCTGGGTTTAGAGTTATGCAGATCCTAATTAAAGATGTGGGGCTGAATGAGATAATTAAGCATCCTTAATTAGAGAAACGGCCTGTACTTTTTTGAATGCGCACCTTCAGGAAAATTAGGTATACACCTCCAATACACTATACAGATATGCACTTTATAAAACACAGAGAGAGACATTTTAAAAAAATGAAATCATATTGAGAACCCCCCCAAAAAATGAAATTAAAATATGTATGCATAGTAGTTCTAATTTTTTTCCCCATTAAAATTTGGAAACCATTGATTTAAACTGCATAGGGGAGAAGCTGACGAAGTAGCCACAGAGACAGAAAAGCCAGAGTGGTGTCATAGAAGCAAAATGATGTGTTTCAAGGACAGTGTGGCCAATTGTGTCAAATGCTGCAGGGAGGCTGAGAAAAATGAGATCGAAAATCATCCATTAGATCTGGCAACCAGGAGGTCACAGTGAGTTATGGGACCCTTCCAAGAGCATTATGGGGAAGAAATGGATGGAAGCTTGACCAGAGTGGGTTGCGGAGTAAATCTGAGTCCAGGCTTCTCTCCTGAGCTCCCCAGCTACCGGCGTGGCGCCGCCAGCTGGAAGGAACAAGTCCAAACTGACCTGCGGGTTTGCCTCCCCTTAATCTGCAACCTCCTTCAGTTTCCTGCGGAGTAACAGCACCTCCATGAAGTCAGGTGTATAAGGCAGAAATCTCCCTCTCATTCATCCCTTCTGCTCAATCCATCAGCAAGTCCTAGCAGCATTATCTTTTTAAAAAATATATATTTTATTGATTTTTTACAGAGAGGAAGGGAGAGGGACAGATAGCCAGAAACATTGATGAGAGAGAAACATCGATAAGCTGCCTCCTGCACACCCCTTACTAGGGATGTGCCCGCAGCCCATGTACATGCCCTTTACTGGAATCAAACCTGGGACCCCTCAGTCCACAAACCGACGCTTTATCCACGGAGCCAAACTGGTTTCAGCTAGCAGCATTATCTTTTTTTAAAAATATATATATTTTATTGATTTTTTAGAGAGGGATAGAAAGCTAGAAACATCAATGAGAAACATCGATCAGCTGCCTCCTGCACACCACTGGGGATGCGCCTGCAACCAAGGTACATGCCCTTGACCGGAATCGAACAGGGGACCTTTCAGTCCACAGGCTGACGCTCTATCCACTGAGCCAAACCGGTTTCGGCTAGCAGCATTATCTTAAATATATATTCTGAACTGGGTCCTTTTCACCCTAAGCCAAGCCATCGTCTCACACCTGGACCTCTTCAGTGGCTTCCTGACTGGTCTCCTGTGGCCAACCTCCGATTGGTTCTCCAGATCTTGTAAACATATCAGATTCTAGCCCTATCACTTAAAAAATCTTTCATTGATTTATTGTTCCACCAAAGAAATTCCGAGTGCCTGCCTGCCACATGTAGTGTTCTCCAACTCACCCAATGTTCTCCTGCCTCAGACTCTCCACCTAAAGGCATAGCTCCCCGTGGCCCACTCTCCCCCTGCCTCCCTCTTCTCCTTCAAGCACAGCACAACTCACAGTGATACATTTGTCCATGTATTTAAGGTCCGTTTCCACTACCAAATGGAAGACTCCATGAGGGAAAGTTGACATCCGACCGTTCACAGTTGAATTTCCGCATGTGTCTGACACATGATCAATACCTGATGAGCACTGGCTTCATAGATACTGACTGCCCCCTACATATCTCCCAGCTCGCCACGTGCTGGGGGTGCTGCTCCAGCCTGCCTTGCCACATTTCCCCGTTCCTTTTCTCAGAAGCTAGGCCCGCACTGAAGAGTCCTCTAGTCCCATACTCCTCTGCTCCCTACCGCTGTCTTTGTTTCCGGTTTCCTTCACACAGCAGAGCTCTTTCAAGGATCATCTCAAGCACGGTGAAGCTTTTCCCTTTTTGTTCTTGTTAATCCTCACCCAAGGATATTCTCCCCATTGATTTTTAGTGAATGGAAAAGAGACACCTTGATTGGTTGCCTCCCACATGTATCCCCCGCCAGGACTGGGGATCAAGCCTGCTACCGAGATGCATGCCCTTGACCAGAATTGAACCCAGGACCCTTCAGTCCACGGGCTGATGCTATATCCACTGAGCCAAATCGGCTAAGGCTTGTGAAGCATTTTCTAACCCCTAACACGTAATGTTCTGTCCCTTCTTTGAATCCTAAAAGTATAAGTGTAAGTACAGTAGTCCCCCTGTATCCAAGGGGGATACGTTCTAAGACCTCCAGTGTGTGCCGGGAACCACAGGTAGTGCTGAACCCTATATGTACACTGTTTCTTCCTGTATAGGCTCAATGCTCTCTGGCATGACAGGTTGCCATCTACACCAGAACACACTTACTGTTCATGTCTTCCACACACAAACGTAATGCCTTCTCCATCTTAAGCACTTACCACGCACTGTGGCTGTAACTTTTGCAGTTTGTGCTGCAACAGCAAAATCAGCACAAATTCCTTCCTCCTTCATAATTTCAGAGATACACATCCTTACTGTAGATCTTAGCAACCCAAGCATGTCTTTATTTCCTCAAGTCAAGCACTTTCACTTAAAAGAAGCACTCTACCAGCTTCTCCTTGGCGTATCTCAATGGCCGGCATCACTGCTCTTGTGCTTTGGGGCCATTACTGAGTAATATGAGGATTACCTGAACATAAACGCAGCAAGTCCATTACAGCTGATCTGGTAACTAAGAGACTTAGCTACTAAGTGACTAATCGGCTGGTAGTCGGACAAAGGGATGATGTAGACAGAGAGGATGGTGAGACGGAGAGGATGGCATAGAACAGCACACCTTCTAAAAAAGTATAAATTGTTTTATTTCTGGAATTTTCTACTTTGTATTTCTGGGCCACAGATGACCAAGGGTAGATGTGAAATTGTGGAAAGCAAAACCACAGCTAAGGGGGGACTTCTGTAATGACATTCCTTCTGTCCTGCCTTGCCTTAAGCTTGGCTTCCGGACTAACTGAGCGCTCAATTTGTGGAATGACAGGGCTGAAAACACTACCCTACAGTAATCTTGAAATTCTGGTAAGCACCAGAACCACAAGATGAGCTTATTAAAATATAGATTCCAGGCCCTAAAGAGGGCTTCCGTGAGAACCTTCAAGTATTATTTATCATTCTATTGTGAGTTTAAGAACCTAACAGATTAACTTGAAGTGAACAGAATCCTCAGACCCAAAGCTCACCGTCCAGTCTTAGAAAGGGAGGGAGTTCAGAGGTTGACAATCCCTACCCTTCTTCCTCCAGGAGGTTAGATGAACAAAGACTCCATACTTCTTTGCCTTTCTCTTTTAATCCCCTCCCTGTGTCACCTCTCAAAAATGTACCCAGAAATTAAACACAAGGAAGCTCAAAGAGCCAAGGCAAGCCAGCCCAAGATTAGAAGGCTCCCTCCCACAGGGGCCAGAGCCTGGATGCTGGCGTCTCCACTCAGAGCCTGGTAGTAAAAGTTGGTGCAGAACAAGGTGGTTCCAGAGGCTAAGAGTAACCCGGCCTGAGGAGATACAAGGAGGAAAACAAGATAAGCAAAGGGCAGACTGCGGAGGAGTGGGTGGGGCTTGGTCAGGGTTAGGCGAAGGGTAAGTTTTACCCAGAGGGGCTTTCTGCAATGGGGCACCCCTAGCAGGGCCAGGCTGTGTAAGAAGTGGTGTTTGTTGGCCTTGTCAAAGAGCTGTAAGAAAAAGAAAAAGAGTAATTGGGGGGTGGAAGATCCAACACAGAAGCCTGGATCTCAGGGGCAAAAGGTCGTCCCCAGACCGAAGTCTCAGCTTGCCCCTCCCGCAGGTACCCAACACCTCAGGCTTTCTGCCCTTGCGGCTCCAAAGGCCCGCATCCCGCCCCTCCCCTCGGGGACCCCCGACTTTGTGCCCTCATAGACCCGGAAATCGGGGAGCCCCAGCACGGTTACTTCACCTCCTTTCCGTAGGCATCCGGAAACTGGGCGCCTGTGGAAAGGAGAGGCAAAAGTTACCAGCTCTGCCCTCGTGGGCACCGGGGAGGGCACCCCAGGAGGCTTCTGCCGGGCGGAAACACGCACGGGCAGTCCTGGGACCGACCGCCCCGGGCCGAGCGGCTCTGAAAGGCTTGGGGCTTTGCAGGCGGTCTGGTGGCTGCGAGCCCTCGCAGTCCCCACAGACTCCATCCCTGCACCGGACCCCACGCCTCGCCCCAAGCGCAGCCCAGCTCCACCCCAGGCCCTGACCGTGGGCCCCGTAGGAGGCCAAGCCTAGGGCCCCGGCCCCAGACAAGGCGCCCAAGCGGCGGAAAGCGGCGCCAGGTCCGGCCATGGCAGTGGATGGTCACGAGCCCGGCGAACACCGCCCAGGCCACCCAAGAGGCCAGCCAATCCCGAGCTTCCATGCAAATCCGGTGCCCGGGTGCCCAATCAGGGCCGTGTTTATTTCGGCGTCCAGGTCTTCACCCCGGTGCTTGCGCCTTTGTAAAGCTCCTGTTGAATGGCGAAGACGTCTGGCGGCGGAGAAACCAGGACCAATGAGGAGCGGAGGAGCGGGGCAGTGGGGGGTGGGGCTGGGGGGGGCGGTACTAGGGGGATTTGCGTCACGGATTGGCCCACTTTCCAAGTTGATCGCCTCTTCTAACACCCCCTCCCTCCTCCGGCCGATTTCCAAAGATCCAGGTCCCCAAGCTAGTTCCGCCCCTTTCCCCACAGGCTCCTCCTTTCCGGCTTTTAACCAGGCCCACACCCCAAAATAGGCGACCCCACGGACACCCAAGCCCCACCCATCTCCACCAAACCCCGCCCACCGTCCCCAGGCCTCCTCCTCCAGGCCCGCAGGCCCCGCCTTCTCCGCGGGATGCCCCGCCCCCTCCGGTTCTCCCCTCCGCCTCCAGCCGCGGGAGCCCCGAGGATGGGCGATCTGGGTGGATGTCTCCATCCCGCCCGATCCGCTTCGTCCACGCGTCGGTCTGTCCACTCCCGCCCTCCTCCACGTTTCCAATCCCCCACACTCCGGAGGGCGGGCGGCGGGCGGGCGGCGCGAGCGAGGGGTGTGCGCCGCTCTCTCCGCAGGGGGCGGGGGAGGCGGCCGCGCGGTGACGCGCGGGGCTGCTGCGGCTGCTCCGCCGACGGATCATCACTCTCGGGCTGGGATGGACGCGGGGCGGGCGGGCCCTGGCGCGCGGAGCCGGGAGTCCGGGCCTCCCGGCTGCTGAGCGTCCCCCGAGATCTCCCCCCTTATCCCCCCCTTTCCCTTCTAGGAGCAGTGCTGACCCCCGCCCCGGGGTTCCAGACTCCACTCCCGCCTTCCTCTGACTCCCCGGACCTCCCACTCCCGCCCGCCCTCGGGATCGACTAGATCCCTCCCTCTCCCCGAGGATTCCGGCTGGATCTCTGCCCCTGCACCGCGGATCCTGCTCTCCCGGGCTTCGGGCCCCCGGGGATTGCAGTGGACTCCTCCTCCCGCACCCGATTCCTTAGGATCCTCCGCCTGTACCACCTTCTGGTCCCTGGAAGCCGGCCCATGGAGCCAGTGGATCCTCAATCCAGTCTTGTCCCGTAGCCTCCTCCTCACTCTCCCGTCCCCACTGCGGGGTTCCCTGTTCTCGGGTTCCTCCTGACCCCATCCCCTGCCCTCCCCGGGGATCGACTGGATCCCGGCCCCGCCCCCTGGGGCTGGGGCGATCCCCCTCCCCCGCTGGGTGAGGCGCTGCGGGCGGGGGCTGGGCCTGCGGGACCGCGGGGGCTCAGAGGCCGCCGCCCCCTACTCGGAGCCCTGGATGGAGGCACCACGGCCCCAGGGCTGAGCCAGGTAGGAGCTACGCCGGGCGGGTGGAGGGGGCTGCGTGGCGGTCCACTGGGGTCTCCCACTCCCCATCTCTTTCTGCGCCTGGTCTCCCCCAGCCTGCCGTGTCTGCCTGCCTCCGCCTAGGGATGCTCTCGCCGTGTCTCTCCGTCTCAGTCTCTTTGTCTCTGCCTCTCTCCAGCCCATGAATGATCCTTTGAATGGGCCCACAGACCCCGTGTGTTCCCATCTCCCCCTTCCCCCCTCCCCTTCCCGGCCAAGCCATTTTCCCCCACTGCAGGAAGAGGGGGGGCTGCGGCCTGAGCCCCTATCCCTCAACTCTTCCCCGCTGGGGGAGTCAGGCCTGGGCAGGAATGGAGAGAGCAAGGCAGAGAGATGGGGGGGGGGGGCAAGATGTGGCAGACAGAAAGGAGAGAAGGGGAGAGGAGGAAATGGGGGAGACAGAGATGGGGAGAGAGAGAAAGAGAAGAGGCTTGGGGGAGAGATTTGAGGAAGGGATTTGCAGGAGAGAGAAAAATGAGGAGCACAAGGAGGGAGACAGAGAAGGGAGTGATGAGGAAGGACTGAGGGTGAGAGGCTGGAGACCAGAGCTGGAGCAGTCTGGTCTGGAGAGGCTGGGAGAGAGGCTCGGAGGGAGTGCTGTGGAGAGGAAAGGGGGGGGGGGGGCAGAGGGAGGGAAGAGGGGAGAGGAGCCGGCAGGGAGAAGGCCAGGGGCCCAAAGTACCTTGAGGGAGGAGGGGTGGCAGGCGGATAGCCTGAGTTCGTGGGAGGGGGAGGGGGCGGCAAGGCCGCGGAAGCAGAGCCCAGCCTGGCATGGGCAAGGGGAGGTCCTGAGGGAGCCAGCCCCAAGCCCCCTGGGGGTGATGGGGGAACAGGAGCTTGGGAGGCACGGGCAGGGGGAGGGCATGACGAGGTGTGTGGGGAAGGATTCCTGTGTCCTCATCTCTGGAATAAATTGACACCTGCAGAGAGCCACCCGCGGGCTGGCGCCTGGCTCTGAAAACCCCGCGTCAGCAAACAGCTCTGGCAGCTGGGGGGGGGGGGGTGCTGGAATGACCCTTCAGCCTGATCTCTTCCCTTGTCCTGCTCCTGCTGCCCTGAGCGCTCGGGCTTCAGAGCAGCATCTGTGGGGGACTGGCCAGGGGAAGGGGAGGGGATGGGATGGGAAGAGAGCCTGGGTTTGCCCCCAGGACGTGGGTCGAAACGCCATGCGTGGAAGAAGTGCCGGTAGTACTAGGCTGTTCAGACTGGGGGTGGGGGGCAGTCGGTGGGTGCATGTGATGCCCTCCAAACCCACCTCAGCACCCCTTCTACCCAGCCAGAGGCCTGGTCACTAGGACTAGGCTCTGATTGGCCAACACGGGCCAAGAGGCGGGTCCTTTAGGGTTCTTTAATGCCCCAATCTTCTACTCCCCTCAACATATATACTTCCTCCTCTATGCTAAGGTTTGGGGAAACTCTAGCATTCTGACTCCTGCCTCTGCCCTCATGCCCAGAATAGACCCCATAACCAAGGCAGTCCATTACCCTCTTCCTTCAGACCCGAACCCCCCCCCCCCCAGGGTTAAAGCTGCAGCCCGTTGCCGAGGTAACATTGCGGGGCAGCATCCCTGTCGCTGGGCAACCGGCTGCAGGATCACGCATCTGTCCCTGGATTTGCCCCCACTCCGTCATCCCCTCCCGATGCTAGCCCCTGCCTCGAGGCATCTTAACTTCTGAGGGGAGAAACAGAGAGGGCCTGGGGGAAAGGGCTGATGCACAAATGCCTAGGGAAGGGGGTGCTGGGGGGCGGAAGGTGCTGGGCTTGTGCAGGCCCAGGAAAAGGTGGGGAGTCTGGCCTGGGATGGGGGTCCAGGGCCATGAAGTCACAGCTCCGGAGTAATTAACACGTCTAAGCAAACCCTCCACTTCCTGCTAATTAATGACTTGGTATTTTTATTTTCTCCTCCTTGTCTCTCTCATCCCTCCCAGGGAGGTGGGAAGAGGGACCTCTGAGGCCGGGAGGGCCTCCTGGGGGGGTGAAGCCGCTGCTGGCAGGAGGCCGGCGGGGTCCGGGGGGCTGCGGGTCCTCCCCCCCGGCTTGTGTCCTGAGCTTTTTCCACATCCCGGCCGGACCCCCGGCCTCAGACTTTCCTGCCTGGGCCCCTGCGGACGGAGGGGGTTTTGGGGTGGGGAGAAGTGCTGGGGGGCCTGAGGGTGGAAGAGGGGGGTCAACCAGCCTGAATTCCAAGTCACTAACCACTTGTCTCTTGTTTCCCCGTTCCTTTCTGTCTGCCCCTCTCCCCTGCCCTTCTTCCGCCCCTCCCGTGATTTTCTGTCCGTCCGTCTGTCCGTCCGTCCCCTCTCCCTTCAACCCACAGGTCCAGCCTGCATTCACCCCTCCCACTCCCCCGTCCCCACCCCTCGCCCCCTCCATGGAAAGGAACAGACCCCTCCCCGGCCCAGTCTAACCCAGGTCCCTCTCCTCTCCCCTCTCCCTCCTTGCCCGCCCCCTCCTCCCTCCTGGGGCGAGGGGGGGCCTCCCTCCCTCTCCCCCCCCTTCTCTCTCTCTCCGAGGGGGGGGTCCCGGGGAGGGAGGGGGGGTCCCCCTATCAGCATGTGGCTCCTGGCGCTGTGGCTGGTGGGGCTGGCGGGGGCGCAGCGCGGGGGAGGGGGTCCCGGCGGCGGCGGCTCCCCGGGCGGCCCGGGTCCGGGCCTCGGCGAGGAGCGCTTCCCGGTGGTGAGCACGGCCTACGGGCGCGTGCGCGGCGTGCGGCGCGAGCTCAACAACGAGATCCTGGGCCCCGTGGTGCAGTTCCTGGGCGTGCCCTACGCCACGCCGCCGCTGGGCGCCCGCCGCTTCCAGCCGCCCGAGGCGCCCGCCTCCTGGCCCGGCGTGCGCAACGCCACCGCGCTGCCGCCCGCCTGCCCGCAGAACCTGCACGGGGCGCTGCCCGCCATCATGCTGCCTGTGTGGTTCACCGACAACTTGGAGGCAGCCGCCACCTACGTGCAGAACCAGAGCGAGGACTGCCTGTACCTCAACCTCTACGTGCCCACCGAGGACGGTAAGGGCGCGGGCACCAGGCCGGGCACTCCGCGGGCACGGCCCCCGAGCACGCACGCAGAGCCTCGGGCACTGGCACAGGCCGGGACGGGAGCGGGGCTCTGCGGAGACAGGGGGCGGGCAGTCTGCCCCGGCCGGCTCTGCATGCCCCCCCCCCCCGGGTGGGCTGGGTGCCGCCCGAGCTGTCCCAGGAACGAGCCCATGTAGGCAGCCACCCAGGAGTTCACTGCCCACAGAGAGCCAGCGGTAAGGCAGCGGGCACTAGGCTGGACTTACCCTCCCTGACCCCACAGAGGAAGCATCCATCACCTGCCTAAGCACCCACTCCAGCTCTGCTCCCCCCACCCCCACCCCAGGCCTGGATTGTCCCTGGCCTGTCCACTTTAGCAGCACCTCTCCCTCGAGGCAGCACAGACCCCTCTTTCCCCCGGACCGGTGCTGCGGACTTCCACCTTCCCATCACGTCCAGAGCCCCTGCCTGGGCCGAGCGCCTCTTCTCCAGGATGCTATGTCCTCTGACTCCCAGGGTCAGGGAAACTCCAGGCCCAGGGCCTCTCCACTCCCAGCACAGCCCGCCCTCCCCTCAGAGCATCTCCCCTGCCGTCGCCGGGCTGTCTGGTCAATGAGCTCCCAGTTCACTATGGCTCTGCCCACAGCGCCTGGACAGGCCCCGCCTGCCCCCTGCAGCACCCTGAGGCGAATGGCGCGTCTGCAGAGTGCCTTCCAGCTGTCTGCACCAAAGGCCCTCAGCCCCCTCCACAGACCATCCTCACAGCCCAGGCACCCTTCTCACACGCATGTCTCTACTCCAGAATGCCCCACCCCTCAACAGAGACCACTCCTACCACACCCCACAGGCATTTTCCAACAACTTTACACCTAGGTCTGGTACCAGGAACCCCTCTGTGTACACCCTATACCCCCATATCCAGTACTCACGTCCCTCAACGGATCAGGGATCTCAACTACTCAACATTGCAATCACGTACCCAAACCAACCTACACACTGGCCATATACTGTATTTGCCGGCGTATAAGATGATTTTTTGGCCCTGAAAAATACCGTATTTGCCGGCGTATAAGAGACTGGGCATATAAGACGACCCCCTAACATTTCCACTCAAAATACAGTTTGTTATATACTCGCCGTATAAGACTACCCCCCACTTGGAGGCATATTTTTCAGGGCCAAAAAATCGTCTTATACGCCGGCAAATACGGTATATCAGGGGTGGGGGACATCTGGCCCATGAAATCACTTGGCTCTGGCCCTGTCAAGGCATCAGGGGTGAGTTAATGAAATGTTTGACCAAAGAGAGCAGGCTAATTTTTAAGTTGATAATTTTGTATGTCCTAGGAATGACGTTATAAATATGTGTTCCAACACCCTACAAACTACAATTCCCAACCCCTTCACACAGCACACACCCCGACACCTCTCTAACATTGTGCTTCCCATCACACACCTGTGGCTCCCAGTGTCCCTGGATATAGATCACGTGACTAGTAACACCCAGACAGAGAGAGATCTTTATCCCAATAGCACTGCGCCTGGGCCATTCAGACCACAGTCCCTGGACCCGAAGTCCTCTCATGCCAACACAGGACACCTCATGTACCTCAACCAGCACGTGTCCTTTCCAACAACTTGATGGACCATCTTCCCTATATCGCTCATACCAGCCATGTACCCCAACACCCTAACTACCGATATAAACCATGCCTCGTAGTAACCCATACACACAGTGCACAGGAGTGCCATTTACTCTGATCTCATCCAGACTCCAGGCGTCCTCACAGAACACGCACTGAGCACCCTCTGTGAGAGCCGTCCACTCCGCCTTCCGCCGCCCATGGGCTGCTCCCCCCAACCAGTGTTCTCCCATGAACGCTTCACCCCCGTGCCTCCACACAGACCATCCGTCCCAGCACTCCCTGTTCCTGGACTCTCCACTCCCACGTCTTCATACCATGTCCTCCTCCGTGGGTGGTCTCATCACCTCCCTGTGAAACATCCAGACACGTCCCGACGATGGACTGCCTGTCTACTCCAACACCTCCATATAAATCACCCACCCTGCCCCACACCGCCCATGCCCACACCTTCTGTATTTTAAAATATATATATTTTATTGATTTTTCACAGAGAGGAAGAGAGAGGGATAGAGTTAGAAACATTGATGAGAGAGAATCATCAACCAGCTGTCTCATGCACAACCCCTAGTGGGGATGTGCCCGCAACCAAGGTACATGCCCTTGACCGGAATCGAACCTGGGACCCTTCAGTCCGCAGGCCGACGCTCTATCCACTGAGCCAAACCGGTTTCGGCACCTTCTGTATTTTTAACCATCACTTACTGCCAACCTGCTTGGGGCCTGACACATTCAGGTGATCTCACTGAATCTTCACACCAGCTGTGGAAGGAAGAGGTTGACTCAGGCGCACACACAGACAACATAGACATTGATATTCTCACGTACACGCCTGCCTTGCTGACTTCACCCCGTCCTCATCCTGTCGCAGAGAACAGGCCCTGATCTTGATGTTTGGGGGCAGCCTTCCATAGGCTGGCAGGGGCCTTGCCGACCCACCCTCCCTCTGTGGCTGAGGTGAAACCTTCAGCCTGGGGGGAACCCCTCAGGCCCCTGGGTTCCAAATCTCCCCTGAAAGAAACCTGGAGCCAAACTCGGCCTCGTCTGGGACCTTTCCTTGACAGGGGGCCATGGGCACACTTAGTGCCTCCGAGCACTTCCTGGCACCTTACGTGTTGGGCCGGCTCAGGGCACCGTGTTTCCGTGTTTCCTGTTCCCTCTTTGTGGACTGAACCCCTGCATTGGGGGAGGGGGCATTTTGGCATTAAAACGAGGTTTGATGAGGGGCGAGTGCCCCTGGTGGGAAACTTACCATTTGGGGGGAGAGCAGGCCTGGGGAGGGGATGAGTCTAGGGGGGAGGGGTACAGGGGGAAGAGGTGGAGTGGAGGGCAAGACCTGATGACCCCTTTCCCTGCTTTGCCCACACTGGGGAGATGGGGTGAGAAGCCAGGCCTGAGTGCGGATGGAAGGGATGCTGGGGCTGAGGGGCTGGTAGGTGGGCAGGCAGCCTCAGCTGCCCTACCCACGGCCCTTCAGGGTGGTCCAGAGGGAAGCAGAGTGCTTCCTGCTGCAGCCCCTCCTCCGCAGCCTTGGGAGCAGGCAGGAGCTTGGCCGGCCCTGAGGAGGGTCCGTGAGTGGTGGCCACGTGGCCCAGCTGGCCTTGGTCCCCTTCCCTCCCACCCCCCCTCTAACACAGTTTCGTTTCCAGCAACTAGCCAACCCTTTCCAGCCAAGTCAGTATGTCCTAAGACAGGCCTCAGCCCATTTAGGCACTCGCCCCCCGCCCCCGCCCCCGCCCCCAAAACAAGCCTTTTCTTTGAGGCGTGACTTTTTCCGGGGAGGGGAGCAAAAGTGGGTTGTAGAAACGTTTTTCTCTTTTCTTGGTTTCTTTTTCTTGCAAACAAATTTTGCTTTTTTTGGCTTATTTTTTCTGCCCCCCCATCCTCCCCTTTTCTGCGTTCTGTCCTCCCTTCCCCATCCACAACCTCCCCCCGACCCCCATCTTTCCCCACAAAATTGTCCTTTTTTCTCTGTTTTGTGTTCCCGGTCTTAGGTCCGCTCACAAAAAAACGTGACGAGGCGACGCTCAATCCGCCAGACACAGGTAGATTTAAAAATCCCGCTGCTGCATGTGGTTGCTGATCAGAGGACGGTCTCTCACGGCCCTGCCCCTAACTAAACGCCCCCACAGCCCGCAAGGCCCTCAGTTGCTCTCCCAACTAAAAAACGAAAAAGAAAAGAAAAGAAAAATTTATAATAATTGGAAAAAAGAGTTACGAAAACTTCAAACGAAATTTGAACAATGTTGGACCCACTAGAAAACCTGCAAGAAAAGCTAAACATGGCGAAAACAAAATGAAAAAAAAATAGAAATTGGAATGTCAGAAAAAAATAAAACACCAAAGAATTGGATAAAATGTTTAGAGTTTGACAGAAATTTGGACTGTTTTGGAACTTGTGAAATGTAACACTTGAAAAAAAAACAATTTAAATTTGAAGCAAAACATTTGAAAAAAACGATTTAAGATGGCAAACTGATGACACAATTGAAACATCAGAAACCTGCTACAATTTCCAAAAGCCTGTCAGATAAGAAAATGCAAACATTTGAAGCAAATGAAAGGATTTGGAAATTTTTGAAAACAGGGCCCAATATCTTGAAGTTTCACCACAAAAATTTTGAAAAATAAAATGCAAAGAACTTTTTTCTTTTTTTCCAAAAAACGGATTTTTTTTTCTTCTTCTTCTTCTTGTTGAATCTGCCCCAAGAGCTTCTTGCTTTTTGGTTGTTGTTTTTTTCTTTCTTGATCCCGTTTTTTGTTGTGGGTTTTGAATTCTTGTTGCCCAGCCCCCCTTCTTGCTTCTTCCCTTTCTGACTCCCCCTCCCCCACTCGGGAGTGGAGGTGCTGGGTGGGGAAGAGGGGGGAACTGAGGACATTTAGGACAGGACTTGGACTCCGGCTTGAACTGCTGGAAGGCCACTGGAGGCTCAGGAACAAGGGGAAATTTGGGGAGGGCCCAGGGGGGCACTGCCCACCCAGGAGCTCCTGGCCAGTCAGGCAGAGGGAGGGGGCAGAGAAGGTGCTAAGAGACCGGAGGCAGGAAGCTGGCTGTAGGGGGTGGAGGGAAGTATCCTAGTGACCTGTTGACCCTCTGGCTAGAAGAAAGTTCCGAGCAGGATGCAGAGACTGGCAGGGCCACAGGGGGGCCCTCTGTGGAGGCCGGGCTTGGCTCTTGGCTGCCGGGCCTGGCTCTTGAGTGCCTGGGCTAGTCAGAGACTGCAGGTGTCAGGAGAGAGGAAGGCCTGTGAGCCAGGGGTCACCCAGCCCTGGTGCTGTGATGGGTCACAAGAGGCTGCAGGGGAGGGTGCTTCCTTTGTATGTAGCCTTGGGGACTGCGCTAAGTCCTCTCAGACCCCCCCTCCTCAGTAAAGCCTACTGCATGTAGCAGTGGTTATGGGATCCTCTGGGGACGTGACGAGAGAGAGGGCTGGGGCAGAGCCCAGGGCGCGGGCCAGTTTGCAGGGGGTTCCGAGACCAGAGAGCGGCACCCTGGCTTCATTAAGCAGGCTCCTTCCCACCCGGCCTCCTCCTGCCATAGTAATTAGGCTGGGGGTTGCCATGGTGACTGGGGAGGTGACCTAGAAAGGAATTAGGGCGGGGAGGAGACCAAGCCCCCAGGGACCCTAGGGCCTGGCACCCCCTCACGGACAGACTAGGCTACCATGTGGAGCTGAGGCCCGAGGCCCAAGGCCCAAGTCTGAGAAAAGGCCAGGACCTCCCAGCGCCTTTAGCTCCAGTGCCACCCATAGGGGCGTAGGGGCGCCCTCTTCCTAGGCGCAGGAAGGAGACTTGCTGTGTGTGTGTGTGAGGAGGGGTCCCCTGCATCCAGATGCCCTGAGGGGGGCCACATCCCACCCCGGCCTCTGCTAGGCTTCCTGGAAGGTCTGCCAGGCGTTGGGAGACGGGCGGTGGAGCAGGCTGGCAGGAGGTGGGGAGGGACCTTCGGCCAGAGCTAGCTGGGGCGGGCGGGAGGGGAATCCGGTCTTGCCCCCCAGGGATGGGAATGGCATGGCCCCTGAGCTCTGGGCTGGTCGTCGCAGGCCTGGGAGCTGGGAGGAGCTGCTTCTGGTCTCACTGTGCCTTGTCCCCCACTCCCGGCCCGCCCGCCCGCCCCTCCCCACGCAGATATCCGGGACTCGGGGAAGAAGCCCGTCATGCTGTTTCTGCACAGCGGCTCCTACATGGAGGGCACCGGGAACATGTTCGACGGCTCTGTCCTGGCCGCCTATGGCAACGTCATTGTGGCCACGCTCAACTACCGGCTCGGGGTGCTCGGTGAGGGAGGGCAGCCCGACCCGGGGAGTCTGGGAGGGGGCCTGGAGGGCGGGGTCCTCTAAACCCGGCAGCAGCAAGACGGCCTCTGGGATGGACTGAGCCGCCCACGTAAGGGACAAGGACACCGTGACACCCCCAGGCAGCCCCTCTCTGCCTTCACCTCCAGGCTTCCTCAGCACCGGGGACCAGGCTGCGAAAGGCAACTATGGGCTCCTGGACCAGATCCAGGCCCTGCGCTGGCTCAGCGAGAACATCGCCCACTTCGGGGGGGACCCCGAGCGCATCACCATCTTCGGGTCCGGGGCAGGCGCCTCCTGCGTCAACCTCCTGATCCTCTCCCACCATTCGGAAGGTACCGGCAGCCTCGTCAGCCCGCCAGGCCCGCCCCCTTTCCCGCCCCCCTGACCCTGCCGGGGGGGGGGGCCCCCCATCTCTCTTGGGCTGGCACTGCCCAGCCTGAAGCTTGCCTGTCCCACCCACCAGGGTTGTTCCAGAAGGCCATCGCCCAGAGCGGCACGGCCATTTCCAGCTGGTCTGTCAACTACCAGCCGCTCAAGTACACGCGGCTGCTGGCGGCCAAGGTGGGCTGCGACCGCGAGGACAGCGCGGAGGCTGTGGAGTGTCTGCGCCGGAAGTCTTCCCGGGAGCTGGTGGACCAGGACGTGCAGCCCGCCCGGTATGGGGTGGGCACAGGGGTGGGAGAGGGCCGGGGCCAGGGCTGCGCTCACCTTGCTGGTTCCAGGGAGGCTGAGGCGTCTGCGGGCATTTTCCTTGGCAGAGGAGAGGTGGCCTCAGGCCCCTGGGGTGGCCCTGTCTCCTACTCTCGGAAGCCTTCTCCCAGCTTGCTCAGGGTGCCAGAAAGGGCTCCCGAGAAGCCCTCCCCAAAGGCCCGGCGCCCTTGCGGGCTCCTAGGAGTGTTAACGAGGGAGCGGCGTCTTCAGGGCTGAGGCTCAGCGAGCCCTGAGCCCGGCGGAGGCCGGTGAGCCGGTGCTGAGCCCCCCCCCTCTCCCCAGCTACCACATCGCCTTCGGGCCCGTGGTGGACGGCGACGTGGTCCCCGACGACCCCGAGATCCTCATGCAGCAGGGCGAGTTCCTGAACTACGACATGCTCATCGGCGTCAACCAAGGCGAGGGCCTCAAGTTCGTGGAGGACTCGGCGGAGAGCGAGGACGGCGTGTCCGCCAGCGCCTTCGACTTCACCGTCTCCAACTTTGTGGACAACCTGTATGGCTACCCGGAGGGCAAGGACGTGCTGCGGGAGACCATCAAGTTTATGTACACGGACTGGGCCGACCGGGACAACGGTGAGATGCGGCGCAAGACCCTGCTGGCCCTCTTTACCGATCACCAGTGGGTGGCGCCGGCCGTGGCCACCGCCAAGCTGCATGCCGACTACCAGTCCCCCGTCTACTTTTACACCTTCTACCACCACTGCCAGGCCGAGGGCCGGCCCGAGTGGGCGGACGCAGCGCACGGGGACGAGCTCCCCTACGTCTTCGGTGTGCCCATGGTGGGCGCCACCGACCTCTTCCCCTGCAATTTCTCTAAGAACGATGTCATGCTCAGCGCCGTGGTCATGACCTACTGGACCAACTTCGCCAAGACAGGGTGAGGGCCGGAGGGGCTGGGCGGGGCTCCATGCAGGCCAAGGCGCGCACACCTCCACTCCGGTCCTTCTCCCTCTCACCCCCGCGCCGGGCCGCCCGTAATCCGCACTCTTGCCTTTTTTCAACTCAGACACCTGCTGGCCACCCGCTCTGTGCCAGGCACCGAGGGGCGTGCTGGAGATCCAGCAGCGAAACGGAGAGGTCCCTGTCCTCTCTGGGGTGGGCTCACTTGGTGGCTTTGGCTCCACGTCTGTCTCTTCAGCCCTCCCTTGCCTGGTCACCCTCCCTCTCTCTCTCCTCCCAGGGCTCTGCCCTCGGACTGCTCCCATCTGTGTATGAGAACGCGTGAGCGTTTGTGTCTGTCTGTCTCTTTATTGCTGTCTCTACATCTCTCACTCTTTTTTAATTTTTTTATTAAAAAAGACCAGGACCAATGCTCTATCCACTGAGCCAAACCGAGCCAAGCCGGTTCCGGCTCTCACTCTTTTTTTAAAATTTTATTTTATTTTAATATATTTTATTGATTTTTTTACAGAGAGGGAGAGGGAGAGAGAGTCAGAAACCTCAATGAGAATCATCCATCAGCTGCCTCTTGCACACCCCCTACTGGGGATGTGCCCACAACCAAGGTACATGCCCTTGACTGGAATCAAACCCGGGACCTTTCAGTCCGCAGACCGACGCTCTATCCACTGAGCCAAACCGGTTTCGGCCTACATCTCTCACTCTTGAAAGCCATTGATATCTCTCCCTCTCCCTTTGACCCGTTTGCTTCTTGTTGCTGATTTCAGCCTGGCTGTCTTTCATGTGTCTCTGTCTCAGTCTCAGCCTCTCTCACTGGCTGTTTCTCTGTCACTGCTCAGCTCTGTCCCTCTGTCCTCATCTCTGTCTCTAGCAGTCTGTCTCCTTCCCTCCTTGTTTGTCTGTGTGTGTCTCTGGCAATTTCTCTCTCTGTCTGCATCCCTCCCTGCCTCTCTCGGTTTTTTTTTTTTTTCTGACTTTCCTCTGTTCCCCTGGCTCTGGGCACCTCTGCCTCCCTCCCCAGCCCACCCCCTCCCCTCGGCACACTGTGGGCGGGCGCCTCACCCTCACTCCTCCTTTCCCCGCCCTCCTGTGCCCACAGCGACCCCAACCAGCCGGTGCCGCAGGACACCAAGTTCATCCACACCAAGCCCAACCGCTTCGAGGAGGTGGTGTGGAGCAAGTTCAACAGCAAGGAGAAGCAGTACCTGCACATCGGCCTGAAGCCGCGCGTGCGCGACAACTACCGCGCCAACAAGGTGGCCTTCTGGCTGGAGCTGGTGCCGCACCTGCACAACCTGCACATGGAGATCACCACCACCACCACGCGCCTGCCGCCCTACGCCACGCGCTGGCCGCCGCGCCCGCCGCCCGGCGCCCCGGGCACGCGCCGCCCGCCCGCGCCCGCCACGCCGCCGCCCGAGCCGGAGCCCGAGCCGGGCCCGCGGGCCTACGACCGCCTGCCCGGGGACTCCCGGGACTACTCCACGGAGCTGAGCGTCACGGTGGCCGTGGGCGCCTCCCTGCTCTTCCTCAACATCCTGGCCTTCGCCGCGCTCTACTACAAGCGGGACCGGCGGCAGGAGCTCCGGTGCCGGCGGCTCAGCCCCCCGGGGGGCGCGGGCTCCGGGGTGCCCGGCGGGGGCGCCCTGCTGCCCACCACGGGCCGGGAGCTGCCCCCCGAAGAGGAGCTGGTGTCGCTGCAGCTGAAGCGGGGCGGCGGCGTTGGCGGCGGCGTCGGGGCGGACCCCGCCGAGGCCCTGCGCCCCGCCTGCCCGCCCGACTACACGCTGGCCCTGCGCCGGGCGCCGGACGACGTGCCGCTCCTGGCGCCCGGGGCGCTGACCCTGCTGCCCAGCGGCCTGGGCCCGCCGCCGCCGCCGCCCGCCCTCCACCCGTTCGGGCCCTTCCCGCCGCCGCCGCCCGCCGCCGCCGGCCACAACAACACGCTCCCGCACCCCCACTCCACCACCCGGGTATAGGGCGCGGCGGGGCCCCCCCCCTCCCACCGGCCGGAAGTGCCGCCGCCGCCGCCGGAAGGAGGGGGGCGGCCCGGGACACGTGGTGGGGGACGCCGGCGGACGTGGGTCTCCGCGCCCAGAGGCCCCGCTCCCGCTCCGGCCGGGCCTTCGGACAACTGGGGGGCTGCCTGTCCCCCCAACCCCCGCCCCGGGACGCCGGCCCCGGCGTGCGGTGGGAGGGCCGTCCCGCGCGCGTTCTCACAGGGGGTGTGTTTTCCCATGTGCAGGGTGAGGTTTTTTTCGCCCCCCTGGACACATGTTGGCCCTCTCGGAGAATTTCTGCGAGGATTTGTACCCCAGGATCATACTCCCTCATGCCTTCCTCCTCCCACCTCCACTCCCCCTCCCCCCTATCCCCACCCCGTGGAGGCCCCGGAAGTGGTGTGTTCATGTACAGTGACCCTTGGCCCCCGGACAACACAGGGTGGTTGTGGGAAGCAGCGCCTTCCCCCGCCGCACCCCGCCCCGGGAAGCATGTGCCCCCCGCCCCCGCGGCACGAGTCATGGTCTCCTGGGGAGGCCTCGCCTTCCGCAGGCGCCAGACCCTGCAGGGGCGGGAGGCCCGGGCACACTCTTGAGTGGAAACATGTTCTTGCATGTGGATGTGTGTTTTCCCATGCAGATGGTCCCTTCTCTCCAGGACTTCCCTGCATCCCCCAGGCCTCAGGCCCAGCACCTAGTTCCCCCTCACACAGCAGGTGGGGACAGACTTCAGACTGGCAGAAGCTGGGGGGAGGGAGGGGGTGCATAAACCCCGAGGGGAGAGCCCCGCTCCTCCCTCCCCCGGAGATGCAGAGTAGGGGGTCAGGGGCGCGGGACCTGCCTCCCCTAGAGGCCATGCATGTTTGACCAAAGCCCTCACTGGGGTCTGAGGACAGCCTTTCCCTCAGTCCTCAGACCGCTACTCATCTGTGCCAAACTGGGTAGGTGGGTTTGCCAAGGACGCCCAGTCCTGGGCCAGAGGAGGTAAATGTGGGAGCAGGTGGGATACAGGAGGGGGGGGAAGCGGCAGCTATAGGGTCCTACCTGTGTCTCTCTCTTGTATCCTCGTCCCTCTGTGCCTCATCTCCCCCCCCTCCCCCCGTGCCTCCGTTTCCTTTTCCCACGCCTCTTCCTCCCTCTTGGAAGCCATCCCCGTGTCTCCGTGTCAAGCCGGCCCGTCCCCTCAGCTGCCCATTCCCTTTCTGTGACCTGCCCCCTTCCCTCAGCCGCCAGGGCTGGAGGAAAGGAGCCGTGGAGGGTGAGGGGAGGAGGGCCGGGGAGGAAGTCTTCATGGTTGGGGAGAGAAGGAGGTCAGCTCGCGGAGAACCAGATGGAGGGGGCAATGGGGGCCAGGTCTTGGTGTGACACCAGCGGAAGGACTTGAAGGGACATGTGTACGGTGGCCGCCCAGAGGGGACCTGAGCCCGCAGGGGAAGGAGCCTGGTCAGGAAGGGTTTCAAGGGACAGGACACCAGTGGAGGAGAGAATCCTCGTCTGCTGGCATGTTGTGGGCTGCTAGTGCCAAACCTGAGTTGGGGCTGGGGTGCTGTCTTCCGCCGACATCCGGATCCGGAATCCCTGGTCTTGGCTCCCCAGCACTTTGCCTCTTGACCGTCCCTTCTCCCTCCTCCTGCCTGGTCCAGTTCCTTTCCAAACAGCCATGCCCTCTACATGCTAGGGCCCTGGGCCCTGAACCCGATAGACAGATGTCTCACCAATTGGGGCATGGGAGAGGGGCTGGGGGGCCCCATGATTCAGCCACGGACTCCAATGCCCAATCCCTCTCCCCAGAACAGTCCCCTGACAACCCCGTGTCCCTGCCCTTCGCAGCTCTGTACACATTTTTAAACCTGGCAAAAGATGAAGAGAATATTGTAAATATAAAGTTTAACTGTTGCTTGTGCCTGCTGTGATGTTAGGGGTCGGGGGCGGGGGGGCCTGAAGAAACAGGCGTTGGGGATGTGGCTGCTGATTCGGGAGATGTGTACGCACAGCCCTTCCCAGTGAATAGCCGAGGCCTAGTCACTGAAGGGGAGTGGGTGCTGAGTAAGGTTGCCATGGTAATGGGGCTATTTCGGGAGGTAAGATGAGGACCCACCCTGGCCCGGTGGCTCAGTTAGTGAGAGCATTGTCCCATATACCAAAAGGTTTGGGTTCGATTCCTGGTCACATAGCCAAGTTGTGGGTTGGATCCGTGATCCGGGTGTGTACTTTCTCTCTGTCTCTCAACATATCCTCAGGTGAGAATTTAAAAAAAAAGATTAGGGCCGGTGTCTGCAGAGGACTGAGCTTGGTGTAGAAAAGGACCAAAGGGGCTGATGGGCGCAGACACTAGCAGGTTGGAGGCCTAGTTCGCTGGTCCCGGCCACAGGGGAGGCGCACGAGGTGAGGGGCGTGGCTTCTGCGCGGTTCACCCTGGGCCAGGAGCCCCCTCCTGGCACATTGTGAGGGAGAGCCCCAGCGTCATTGTGACCCGCTGGCCCCCAGGAGCCTCTGGGTCAGGAGGCGGGCAGCTGGCTACTGTGGCCCAGTGGGTTGGGGGTCTAGGGGCCCCGGTGGTCCTAGGGACCCCCATGGCTGTGGCTGAGCAGCCATGGCCCAGGTGCGCCTCGTACCACAGCCCCGACAGCAACAGCTGCCACGACCTGGGCAACTCGATCCTGTTGCTGCTGGGTCTCATCATCTGCATGAACATTGGCATCAACATGGTGACGCTGGTGAGGGCAGGGCTGGGTTGGAAGGGTGCTGGCAGGCTGGCTGGGGGCAGGCCTGGTGGCCAGGGACTTCCTGGGGTCACTGTGCCCTTCCCCCAGCTTTGGCACAGACTCCGTTCCTACTTACACCAACTGTTCTGCAGTATTGTTTCTGAGAAAGGTAAGCTGGGCCCGAGGGGTTGGGGCAGGGGAGGGGCAGGCACCCAGGGTTCCCGCCCTTGACCCTCTCAGCTGGCCCCATCCTCGCCCAGTCTCCCCCCCCGGATGCCATAGCTGTGCAGCTTCTCGCCCCGAACCCCGCTCCCTGCCCCTGTGGGGGCCAGGGTCCCCCGCAGCCTCTCCCCTCTCCCTGTCCACAGAAGATTCTAAGTCATCCTCACCTCGAAAGAAGACGCAGCACCCAAAGCAGAGCTCCCCTGCAGTCCATCTCCGATGCACCTTGGACCCTGTGAAAATGACCTTGACCCCCCGGCCCACTCGCCGCCAGCGCCATCGCGGCCGGTCAGCACGCTGCGTCCACCACCTCGCCTGGGCCCCCGACACTGAAGACGAGGAGAAGCTCCCTCATCAGCACGCGACGATCTGCTGGGATCACCCCTCAGACTGGGACGACTACCAGTCCACCCAGGGGTACTGGGATCTCTGGGCCCAGGACTCTGAAGGGAAGCCCACCCAGGGCATTCGCTTCCAGCATGCCACAGAGGAAAAACCCCTCAAGAGAGAGATTCGGTCGGAGACCAGCATAGAGGCCTTCGTGTACCCCGTGAACCCCCCGCCCCCCAGCCCACAGTGCCACAAGAACGGAGGGAGGGGGGGCGCTGAGGAGGGGCAGGAGAAGTGCCCGCCTGACCCACCACCCTTCAAGGGGCCAGCACACGTCCCAGACATGCCCCGGAGACACCACTCACGCCACCTAGTGTACGACGCCGTGGACGTGAGGCGGCGGCTTCGGGAGCTGACCCAGGAGGTGGAGGCTCTGGCCCACTGTTACCCCCCGGCCACCAGATCCAAACCTGCCGAAGTGGCCAACCAGGACTGGGTATTCCATCCCCTGGTAAAGAGGTGACTGGGAGAAGAATAAAAAAAAAAAAAGAGAGAGAAGCTGGTGTGTGGTGGTTTGGAGCGAGGGGGGTGGCAGTGCTAGGGATCACACAGCTCCTAGGAGTCCTGGTTGCTAAGGAAATGATCTCCTTGGGAACAGGGCCCGGAGAGCCCTGAGGACCTCACCGACCTCTTGGCCTCAGCCTGTGAACCCTGTCCTCGGACTTTTCCCGGGCCTTCTTGGTGGTACGGTTCCCGTCTGCCTCTGCCCAGTTCCCTCAGCGCCCAGCGAGCGCCCCGCCCACCGCCCCAGACATGCAGGCAGCCCCACGCGGGGAGGGAGACCGTCACCCTCGGCTCTGGGCCCCCAGCGGTCTGGTTCCTGCCAGAGCCCGGTTTAGGCTACAGCTACAGGTGAGGTGTGGTTCCCTCTCAACCCTTGTTTCTTCTTCTTTTTTTAAATCTTTAAACCTTTTTTTTTTTTTTTTAATTTATTTTTAATTCTCACCCCAGGATATTTTTCCTGAGATTTCCTGAGAGAGTAGAAAAGAGGGAGGAGAGAGAGAGAGAGAGAGAGAGAGAGAGAGAGAGAGAGAGAGAAACATCAGTGTGAGAGAGACACATTGATTGGCTGCCTCCACATGCATCTCTACTGGGGCGTAGGGATCCTGCAACAAAGGGTACATGCTTTTGACCAGGACTAACCACTGAGCAAAACCGATCAGGGCTCAACCATTGCTCCTTTGGGGAGGGATAACTGAGAGTGAAGGTAGCCAGGCCCTCACCCAACCAGAATACAAGTTCCTGTATCCTTAAGCAGGCTTAGAGTAGAGGATGGGAAATTGGGGACACTCGCAAGGGTTGTAACCTCCCTCTTCTGATTCATATCTTCAAGTCACACGTGAGGAGACAAGCTCAGAGAGGCCGAGTGACTGCTGGGGGATGGACAAGGACTGGGCATACCATCCCCCGACAGAGAGGTGACTGGAGGAGGGAGAGAGAGAGAGAGAGAGAGAGAGAGAGAGAACGCAGGGTCAGGGCGGAGGCTGGTTGGCGGTGGTTTGGTGGGAGTGGGGAGATCGGTCGGTCACACAGACACCAGGATCAACTTCACGGCCTCAGGTGCCTCCTCCCCCGGCCTCTGCAGGTAGAGCCTCATTGCCACCGAGTCAGCTTCGCCCATCAGTCTCCCCACCTTCCTTGGTTCGCCACGTGAACTCTTCGGAATATTCCATCCACTGGAGAGCAGCTGGGACCACACACACACACACACACACACACACACACACACACACACGTGCACACTCACAGCTTGGGAACAGGCAGCCATGTGAGAGCGCCCACGCTGAGGCAGCGGGGCCGCACCTTCGCACCGATGGGCTCCTGGGATGGGAGCAGACAGGTCGTTAGTGAGTGGCCCTGCTTCTCTGTTCACTGTCATTCCGTTAGCGCCACCGTCGTTTGCAGCTGATTCCTGTCAGTGGGTACGTATTGAGCACCCACTCTGTGTTTGGAGCCTTGATGGAAAACGCCTACTGGTTGTTCCTCTATTTTTGATGAGTAGTTTATTGTGCTTATGACAAATGACATGGTTCCCAGGGCACTGCTTTCATAGACATCAGTGATGAACCTGATTTATTCAGCCAGTGTTGTGATGCTTTGAAGTCTTCGGGGGCTATGTCAAACTGTGGTGCCATTGCAAGGGCAAATTCTTGAATCTGAGCCCTATTCACAACCAAAGCCTTTGCTCTCCTGTCAACAACCCATTCACAGATCAGGTCTTCCAGCTCGGAAAATAATGGTTGCCGACCTGATCCACACTTGCGCTTTTTAGCATTTCCCTTGTCCACTTGTTCAATGAGGTTACCATACTCTGCTCGCCATTTTAGGACCAATCGGATACTCAACATCTTCTCTTTGCAGAAAGCAGTAAGATTTTGGCCCCAAGAGTCTTCCACGATTCCTTTCTTGTACTCCACGGAGTAGCTTTTTCTTTTTGCGCTCATTTCTAGGGGTAAAAAAAAGGAATTGGGGTATCAAGGTGGGGGGAGGGGGATCACTTAAAATGAAACAGGGGGGAAAAGAGGGGGGAATCAAAATGGCACAGGAGAATCAGAGGGGAGATTACCATTTTAGTAACCCCTTTTGATCCTCCTGTGTCATTTTGATTGCCCCCTCTGGTCCTCCTGTGTCATTTTGATGGCTTCCTCTGATCCTCCTGTGTCATTTTGATTGCCCCCTCTGATCCTCCTGTGTCATTTTAAGTGATCCCCCTCCCCCACCCCTGTCCACTGAACACCTTCACCAGACATCCCCCCCTCCCCCTTTCTCAGACATTTACCCCCTGGGGCCTGCCTGGGGATTGTCACTGGGCTTGTTGGGCCTGGATCTGGGCTGGAGCAGGGTCTGCCACTGACTGAGAACCTTCAGTCATCATGAAGTTGGCCACAGCATCAGGTAGTGCCACCAGAGACAGACCAGCACTCACCACCTTCGCCACGTCCCATCCGCTCTAATCCTCCTGTTCTACTCACATCTGCGAAAGTCTCCTCCTCTCTCCTGCCCCACACTCACTGCTCACTCCAACCTCCGCTCCGCCTCCACACAGCAGTGATGTCCGGACTCGGCGTAACGTCACTGGTTGCTAGACGCCAGTGGGGGCGGCCCTAGCGACCAGTTTTACGGTAAATTAATTTTCATCCTGAGACAGAGCCTGGGGGCCTTATTTTCTGGGGGGAAACCTTATATTTCACTCAGAAGGAAACCTGTAAGTAGGTCTTATTTTCGGAGGATGTTTTATTTTCGGGGAAACACGGTAGTAGAGGAAACCCTTGAGGCATGATTCAATCCCTAGGAAGACCGGCTCGCTGCCGTAGCTGCCATATTTTCACGTCAGCGACCAGGTGTCGAGTCACGCAAGCTCCCATGGAGACAGAGGACAGATTGAACTCCAGGATATCCGGGGACGGAGCCAAGGGCCAGCGGGGAGAATAAAAGGGCCGCCCCCTCTGCATTGTGACTCCTGCCCATGTGCCTCATTGTGACCCGGCTCCCCCACCAGCTGGCCAGGGTCCCCGGTCCGGCCCTCGCATGAGTGCAGTGTGGGTCGGGGCAGGTGGGGGGGTGCGGCCCCGGTGGCCCTAAGACCCCCCCCCCCCACCATGGAAAACAAGCTTTGGGATAGCACCCTGGGGGACTGCAGTCACTACCAGCAAAGCCCCCAGGCTGCCGAGGGCCTCCTGCTCCTGCTGCTGGGCCTGGTCATTCTTGTCAGCATCGCCATCAACCTGACAACCGTGGTCAGCGGTGGCGGGGACCCCCTCAGAGTGACTGGGCCGAGGGCTGAGGGCGGGGGCCAGCTTCAGCCTGGACCTCCTCTGCAAGGGCAATCTCGGCGGGGAGGGGTGGCGGGGGGAGGGGTGCGGGGGGGAGAGGGAGGGGTGTGGCAGGGCGTTGCCGGTGGAAAGCTTGGTCTTCACTCCCACCCCACCTCACCCCCAGATGTGGCACGGGCTCCAGTGTGTCTTAGACAAGATGGTCAGTTGGATTCAGCAGAAACGTAAGTATGACAGCTAACGAGGTAGGGGGACAGCCCCCCGCCCCCCACTACCACCACAGCCCGAGACAGACAAGCCCGCAGGTTCCCAACCGTCGGTTCCCGCCCTCACGGACTCTTGCGTTCCCCAGATGCAGCCGTGCAGGCTTCTAAAAGTTCCCCCAAAGAGGCCCCAGCCAAGGCCCAAGACATCCACATCCACTGCGCCCTGGACCCTGTCGAGGTGAAGGTAGCCCAGCCCTCCGGCTACTCCAGTTCTTCCCACCACCACGCCCGCCGCCCGCGCCGCCGCCGGGGTCACGACCGCCGCCGCCGCCGCCGCTCCCCCTACAGCTACCAGCAGAATCGGAGGAACCACGGGCCGCCCCCCCGCAGTTACACAGCCTTCCCCAGCCCCCATCACCGGCACCGGCGGTCACGGCCCAAACACGTCTTTGACCAGGAGGCCTCAGACTCCTTTCTGGAGGAGGAGAACCACCGGTCCTTCCCGCGTCCCGCCTACGCCCCGTGGGGCTGGGGAGGGCTGTACCATCATCGGCTGCCCTCCAACATGAGGCTGTGGGGCCGCCAGGGTGGGATCCTGGCCAGCTTGCCGCCGCCCTCCATCTACCTGTCCCCCGAGCTGCGCCGCATGCCCAAGCGCGTGGAGGCCAAGTCCGAGCTGAGGCTGCCGAACCACGGGCACCGCCACTCCCAGCCCCGCCTCTGCAGCCACGAGCAGTGGAGCTTGCCGCCGCCGCCTGCCCACCACCGGCTGCCTCCCCACCCGTCCTGGGCCCACGCGGGGCACAGCCCCTACCCGTCGAGGGGCCAGCTCCAGTATGACTCCTGGGATCAGCGGCGGCGCGGGCTGGAGGCCTGTGAGCCTCCGGCTGCCCTGGTGGCCCGGAGCTCCCGGACTGAGCTCCGGGAGTACTGCTCCCCACAGCCCCACCGCCGGAGCCTCCCCAGCCACGCCTGCAGCCACAGCCCCTACCCGTCCACGGCACACCTGAGCCACACCTCCCGGGATCCCCACCCCCACGAGGTGCGGCGCCGGGCGGCGGAGTGGGCCGAGGCCCTGCCCACCCATCACCCTCTCACCACCACGTCCCTCACTCTGCTGGGCGAGGTCTCATACCAGCGGACCCTGGCTCCCAGCCAGGCCCTGCCTGAAGCCGAGACTCCCGAGCCGCCCCCCATCACCTTCATGCCACTCAGCCGGAGCCCGGGGGGCAATGCCAGCTACCAGGTGTACGACAGCCTGGAGCTGAAGCGGCAGGTGCAGGAGAACAAAGCGAAGGCCAGCTCGCTGCCGCCGCCTTCCACCTCGGCCTCGCGGCCCTCCTTGCACAGGAGCCGGAACGGGAAATAAATCTAGCTGCTCAGGGGCGCCTGGGGGCGGCGGGGCCGGGCACTGAAAGAGGAATAAAGAGCAACAGAGTCCAGGAAACGCTGTGGTGGTCTGTGGCTGAGGAGCACCACTTCCCCCGCCAGCCTGGTCCCCTGCCCTCCGCTCCCTGAAATGAGGAGCAGTGTGCTGGGCATGAGGCTCCCCGTGGTACGGGGGCCGCAGTCCTGCCCGCAGGCCCCTCCTGGCCGCGCGCCAGGGCCCTAAGCAGATCTTGCCGATGCAGACCCCAAGCCATTGGTCCCCGGGCACCTGCTCTGTCCCCAAAGGGGGTTAGGAGGCCCAGCCCCACATAAGCTGAGGTTAGTGGGTGGGGGGGTCCACATCGGGGTAGATCCAGGCCTGCAGCCTAGCAGAGGGCGGGGAGATTTCAGCCTGGCCTTCCCCAGGACCCTGAGGCCATGGTCTCAGAAGTGTTCAGGGGATGGGATGCTGTGAGTGTGTGAATGAGTAGGTCAGCAGGCGATGAGGGGAAAATGAGGGTGAGATGGGAGGGTGGGGGGTTGGCTTCTGGGCCCTACTTGACTGTCTAGGGCCTACCAGGGGTGGGCAAACTTTTTGACTCGAGGGCCACCATGGGTTCTTACACTGGACCGGAGGGCCGGAACAAAAGCAACCTGACCATGCTGGCACTCTCCTCTTGGGCTGCTGGTGAAGGAGCGGAGGGGAGAGCAAGAGAACCCTCGGCTCTTTCGCGAGCTGGATAGAACAGCCGAACGGGCCGGATCCGGCCCGCGGGCCGTAGTTTGCCCACGGCTGGTCTAGGCTCAGGTTACTCAAACCGTTACCGGGGAATGACACTTGGCCTTCCTTTTCCTCCTCCCCCCTCATTGTGACCTCCGTTCCATTATGACCCAGTTCTCCCCCTCCCCCACCAGAAGAGTTTGGCTCCTAGTGAGTATGTGGGGGCCAGGGGGCCCAGGTAGTCCTGGGACCCCCGGTCATGGGTGAGCAAGCCCACCACGGAGCCCCAGTGTGCTCTGGCACCAACTCCAGGAAGTGCCAGGACCTAGGCGACTCAATTCTTCTGATTCTGGGCAGCTTCATCTTGCTCAACGTGGGGATCAATGTGGTGACTCTGGTCAGGGAGGGGTCTGGGCATCCGGGTGGGGAAGCCCCAGGGTCTGAGGTGGGGGGGGAGGGGAGAGGGCTGCTGGGATGTGACCTGGCCAGGGTTGGACTTCAAGGCTCACCTTACTTCTGGACTCCCCCCTCTCCTGCTTCCTCAGCTCTGGAGGCATCTGAAGAGCTCCTTGCGGATTCTTTTCCATCATTTTTTCCCCAAAGGTGAGTGCGTGGTCCCCGGCATGGACGCGAGGATTGGCCTTCTCGCCTTCCTTCTCGCCCCGTCCCCATGTTCAGTCATTCGGGAACTCAGGCTTTGTCTTATCCCACCTTTCCCTGCAGACAAGCAGCCCAACTCCATAGGCAACCGTCCCACGGGTACGCGCTACTCTGTGGATTCCAAGAACCTCTGCCTAAGAGTCCCTTCCCGCTTCCATCGCTGTCCAAGCTTCCTGCTCAGGAACCCTAACCAGCTTGACTCCTGCATGCCAGACACAAATGATGAGAAGGAATTTAGGTGCTACTGGATAAAGCCTCAGTATGGCCACCCCAGGGCTCCCATAGAGACTCCAAGGGCGCTGTGGAAGGAGGGGATGAAGGGACCTAGGGAGGCCCCGCAGGTCACAGCCGCAAAGGCCCAAGACACCTATCTCTCCAGGCAAGAGACATCTTCCCAGTTCCCCAGGATGAGCAAGTTGGATATGGTTTCACTCTGCTTGCCCCAAGGGATTAAGACTACAACCCCAGGTTATGCCCCAGCCTATTCCCCAGCCAAGATATGGACCCACCCTCCACCCCGACACCCTGAGCACACCCCGACCCAGGCCCGGGCCCGCCCCCCAGTGCACCGCTGTGAGCACCCTGCTACCCAGGCCCAGACCTGCCCCCCACCCCGACACCCTGAGCACACCCCCACCCAGGCCCAGGCCCGCCCCCCAGTGCACCCCTGTGAGCACACCCCCACCCAGGCCCAGGCCCACCCCCCAGTGCACCCCTGTGAGCACACCCCCACCCAGGCCCAGGCCCGCCCCCCAGTGCACCCCTGTGAGCACACCCCCACCCAGGCCCAGGCCCGCCCCCCAGTGCACCCCTGTGAGCACACCCCCACCCAGGCCCAGACCCGCCCCCCAGTGCACCCCTGTGAGCACACCCCCACCCAGGCCCAGACCTGCCCCCCAGTGCACCCCTGTGAGCACACCCCCACCCAGGCCCAGACCTGCCCCCCAGTGCACCCCTGTGAGCACACCCCCACCCAGGCCCAGATCCCCCCCTCAGTGCACCCCTCTGAGCACACCCCCACCCAGGCCCAGACCTGCCCCCCAGTGCACCCCTGTGAGCACACCCCCACCCAGGCCCAGATCCCCGCCTCAGTGCACCCCTCTGAGCATACCCCAACCCAGGCCCAGATCAACTCCATAGTCTGCACCCCTGAGCACACTGGCACCCAGGTCCATGGCCCTGAGCATACCTCAGCCCACACCCTGGCCCAGGACCCAACCAAGGTTTCCTTGCAAGCCTTTGGCCAATCCCTGGACGACATACTTGAGCACCTAGCAGTCCACACCCCAACCAGCAACCCGGCTCATCCAACCTGTACCCAAGCCCACAAGTTGGTCCCTCCCCCAACCTCTGGCCCAGACCCTCCTCTAACTTCTCCCCTTGCTGCTACTCCTGCCCAAGCCCTTGTTCCAAAATTTGCTCCAGTCCTTGACCCAGCACTGGTCATGGCCCCGACTGCCACTCCAGTTCCTACTACCCCTTCCCCCACCCCTCCCCACAGCCTAACTCATATTCCCTCTACCCTGGCTGCCTTCAATCAAGACCTCTCCGGTAGCCATATGTTCTATACTACCCCCATGGCAAAGAAGAACTTATTCTATGGGTCTCCCACCCAGAACACTGGGTATTCCAGAAAGGGCTTGGGTACCTTCTGCAGGCCCCAAGACAGGCAGCGCCTGGTAAACTCTGGTAAAGTGGAGCAAACATTGAAGCAACTTAGTGGGGATACTGCCAACACCACCACAGGATCCATAGTAAGTTACCTGGAGTTGGAGAATATGGGAAGGAATAACTCAAATGATGCCAAAGACAAGTTCTTACAGCCCAAGACCTTCCCTTACTGCAGCTTCCATCCTTGCAATTCTGAGAGGAGAAACACAGACTCCCAACCTCCAGCCTATCCCAAATTCCTGGTCTACTCCAAGGATGATTCACCTTCTCAACCTTGCTTTCACTCTCCCACCAGCGCCCAGAATTCAAGGTGCGCTGCTCCTCCACCATGTACTCTTTCTCTCCCTCTTGTTTCTCCCAGATCCTTTCTTCTTCAACAACCTACCAACCACCAGGTGGAGCTCTCCACCTCAACACAAACCCCCACCCTAGCCCCAATCTCCATACTCTCTTCCCAGTTTCACATCCCTTCCCAGTTCTCCAATTCCCAACCCCCAATCCAACCCCAATCTTCGGAACTTCATGAGATTCTAGGCCTCACCCAAGACTCCAAAAGAACCCCAGGCCCTTCAAAGGACTGTAAAGTGTCCAAGAACCCAGGCCTTGGTCAAGATCCAGGCCTAAAAAAGATGCCAGACCTTACCCAACATCCTCATCTCTGCAAAAGTTCGGAGCCTTCCCAAGACTCTGGCCTTCCCAAGAATCCAGTTACCCAAGAGTCTGGCCCTGAAGAGTGCCCATGTCTGACTCAAAATGTAGGTATTTTTAGGAGCCCATATCTCACCCAACTCTCTGGCCTCCCTAAGAACAAAGCATTTCTCCAAAATTCTGACATTAAGAGGAACTCAGGCTTTGTGCACCTAGAGACTATATTCTGCAAAAGTCAAGATCTCTCCCAAACAACTGGCGTCCATAAAAGCCCAGGCCTTACTCAAGATTCTGGAGGTTACAAGAGTACAGCTAATGCCCAAGATCAGAGAGTCTCTAGGAGTCTTACCCAAGATTCTGGCCTACCGAAGAGCCCATGCCTTGCCAAAAAGTCGGAAGTAAACAAAAGCTCAGGCCAGGAATCTGGTCTCTACAAAAACCCAGGCCTCACCCAAACCTGTGGCCTCCATAAGGACTCAGGCCTCACCAAAGACTCGGGAGACTACAGAAATCTAGGCCTGACTAAAGATTGTGACCCCTATATGAATCCAGGCCTTAGCCCAGCCACTGAAGCAAAAAAGAAATGTGGCCTTACCCAAGACGCTGGGATGTACAGGAGCCCAGAGCACACTCCAAACCCTACCTTCCACAAGTTCGAAGGGATTCGTCAAGATGCTGGCCCACGTAAGGGCCCGTGCCTTATCCAAGAAGCTGGCCTCCCCTTGATTCAGGAATGGAGACTCCACAAGGACTCGTGCCCCATCCCAAATCCTGACTTGCACAAGAACCCAGGCCTTGCTCCAGGTACCAACTCTGCCCAAGTCTTGGGTCCATCTCAGACTCCAAAGCCCTCGGAGCCCTTGAAGTCATTCGTATGTGAGGAGCCTCCTGGGAAGAACGCAGAGCAGCATCCCCCATGGACGCCTGACCCAGCCAGCCAGTACGCCTGCCCTTCCAAGGCCCAGGTGATCTACAGTGACCTGCAAACCTTCTCAGAGGTACCCGTATTGATTGAGTTACAACCATCCTCCCCTCGAGTAGGCGGCCAAGACTGGGTGTACCGCCCTGTGAATACACTTCCTCCAGGCTGCCAGAACTATCACCAGATGCCTATGTCTCCAAAACCCAACTTGAAGACTCCCTGCCCTGGGTCAGGCGCCCGGGTAGGGCATGTGGTCTTTGATGCCCGCCAGAGGCAGTGCGGCGTGGGCAGAGACAAGTGTGAAGCTCTGTTTCCCAGGCGCCTTCGCCAAGAGGCATCCAGCATCTCGATGGAGAACCCTGAGTGGGGATATCAGTGTGTCATGAGGCCCTTGGAAAAAGAGGGGACAAAGGTGCAATAGGAATAAAGAGGCGAGAGAAATGCTCTGTGATTGCTTGAGGACATCCACCCCAGCCCCGTGGCTGACACTGGCCTCTCTCGGGGCCTGATGAGGGCTGGAACTGTACTCGCCCCTTCCCCCCCATCGCTGCCGAGCTAAACCCACGAAGCCCAAGGCCCCAGAGCTGCATTTGCCAACACACTAGCCATTAGCGACCCATGGCTTTTAGAATGTAAATGAATTAAAATGAAATAAAATTTAAAATTCTGTTCCTTCGTTTCATTATTTACATTTCAAGTGCTCAGTAGACATGGGTGGCTAGTGGCTACGATATTGGGCAGCACAGATGTAGAACATTTTCTTCATTCCAGAAAACCCTATTAGGCAGTAATGCTTTAGAGTTTAGGGTCACTTTCCTTTCCCTGCCACCCATCCCCAGCTTTTTCAAAACTCCCACAGAGCCCAGAGAACTTAGTTCTTTTTAGGGTACGTACAGCTTACCAGAGGAGGAGGTAAGATGTAGGGATGCCAGATGCCTGATTACCCCAGATTGTGAGGGAGAGCCCAATCTTCAGTTTTCCTGATCTGGTTTCTTGGGTCACAACCAGATGCATGGAAACCTGCCTCCCCAGTTCTGGGCGGTGTTTGGGGCTCTGAGTTGCTGAGGGAAAAGAGGTCTCTCTGTCTAGTGACCAGGTCGCCTGAGATCTGGGCTTTCCAAATTGAGCTCCGGATTCTGAGAGTCCCTTCCTGTACAGGCCTCTAGTTTTTCTAGGTGTTTCTGTTTTCATTCTCTTGCCCATGGACTATCACTCCAGAGACAGTCCCCAGGGAAAAGGGTACCTACCGTATTTGCCGGCGTATAAGACGATTTTTTGGCCCTGAAAAACACCGTATTTGCCGGTGTATAAGAGACTGGGCGTATAAGACGACCCCCTAACATTTCCACTAAAAATACAGAGTTTGTTATATACTCGCCGTATAAGACTACCCCCCACTTGGAGGCATATTTTCAGGGTCTTATACGCCGGCAAATACGGTAAGAAGTCCTGGCCCAGAACTAACCCACAATGGAGAGCTCTGATCTGTAAGCCTGTCCCCTGGCTTCCTAACGTCTGCCCCATCACTCGGGCTCCCTTGTCATCCTGGACTTAAGCTCTGTCCCAGAAAGCACTGGTAACTGAAAACAATTTTCTTCCCCATAATTTCCCTTTCCTCTGCCCCGCCCAACTGGGAGTTTCCTCTGGATTTGATTTTCAGTCCTGATAACTCTTCTGCGTACACACCAGGGATGAGATTCCAAAGTGTTTTCCCCATCACCACACATGTGTCACTGAGGTGGCTATCATTAATATGTCCCTTCCCTGAGTCAGATGTCCATTCCTGGGTCACCACCACCCGTGTGTTCCTGACACTACTACTTCCACAGACTCTGGGGGGGAGTTCCTTCCTAACACGGCTCTGGCTCAGCTCTGACCTTGGTCTCGGCTCCAAAATGAAGCTATAATTACATGGAAGGACCCTTCCAGACCTAAATAACCAGGGCTCCTCTACTCACATGGGATATACATAGAGGCCCCCGTTTCTCCCAGGCCCTGAGGCATGCCCATCATTATTGTTTGCTATTCAGATATATGTCCTTTTACCCTTCTGCTCCAACTCCAAGGAATGTTTGTGTGGGGCTGACCTGGGCTTGGAAAGAAACACAACAGTGCATCTCCATAGAAACTACAACTTCAACCAGGCGCTTCGGAGGATCAGGAGAGGATGTGGGGGCGCAGCCTCACGGCTCTCGGGTAACGCGGAACACACACTGCAGCTCCCGGGACAGCGCGAGATCTGAAACGGCAGCGCAGCGAAAGGCGTGCAGACAGAGGCGGGGCTGGGCCGAGCCACCTGCACAGCTTCCAGAAAGGGGCGAGGCTGGGACGCCAGGGCGTGGCCTTGCGGGCAGCAGGAAGAAGTTACCTGTTGGGTTGTTCTAGCCATTCTCTTCCCAGCTCTTGCGGTTACCCCTTAGAGGGAAGCCGCAGACCTTAAGCTTTTTCCGGAAAAAAAAAAAAAGGTAAGGGGTGGTCGGCCGGGAAGGCGGAGGGCTATCACAGTCCGGAGGAGGGGCTGAGTTAGGCGCACCGGTCCATGGGGGCGGGGACCAGAATATGAGAAAGGGCGAGGACGGAGGGAGGTCTATTTGCTCGTTTTCAAGACTAAACTCACAGCCCTTTATCCGCAGACCCCTTGGCGCCCTTGGTCTGAAGGGAGAAGAGCGGAGGTGACTTTTTGGCCGGGCTAGGCTTCCTCTCGTCTGTGTCTGCCCCTGCCCGGTAGAGCCCAATGGCTTCCGCGGTCTGGGGGAGTGGCCCCTGGTGGGGCCCGCCGCCCCCGGCCCCGGCCCGCCCGCTCACGGACATCGACTTCTGCTCGGGAGCGCAGCTCCAGGAGCTGACCCAGCTCATCCAGGAACTGGGAGTGCAGGAGAGCTGGAGGGACGGGCCCCGGACGGGCCCAGACCTCCTCCGGGCCAAGGACTTTGTGTTTGCTCTGCTGGGTAAGTAACCCTCCCGGCTCCGGCAGCCAACGCGCGGCCCCGCCCCGCCCCGGAGCGGCGTGGCACAGCCCCCTCTCTCCCCGCAGGGCTGGTCCACCGCCGAGACCCCCGCCTTCCTCCCCACGCGGAGCTCTTGCTGCTTCGCGGCGGGATTCGCGAGGGCTCCGTGGACCTGGGGCCGTCGCCCCTGGGCCCCTATGCCCGGGGACCTCACTACGACGCCGGCTTCACGCTGCTGGTGCCGGTGTTTTCTCTTGACGGCGCTGGGCCGGAGTTGCTACTGGACCCGGAATCCTCTTCCGCCTGGCTCCGCCTCCCAGGCCTGACGCACGGAACCTCGGTGCGAAAGGCCTGGCGGGACTGCCTGGGACCCCCAGTCCCCGGAGGCCGCGGATCGGCCCACCGAGCCGAAGGCGAACACGGCCCCGAGGACCCGCAAGGCTCCGCGGACCAGCCGCGCGGTGACGTCACCGAGCTCGGCCGGCACGTGTCTCCGGAAAAATCACCTGGTGACCTCCCGGGGCCCGAGCCGCCGCGGCCGGAGGCCACCGACCTGGGCCCTCCCGCCTCCCCGACCGCACTGGGCGGTGACGTCCCCGGAGCCGCCGCGGAGAGCCCGGGGGCGGCGGCGGCGCCGTCGGAGGCCCCGGAGGCGTGGCCCGCGCTGTGCCCCGCCAAGGTGGCGGCGTGGTTCTTCGCCGCGCTGGCCGGGGTCGCCGAGTCCCTGGCCCCGGTGCCCGGCGCCCCGCTCTTGGTCCACGCAGCCCGCCACGCGGGATTCACCACCATCCTCCTGGCTACGCCGGGGCCCCCCCGCCGCCTCCTGCTCTTCGACCTGATCCCCGTGGTGTCCGTGAGCGGCTGGCCCGACGGGGCTCGGAGCCACTCGTGGGCCGGCCCGCTGGCCTCGGAGCCGCCCTCCTTCTACCTGGTGCCGGGCGGGGACGTGGAGCGGCCCGGCGCTGCCGGCTGGCAGCTGTGCTTCGCCCGCCAGGAGCTGGCGCTCAAGGCGCTCGTGCCCGCGCCGCTGCTGCAGGCGCACGCGGCCGCCCAGGCGCTGCTGCGCCCCCTGGTGGCCGGGACGCGGGCCGCGGCGCCCTACCTCCTGCGGACGCTGCTCTACTGGGCGTGCGAGCGGCTGCCGGCGCTCTACCTGGCGCGGCCGGAGAACGCGGGCGCCTGCTGCCTGGGGCTGCTGGACGAGCTGAGCCGCGCGCTCGAGGCCGGGACGCTGCCCCACTATTTCCTGAGCGGCCGGAAGCTCTGGGCCGGCCACGGCGCGGCGGCGCTGCTGGCGGCGCTGGCCCGGCTTCGAGCGGACCCTGCCCGGGCCCTGGGCGCCTCGGTGGAGGAGGCCAAGACTGCGCGCAAGGGGGGCGGCCTGGCCGGGGTGGGGGGCGGGGCCCACGAAGGACTGCTGCCAGCATGGGAAGCCCCTCACTTGGGAGACACTTAGCGCCCTGGACCCAAAATTCCGTTCTAGAAGGCATCCTGGCGGTTCCTTCCCGTCATTCCACTCGCCTCGCGCTCCACCCCGGGGAAAGGTCTGCCCGGCCTGGCGTCTCTGCTCTCCCAAAGCTGTGGCCAGCAGCCCTCGTGCCCTAGTGCAGCCTGGCAACCATCTCCCCGCAATTCTTAGGGTCCTTGGGGAGTCTATAGGAGGGTGGGAGAGGCAGGAGGGGAGTGTATATTCCCTGACAAAACACGGAAAGGAGAGCGGTGTGGAGATCAGAGACAGACTAATTTGTTTCACTCAAAGGCAATCATATTAAGGAGGCTGGACTTCGCCCCAGGTTAGATCTCACACACACACACACACACACACACCAATCTCTCCAGTTATTACCCCCACTTTCCTCATTCAGTTCTGTCCTCCCATCCTGGGCCTTAGGGTTCCTTCACTCTGGGTATTCCCCCTTCCATTGATCTCAAGCCCAATCCCCCCCCCCATCCCCCCATCCAGGGTTCCATCCAGTGGAGTCACCTTGGTCCCTCTTCCTCTGAACCCCGAGATATGCGGCCTTGCCTGGGCTCCCCCTGCCTCTAAGACCGTCCCACTCCCGGCCTCTAAGGAACCCCAGGGTTCCGCCCGCCCAGCTGAACCCCTTTCCCGGCGTCCCCGCCCCCCGCCCCGCCCCCAGGCTGGCTCCCGGAGAAGCGGGAGCTGCGGGTGCCGCGGCCGCCGGAGCTTCCCGCTGTCGCCGCCGCCGCCGCCGCTGCACTTGGTCCGGCCGCCGGGCCCGGGGCTCTGGTCTTCCCGGCCCCGGGCGCCCTGCGAGCCGCCGTCCCTCCTCCGGGGGCTCAGGGCGCCCGGCCCGGCGTGGAGGGAAGCTCCGTCCGCGGGGGACCGGGAGGGAGGAGCCTGGAGCGGGCGGCACCATTCGTCGCGAGATCCACCAGGCAGGACAGGTCGAGGGGCGTCAGGGGAAGGGGGTTGCCATGGGCAGCCCCGGGGCGGAGGAGGGGGAAGCCCTGTAGCGGGGATGCGCTCGGATTTGTAGGGGACCTGTTCACATTTGGGAACTGGCGACATGGGGGCACTCCTCTCTTGGGGGGCTGGCTGGACCGGAGGGCGTGGGGTCTGAACAGCACCCGCTGTTCCTGAGGACATTGAGGGGCGCTCCGGGGAAAGCACCACTGAAACGGCCGCTCCTCATTCCCGGGCTGACCGAGGGCCCTCCATCAGGAAGGGTGGATTTGGAGGTGACTTCAAACACAGTGCAGGGTAACAAGGGGAAGGGGAAGGGCTCGGCAATTTGAACCCTGAGCCACTAGAAATGGGGGTGCCTTGGTGGGGAAAAAAGGTATATTGTCTAGAGACAGAGTCTGATCACTGAACAGGAACAGCCTGGATATTCCAAGACATCGTTTGGGGGGCTTTCAGTGGGAAAAGTGGGGGATCACTTAGAGGGTGGCAAAGGCACCAAAGTTGGATTCTTCCCTGGCAGTTGGCAGTGCCCCAGCAGGGGTGGGGTGAGTTAATATTCCCAAAGCTAAGGATCCACATCCTTTAGATTATAAAAGTGGATTTGGCAGGAGTGCAGGGGCCCTGAAATAGCGTGAAAAGATGCCCGGGGATGTTGGAACCACATAGCGGAAATTTTGACGGGTTTGACTTTGGGATAGGGTAAGTGGGGACAGATACTGGAGAGCAGGGGAGGGGCTCCTTTTCTGTAGGGGGCAAACGTCCAGGGTGGGGTTACCCGAGGTACCCAGGCTCCTGGGTCCAGTGGAGCTCGCGAGGAGGGGGCCGAGGGGGAGCGCTGACGCTTGGGGGGGGGGGTGCTGGGCTTATCCCGAAGGTCCGGTGGGTGGGGCGGCGAGCCGGCAAAGAGCGTCCAGAGCATGCCGTGGTGAGCGGGCTTCTCGGGGGGAGCCCAGCGCGCTCCCAGCGCCTGCTGGTTTGGGGGTGCCTCCTCCCGGGGCGCCATGGCGGCGCTGGCCAGCAGCCTGATCCGGCAGAAGCGGGAGGTCCGCGAGCCCGGGGGCAGCCGGCCGGTGTCGGCGCAGCGGCGCGTGTGTCCCCGCGGCACCAAGTCCCTCTGCCAGAAGCAGCTCCTCATCCTGCTGTCCAAGGTGCGACTGTGCGGGGGGCGGCCCGCGCGGCTGGACCGTGGCCCCGGTGAGTGGCGGGGGCGGGGTGCCTTTGGGGACCCCGGGGCTGGGGTCTCTCTGCCGGGAGGCTGAGACGGGGGGGCTCTGAAGAATGGAGCCCGGCCGAGGGAGGCTCCCGGGAACTGAAAAGGGGTGAACCACGAAGTCTCTGCCGGTCTGTGCCTCAGTTTCCCTCCTCTTTTGCCCGTAACCCCGAGTCTCCTTGCTTTTGAGGGCAAGGGGAAGGCTTGAGGGGCGAAGTCTGGCACCCCAAGCCTCGTGGCTCCTGCTCTTCCCCCCTCCCCACCCCCCACCCCCTCAGCCCTTCGCCTACGTGCAGGCTCTCGCGATCCTTTCCATCCACAGCCGAGGGGCCCGGGGGCTCCGGGCGCCTGGGTCACCCCGAGAGTTCCTGCGGCTCCGGCGGCCCCGCCCCCACCCCGCTCCCCGCTCCTCCACCTCTTGGCTCCGTTCCTCCGGCCGCCGAGCTCGCCTGGCCCCGCGCCAACCTCCCCGGCTCTCCCCTGGGTGTCCTTGCAGCCACCTCGCCAACCCGCCCCTCTGCGCGCCCTCCTCCCCTGGCCTGAGCTTCCAGAGAGGAGCTGGGTTCCCCCCGATATCCTCCACGAGGCTCCGAAACCCGGCCCCGAGAGCTCAGGGGACCCCCTGCTGCGAGGACCTCGGACGCAGCCCCGGGCTGGGGGGAGACCCGCACGCCGACTGGGGGTCGTACCACCTACGAGGGGGCACGCGGAAGTCGGCCGAGGGCAAGCGGCCGGCGGGGAGCGTCGTGCGGGTTAGCGAGCGGTCCCCGTCCAGGTGCCACAGGCGGGGAGTCCCTCTGGCCCTGCTCCCGCCGCTCCCAGCTCCCATAGGGTGAGCCCCTCGCATCCTCCTCCCCACCCCACCCCGCCGCCGGCCCGCCGCAGTGGTACGGTCCGCAGCCCACCCTGAGAGGGGACCCGGGCGCCACGTGACTCAACCTGCCTCACCACCTCCCCGCCCCTCCCCCATTTCCTAGGTTTGGTACCGAAGGTCCCCCATCCCAGGCGGGTTACCTGGCTGAAGGGGGAAGGCTGAGCCTCAGGGAGACCTGGGCCCCCGAGCCAGCGGGCTGACAGGTACAGACAGTGGGTCAGTGTCAGACTGGCCGGCGCTGGGCCAAGGCGAGGCCCGTGCCAAGGGAGCAGCAGCAGCAGCAGGTGCTGAGTCAGCGTCAGGCCCAGACCCACCTCCACTCTTGAGGGGGCGCCCCTACCCTGTGGTCACCTTGCTGCCCCCCCACATTCGCAAACACAGTGGCACTTCAGCAGCCCTACCTGTCTCCCTCTGCTTTTTGATGTATCTCTCCCCTTCCTCCTCTCGTCCTCCACCCCTCTTCTGGTCGAGCTGTAGAGTAGGAATTAATCCATTTCAATAAATTTCAATAAATTAAACTGAAAGCTGGCGGTTAGAGGAAGCAGAAGAACACACACCTCAGCATCCTCCGGAATCCACGAGAGGTGAGAGAGCGCTTTCATGGAGGGTCAGAAAGTTGGGTACTCTATTCCTTCCCTCCACTCTGCCTTCTCTTTTCTCCTCTGATCCCACCCAGTGCAGGAGTGCTTTTGGGAACAGAGATGTCATTTCTAAAGATGAATGTCTCTCCCTCTAGAGCCTCAACTCAAAGGCGTCGTCACCAAACTGTTCTGCCGCCAGGGCTTCTACCTCCAGGCAAACCCCGACGGGAGCATCCAGGGGACCCCCGAGGACACCAGCTCTTTCAGTGAGAGGGGAAGCCCCCCGGGTGCGAAGGGGGAGAGTGGGGCCGGGAGACTAGGGCAATCCCATTCCCGCGTGAGTTTCTGTTGTTCTCAGTCTGCCTCTTAGACTCCCAAGGGAGGAAGTGAAGCTAGGATGGGGGGGGGAGCTCAGATGGGGGTTCACGGCCTGGGGTACTGATTCCCCCTCTCTCCATCCCCAGCCCACTTTAATCTGATCCCCGTGGGGCTCCGTGTGGTTACCATCCAGAGTGCCAAGCTGGGCCACTACATGGCCATGAACGCCGAGGGGCTGCTCTACAGCTCGGTGAGAGTCCCCAGCTACAACTTTCTCAACCACAGCTCCTTCACAGCCAGGGCTCCCTCTCGCTCCAGCGCCTGCCGGCGTCGGCCATTACTGCCCAGTCCGGAGCATCTCTCGGGTCCCTCTAACCCTACTCTCACCTAGCCCTCCAGATAACCTCCAGGCATATATATATATATATATATATATATATATATATATATATATAATTGATTTTTTTTACAGAGAGGAAGGGAGAGAGATAGAGAGCTAGAAACGTCGATGAGAAACATCGACCAGCTGCCTCTTGCACACCCCCTACCGGGGATGTGCCCGCAACCAATGCACATGCCCTTGACCGGAATCGAACCTGGGACCTTTCAGTCTGCAGACTGATGCTCTATCCACTGAGCCAAACCGGTTTCGGCGCCTCCAGGCTTCTTAAAGGTCCAACTCTCCAGCCTTTTAGGGCCCCTGTTTCTCATCCCACCCCTTCCAGGCTTCATCATTACTCACTGCCCCAGAGCCATTCCGGATAGGGAACGGTCAGGGGCTGGGAACAGAGCGGAGAGAAGGTACCTTCTCATTCCAGAGTCTAGTTCCCAGCCTTCAGGGACCTGCCAGACTCTTCCTTGTCCCTGCTTTCTCCCAGTTCCCACGTGGATCAGAAGGTGGCCCTCCCAGTCCTTGGGCTTGTTCTTCCCAGGGTTCCCTTCTGTCCAGTGATGTGTCTCTTTGTCTCTTTGTCTCTTGTCTGTCTGTGTGTGCCTTCCTGGGTCTTTGTCTCCTCAGCAACATTTCACAGCGGAGTGTCGCTTTAAGGAGTGTGTCTTTGAGAATTACTACGTCCTGTACGCCTCTGCTCTCTACCGTCAGTGCCGTTCTGGCCGGGCCTGGTACCTGGGCTTGGACAAAGAGGGCCGGGTCATGAAGGGAAATCGGGTCAAGAAGACCAAGGCAGCTGCCCACTTTGTGCCCAAGCTCCTGGAGGGTGAGTCTGGACTGGGGAAGATGGGGGCCACATGGGAGGGCGTTGACCTTGACATGGACATTTAGTGACATGCAGCTCAGGGGCTACAAGTGTGAGGAGGACCAAGCCAGGGAGGCTTTGGCCTTTGGGGGTTTGGGGAGTTCTCCTCCTGCGGGGCTGGGGTTCTCAGAGGATGAATATAGGGGAAGGCAGCCCTTTCAGAGGTCTGATTCTGCCTACGTCTCTCTGTGCCTAATTCTCCTTCCTGCTCCTCTCTCTCTCTCTCTTTTCACAGTGGCCATGTACCGGGAGCCTTCTCTCCACAGTGTCCCTGAGACTTCTCCTTCCAGTCCCCCCGCCCCCTGAAATGTAGACCCTGGACTGGACACGCCTGCACCTGCACCGGTCCAGCCACCGCCGCAGCCCGCCTCCCAGCCGCTCCCGGACCTGCTCTCGCCCCAGCTGCCACTCTCATGCCCCGAGCAGCCGGGTCCCACCAGGTGCTCTTCCCTGAGGGAGCCTAGGAGCCGCCGGAACCCTGAGATGCTTGGGCCTCACAGCTGGATGTTTGAAAACGGTCCTGGCCGGTCACTTCCTTCCTTCCACACTTACACCCCCCGCAAAGCCTTTTCCTAAGACGGCACCGGGGGTTTCCAAACAGAGAACAGGACTCCAGTACTCCCCTCCCCGGGCTCAGCCAGTTCCTGGAGCCCCTTTCATGGCCTCTGAGCCACAGGTTTATGGACCTACTGGAGCTCAGGATGAGTGTCCTTCCCTCCTCCACCTGCTGCCTTGTTCTGAACAGGTTCTGCCACACCGGCCCCTCAGCCAGGCCATGTCTGCACCGAGGCTCTGTGCTGGGTCCACAGGCCTCCTCAACCCAGGCCGACCTCGGGTTTCCAAGTAGAGAGAGGCAGGATGTGAGCCCTGTCCAGCTCTCGGCCTTGGCCTGAATTGGGGCCAGTCTCAGATTACTACAGGTTTAACTTTTTTTTTTTTTTTTTAATCCCAGAGACACCCAATACTAGAGCATGGTGTTCTAGACACACATTGGAGCCATACTTCCTTCTGAATCTCAGCTCTAGAATATAGCCCACGACTCCCTACCCTTCCCTCCAGGATGGAACTGGGGCCTATACAGCCATCTTATTACTCTAGAGTAAGTTCTAGACCCATCCTCTAGTGATACTTATTAAGGATGAGTTCTGGAAAGGACCCAATTATTATTCAAAAAGAACTAAGTCCCGGATGAATTAAGAATTACTACTTGTTTTACTTAGATAGTTTTCTAAAAATCATACTCTTCCTCCTAGAGAATGCTAACCTTATTTTTACACGCAGTGTAGCTCAGCTGGGGTCCAGGGAAATCAATCTGAAGAAGGGCTGAGGAGTTTTAGAAGGAAACCCTGGCTCACTGTCGGGGAGCTAGGATGGGAAAGGGGTTGCAATCATGACATAATTGGACCTGTGCCTGGGTTTGGGGATATGAACACTTAGCTACCTCAGCAAGAATTCCTTCCAGATCCCTTCTAAAGCTGAGGTCATTAGGGTAATGGGTCTAGAATAAAAAGAACAAATAACGACATAGACCTTACAGTATACAGATGATGTGTTGTAGAACTGTGCACCTGAAACCTGTATAATTTTGTTAACTAGTGTCACCCCGATATTAATAAAAAAACATTATATAGACTTCACCATACCCCAATCCAGCAGTAAGCCCCACCACTCTCCCCTAAGTCGGGCCAAGGAGGGTGAGGGCCTCTCTCGGGTTCCAGACCTCATATAACCCCAGAGCTTCTAACCGAACAGAACTTGCTTTACTTTACAGCTTATAACCTCAGCTGTGTTTTAGGTATCTACACAGGGCCTGACTAGATTCTTCTGGGGGGAAAAAACAAAAAACACGGAGAGCTAGGGGCAGGCCCGGAAAAGATCAGGAACCTACCAGTGAACCGGGAGGTGGGCTCTGGGCAGCCTCAGACCAGGGCAGGGGAGACTGAGGAGGCCTAATGGGCGGGTGGGAGAGGCAGGTCACTTTTCCTCAGGCTCTTTCTACTTCTAGCTTGTTGCTAGAGGGGTCGATGCTCCCCTCACCCACCTGGACCCCGTCCAGGCGCCACCCGGGTCCTGGCTCTCTCCCAGGGGACCAGGTCCCACTCCCTGCATTCTCACATAAAGAAGATTTATACAACGGATGTGTTGTCTGTTATCAGTGGGTGGCAGGCACTGGCAGTTGCTCGGGGCGGGATCAAGTCCCAGGGGCGGGGCGGGTGGGCTGGCGGCTGCCCCCCAACAACAGGTGCACATTCTTGGGCGCCTCGTCACTTCCCCCGCGCTGGCCCTCGCGCTGGCTCACTGAGCGGACTCCCTGAGCGCGGCCGGCCGGGCCATGGCCCCCGGAGCGCTGCTGCTGCTGCTGCTGGGGGCCCTGGGGGCGCCGCTCGCCCCGGGTAAGTCTGGGCTTCGCGGGGCCCGAGGGCACGGCCGGGCCCCGGGGCTTCACGCGGTGCTCTCCTCCAGGCGCCCGCGGCTCGGAGGCCGAAGGCCGGCTCCGAGAGAAACTTTTCTCGGGCTATGACAGCTCGGTGCGGCCGGCGCGGGAGCTCGGAGACCGCGTCGCGGTCAGCATCGGCCTCCGCCTGGCGCAGCTCATCAGCCTGGTGAGGACGGCGGAGGTCAGGCGGCGGCGGGCGGCGGGCGTGGCCGGGAGATGGACGGGTCGCTAGCAGAGACCGGGTCGAAACCCGCGTGGCCGCCGGACAGGCCGGGGGCAGAGCCGGGGACGGTGCTGGACCTGCCTGCGGACGCATCCTGAGGGGGAACGGGGCCGACGGACTGGCTGGGAGGCGGGCCCTGAGGCCGGGCACAGGCGGGGGCGGGGCTTGGGGCCGGGCGGGGCGGGGGCGGGGCTTGGGGCCCGGCCACAGGCGGGGGCGGGGCTTGGGGCCGGGTCCCGTCAATCAGCGGCGGCGGGCGGAGGTGCGGGGTCGGGGCTGTGGGCGGGGCCCTCCGGGGCGGGGCTAGGGGAGGCGTTGACTGACAGTACGGACTGCAGGACGTTTCGGAGGTAGAGGCGGGGCTTGCACCCCAGAGGGTGGGACTCAGAAAAAGGTGGGGGTGTGTGTGTGTGGGGGGCGGTTCCAGGGAGAGCTAGACCCACCGAACCCCCTCCCTTACCTCCACTTATGTCACCTCTGCCTTTTACACGTTTCCCTCCTAGAACGAGAAGGATGAGGAGATGACCACAAAGGTGTACTTAGACCTGGTACGGAGGACCCCCCGGGATGGGAAAGCGTGTCCGCTGCCTTTACACATGTCCTCCAATGTCCGGCCCAGTCAAAAATAATGTTTTTCATCATGAACTAAAAAAACACACACATGTATAACTGAAACAGAAGCGTCGGGAAACAATGCCACCTTTACTGCGGGAGTTGTACTTCATGCATTTTTTTCCCATTTTTAAAAAATATATTTTTTATTGATTTCAGAGAGGGAGATATAGAAACATCAATGATGAGAGAGAATCATTGATTGGCTGCCTCCTGCACGCCCCCTACTGGGGATCCAGCCCAGGCGTGTGCCTTTGACCGGAATCAAACCTGGACCTTTCAGTCCGCACGCTGACGCTCTATCCATTGAGCCAAATCAGCTAGGGCTCATTCTACTTTTTTTTTTTTTTTTTTTTTTTAACTATTTTGGGGCCCTCAATTTGACTCCTGACCCACTAACGGGGCTTGAACTGCAGTCTGAAAACCATCTTTTTAGAGGAGAGCTAGTGCAGCGTCTTGGTTAAAACACTGGGCCCCGTTAGGAGGGGAGGGGAAGTTGCTGGAGTCCCAGCCGGTGCAGGTGGAGCCGGAACCAGAACTCCCGGCCTCCAGGATCTCCGCCGCCCCCCCCTCCTGCCCCCCGTCCTGGCCCTCACCTCGCGCTTCCTTCGACCCTCCAAGTTCCCTCCCAGCCGCCAGCCCCTCGGCCCCCTGGGCCTCTGCTTTCCTAGGAGTGGAAGGACTATCGGCTGAGCTGGGACCCCGCCGACTACGAAGGCATCGATTTGCTCCGCATCACCGCTCCTTCCGTGTGGCTCCCAGACGTGGTGCTACTAAACAAGTAGGGTCTTTGCAAGACCGGGGGTGGACGAGGCCCCCGGGGGTGAGGAGGCACCCGAGGGCGGGGCCCGATCCCACCTGAGAAGATTCCCTCCCGCAGCAATGACGGGAATTTTGGCGTCGCGCTGGACATTAACGTCGTGGTATCCTCCGATGGCTCCGTGCGCTGGCAGCCCCCTGGCAACTATCGCAGCAGCTGCAGCATCCAGGTCTCTGGGCTCCCCCGGGGGACTTAGCAACCCTCCCGCTCCTCAGCTATCCTGGTTCACTCGCACCCCTCCTCCATTTCCCCTCGTGACCCTCGCATTTCTCTTATCCTCCCGATTTTCCGTTGTTTTTTTGCTTGCTTTCATTGACTTCCAGTCTTCCTCAGTAACTCCCCTCCAGGGCCCATGCCTCCCCTAATAACCCTCCAGTTCCTTTGTGACCCCCACTTCCCTGTGACCTCTCCTGGCCCTCATCTTCCTGGTGCTCCATATTCTACGACCCCTCTCTGCCCTGTGATCTCCCTCACTGGCCCGGCCCTGACCAGGTCTCTGCCAGCTCTAGTGACTCCTCCTTCCATCCAGGTCACCTACTTTCCCTTCGACTGGCAGAACTGCACCATGGTGTTCCGTTCCTACAGCTATGACCGCTCAGAGGTCAGCCTGCACACTGGCGCGGGCCCGGATGGGCAGGACCGGCAGGAAGTGTACATTCACGAAGGGACCTTCATTGGTGAGTGGGCCCGGCTCTCACTCCCATGGCTTCTATGGCTTCCGGTTTCTAACAGGCTGATAAATATATACAAGCCTGTATGACTGTCTACATTTTGCAAATATGGAAATTAAGGCTTTCTTCAGTTTATTAGTGATGGGCTGTCCAGCCCAGGGTTCACAGCTAGCCCCGTATCTCGCATCAGCCTCCTCTGCTCTGGAATGTGGTAGAGCAAGCCATACCCGCACCAACGAGGACCAGCTCCCACATCTGTGTCCCCTTCTCCCGTTCTTCTCCCCCTTCACCAAGAGAACAGCCAATGGGAGATTATCCACAAGCCTTCTCGGCTCATCCAGCCTCCAGTGGATCCTAGGGGGTCGGGAGAAGGACAGCACGAAGAAGTCACCTTCTACCTCATCATTCGCCGGAAGCCTCTCTTCTACCTGGTCAATGTCATTGCCCCGTGCATCCTCATTACTCTCCTGGCCATCTTCGTCTTCTACCTGCCGCCAGACGCAGGTGAGGGGGAAGCGTCCCCAGCACTCGGTTGGTGTGTGCGTGTGTGTGTGTGTGTGTGTGTGTGTGTGTGTGTTGATTTCAGAGAGAGGAAGGATGAGGGATAGGGGGATAGAATCATCAGTGATGAGAGAATCATTGACCAGCTTCCTCCTGCACACCCCCTACTGGGGGTTGAGCCCAAAACCCAGGTCTGTGCCCTGACTGGAATCAAACCTCTCCCTCTTGGTTCATGGGTTGACTCTCGGCCACTGAGCCACACTGGTCAGGCCCAGCCCTCGTCTTTGGCAGTAGCTCAGCGTCTTCCTCTCCACCTTTAACCCAGGCAAGGTTTTTCTGTCCAGTTAAGCCACCACGGATTGTGCTTCAGCAATCTCACTCAGGTTTTCTTCAACCAGAGCCTTTTTTTCTGGATCCAGATTTTTCCTCCCTCCTCAGATTCTACCCGTCTTCTGCTGCTCATAAATCCTGAATACTCAGAATCCTAGTATCTCATCCTGGAACCCTCTACTCCTCTGGCCAACAATCTCCCAGACTTAGACAACTCTCCTTTTCCCTGTCCGCATTCTTTGTATCCTGCTTCCCTCACTTTTTAGACACCTACTAGTCTCTCTCTCTCTATTTCTTTAAATAATTTTTATTGATTTCAGAGAGGAAGGGACAGGGAGAGAGATATTAGAAACATTAATGATAAGAACCATTGAACGGCTGCCTCTTGCATGCCCCCTCCTGGGGGTCCAGCTCGCAACACAAGCATGTGCCCTTGACTGGAATAGAACCTGGGACCCTTCAGCCCTCAGGCCGACGCTCTGTTCACTGAGCCAAACCAGATAGGGCTCTCTCTCTCTCCTTTTTTTTTTTAAAATATGTCTTTATTTTTAGAGAGAGAGGGGAAGGGAGAAGGATAGAGAGATAGAAACATCAATTGGACAGAAACATCATGGATTGGCTGCTTCCTGCATGCCCCCTACTGGGGATTGAGCCTGCAACCCAGGTGTGGGCCCTGATGGGAAATCTAACCAGCGACCTCTTGTTCCTGGGCTACTACTCTTTTTTTAAAAAAAATTATTATTTTTTAAATTTTCCCACCATTTTTTAAATTAAGGTATTATATGTGTACATTGCTTACCATTGCCTCATCCCCATACATGCCCTCCCTTCCCAGAGTTTTGTGTCCTTTGGTTGTACTTATATGCATGCATACCAGTCCTTCGGTTGATCTCTTATCTCCCCCAGATCTCCCTCCCCTCCCCGCTGTCATTTGACAGTCTGCTTGTTGCTTTACTGTTACTATATCTATCTTTCTGTTTATTAGTTTATAATATTCTTTATTATAAAATTTTATTTAAAAAAATTGATTTCAGAGAGGAAGGGAGAGGGAGAGAGAGACATGACCTCTTGGTTCATAGGTCAACTTTCAACCACTGAGCCACGCCTGCTGGGCCGCCTACTAGTCTCTTAAACTCCTATTTCTCTTGGCAGTAACAGCCAACCTTTCTCTAGGCGGCAGCATAAGATAGTAAGAGTAACCTTGTGCAAATTCCTTAATCTCTGTGTGTCTCCAGTTTCCTGATCTAGAAATGGGGACAATGCTTGTTCCTACAGAGTAGGATTTTTTTTTTAATTTTTAAATTTTATTTTATTAAGGTATTTTCTGTGTACATAGTTTACCATTGCCCCCCCCCCCACCTCCCATTTATGCCCTCCCTCCCCAGAGTTCTGTGCTCATTGGTTGTACTTATGTTCATGCATACCAGTCCCTCGGTTATTCTCCTATCTCCCCCCAGGTCTCCTTCCCCTCCCCGCTGTCATTTGGCAGTCTGCTTGTTTTATGGTGACTATCTCAGGACCATATGAATAGAGTCCGCTCCTCCTCTGGTTTTCACCGCCCCTTCCCCTGGGTCCCACTGCTTCCCCTGGGACACACGGCTCGCCCGGGGCACACTGCACCCTGGGACACTTGGCTCACCTGGAGCACTCGGCCCCATGGGACTCACGGCTCACCCGGGGCACTCGGCCCCCTGGGACACTCGGCTCACCCGGGGCACTCGGCCCCCTGGGACACTCGGCTCACCCGGGGCACTCGGCCCCCTGGGACACTCGGCTCACCCGGGGCACTCGGCCCCCTGGGACACTCGGCTCACCCGGGGCACTCGGCCCCCTGGGACACTCGGCTCACCCGGGGCACTCGGCCCCCTGGGACACTCGGCTCACCCGGGGCACTCGGCCCCCTGGGACACTCGGCTCACCCGGGGCACTCGGCCCCATGGGACACTTCGCTCACCCGGGGCACTTGGCCCCCTGGGACACATGGCTCACCCAGGACACCCTTCCCCTTTGGGGGGTACGGCTTACCTGGGGCACATGGCCCCCTGGGACACTCGGCTCACCCGGGGCACTCGGCCCCCTGGGACACTCGGCTCACCCGGGGCACTCGGCCCCATGGGACACTCGGCTCACCTGGGGCACTCGGCCCCATGGGCAGAATAGGATTATTTTGAGGATCAAGTGAGTTCATGAGCACACCCAATAAATTCTACGTAACTTTGCTATTTTTGAGCACTTGCTGTAAGGTAATCGGTACTTACCTCAGAGTTGTTGTAAAGGTTAGAATTCAGTTAATCTGTGTAACATATTAATCAAACTGTGACCTCCTGGTTCATAGGTTGGCACTCAACCACTCAGCCACACTGCCATTTACATTTTAACTGGCCAGTGCTTGGGCATCATATTGTGCACCCAAAGGTTGTTGGCTTGGTTCCAGGCCAGAGCACATGCCCAGGCTGTGGGCTCCATCCCCAGTAGGGGGTGTACAGCCAATAAATGTTCTTCTCTCTCTCACTCCCTTCCTCTCTCTCTAAAAGTCAACAAAAATTGCCGAAACCAGTTTGGCTCAATGGATAGAGTGTCGGCCTGGGGACTGAAAGGTCCCGGGTTCGATTCCGGTCAAGGGCACGTACCTTGGTTTCGGGCACATCCCCACTGGGGGGTGTGCAGGAGGCAGCTGATACGATGATTCTCTCTCATCGATGTTTCTAACTCTCTATCCCTCTCTCTTTCTCTCTGTAAGAAATCAATAAAATATAAAAATATATAATAAAAGTCAATACAAATTATTTAATTTAAAAAAAAGATCAATTTGGCTGCTCTCTTTAGAACGGAGAAGGGGAGGGGCAGAGGATAAAGCAAAGAGGAGGTCTTTATAATAACTCAGACCTGAGGTGACGGTGGTTTATACCTCTATGAGTGTTAGGGGTGGATGTGATAAATCATCAGTTTCAGGATTTATTTTGAAAATAGAGCCATTGGGATTTGCTGTGGATCAGATGTGGGATGAGAGAGAGAAGAGAGCGGAGAATGATTGAAAGGGTTTTGGCTTGAGCCACAGGAAAGATGAAGTTGTTATTTATGAAATGGGAAAGACTGTGGGAGGAGTTGGTGATGAGGGAATTGCGTTTTAGACATGGTAGGTTTGAGGTGTCTGGACATCCAAGCGGAGAGGTTAAGTTGGCAGGTGAACATAATTTTATGGGAATAAGTCCAGGCTGGAGGTATGAATGAAGGAATCGTTTGTATGCAGTTGATCCTTCCAAAAGTCTGTCCTTGAGCGGGCTGGAAACACGGTCACCAATTATGCCATGGGGATTGTCTTCTGGCAAAGCCTAATTCTTCTGCCTTCCCCTCTGCCCCCCAAGGAGAGAAGATGGGCCTCTCGATCTTTGCCCTGCTGACTCTTACTGTGTTCCTGCTGCTGCTGGCAGACAAAGTGCCCGAGACCTCCCTGGCCGTCCCCATCATCATTAAGTACCTCATGTTTACCATGGTCCTCGTCACTTTCTCAGTCATCCTTAGCGTCGTTGTTCTCAACCTGCACCATCGCTCCCCTCACACCCACCAAATGCCTCTGTGGGTCCGTCAGGTAAGAAAATCTCCCCCCTCGAGCTTGTATTAACTCTTAATCTTAGTATTTGGCTTTTTGTCCAGGTATGACTTCCCCCTCCTACCACTTCAGCCTTCCCTTTCACAGACCTGAGGGAGAACCACAACTCTTCACAGACTGTTGGAAGTGCCAAGGCCTGCTGGGTATCCAGACATTACACCATTAAATTTACCCTTCCATCGTTTCCATTTCATAGGTCCCACACTATGGCCCATCCAGAGTCCCAGGGACACATTCTCAGGGCTAGGTACTATCAGGGTAGAAGCCTCATAACCTTCCTCTCCAGTCAGGGTAGCTCCAGTCCACTCAAGAATTCAGAAGGCTGTGTGGTTGCATTTCCCTGTCTGTGTAGCTCTGGGGGCCATATGCGCACATGCTTGGGAATGGGCATGTGGCGTGGGGGTGGCTGGCTGTTTCCCTTCTGGTCTAAAAGCATGACAGCCCCCTCCAACACGCCTCTTCCTCTACCCTGCAGATCTTTATCCACAAACTCCCTCTGTACCTGGGTCTGAAGAGGCCCAAATCTCAGAGAGACCAGATGCCGGAGCCACCTCCTATATCCCTCAGGGAGTCTCCGGCAAGTGGCTGGGGTCGGGGAACAGATGAATACTTCATCCGGAAGCCGCCGAATGATTTTCTCTTCCCCAAACCCAACAGGTAGCCCCTCCTCAGAGAGGGAGAACTACAAATTCCAGAAGACTGTGCGGGGGCAGGCGGTCTAAGCTCCCCACAGATGCTGAGCATCATGGGAGTTGTAGTCTCCCTCCCGCTGCCCCCTCGGCTGAAAGGTGGAAACTACGCCATAGAGATGGGAGGAATTAGGGGAGGCTGGCGGAGTCACTGCCGCCGGCGGGGAGAGCCTGAAAGCGGTTGACAAGGGGCCGGATGGTGGGGCGGGGGCTGTAGCCAGAACGCAGGCTGTGTCTTGGCGCGGGGGACCCGGCCCAACGGTCCCGCCTCTTCCAGGTTCCAGCCTGAATTGTCTGCCCTGGATCTACGGCGATTTATCGATGGCCCCAACCGGGCTGTGGGCCTGCCCGCCGAGTTGCGGGAGGTCGTCTCCTCCATCAGTTACATCGCTCGGCAGCTGCAGGAGCAGGAGGACCACGACGCGGTAAGTCCCGCGAGGGTGGAGCGGGGCAGAGCCCTGGCCCCGCCCACGAGCTCAGGCTCCGCCTCTAACACGCTTTTATTTTTGATTGGACGCTTTCCTCACTGGGTCCCGCCCCCTGCTTTCCGACTGGTTCTTTTTTTTTCTTTTCTTTAAATCCGACTGGCTCTTCGCTGGCACCAGTCGCCGGGAGCTTGGCCGCCTGCCCTTCTCTCGGGGCTGTTGTAGGAGGACCGGGGCCGGTACAGGGACTTGGGGGCGGCCTTCCCTGGGGCTCAGGGGCAGTTTCCTCCGCTTGCCCCCAGTTGAAGGAAGACTGGCAGTTTGTGGCCATGGTAGTGGACCGCCTCTTCCTGTGGACCTTCATCATCTTCACGAGCGTCGGGACCCTCGTCATCTTCCTGGACGCCACATACCACCTGCCCCCGCCCGACCCCTTTCCTTAGGACCTAGAGCCGACGAGGCCCAGGTCCTCGGCCAGCTGAATCGAGAGCTTGGCCCTGTCCCTCCCTTTCTGCCTCTTAACTCCTTCCCTAGGGATCCAGTCATGTCATCTTGTTTCCAGGGAAAACCTAAGTGGTCCGGGCATTGGGAAGCCCTGAGCCCGCCAGAAGCGCACTATCAGCTTAGTTACCCCTTTGGCTTCTTAAAGAAACTCTTTTGACTATCAACACCCAGGTTTCCAGTAAAAAGGAACAAAGAACGAGACTGTAAGCCTTATGAGTGCGGGAACTGTGTCCTGCTTAATAGTTGTTGAATAAATAGGGAACTTTTATTCTGGAAGGAAATACAACAATTAATAGCACTTATGGTTGCATGTTGGGACTAGTGGTCACTTTTGTTTTTACCGTTCTGTAACGTAGCTTGTTTTGAAATAAGTATTTTCTTTAAGTTAAGGGGGGGAAGGTTATTTCTAAAAGGATGTATTTGTAATGAGAATAAGCGCACTTAAAAAAAAATCTCCGAGTTTCAGCTTTGGTCCTTCAACTTTGGACAAGCTACTAAACTGCTCTAAGTTTCTAAATCTTACAGTGGAGCTAATACTACCCTGTTTCCCCGAAAATAAGAGAGTGTCATATATTAATTTTTGCTCCCAAAGATGTGCTAGGTCTTATTTTCAGGAGATGTATTATGTTTCCATGAAGTAGGTCTTATATTCAGAGGATGTTTTATTTTCGGGGAAACACGGTAGTACAGTTGTGGGCAAACTACGGCCTGTGGGCCAAATCCGGCCCATTCGGCTGTTCTATCCGGCCCATGGAGCCGAAAGAGCAGAGGGTTCTCTTGCTCTTCCCTCTGCTCCTTCATGAGATGAGAGTGCCAGCATGGTCAGATTGCTTTTGTTCCGGCCCTCTGGTCCAGTTTAAGAACCCATTGTGGCCCTCGAGTCAAAAAGTTTGCCCACCCCTGTAACTAGTATCTGCCCCTTACTCTAAGGATCATAGGAGGAGAGGCCCAATATGTGAAGTTTGTGCAAGACTAGGCTTTCTTTCCCCCTGGCAGCTGGGACCCCGGCTTCCCTCTCAGCTCCGGCTTCTTCCAGAAGGTCATCCTGAAGGATGCTGGTCTAATTAGCATGTTATGCTTTTATTATCATAGATGGGAACAAAAGCACTATGTAGTGTGTATCAGAGGTTGTAAACTTGTGTCTTGTTTGGCCCATGGTATTGGCCTGAATAATTATTTTATTTTATTTTATTTTTTATCCTCATCCGAGGATATTTTATTTTTTATCCTCATCCAAGGATATTTTTCCATTGATTTTTAGAGAGAGTGGAAGAGAGAGAAATGACAATGTTAGAGAAACACAACTGGTTGCCTCCTGTGCACAGGCCCCCAACCAAGGCCGGGGCTGGGGGGGGGGGGGGGATCCTGCAGCCAAGGTCCTTGCCCTTGACTGGAATTGAATCCGGAACCCTTTGGTCCGCAGGCTCTATCCACCGAGCCAAACCGGCTAGGGCTTGGGCTGAATAATTGTAGATTTGGATTAGTTAGCTAATTTTAAATTTTGGGTATTTCAGAGAAATTTGGATTTCTGGCTCCTCTTGAAAAAAAATTAAAAGCCTATAGTAACGTCGGGCCTGATTCCCCTGTTGGCAGCAACCTGAGAGCTCATTCACGGTTGCCCACTCTGATCAATTCCTCAAGGCCCCGCCCACCTGCCCAGCGGCACTCATTTTACTGACCCATCCCTCTGTGACAGACAAAATACCGGGAGGGCCCGGGGAAAAGGGGTTGAAGCCAATGGGAGGAGTGGAAAAAAGATAGGTGGTTGTGTCTCTCACAGCCTCCCATATTTTGGGCCTGTTTCCTTTCAATTTGGAGAAAGGGTTACACCTGATTGAAGGCGTGTCTTTCTGGGACATGAGGGCCTGTGCCCAGCAGGTTGTGGGAACTGAAGTGAGTTTAATGTTTCTGCCTGGAGGTCAGACCAACGTCAGCTGGAGCCTAGTTAGGCTGCTGCAGTTACAGTGAAGTACCTCACTCCTACCTGGTTGCTGGAGGCTGCTGTCTAAGAGGGAAATAGGGCTGCCGCTCCAAGGACCCCTGTGGGACAAGCTCAGCATGTCCCTGCCCAGCCCGCCCCACCGACCACACCAAGAATTGCACCTGGCATCCCACTGCGGAGCACAGTTTGTTTGTCTTGTTGGTTTATTGGCCTAGAGAGTTGGACACACACACAAATGCGGAGATAAATATTGGTCAATTTCTCTAAATCTGGGTCCTCACTACATATAGAACTAGAGTCTGCAGAATTCTAAATCTCGCGTGCTGCGGCACAGAACCAGTGGCCTTCCGACTCCACCATCGCCCTTCTTCCCAGGGAACGCGAGGAAAGGGCACAAACTGGACAAGACGATACTTTTCAAAAGATGAAATCGCAAAACCCCAAACTTCCAACATCTGAAATCCACAATATTCAAGTTCCCCGTGTCTTTTCATCATCGCCATGTTGCCACACTCTCCTTTGTTGCCCAGAACCACCAAATTCTGGAAACTTTTCCCTAAATCTTATTTTCAAAAAAAAAAAAAAAAAAAAAAAAGGAAAGAAAATGTCTACAATCTCAGTTCTCCCTAAATGGGTTTAGATTTTTGACCTGCAGAAACGAAAATTCCCTGGCTCATCCTCAACCCCTCCCCTCTCCTTCCTGTGCCTTTTGGCCTCGGCGGTTCAGGTGAAGGACATAAGGGGACTGTCATCCCGTCTGGCCCCTGCCTCCCAGGCCTTCCTCAGTCTCTCTTGTGGTTCCGCTGTGTGTGTATATATATATATAATCTGTGTGTAGATATAGATATATATATGTACTCTTTATTATGTACTTTTCCCGAAGTTTTTCTAAAGTGCCAGAAACAAGATTTGTGGGAACGTTTTAGTGATTTTTTTTTTTTTTGCATTTTTCCCTGTTTAAAAATTTTTTTTTTTCTCCCATAAAAATTGGAACTTGGTACATTCAGTAGGAAAACTCTTCACTCGGACTGTGGCCAAGACCAAGAAAAGTGCAAAGAGACAGAGGAGTAGTGAAGGAGCGACACCCCTCCATGGTTAACATTCAGGGGGCCTGGCAAAAAACCTCCCCCTTTGTGTAGTCTGGGAGGGAAAGAGGAGGCAGGAGGCTGCTCCTGGCCCTTCCCCCAAGTTCACCTCCCTCTAAAAGCCATGATCTTGCCCTTTCAACATGTTTTGAGAGGGCAGCCATCTTGGCCCCAGAAAACAGTAGCTGGGGAAAAGGCTGCCATCTTGGTGATGGCAACTTCCCCCCTTTCTAAAACCGCACTCCTCTGATTCCCATTTTTCAAATTCGCTCCCCAGAACTGGCTCTCCCCCTGTGAGCTGGGTTTTTGGGGCGAGGTGGGTTAGATAGGAAATGCTCATCCAATCACAGAGTGGGGAGGCCGTGTTATCAGAGAGTTAGGAGCAAACGTTTCTCCAACAACCCACTGGAAGGAAACGTAGGGACCCTGACCAGGGTTAACTAGTGCAAATTAGGGATTAGGGACTATGTAAGGTCCCTGCACCCCATCCTAGGCTGGGGATCTTTGGGTGTGGGGAACTGAATCAAAGATGGGGTATAAGGTGCTATTTTGGAGGGAAAATTGGTGGGGATACCCCAAAGCCCACCAAGGGAATAGTATGGTCTCCCCAAAACCATCTGGAGTGATTGGTGAAGGAAGTGGTACTGGGGAAGATGGGGGTAAAGGTAAGGATGGCAGGTCATGTGCAAATCTTGAGCTTACCGGCCCATCCAACCCCCATTATTTTTCTGGCTATTTGGTCTAGTCTGGGAGAAACCATCAGGAAGGAAAAAGAAAAAAGAAAAGAAAAAAAAACACAGGGAAAAAGTAGATTCCCTTCCCCATCCCATATGGAGGTCCTCCCTCCTAGCCCCCAAATCTGGTTTAGCCCAGAAGAGGCCATATGTAGAGGCAGAGAGAGATGTGAGCTACTCATCTTCTTTGCCTTGGAAGAATCTGGGCCTCACTGGATTTGGGGGTCAAGAGAGAACCAAGATTGGTGCTGCCCTGGGCTGGGAAAGAAACAGATGGGTAGCCCTCCTCCCCGACACCTCCTTGCCCTGGCCCGGAAGAGGCCATCTCCAGAGTCTGGGAGTCTGAGGAGGAACATGGAAGATCCAAAGGCGTGGAAGCCAAGGAAGGCATGGCATCTGAACGTGAAGGAAAAGGGGACACAGAAATCCACCGTCGGAAGAATAGAATCCAAAGCCAAGCTCCCCTGTGGGTGGGTGTCAGGTATCACAATGGTCTGGTCCAGGCCCTGGGCCAGGAATGGAATGTGCTAGGAAGCATCTGGGCAGGGCTGAGAGAAAGCTTCAGGAGGGAGGGTCGTTAGGTCGGAGAGATGGTTTCCCCCTCGGTATTCGAATCAGGGGGCGGATCAGACATTCAGAGCTGGTGGGGCCATGAGTAGAGATTCATGTAAGTGTATTGCTCAGCTGCCCCAAGGGCTGGCCAAGGGGATGGGAGCTGGCCCTGCCCCTCACGGAGGTCATTCCCTGGAGGAGAACTGAGAGGGGGACCACCGAAGATCCCTTCCCAGGAGAGAGGAAAACTACAGTCTCACACAAAGCAGCCTGACTCCTGAGCGCCAGGGGCCCCAAGTCCCTGCACAGCGTGTGGAGGGGCTCCCGGGGGCCGAGGAGGCCGGGGAGCTGGTAGTGGCAGAGGGTTCAGGGAGGGTGGCATCTGGTGAAAGGGGAAATCCGGGCCCCGAGCTCACCCCACATCTCCCTTCTGGGTTCCTTCAATGCCTGCCCATTCCCCTTCTCCCTTAGGGGGGGCTGGTGGAGGAAGAGTCGGGGGAGGCGGCGTTGGGGGCGCGGGGGGTACTGCTTGAGGATTGACTGCGTAGCCGAAGACCCCCGGCAGGAAAGGAAGGGCCCCCCCGCCCTTCTCATCAGGTAGGACCATGTTAAGAGCCACGGGGAGGGCAGCCAAGTTGCCGAAGTTGTAAGGGTAGGCGGCCAGGAGCTGGGGGCCATAGACCAGGGGGTAGGGCTCGGGGTAGAAGGTGACTTTGGCAGCTCCTAGCCCTTCCATTCGGTCCCCCTCCCCAGCCCCCACTGGCCCCTCACTGCCAGCCTTTCCCCTACCACCACCCGGCTCCCGGCCGCTTCCAATCAGAGCCAGCGGGAACTCCTGCACAGGGGGGTATGCGTAGGCGCCCCCTCCTGCCACCACGGGGAGCTCCTCGCCCCCTGAGATGACCGGGTCCTGGACGGAGGCGGCCTCGGCAGCTTCCTCTGCGGCAGCACCCCCGCCCCCCGCCTCCCCGCTGGACGAGGAGACCTGCATCTCCTGGGGGGCCTCCTCCTTGACATCCCCCGGTCGGGCGCCAGTGCTGCCCTTGGAGTAGGCGATGACAGGCGTGGGGGTGCCCCCAGGCCTCTCGGCAGCGTGCCTCTGGCCGTGGCGGCTCAGGGCGGCGGCCGTCTTGCACACCTTGGCGCAGTGAGGGCAGGCAAAGCGGGTGGAAGACCTCCGGCCGGCCCGGGAGCTGTGGGAGCCCCCGCCGTGGGCCTCCTGGTGCTTCCGCAGCTTCCTCTGGGTGGCAAAGGTCTGGGCACAGTCTCCGCAGCGGTGCCTCCGCTCGCCGCAGGCGCGCCCTCCGGGGCCCTCGGCCCCCGGGCTGCCCTCCCAGCTCCTGGGCTCCGGCTTCTGTCTCCAGCGAGGCGGCCTGCGGCCTCTGGGCGCGCCGCCGCCCCCGCTGCCGCCCGCGCCTGCCGCACCAGCCTTGCGCTTGGGCTTGTACGAGTAGTAGGGCCTCCAGAGTTGGTCCTCCCCACCAGCCTTCGATTCCTCCTCCTCCTCGTCCTCGTCCTCCTCTTCATCCTCCTCCTCACTCTCCTCCACGTCCTCGGTGCTCAGTTCCCCGGGGCGCAGGTCAGTTTCTGAGATGCGGCGTTTGACGATGGCCTCCTCGCCGATTCGCACAGTGATCTGACACAGCGGCGGTGGCACCTGTGGCTGAGGACCGCGGCCAGGCCCTGCGGGAGGACCCCCGTCCCCGCCACTCCCGCCCGCTGGCTTGGCCATGTAGGTCAGAGTCCTCCCGGCCCGCAGGCTGCGGCCTTTGGCCTCCTCCGCGGCCGCGGCAGGCCCTGCGGGCGTGGCGGGGCTGCCCGCTGTGGCGGGGCTGCTCGGTGTGGGTGTAGGCACTGGGGGAGGAGGTGGGTACTCGCGCTTTTTGGGGGGCCTCGGGGGAGCAGTGTAAGTGATGACCGAGGCGGCTTGGGCCCCACCTGTGTTGGCCAGCCCACCCCCTGTTCCGCCACTACTGCTGCCCCCATGAACGATGACAGAGGGAGCCGGGTGGGCGAAAGTGATGACGGAGGGTGGGGGGCCAGGCTCCGGGGCGGGCGGGGGCCCAGGCGGTGGGCTGGCTGGCATTGCTGCAGGGGCCGGTGTGTTGAGGCTTGGAGAGAGAGGGGCCTCGGGGGCTCCCTGGCTGTAGGTCTTATAGGGTCGCTTGGCTGCCCGCATGGGGAGCAGGCGGTACAGCTTGAGGGTGTTGAGCTTGGGCTTGTAGCCTCCGTTGGGGGTCTTCTCACTGGCCAGGAGGCCTGGGCTAATACCGTGGAAGGCTCGCTGGTGGGTCTTCAGGTTATAGTAAGTGACAAAGGTTTCCCAGCAGAAGATGCACTGGTACCTGGGCCGGGCACAGGAGACAGGGTGGGGCAGAGCCCGTTGAGTCCGGAGCCCTGAAGCCAGGGCCTCAGCTGCCCCTAACCTCCACCGCCCGCCACTCGGACCTGGAACTCCCTCAGCCACTGCCCACCCTGCCAGCCTAGGGAGGGACCTCAATCTTACCTAGCTCAGTGTCCCCACCCCCAGCTGTTCCGTCTGTGACCTGGGAATAATCACACACCTCGCCTAATTCACCAGGCCTTCTTTTAAGCTCAAATGGCAGGGGAAATGTCTTATGAACAGGGACACGCATGGAAATACATATTATAATGGCTGATGGGCATAGTCTTTTCCCGGGAGGGTAACTTCTATCCTTCCTCCTGGGTCTTCGTAGCACCAGCCGGCCGTGGCCCCTAGAGGCGCTACTAAGGATCAGCAGGAGGAGCTGGGGCGGAAAGGAGGCAGATGGGTGAGGGAGGAAGAGCAGGTGCGCGGGCCGCGTGCGCAGGAGGCTCAGGATGAGCTCCTAGGCTCCGTGCTCCGCCCGCTCCCTCCCTGGTCCGCGTGGTGCCCGAGTGCTGACCGCTGGCTCACTGCCCCCCCCCTGCCCGGCCCCCCGACCCCCCGGCCGCTCACCTGCGCTCCCCGGTGTGCCACACCTCGTGCTTGGTGCGGTACTCGGCCAGCGCGAACACCTTCTCGCAGTAGCGGCACGGGTACTTCCTCCGCCACGAGTGCACGTTGCTGTGCCGCTTGAGGCTGGACAGCGTCACGTAGGAGCGCTCGCAGGCGGCGCACACGTACAGCACGTGGCCGCCCACCACCTTCACCACGTGCTCGGGGCCCCCCCGGAAGCCCACCGCGGGCGGCAGGGCGGCGGCGTCCATGCCCGCGGGGCCGCTGGGGCCCGAGCCCCCGGCGCCCGGCCCCGCGGAGCCCCTGGCGCCGGCGCCCCGGCGGCACTGCGCCTCGTGGGTGTGCAGCCTCTTGGGGTGGATGAAGCTCTTCCCGCAGCGGGGGCAGGGCAGGGGCTGCCGGGACAGGGCGGGCTGCGAGTCCGGGGCCTGGGCCTCCGCCCTGTCGCTCTCCCACTCCCCGGCCGGCCCCGGCCCAAAGCGGTCCTCGTCGGGCGGCGAGGGGGCCGAGGGGGCCGGGGCCGGCGGTGCCCAGGCATCGCCTCCCTCCCCCAGGCCTTGGAGGCGGGAGATGCCCAGGCGCCGGCCCAGGGCCCCGATCTCGGCCACGGCGGCCCCATCCCCTCCGCCGTCGGGGAGCGCCAGGCGGGCGCTGTAGATGAAGTTGAGGACGTCCGAGAAGGCAGCTGCTGGGACGCCCGGCAGCTCGAGGACCCTGGGCGGGGAGGAAGCGGGGGACGCAGCCGGAGGTGGAGAAGAGGAGGAGGAGGAGGAGGAAGAGGAGGAGGCAGCTGTGGTGGTGGCAGGGGTAGGGGCTGAGCCCCCGATAGCTGGCGGGAGGGGCAGTGGAGCTGAAGCCAGCAGGGCCTCTCGGAAGAAGGGGCTGGAGGCAGCCAGGACGCTGCGGTGGGCAGGAAACTTGGTGTCCCCGGCTATGAGGGTGACATCGCAGAAGAGGCCGCGGAGCCGCTGTTCATTGAGCTGGCGCAGGACCGCGGGGGCATGGGATGGGTCCGTCACCTCTGCTGGGGGGGGCATGGCACCAGCCTAGACAGAGGAGAAGAAGTCAGGGGAGCATCTAGAGGCGGGGCAGAGGGCAGGGAGGTGAGCTGAGGTGGGGGTGCGGGGTCCGAGACCAGTGGAGGGCTGACTAGCTTCTGACCACATAAGTCAGGGGTAACCTCAGCCGCCCACGTCTGGCTGGCATCCAGCACCAGTATGTCCAATACCGGGGGCTGGAAGACACCAGGGATACTCAGGCCCGGATGAAGGTCAAAGGTTAAAGCCTCCAAAGTCACAGGCTAGGAAGACAAGCACCAGACACCTCTATGCCACTGGCCTGGCGGCCATTTCATAGGACTCGCAAGACTAGACAAAATGGCTGGCCCGCTGCCTGGGGTCCAAGTGTTCCCAGCTGCAGACGTCTCACCGCCTCACCTGACAGCACAGCCAACATGGAGCAGAATGAGGGTGGCTCAGCAGGTCCCTCCGGCCGGGCCTCTTCCCTCTGTGAAGGAGCAAACCGCGTGCTCAGTAGGCGGCCTGGAGCGGGAGGGCCCCGGGCGCTGGGGGGTGGGAGAGTGCTCAGGCTGCTCTGCAGACCCTGACCCGCCCCGGGCCTCGGTTAGCTGTTTGCTTAGCCACCTCCCAGGGGACCCGGGAGGTCACGCAGAGTATCGCAGCCTCGATCTGCTGGCCCCATCAGTGCAGGAACAAGAGAGTTTGCATATTCCCAGTTCAAAACATTCCGCAGCTCACTGCCTGCTGGATCCCTCTCCAGTCCCTCTGGCCCAATCTTAAAGCTCAGAGGAAAGCAAACATTTGCATATTGTCTTTTTTTATAACGGTTTCATTTACATATCAAAATAGAATTGCTTGAGACGTTTTATTGGACCAAGCGGCTAGATATTCAAATTAGGAAAGGGCCTCCTCTCTCAGGCGCCAGCCCCGTTGGTCTTGGAGGGGTTTCTGGCCCAGGAGCCAGAGGACCACCAGAGACCACAATTCACACACGAGTGCCCAGCTCGCTCCAGTCTCTGGAGGGCACAGGAAAGGCCACCAGAGCAGGGGTGAGGCCACGTGGGTCCCACCCCTTACTCTGAGGGCCTTAGGACTTTGGCTTTAAAATAGGGGTTGTGGGAGGGGACGGAACACAACTCCTGTCTCACCTCTCTCTGGGAAGCTCATCCAAAAGGAACAGTAGGCCACCCCAAGGCGAGCTGTGGCAATCACCACACAGAAGGCACGTCACAGCCGGGGCTTTGGGGCCGCATTTTTCAGTTGAAGGTCTGAGTTCAAGAGCCATACAGTGACTTAGCCAGAGTCACACAGAGCCGTACAACAGGGGACTGTTCACAGCGCCAGGCCTGTGACCTGAGGCAGAGCCTTGGGCCCCTCTCGTCTGCCCTCCATGGAGCCTGGGCGTGATCTCCTCGGAATGCCCTGGGTTACACGTTCTCTGACGTGTCCTGCATCAGGAGTTCCCCACCCAACTCACCCCACCCCATAAAAACCTTATATTCCTACTTAGTAATCATGCTATCTGGACTAAAAGGCTTTCCCTCCGTGGTCCACGTCAATTCCCCAGATACTGCCCTGACTCCTCCCCTGGAGAACAGGTGATACACAGGTGGACACACACGTTCAGCAGCTCCAATGGCCAGCCACATACCTGGCTTGGTGCTGCCCTCAGTTGCTGGGTTGCAGGTGGGTCTGGACGTAACGTGAGGCGAGCACTCCCTCCCATGACAGCCACTGGCCCACTGGGACCCTCAAGGGTCAATGCTTTACTTGCATTACCTCCTTTACTCCGTCCTCTTCCCCACCCTAAAAAGCAGCTTAGCTTCCCCATTTTATTTTTAAATATATTTTTATTGATTTTAGAGAGAGGAAGGGAGGGGGATAGATAGAAACATTGATAAGAGAAATATTGGATCAGCTGCTCCTTCACGCCCCCTACTGGGGATGGAGCCTGCAACCAGGGCATGTGCCCTGACACGGAATCCAAACGTGACCTCCTGGTTCATGGGCCAACGCTCAACCACTGAGCCACACTGGCCAGGCTAGTTTCCCCATTTTTAAGTGAACAACTGAGACTCAGAGGTGCTAGGTAGCTGACTCAAGAATATATGAGCAGTTAGCGGGGGCTGGCACCTGATCCCAGGAGGTTTGGCTCCAAAGCCCATGTCCTTGAGTACACCAAATCACAGTGAAGGGCTTGTTTACAGATGTGAGCTATGATATTCCGATATAATAGGAATATATATATATTTGGTCTTCATCTCCATGACAGAGAACCTCTAAAACTTGAAATTTCCTGAGTGGTGAGAGCATTAGGAGCATCTTTTGTTCTAATGGTTGGTCTTTTATTCTGCTTCCTGACACCACGCTCCTAAGTCCGTGGGGTTTCCTGGGGTATAGGAGCATTTTTTTTTTTTTTTTTTTTGTTCTAATGAGGTGGCCACTGGTAGACTCCTGGATAGGGGCTGGTCACCAGAAAGACCACGCCACGGTAGAAGCCTGGGCCTTTCAGTCCCACCCACCCCCAGCGTCCAGGGAGTGGAGACCGAGTTAATGATCAATCATGCCTACGTGATGACGGCTCCATAAAAATTCCTTCACCACAGCGTCAATAGAGCTCCCAGGCTGGCAAACACATCCGCCTGCTGGGAAGATGGCGCATCCCAGCTCTTCGGAGACAGTTCTGCTCCTTGCGCAAGCCCCTTCCAGACTTGTCCTGCACCTCTCCACATTGCCTGTTCGTCTCTGCTAGCGTATGCTTCGTTACATAACACGTGAACTAAGTCTTTCCCTCCGTTCTGTGAGCCATTCTAGCAAGTGCCCAAATCTGAGGAAGGGGCCGTGGTAAACCCCAATTTATAGCCGCTCAGTCAAAAGTACAGGAAGCCTGGATTTGCAACTGGCATCTGGAGTGGGGGGCTTCCTGATGGGACTGAGCCTTCCCGGTGGCACGTGACACTGCTTCCAGGTAGCTGGTGTCACAGCGAATTGTAGGACACCTGGCTAGCGTCAGGATTGGTCGGCGAGGGGGACACCCACACCCTTGATGTCAGAGTGTTGTGAGTCGAGTACAGACAAATAGTTGTGTTCTTCCCACGGCCCCCATGTTAACATTAGAGGAGAGGCCCTTCCTCCAGGAAGTCGCAGCCCTGCACAGCCAGCAAAGCGGAGGCTCCACTCCAGCCCCCGCTCTCCTGGCCGGGCCGGCCACCTGCGCCACCCGCTCCACCCGCAGGCCGCTGCCCGCCGAGGCGTGGCGCCCGCTGAGGCGTGCTGTGTTGGCGTGGACAAGGCCTACGGCGGCTTCTTAGAACCAGAGGAGTCCAAGGCCGGCCCGGCCCTTGGAGATCACCTAGGATGGCCGGCGGTCGCCAACCTTTCGGACCTCACCGGTTGGCGACCGCTGACCGAGAATCGTCATGATCATGGTACGTGCTTGTAGCTGCCATTTGTGAAGTACTTATGCTGTACCGAGTACGGAGCTAAGCATTTTATCCATCGCACTGCAACACTCAAAAAGGACCATCGTGAGGCAGGGGCTTCCGTCAACCCTTCTGTACAGACGAGGAAACTGAGGCTTTTGACACTCTACCCTCTTCCCTGTCAGGTGGAGAGGACACAGTGGCAGTGTGAACTGCCCCGGCCTCACTGCTAACCGAATAGTCTGAACCCAGCTCTGCCGAGTTCAACTGCCCCAGAGGCTTATGGGAGCTGGAGAACTCGCTGTCTGACTCTGGGCAAGTTACCTAACCTCCTGGACCTGTGTCCCTGTCTGTGAGGAGTGAAAAGTCCCCTCCTCGTGTGGTTGCTGTGAAGAATGAGTGCGCGGGTAACTGGCAGCACCCAGAGGCGCACCCGGCACAGTAAATGCTCAGGGCGCACTCACTCTTACCACCATCCTAGAACTCAGTCCCAGAAAAGGATGCGGCGAGTGGGGAAAAGCAGCAGAATCAGGCTTCACGGCAGGTCTGGTGGCTCTGTGGCGTTCAGTTTGTTTGTCCTCACTGCTTCTCGACTCCTGACTGGCTGTGTGGCCTCAGAGGTGAGCCCGAGGTGGGATTCGGGCACTGCCACCAGGCACACTCCACCTGCTGCTGCCCCCTCTGCCGGGGTGTTTCCTCAGCCTCCTGCCTGTGTGCCCCTCCTTTAAGTCTGGGCTCAAAATCACCCCTACCCCCCCCTCCCCGCCCCCCCAGGCCTCCCCGGGCCACCCCGTCTCCCCAAACCTCCTGTCAGTTATTTTTCTCTTTGACACTTAGGAAAACATATTATTCATTTATCTCTAGACTGTAACCTCCAAGGGAGGAAGAGGGGTTTTTGTGTGTGTGTGTTTTTTTTTAAAGTTTATTGGTTTTTAGAGAGAGAGGAGAGAAAGATTGGTGTGAGAACGTGAAACGTCGGTCAGCTGCCTCCTGCATGTCCCCCACCAGGGACCAAGTCCGAAACCTGGGCACGTGCCCCGACCGGAAATAGAACTGGCAACCTTTTGGTGTATGGGACTACGCCCCACCCACTGAGCCACACTGGCCAGGGAGGGAAGAAGGGAGGGAGGGAGGGAGGGAGGGAGGGAGGGAGGATTTTTGTCTGCCTTGTCCATTGCTAGCCTCGGTGCTTAGAACAGTGTCTGATACATAATGGGAGGTTTTTAAAAATTTGGTGGATGCATGAAACTGTCTTCTTCAAAGTCTGCCTGCAGTCTGTCCACCCTTGGGGAGGAAGTCCTCTTCAGAGCAGGACTGAGCTGGTCAGGAGCTGGGACGGGGCGTGTAACTGGACGGCTCCTGGGCGCTCACACCTCACTGACGTGCCCCCAGGGCGTCCCATGCACTGCTCCTTTCATGATCTCCCCCGGCGACCACCCAAAGTGGGTATGTGTATTACCCCAATGTTACAAATAAGGAAACGGAAGCTCACAGAGGTGGAGATGCCTTGTTCAAGGTCACACGGCTTGTGAGGAGCAGAGCAAAATTCAAACCCAGGCCTGTGTGAGTCCAGGTGCTGAGTCTTGCCCTCTGCCACACTGCCGGCCCTGCCCGGAAGGGCCCATGCCAGCGGGCGGGTTGCAGAATCGCCACCCAAGGTCTCACGTGCTAAACGCTCACAGTGCCGTGTCCGGCTCTGTCCTCTGCCTCGCTCCCCACACTCAGCGGCCCCCTCGGCTGGGCAAACCCGCAGCCCTGCTGGGAGAGGCCTGGGAGGCCTTCCCTCCAGCCACCCCTGGCCCCCAAATTAGCTCGGGGCCTTGTCAACACTCACATGGTCCAAGGTCACGGGCTCCCAGCTGCTCCCCTGCCTCCAGGCTTTCCGCTCACTGGAGGTCAGCCTCCCTGGTGGCATCGCTCCTGGTCTCGGACCCTTCCCTGGTCCCGCTCCCTCTAGAACAAAGCGCCCGCTCCTCAGCCAGGCACTCGGGGCTCTGGTTCCAATCTTCCTGTCGAGCCTGTGCTGGTCTCCCTTACAGCCTCACAGCCTCGGCACACCCTGGACCTCCACTCGTTTGCCTGCGCTGGTCCTCCTGTCGGAAATGCAGCCTTTCCCCCACCTCTTCTCCAATGCCCTGCAAAATATTAAGATCGAACTCAAATGCCACCTCCCTCGTGGCCCTCCCTGACCGCAGGACGACGAGCTCTCCCTCACCGGCTCCTCGTCTTTCTGCCTCGATGGCCAGCACCCCGCAGCAGATATGAGCTCACCCCCACGCCGGGCCTCCCTGAGCTACTGAGCACATGGGCCTTCTGAAATGGATTGGTGGGGGTGATATGGAAATTGGGGAGCAGTGTGTGCACAGAGGAGCCCACAGAAAACCCTAGAAGGGCAGCCGAAAGCAGCGCGGGAGCGCGCAGGCCCCGGAACCCGGCTGCCTGCGTTCAAACCAGCCTTCCCTCTTGCCAGCTCAGTGACGAACTGCTTCTCGGGGCCTCGGCGGTCTCCTCTGGAAAGGAGAGGCAATGAGAGTGCCTACCTCCACGGGCACTGCGCAGACTAGAGGAGTGATGGCAGGTGACGCCGAGAACAGCGCCTGGGACACCGGAAGTGCTAACTAAGTGCTCACTGCGGTCACCATCAGCCAGCCCCGCGGGGCTCCGAGGGCTGAGGGCTGACCGGCGCCGGCTCAGGCAGTCTCCGAACTGGAGCTTCCGTCCTGGCACCTCTCCCTCACGCTGCTCGCTCACGACCCGTCAGTCCCATTTTACAGACCGGGAGCCGAGGCTCACGCAGGGGGGTGCCAGTGAAGAAGCAGGAGGGCCGGAACCCCTCAGTTCTCGTCTAGACCCCCTTCCCCTCCACCGGGTAGGGGTGCACCTGTCGTGCAGGCCTCAACCAGCACCCAGCACCCAGCACCCCCTCCGTGCAGCAGGCCCAGCCATCGCGCCTTCCTGCCGCTCCCCATGCATAGCCACCCTGCAGAGCAGGCGAGACGCAGTGCCCAGCGGTGTGCACACACTTGGAACACACACACCATTCCCCCCTGCACACACACACACACACACACACACACCCCTGCAGAAGGGCCCGGGCCCCGAAGGTGAGGAAACCTGTGCTGAGGAATCTGCCTCGTGAGCGAATTCAGACCCTTTCACGGTCACAGGAGCTGCCCCGTGTGCGTCACAGGCTCAGAGGAGATGGAAACGCAGAGATACCCGCGAGGGGGGGCCGAGAGAGGGTGAAGCAAGAGGCGGAGGCTGAAAACTTCGTGTTTCTTTTTTCCATCTCAGTGACAAGAGTCACACCCGACCTTTACGTAAACATGGCCAGGGAGCCACTCTGGCCGGCTCGGGAGCCGCCGGGCCTCTCCTCCCGTGACCCTGGCACGCTGGGCAGGCCAGCGGGAGGCAAGCAAGCGCTCAGACCCCGCACAGAGCCGAGCGGGGCCACCCGGACGGCACCCGAGCGCCCTGCCCGCTGCCCTTGCCCTGCCCCGTGTTTATCTCCCTGCCCTCTCCCTGCACAGCCCCACAAGGCCGCGCACACACGCGAGGGGCCGGCACGCACACACGGCTGCGGCTGATCTCTCGACGCCGAGGCCCACATGCCCTTGTCACGCCACCTCCCTCCCTCCCCACGAGTGTGTTCTAAGCAGCTCGCCTCCAGGCCCAAAGCAGGGGTAGGCTCCCCACAAACAATGTCACAAAAGGATCCCTCCGAGACCGTGGCGCACACACAACCTGCCCCTCGCTAGGCTGCCCCCGAGCCCGTACACACACCCTGCCCGGCCCACCCGAGTCCCTCCCGTCAGCCAGTCCCCGAGACACACCCTAGGGCTCCCCGGTCCCTCGGGAGAGGTGGCACCTGAGTTCCGGACTGCGCCACCTCCCCAGGCAACATGCCCGTCACACAGACACAGGACCCGGCCGTCCGGCGGGGCCGTCCCCACCAAGCAGCACCGAGACAGACGGGCCACACCTCAGCAGCACAGAACCAGGGCCCGGAAGGGACACCTTCCCATTCAAAGGTAAACAACCGCCCCCCCAAACAGGCACATTCAGCCTGAGCTCCTCCGGTGCCGCCCGGAGCCCTGACACCAGCTCGCTGTGCAGAAAACAACAGTTCGCAAACAGTTCCTATGTGCAGGGGGGGCGGCAGAAAAACACTTGCTGCTTTTTAAAAAACCCTGCCTCAAGCCCCACGTCCAGCAAACTCCGCACGTACCCTGCCCTGCTGGGAATGTGGACCTGTCACCCGAAGCCACGGGGCCACGGGCTGTAATTCTGCCCCGCAACACCGGACACCCCGCCGCCACCTGGCTTTCGGTCCCCGCGGCCCCGGAGGGCCCTACCCGGACCCCTTGGCTGCCGGGCCGGCAAACAGCGGCGCGCGGGGGGGGGGTTTACCTGGCCCCACAGCACGCAGGAGACACGCAACCTCCGGGTCTCACGGCCACAACCCTGCCCCGACGGCGCGGCGGCCCCGGGCGCCCGCGGGTCCCGCGCCCCCCGCGCCCCCCAACTCCGGGGCGCGCACCGGCCACCCCTCCCCCGCTCCGCCCGGCTCCTGCGCCATCGCCCTCCCGGCCGCGAGCCGCGCCGGCCGGGGCTCACACCCGCCCAACCCTACCCCCAACCTGCCCGGGAGGGGCGGGGAGCGGGGGGGGGGCGTTCGGCTGCAGGGTTAACCTCTCAAACGGGGAGCGGGGCGCCCCTTCCCCGGCCCCCCCCCCCCGCGCGATCGCGCCTCCCCTCCCGGCCGCCGCGGGGTCGGACGCCGAGCCGCCCCCCTCCCCGCGCCGCGCGCGCCTGGGGGCGGGGCCAGCCCCGGCCCCCGACCCCGAGCCCCCGGGTCAGCCCCGAAGGGTGGCGGCCGGGCGCGGGGCGCAGCCCTGGCCCCCGCGGCACCGGGCGGCGGGGAGGGGGCCCGGCCGTGGGCTCCGGCCCGCCTGGCCCTGCCCGGCTCGCCCGGGGCCCACCTGACTGCGATGGCGCCGCGTCCGCCAGGCCCGGCTCATCACCGTGGCGGCCCCCGGCCGCTCCTGCGTCGCCCGCCTCCGGCTCCGGCTCCGGCTCCGGCCCCGGCCCCCCCAGCGCCCGGCCCCGGCCCGGCCCCGCAGCCGCCGCCGCCGCTGACATCATCGGCTCCCCCCCCACCCGGTCCTACCCCCACCCCCACCCCCGGAAACAGTCCCCCCCAGCGCCGCCGCCGCCGCCGAGAGCAGAGGAGAGCAGAGCAGGCCGGCGCCGCGCGGCCGCCCGACACAGGCTCCGGGCCGGGCGGGGGCCGGGCGCCCTGCGGCCTGGCCCGAGCGATCCCCTCCCCGGGAGCGGCGGCTTCGGCTGGGCCGCCGGCCGCTGGGCACCCACCGGGGCGCGGGCCGGGCCGCGGCACCCCGCAGGATCGCACGACCACCCACTCCCTAGGAAGGGAGAGCCCTCTCCCCCTCCCCCAACACACACACACACACACACACACACACACACACACACACACACACACTGCCCTCCGCCCGGCGCTGCACACCGCCCAGCGAGCACAGCCTGTGAGGGCGCAGACCCACAACATGGCAGGCCCGGCTGGAAATCGGGCCTCTGTGGGACCCGCAGACCCAGGTTCAACACACACACACACACACACACACACACACACACACACACACACACCCTCCCCAGGAGTGCAGGGAACCCCCACCAGGCCGAGGCCCAGGAATGCCCGGCCGCTCAGAGCAGGCACGTAGGTGACTACCGGCGCAGATGAGCAGGCAGCTAGGTGTTTTGTCCACCAGAGGAATCTCCAGTTCTATGGACTTGTCCGTAATGCAGAGGCCTGTGTGGGCCTCCTGGGACAGCACCACCGCACCACCAAAACACACAGAAGCAGCACATTCCTGACACTCCAGAGGGACGGCCCAAGGCTCCTTCCTGGCGTTCAAAAATGCAAAACGCGGGAGGCTGAGGAACCGGCCACCCTCGGAGCTCCTTTCTGAACAAGGTGAGACATCTCACGTTCATGTAAAGCCAAAGACGTCTCCTCACAGAGCTAGTCTTAAAGAGGAAAGAGGGAAAAAAAAAAAAAAAAAGAACCAGAAGAACTTTGGAATCATAGAGGCAGAGATGTAAAGCAAGCAGAGTTGGACACAAAGAGAGAATAGGCCCACCCCCATCTCAGGGAGGTTCCAGGGAGGAACCTCCCACCCACCCTCAGCAAGATTCCGGGGAAGAACCCCTCCCCCGTGGAATCAGGTCACAATGGCTGGAGCTCTGAAGGGTCCCAGGGGCCCTGAGCTGGGAGGAGTGGAGGAAGTCGAGGAAAGATGGTGAGTGTGGGGGGCCAGGGGCCACAGCCTCCTTCCTTAGGACTCGGGGCTGCTCTCTTCCCCCTCCTCCCCCAGCACTGCCAGCTGTCCTAGAGAAGGAGCAAATGAAATTCACCACGGCCTACCCAGCTGTCCCTGGAACCTGTGACATCACATCAACACATAGCATCAGAGGCCACCTCCTCTTCCTCATTCCAGCTTCTTTTCCTCCTCCCAGAGGCGCAGTTCTCCCGGACTACGCACTCCCCGCTTCCTGCCCTGTCGCCACACTGTGCTTCCTCTTCCATCTCTCAGGCCCTCTCTAGCTCCCGCGTTTCTCTACGGTCGCACAGGGTCCTAGACCCCAGCCTGACTCAGTTCGCCCTGTCTCAGTCCCCTGGACTATGGCTGCCCTAATGCCGGAGCTCTTTTCTCCCTAACAAGCTGGCACTCGCCCCTCCTTCAACCCGCCAACTTCACCACGCCTGTCATCATGGCTGGCCCTCCACTCCGCCCCAGCCTCCCCTGGCACCTGCACTGTCACCAAGCGTCTGTGTGTGGCCCTGCTGGGCGGGGGCCTGCCCTGCCCGCTGGTTCCGTGGGCCCCTTCTCCCAGGCGTCTCACCAGATCCCCCACGTATCCTTCTGGAGCTGCTGCTCTGTTCAGGCCTCCTCCACATCCCCTGTGCCTTGCCCCTGCCCGCACACCCCCACTCTCTTCAGCCTTGGATGTGTCTCCAGGGCAGTCCAGGTGATGCCTGCTGAAAACACCGTCCTCGTTCACAAACGTTCTTTTTCTCTTCTTTTTTAAAATGTATTTTATTGATTTTTTTTTTTTTTTTTTTTTTTTACAGAGAGGAAGGGAGAGGATATAGAGAATTCAAATCATCAATGAGAGAGAAACATCAATCAGCCGCCCCCTACACACTCCCCACTGGGGATGTGGCCACAACCAAGGCACATGCCCTTGACCGGAACTGAATCTGGGACCCTTGAGTCCACAGGCCGACACTCTGTCCACTGAGCCAGACCGGTTAGGGCACAAAAGTTCTTCCATCATCTGCTCTGTTCTTTTCGCCCTGTGTCTGGAGAGCCAGGGCCTCAGTCACTGGGACTGGCACGGCCTGTTGGGCAGCACCGTGGGACTGTCATCGCGGTGGGCCCTGGGCTGGGGATGATACTACAGAAGCGGGTGAAGGCCTCTACACGGCTCTGAGCCATGCGCTCGCTCTTCTGGGCGGCCTGGCACGATCGCTGGGGCTTCCCCTCCTGCCTCCCAGCAGTGGCCTTCCTGTTTGGCTTGATGGGTCTTGTGGGCCGTGTACCAGGCCTTTGTCCTGTCCCCTGCTGCCCACGGATCCTCTGAGATGGAGCTGTGCGAGGGCAGTGGTGACCCTTGCTCTGGTTGCCTGTGTGTGTGTGAGCTATTCGGTCACCTGGGCCCGCCTTGCCGTGGTGTGCACTATCCTGTACTCTGAGGAGGTGGCGGAACACCCCTCCCCTCCCCCCGTGCGGCAGTAGTATGTGCTCCATGAGACTATGGCACCTTCTCTTTTATTTTCTATTTATCTATTGAATTTATTATTTTTAAATATGTTTTTTATTGATTTCAGAGATAGGAAGGGTAAGGGAAGAGACAGAAACATCAATGATGAGAGAAGCATCAACAGGCTGCCTCCAGAACACCCCCTACTGGGGACTGAGCCTGAAACCTGGGTATGTGCCCTGCCCAGAAATTTTTAAAATATTTTTTTAGTGATTTCAGAGAGGAAGGGAGAGGGAGAAAGGGAGAAAGGAAAAGAGAGAGAGAGAGGAAAAGAAAGAGAGAGAGAGAGAGCATCAATGATGAGATGGGGTGGGAGGGGGGAGGTAAGGGCAAATAGAGACTGGAATAAAAAGATGGGAGAACAAGTGACTGGAAAAGAACTGTGTGGGACAGGGGTAGACCTTGGAGTGGAGGGGAACAGGGACTGGTGGAAAGGGACTGCCTGGAAGGTCTGGAACAGGCCCGGGGACCAAGCGATGTGGGACTGAGGCTGGGGCTAGGGTCCGAGGATAATAAGAAATACCGTCCAAGGAGCAGATGAAAGGAGCCGGCAGGCCATGAGCCACGGGGAGCTCCGCACCTCAGCACAGGGACAAGGCCGTGGGCTGGGGTGTGTGGCGCTTTCAGGCAAACAGCAAGCAGCTGCGCTGGGGGAAGGGAGTCTGCCTTTTCTCCTCCAGTGAGATTTCCCTTCCCAGCGGTGTGTCCCCCTCCCTCCCCGGCCAATTTGGGGTGGTGACGTGACATTGACATCAAACAAGGATCACTGTGAATGTGGCTGTACAGTTTGTGTCGTCGCTGCTTCGGAAGGACGGTGGAAGCCCCCCTCCCCCACCTTTTTTTTTTTTCTGAAATATTCTAGAAGGGAGAGGATTCCCTAACGTTCAGATGCTTAGATTCTGAACCCCCCAGGGCTTGTGTCCCGCCCATGGCTAATCTGCTTTTCCTGGACTGTCTGGGTCCGCGTCTCCCTCCGGGACGGCGGCCGGCTCTTCCGGACAGGCCGCGGCTGAGGCCTGAGCCGCTCCGGCCGGGATCCCGCTCTAGGGCTCCGCACGGGGTGCCTCCGAGAGCGCCCAGAAGATGCCCACCCGTCCCAGGAGGCCTCTCGGCAAATAGCGACTTCCGGACAAACAATCGGCCTTGCCATCTTGATTTATCATACATATTCAGCACGGTTACTGCATATTCATGACCAGGGACCGCCCCAGCCCTACCCCCTCCGGGAGCCCCGGCCGGCCCCGCCTTCTTCATTACCCATTCTCGGAACAGACCATTTTCTAGCGGGCGGGGGGGCGATATTAATGGCAAACTTTTGCTGAAGATGAAAACACTCCCCAAAGTAGAATATATAAGCAGCCTACATGTACCCTCGATCCTTCAAACCTTAAACCTCAGTGCGGGAGTGAGCTTAGGGAGGCGGAGGGATTAAATTCCCCTCCCCCGCCCCCCCCGTCACTTCAAAGGTCGCTCAACCCAGGAGCCGGGAAGGGAGGAGCAACGGCCGGAGCGCGCGCCCCCGTGCGGGCCGGCGCAGACTGCCCTGTGGCGCAAGGGAGGGCGGGAAAGGAAGGGGCGGGGCTGCAGGGACGGATCTATAAAAGGCGTCATTCGGTCAGTTCTCTTCTCAGAAGCGCCGAGAGCGCGGCCGGGACGGTTGGCGAAGAAGGTGGCTCCCGGAAGGGGGAGAGACCAACTGCCGTAGCCTGTGCCGTTCCGGAGCTCCGGAGCCCGGTTAACTATTTATTCGTTACCCTTTTTCTTCTACCCGCTCTGAACCCTTTTCCTTCCCTCCCCTCCTCTTTTTTTTTAATCTCCTTTGCGGAAAACCCTCCGGAAAAAAGGCAGGAAAACTCCTTTCGCTCCTTTTTTATTTCCCCGCCTCCTTCCCTCCCCCAACCTCTCCCTCCTCCGGCCTTTTCTTCCCTACTTAGGGAAGATCCTTCCCGGCGGCCGGCCCGACGGGCTCTGAGCACTTAGGCGGAGGCGGCGCAGGCTTTTTGTAGGAAGGTTTGCGCCTGCGCAGCGCGCCGGCCTCCGCGATGCACGGGGGCGGCCCCCCCTCCGGGGACAGCGCATGCCCGCTGCGCACCATCAAGAGAGTGCAGTTCGGAGTCCTCAGCCCGGACGAGCTGGTAAGCGGGCCCGCCCTCGCGCGCCTCCCGCCGGCGCCGCGGGCGGGCGGGCGGGGTTGGACGCCGGCTGCGGAAACTTGGCGCTTCCCGCTACCTTAGGCGACAGGCAGGCGGGGGGATGGGTTAGCAACGCCCCCTAAGACAATGTGGGGTCCAGCTTCTCAGAGCTAGATTTTGTTGGGGTGTTAGCCTGGCCGCGGGGTGACCGGCACCACATCGCAGAGATCCCCCCCGACATTAAATGAAATCAGAGGAAATCAGATGAATTTTAGGGGCCCATTGCAAGTTTAGGTAAGCTGGGCTCCTGGTTTTCCCCTTCCCCTGTCTGTTAATGTTAACTGAGCACCTGCTACGTGATAGACACAATAGATGCTGGAGATAGAGAGCCGAACAAGGACAAGGGCCTGCCTTTTTTTTTTTAATTTAAAAAAATATATATTTTATTGATTTTTTTTTACAGAGAGGAAGGGAGAGGGATAGTGAGAAACATCAATGAGAAACATCCATCAGCTGCCTCCCGCGCTCACACACACACACACACCCCCCACTGAGAACGTGTCCGCAACCAAGGTACATACCCTTGACCAGAATCGAACCCTTCAAGGCTAGGGCCTGCCTTTTAGAGCACTTTCTGTGGGAAGGGTCAGGGAAAACCCACAAAATACATGCAAATGAATGGATGAACAAGATACTTTAGTTAATGGCAAGTACCGTAACTAAAGGGAAACTAATTCGATGGAAAGTCACTGAGGTGAGGTGATGGCAGGGTGGTGTCAGGGTCTAGGAAGGCCTGTCTGAGAAGATGGCATTACCTGAAAGAGAAGCAGCCGGGCATCTAGCCTGAGGGACAGGTAAACCCCGTGTGTCCCAGGGGCCAAAAGGAGGCCATTGTGGCTGGGATTCCGTGGGCCGGTAGAGCACAAGGTGGGGCAGGCCAGGTAGGATATTGTAAATCATGGGAGAGGTCTGTATTTAATTTATTTCCAAAAGGAAGCCACTGGAAAATCATAAGCAAGAGAGGAACATCAATTTTCCATTAAAAAGGAAAGCAGCTGCTCTGGTTGTCCTGTGACCAACCGGTTTGGGGGGAGTGCTAAGCATGGAAGCAAGAGAGACCAGGAGGAAGGTAGCTCTGGGAGAGAGCTGTCGGCGCCTTGGACTCCTTTAGTGAAGTGAACTGGGGGGAGCCGCTGGCTGAAGAGAATGGAGTGGAATGGCTGTATTTGTGGATGGAGACAATGTTGCCGGAGAAGGCTCACTCTGTGAAATCTGTGTCTGGAGTTAGAACCTCCTGAACTCACACCGTGCCACAGAATAAATTCTAGATGGAGTTAAGGGTGAAATCTTAAAGAAAAAGATAAAGCATTAAAAAAATATAGAAAGCTTGGAGGGGTTGATACCAGGGAGAGAAACTCTCAATAGTAATGAATTCATTATAGGTATATTTTATTGAGGGCCTACATAAAGTAAGAGCCATTTCTGCTTATCAGAGTCACAGCTAAAAATTACATATTTGCAATGTGACAGATCGGATTAGACTTATTAACATACATGGAACACTTACAAATCAGTAAGAAAAGCACACATCTATCTACTAGACAAATGATTAAAAGCTATGAATAGGCAGTTCACAGGAATAGTACAAATGGTCAATAAAAATATCCAGTTTACTATTAAGAACATGAAAATTAACATTTTTCCCCTGCTGGCAAAACTATTGTGATATAGGCATGCTTATCCCTTGTTGGCAGGAGGATAAATTGATAACCTTTTTGGAGGAGAGGGACAGTTCTGAGTAGTTTAGTGTGAGTTCTTTGGTGTAGCACCACTAGTCCTGAACATGCCCCTCCCCCTAACGTTGCCTTCAGCAAGCAAGCAGTGCTCCACTGTTCATCCAGTTGCTCAGGCCAAAAGCCTTCTTGATTCTTCTCCTCTTACAACCTCCAGTCCATCTGCCAATCCATCAATTCTGCCTTTAAAAATAAGTCGAATCCAGCCATTTATGAGCGTGCATCTCCACCTCCATGGTCTACCCACCACCTTCCCAGAGCGGACTGACTGCAGGAGCCCAGCCCGTTTCCCTACCGAGTGCAGCGCCCCGAGAGAGCCTTTCCTCCCGTCTCCCCCCCCACTGATCCTCTTCAGGGGACCCCAGCCCCTTTCCTGTGGCCTCTGGCCCTGTACGGTCTGGCCCCTGCTTGCTTCCCCATCTCCTCTCCTCTGCTCCTCTTTAACCACACTGATCTGCTTGTTTTTCCCAATGTTACAAGCTCATTCCTCCCTTAAGGATTTGTTCACTGTTCCTGGTGCTCAGACAGCATTGCCCAGACTCCCGCAGGCCTCTTCCTGTACATTACCAGTAGGTTCTCCGCCCAGAGGCCGTATCAAGGGAGCTCTTTCCTGACCGCCCTATTCAAATGATACCCTTCTGCAGTCTATAAGCAACCCATAGGCTTAAAAAAAAAAAGTATATATATGTATGTGTGTGTGTGTGTGTGTGTGTATATATATATATATATATATATATACACACACACATATTGATTTCAGAGAGGGTGGGAGAAATAGAAACAATGATGATGAGAGGGAATCACTGATCGGCTGCCTCCTGCACACACCTATTGGGGATCAAGCCCATAACCCAGGCCCGTGCCCTGATCAGGAATCAAACCGTGACCTAGTTCATGGGTTGCCGCTCAACCACCGAGTCCCGTGGCCTTATAACCCGTGGTCTTGATTTATCTTACTTCATAACCTGTCACTACCTGAGAGAATTTGTTTTTCTGTGTATATGTGTTTTTGGTTCCCTCAATAAAATGTAAATTTCATAAGAGACTGTTTTCACTCTCAGCATCTCAAATAGTGCCTGGCACATAAGGCATGTAATTAAAAAGTTTGTCAAATGAGTGAATGACATTGTTTGAAATTACAAATTTCCTAAATATTAATTTACTAATAAGAATCCTGCCGAAACTAGTTTGGCTCAGTGGAGAGAGCGTTGGCCTGCGGAGGACTGAAGGGTCCCAGGTTCGATTCCGGCCAAGGGCATGTACCTTGGTTGCGAGCACATCCCCAGTGGGGGGTGTGCATGAGGCAGCTGGTTGATTATTATCTCTTATTGATGTTTCTAACTCTCTATCCCTCTCCCTATCTGTTAAAAGTCAATAAAATATATTTTTTTTAAAAAAGGAATCCTGTTGAATAACTCAGGTTCTATTCTTACAGTAGAACAAGACCTTCCCAATAGGTTACATCCCAAACTGCTGAGGCAGCACACACACAGGTGCCCAGGGAGCGGTTTTAAGTTCTCTGGAAACAAGCACTCCTAGCACAATCTAGGGGGCACCAAAGCTTTCCAGGTGACGTCATGTCTTTGTGAAGCGTGGCTGTTAGCAGTTGCTAAATTCCGGGCAGGATCAGTGTAGAGCAAGAAACAGGGAGGTCCTGTCCAGTCTGAGTCTAGGTTTGGGAAGCGGTGCAGTGCCCAGCAGACACCATAAGTAAAGAGTGGTGGCTATTTGGGGGAAATGCTTTAATATATTAAAAATGTTATCTCTATTTAGTGTAATTTTTCAAATGGCTGTTAAGTTGGCAGGACATAAATACTTAAGCTGTTTGATCTAAGTACTTAGTAAGTGGTGTTTTTGTTTGTGTGTGTGTGTGTGTGTGTGTGTGTGTGTGTGTGTGTCTAGGGAGTGTTGTGAAAATTACTGACACACTAAGGCACTGGGCCGATAAGTTTAGCATCTGGATAAATGAAAGTGTTACTGAACAGGATGCAGACTGAGGCCCCATTTGTGAAAAACGAGAACATTTCGATTTTTAAAAAAGCCTGAAAGGCTGTTCACAAAACTTACAGGGGTCATTGCTTGCCGTTTATATAGTGCTCCTGTTGTTTTTTTAATCACCTGAAGATATGCTTTAATTGATTTGAGGGAGAGAGGAGAAAGACAGCAATAGATGTTTCTCACATTGATACTTCTCTCTCTCCCTCTCTAAAATACATTTTAAAAAGAAAGAACGAAAGAAGCATCAATCTGTTGCCTCCCATATGTACCCAGACCGGGGGGAGGGATTGAACTCATACCTGGTTATGTGTCCTGACCAGGAGTTAAACCTGTGGCCTTTCGGTGCACGGGACGACCCTCCAACCAAGCCACACTGCCAGTTTGGAGGGAGTGAGATGTCCACTTTGGGTAGGGAGGATGGGTAAGGATCCTCTCGTGGAACAGATATATTTAAGTCTTGGGGTGGGGTGTATATTGAGGTCAGGGCTCTGAGAATTGGCTGCAGGTAAAGCTGTTGTCCGCTGTTAAAAGCTGTTTGGCCCTGGCCAGTGTGGCTCCGTTGGTTGGAATGGCGTCCCCGCACACAGAGTCAGGGTCGGTTTCTAGTCAAGGTACATGCCCACAGCTCTGCTCGTGACCTGTGGCCTTGCTGTGGCTTAAGGGTTCCATTACAGTGGGGCAGCAGCCCCACGGCCACCTCACTGACTGACGGTCAGGTTCAGGTCTTGGAGACAAACATGGGAGGGGGGAAAAGGTATATGCCCAGGTTTCGGGCTCCTGGATGGGGTTCATGCAGGAGGCAACCAATCGATGTGTCTCTCATGTCAATATCTCTCTCTCTCTCTCTCTCTCTCTCTCTCTCTCTCTCCTTTCCTCTCAAAAGGAAGAAGAAAAAAAGTGTTTATATGTTGCCGAGTAAGGGGAAGGGAGCAAGGAGGTTTGAGCTAGGGTTTACGAAAAGCTTTGGGAAAGTCAGGAAATGGGTGCTTGAGTACATTCGAAGGCCTTGACTCCTATTCATTAAAAGCACCTGCCTTCCACGGAAGCATTTCCTAATTTATTGACACCCCAGCTTACTCCAAGAAGGATTTCAGACAGTAATAGCCCACACTATCTTTTAGGTACATTGGTGAATCAGAAAAGTTATCCTTGACTTCAAATTACTTACAATCTAATAAGGGATTTCCTCTACATGCAACATATTTACTGAGCCTCTGCCATGTGCTGGTCACTGTGCTAGGCGCTGAGGATGGGAAGGGTAAATGAAACATAGTCCTTGCCTTCGAGGATTACAGCCCAATGGGAGAGAAAATGTGTCAATAAGTAATTAAAAATTGGACTGAGGACCTTGCTAAGGTGTGGACAAGACTAGGAAGAGTTAGAGAGGTGACATTTGAATTGGATCTTTCAGATGCAGTATGGACCCAGTAGATAACTTCATTGAATGAGATGTGCAGGGATAGAGGGGTGCAGAAGCACAGAGAGGGGGTGCCAGTCTGTCTTGGGAGGCTGTGGGAAGAAGTCAATGAAGAATTAATGCCTGCCCTCGTCAGTTTGGCTCAGTGGTAGAGTGTTGGCCTGAGGACCAAAAGGTCCCGGGTTCGATTCTGGTCAAGGGTGTGTACCTTGATTGCAGGCTCCTCCCTGGCCCCTAGTCAGGGTGAGTGCTGGAGGCAACCAATCAATGTATTTCTCTCACATTGATGTTTCTCTCTGTCTCTCTGCCATTCTTTCTAAAAGATGGGAAAATATCCCCAGGTGAGGATTAACCAAAAGAAAAGAAAAAAGGGAAGTAATGCCTGAGCTGAGTCTTTAAATAGCAGTTGGTTTTGTGGGGAAGAACATTTCAAGCATGTATAATAAATAGCGTGTACCAACACCCAGAGGAGTGCAGCTCACAGCTAGGGATGGGGGTCCACAGGGAAAAGAAAGGTGAAAACATCATAAAACCCTTTTGAAAGCTGTCTTGCTGAATTTGGACATCATTCTGAGGATAAGAGGGCATGGAGATTAGATTTCCATTCTAGATGGAACACCCTATATTGGCATGTGTGGATGGAGGGACGTAGATTAATGGCCTGCGGAATGCTCTGCTGTGGACGCCAAGGAGCGGCCTGAGCGGGCAGTGGTGGTGGGGCTGAGAAGGGGGGCAAACCCTAGAGATACTTAGGAGTTACAGATGAGATGCACCAGTACTTGGGGAATGAAGGGGTAATTACATCCTGGGCTTATTAAGTCCTTAATGATTACATCATAATTCTAAACCAGGAGTTCACACTCTTTCTACTGTTTTATGCCGGAGGGTAAGTGTTAGGGTTGCCGGAGAAACACTGGAAGCCCAAGGGGGTAAAGAATTACGAATTTATTAGGTAATCTGGATACCCAGATGGGCTGAGCCCCCAAAAGCCTCCAGCATCCAGGGACAGGGAGTCAGATTTTTAAAGGACTCGAGAGGGTGTCCTAACCGGTTTGGCTCAGTGGATAGACTGAAAAGGTCCCAGGTTCGATTCCGGTCAAGGGCATGTACCTTGGTTGCGGGCACATCCCCAGGATGTTTCTCTCTCATCGATGTTTCTGGTTCTCTATCCCTCTTTCTTCCTCTCTGTAAAAAATCAATAAAATATATATTTTTTAAAAATTAAGAAAATAAAGGACTCTAGGTGGGGGCTTTTTCTGAGTGGGGAATTCTCTGGGCGGGTCCTGAGGGGAAAGATAATGGTCTTAGCAAGTGGAATGTGTTCTTAGCAAGTGCTAAGCAAAAGGGAATGTGTGCCCGGGAGAGCCGTGTGCCCCGGGGAAGCGGTAGGTCGGGGGGGGGGGGGATTCTATGTGGGGTCCTGAGATAGTCACCATAAAACAAGCAGACTGTCAAATGACAGCGGGGAGGGGAGGGTGATCTGGGGGAGTTAAGAGATCAACTGAAGGACTGGTATGCTGGGGGAGATAAGAGAACAACCGAAGGACTGGTATGCATGCATATAAGTACAACCAATAGACACAAAACTCTGGGGAGGGAGGACATGTCTGGGAGGGGGGGGCAATGGTAAGCTATGTACACATATAATACCTTAATAAATTAAAAAATATTTTGAAAAAATGGAATGTATGTTGTGAAATGGTGTAAAGGTCGGTCCCCAGGGGAAGAGGTGTTCATTCAACTATTCCATCAGATCAGTAAAAAGGCTAAGTTTGGTTTGGGTCTTGAGTGCCACTTTCTTAGAGGGCACTACAGGAAAAGGAGAGATTTTTGTGGAAAAGGCGTTGGGTTTTAGACATGTTGAATTTGGCTTATCAGTAGGTATCTGCAGGGGGTTTAGTAGTAGTTTGATATGTGAAATCCAAGAGGAAATTTGGACCTCATCGGTATATAGTAAAAACCTGGGGTCGCCTCGAGAGTGCTGCGAGGGGTGTGGGTGCACTGAAACCTTGGGGGTAGCAGTGTCTGAGGAGGAGCAGACCACGGCAGAGAAGGAGCAGACCAAGGAAGAGACTAAGCAGCAGCAGCCAGAGAGGCAGGAAGAGAGATGGAAGGAGTGGTGGTAGTGGGAGGAGATGGGGTATTTAGGAAGATGGCTGTATAATAAGCAGTCATAATCATTGTCCTTTGCTGATTTGAATTCACCAGTTTCCCCCCAGCACGATGCAGTGGAAAGAATGCACAGGCAAATTCTGGCTCTAATGTGTCCTAGTTGCATGACCGTGGGCCTCAGTTTTGTAATCTGTAAAACAAAGACAGTGGCACGTATTTTATAAATTATGGGAATAGAATGAGTCAGCTAGCACCGCGCCTGGCCCTGAGAAGATGTGTCCTGGAGGTTAAGTCGTCACGTGTGCTGCAGCATGCTAGAGTGGGGAGCCTGACATCATAGAGTGGTCAGGCGTGTCTGGAAGCAGGACGCCTGTGCCATTCTAGTGGGAACAGAGGCTCCTGCCAGGGGCTCAGATTCTGGGCTTGAGTTCAGCTTTGGGGAAGAAACAGGCATTGGTGGTGTGTGTGTGTGTGTTTTCTTAAAACTTTTTTTTTTTGCTGTTCAGTCTTATCTGTTAGTGGCTTAGAATTTAACCTGGAGGGATGCCTGGTGTTCATGTCCTAGAGGTAGCAACTTCTGTGGAGCTTGAGATTAACTGAATGCTGGTCTGATCACTTCTCCCTAACTCAGACAGTGACGCGGACAGGGTTTTGACTTGTCATACTCAATTTTGGTTATTTCCAAGGGATTCACATACTGATCCCCCCACTGACCACACTCCAGGGTAAACTTGCTTAATCTTCTGTCTATAGCTTGTGGGTCTTTGGGGTGTTAGGTGTGTAAAACCTGGAAACGAGGCATCCTATTTAGTTGTCATTGCCTTCTTCCTCCTTCAGAAGCGGATGTCTGTGACGGAGGGTGGTATCAAGTACCCTGAGACGACCGAGGGAGGCCGCCCCAAGCTCGGGGGGCTTATGGACCCGCGGCAGGGGGTGATTGAGCGAACTGGCCGCTGCCAAACCTGTGCAGGTGAGTGCTGGGGCCGGGGAGTTGGTGTGGAATCTGGAAGGGAAGGAGGCGCTTAAGTCCTTAAAGAAAACCGGGCTTGTGTGGGGGACACCTGGAGGCCCGGTCTGTGAGGCGAGAGCTGGGAGGAAGATGTCAGGTGTGTTCCCGCAGGAAACATGACAGAGTGCCCTGGCCACTTCGGCCACATTGAGCTGGCCAAACCTGTGTTCCACGTGGGCTTCCTGGTGAAGACAATGAAAGTTCTGCGCTGTGTCTGCTTCTTCTGCTCCAAGTTGCTGGTGGACTCGGTGAGTGGGGTGGGCCGTGCCGGGGGAGGGTTACAGGTGCGGGCGCCGGGGAGCAGGCCCAGCTGACACTGCTCCGCTCCGTCCCCAGAACAACCCAAAGATCAAGGACATCTTGGCGAAGTCGAAGGGGCAGCCCAAGAAGCGGCTCACACACGTCTATGACCTCTGCAAGGGCAAAAACATCTGCGAGGGTGGGGAGGAGATGGACAACAAGTTTGGTGTGGAGCAGCCCGAAGGAGACGAGGACCTGACCAAAGAGAAGGTATCGGGCTGGGAGCACTGGGGGAGGTTGGGGGGAGGTGGTCCAGAGGCCTGCCCGTGGGGAGGAGGGCCCCATCCCTGGTTCTAACGGCGCCTCTTTTCCTCGGAAGGGCCATGGGGGCTGTGGGCGGTACCAGCCCAGGATCCGGCGCTCGGGCCTGGAGCTGTATGCGGAGTGGAAGCATGTCAACGAAGACTCTCAGGAGAAGAAGATCCTGCTGAGTCCCGAGCGAGTGCATGAGATCTTCAAGCGCATCTCCGACGAGGAGTGCTTTGTGCTGGGCATGGAGCCGCGCTACGCCCGGCCCGAGTGGATGATCGTCACGGTGCTGCCCGTGCCGCCGCTCTCCGTGCGGCCCGCCGTGGTGATGCAGGGCTCTGCCCGCAACCAGGTCAGTGGCTTCTGGCCTTCTCTCACTGCCTGGCAGGTGTCTGGTGGGGAGCCCGGGTCAGGGGCTCTGTGTACGGAGCCAGTGTAGAGCACAGTGTGCGTGGATGACGGGCAGATCATCCGAGGCTGAAAATGCCCTGCCGTGCTAGCTGTGTGACCGTGAACAAGGTCCCTAGGGTGGTTCAGGTTCGTGAAGGAGCCGCTGTAACGAGGGAGAGGTCAGCCCTGCCTCGGGGGATGAGGACGCCGAGGTGCTGATGCTGACCGCTGCCCTCCTCCTTCAGGATGACCTGACTCACAAGCTGGCCGACATCGTGAAGATCAACAATCAGCTTCGGCGCAATGAGCAGAACGGCGCGGCGGCCCACGTCATCGCAGAGGACGTGAAGCTCCTCCAGTTCCACGTGGCCACCATGGTGGACAACGAGCTGCCTGGCCTGCCTCGCGTGAGTGGGCGCACGCCCTGCTCCCGGCAGGAGAGGGAAGGGTGGGGCCAGCTCGAGGCCCCCGAGTCCGGAGGAGGGGCCGGTGCTGACCGCCGGGGGGCCGCTCACCCTGCGTTTGCTCACAGGCCATGCAAAAGTCTGGGCGCCCCCTCAAGTCCTTGAAGCAGCGGTTAAAGGGCAAGGAAGGCCGGGTGCGAGGGAACCTGATGGGCAAGCGAGTGGACTTCTCGGCCCGCACGGTCATCACCCCCGACCCCAACCTCTCCATCGACCAGGTCGGCGTGCCTCGCTCCATTGCCGCCAACATGACCTTTGCCGAGATTGTCACCCCCTTCAACATCGACAGGTGTGCTCAGCCCGGCAGTGCTGCCTGGAGCCCAGGGGGCCGGGGGAGATGGGCTCGGAGTGGACCGAAGGGAGCCTGAAGTCTGGGAGCCGGCTTCCCCCGGGGCCTTGCTTTGAGGAACGCCGTTAGGGCTTTCTGGGAGGTTTTTGTTTATTTCTTCCGTTTCCCTCCTAGACTTCAGGAGCTAGTGCGCAGGGGGAACAGCCAGTACCCAGGCGCCAAGTACATCATCCGAGACAACGGGGACCGCATTGACCTGCGTTTCCACCCCAAGCCCAGTGACCTGCACCTGCAGACTGGCTATAAGGTACGGCTCGGGCCAGGCCTCGGACTCACCGGAGCAGGAAGCTAGAATGGGGGCTGGCCGTAGCTGTCCAGGATCCACACTCACTGACTCTCTTTCCAGAAAACCTGCTGCTCCAGGCTAGACTGTGGTGGTTAGGCACTGACGTTCTGCGTGGGAGTCCCATAAACCCAAGGGCGGCGGGGGGCACAGATGGCAGGGGAGAGGGAGCAACAGCAGAAGCTGCTTGTTTAGAATCTCAGCGTTCTCCCCAGACTGAGTTCCCTGGGGTTGTGGATCTCTGGTCCGGCCCACAGAGGTGGGTGATAAGTGTTCCCAGTGAAGTGATGCCGAAGTGCCCCTTTCCACCTGCAAGGCGTGTTCGGTCCCATCATTTCATCCTCAGCATGCCCCCTCACCGAGGCTTTCCTCGCTCCCCTCCCCAGGTGGAGCGGCACATGTGCGATGGGGACATCGTTATCTTCAACCGGCAGCCAACTCTGCATAAAATGTCCATGATGGGCCACCGGGTCCGCATCCTGCCCTGGTCCACTTTCCGCTTGAACCTGAGGTCAGTGCGCCGGCTGACACTGAGGGCTCGCTCTGGGCTGGGCTGCCCCCTGGGCCCTCCCTGGGGCGCCGCCACCTTCCCAGCTCCGCCCGCCTCTCTCTGCAGTGTGACCACTCCGTACAACGCTGACTTCGATGGGGACGAGATGAACTTGCACCTTCCACAGTCTCTCGAGACGCGGGCCGAGATCCAGGAGCTTGCCATGGTGCCACGCATGATTGTCACCCCCCAGAGCAATCGCCCCGTCATGGGCATCGTGCAGGACACGCTCACTGCCGTGCGCAAGTTCACCAAGAGAGACGTCTTCCTGGAGCGGGTGTGTCCCGGGGAGGGCCGGCTGGGAGGCGGGTTGCGTGGCAATAGCTGACCTTGGCCCTGACCTGCTCTGTCGGACCTCTGAGATTCTCTTGTGAGGTGGAAGGAATGTGAGGTGGAAGGAATGTACATTAGGAAAGATCAGAGGCCAAAAGAATGTGGGACTTCAGCTCCCACTTAATTCCATAAAACGTCATGTAATCGCAGGTGTTGTCCGGGCAGTAAAGGTGGAGGGGAAATAGTGACCTTGTTAAAAGTCTGTTAACTTCTTACTTTCACTCATTTCCTCATTGTTATAAGTAACTTACACTTACTAGTGTGTGTGTTTTTAAGTCTCATCATGACAATGAAATTTTTAAATTAAAATTTTGGAAAACATTTTTCTTTGTCTATTTGCCTCCAAAACCTGGCTTTCCCCTTGGGCAGGGGGCCTCCCCGGCACGTCCAAGGGTGGAGGCCGCCTTTCTGAGTCCCGTCTCTTGCTCTGCTTCCACAGGGCGAAGTGATGAACCTCCTCATGTTCCTGTCCACGTGGGACGGGAAGGTCCCTCAGCCGGCCATCCTGAAGCCCCGGCCCCTGTGGACGGGCAAGCAGATCTTCTCCCTCATCATCCCCGGCCACATCAACTGCATCCGCACCCACAGCACCCACCCCGACGACGAGGACAGCGGCCCCTACAAGCACATCTCGCCGGGGGACACGAAGGTAGGGCCTGGCTTCTGGGCGTGTGGGGACAGGACCTGGACACGGAACCCCAGCGGGGGCCTTGAGTGGGTGCTCTGCCTGCAGGTGGTGGTGGAGAACGGGGAGCTGATCATGGGCATCCTGTGCAAGAAGTCTTTGGGCACCTCAGCTGGCTCGCTGGTCCACATCTCTTACCTGGAGATGGGCCACGACATCACTCGCCTCTTCTATTCCAACATCCAGACTGTCATCAACAACTGGCTCCTCATTGAGGGTGAGCGCAGGCTCCGCCACTGCTCCCCGTGCCCGGCCGTCCCTTTCCGGCCTCAGATTGGCTGTCCCTCCTCCTCCTCTCGGCTGTGATTCTGTCCCGAGGTTTTAGGGAGACCAGAGAAGGTGTTGCTGACGCTTCTCCTTATCTCCAGGTCATACCATCGGCATTGGGGACTCCATCGCTGATTCCAAGACTTACCAGGACATTCAGAACACCATTAAGAAGGCCAAGCAGGATGTGATAGAGGTGAGCGGGAGGCTGGGCAAAGGCTGGGCAGGAACCTTTATGGACTTTGAACTTAATTAACAAAGCGGGTGTGCGGATTTGGGAGAAGGGGAGTGAGACAGGGATCGGCGTTTCACCGAGAGCTCTGCCTCCATCTTTGCGCCCAGGTCATCGAGAAGGCTCACAACAACGAGCTGGAGCCCACCCCGGGCAACACCCTGCGGCAGACGTTTGAGAACCAGGTGAACCGCATTCTCAACGACGCCCGAGACAAGACCGGCTCCTCTGCCCAGAAATCCCTGTCTGAGTACAACAACTTTAAGTCCATGGTGGTGTCTGGAGCTAAAGGTTCCAAGATCAACATCTCCCAGGTGGGAGCCTTGTCCTTCAGATGGGGGCCAGCACGGGGGGGAGGCGGGGTGGGGGTGGGAGGATGCGTTGCTGGGGGAGCAGTTGGGGGGGACACGGGGGCTCACTCGTAAGCAGAGGGAGTTAGATGTGCCTCCCTCGTGCGTCCCAGGTCATCGCTGTCGTGGGGCAGCAGAACGTGGAGGGCAAGCGGATCCCATTTGGATTCAAGCACCGGACTCTGCCTCACTTCATCAAGGACGACTACGGGCCCGAGAGCCGTGGCTTTGTGGAGAACTCCTACCTGGCCGGCCTCACACCCACCGAGTTCTTTTTCCACGCCATGGGCGGGCGTGAAGGGCTCATCGACACGGCCGTCAAGACTGCTGAGACTGGTGAGACGTCAGATCAGGGTTTCCGTGGCTGGTGCCCGGGTGTGCCACAGGCAGGAAAGTGCCTGGGGTGGGGCCGGGGCTTCCCAGGCTAAAATCTTGTGTTCCCAGAGACGTGATTTTGGCCTTCGTGGGACAAATAAGAGACTAAAGCTCACGAGCGAGGCAGCCGCCCCTATTTGATGGTTGTGCAGTTCAGGATGAGGGATAGCGCCCGGGGCTCCCTGCTGCTGGCCCATCACACGGGCGCTGGCTCCCAGGGGACTCTGCCGGGCGCTGCCCACTTGGCAGAGGACTTAGCTTCTCATGCGAGACCTCGGGGATGATGGGTACCAGCTGGCTCTTCTGAGGGTCAGGTGGCTAAGGCTCCTGAGTAGCCAGCAGGCTCACCCTGAGATAGGGAGGACGCCTGGGGCTTGGTCAGCCTCTTCTTGCCTGGGCCCATCGTTGATTCCCTCCCGCCAGGGTACATCCAGCGGCGGCTGATCAAGTCCATGGAGTCGGTGATGGTGAAGTACGACGCCACCGTGCGCAACTCCATCAACCAGGTGGTGCAGCTGCGCTACGGCGAGGACGGCCTGGCGGGCGAGAGCGTGGAGTTCCAGAACCTGGCTACCCTCAAGCCTTCCAACAAGGCTTTTGAGAAGAAGTGAGCGGGTGGCAGGCGGGTGGCTCTCCCTGCAGCACTCAGGCCAGAGTTGTAGGACTCCCCTCCCCACACAGATCTCCGGGGTGTGCTCTGCAGGGGACCTCACCACCCCTGACAGCTGCCTGTGCTGGGGCAGATTGAGACCCATCACTGCTTTGTTCCTGGTGATGCACAAAGCAAGCGTGGAGGCCTGGCACAGGCTCGGGTCCCCTTGGCGGTCCTTCGGCCCAGCTCTGTGTTTCCCTGCCAGGATCCTCGTCCCCAAAGCTCTGTTCCTGAGGCAGGGGCGCCTTTGGGAGCCTCACGTGCTCCTGTGCAGAGATAGGCCCCAGACAGCACGCCCTGTCGCCTGCAGGTTCCGCTTTGACTACACCAACGAGAGGGCCCTGCGGCGCACTCTGCAGGAGGACCTGGTGAAGGACGTGCTGAGCAACGCGCACATCCAGAACGAGCTGGAGCGCGAGTTTGAAAGGATGCGTGAGGACCGGGAGGTGCTCAGGGTCATCTTCCCGACGGGGGACAGCAAGGTGCGTGCGGACAGGAAGGGCTGGGTGGGAGAAGGTTGCCTGCGCGGCCGTCCCCAACTGTGACCCTTCCTCCCTCCGCTCCTGCCTCAGGTTGTCCTCCCCTGTAACCTGCTGCGCATGATCTGGAACGCCCAGAAAATCTTCCATATCAACCCTCGCCTCCCCTCGGACCTGCACCCCATCAAGGTGGTGGAGGGTGAGTAGCTGCTCCGAGGCCTCCAGGAAGAGTAGCGGCCAGGAGCCTGCGGGACCCTGGTCTGCAAACCCCGCATCCCTCATTCGCCCCCAGGAGTCAAAGAACTGAGCAAGAAGCTGGTGATTGTGAACGGGGACGACCCACTGAGCCGGCAGGCCCAGGAAAACGCCACACTGCTCTTCAACATTCACCTCCGCTCCACGCTCTGCTCCCGCCGCATGGCGGAGGAGTTCCGGCTCAGCGGCGAGGCCTTCGACTGGCTGCTCGGAGAGATCGAGTCCAAGTTCAACCAAGCCATTGTGAGTATTGTCATCTCACCTCAGCCTTCTTTTTCTCCTTTGACCTCTCTGGGCTCTTGAGAACAGTCCACAGACACCTAATAATAACTCATTCATGTGAGTCTGCTGTGTGCCAAGTCCTGTGTTTGAGGTGGGGTTTGGTTTGTGTGTGTGTGTTTAAAAATATATTTTATTGATTTTCTACAGAGAGAAAGGGAGAGGGGTAGAGAGTTAAAAACATCAATCAGCTGCCTCCTGCAGACTTCCTACTGGGGATGTGCCCCCAATGAAGGTATATGCCCTTGACTAGAATTGAACCTGGGACCCGTCAGTCTGCAGGCCAACACTCTATCCACTGAACCAAACCGATTAGGACTGCTTGAGATTTTATACATTTATTCCTTAGCAGTCTTAAGGGTGGGAATTGTAGTAAGCAGAAAACAGATGTATAGGTATTGGAATATACCATCACTGTCTTTAAGGATTTTATAGGTTAATTGAAGGAGAGAAGCATTATGATCATAGGCATGCTTTATAATTCATTTGATCTAAATCTAGTTTTATAAGTTACATAATTTAAAATTCATTAGGAAATACTAAACATGGTTGAAAGAAATTAAAGACTTTTTTAAGTAGAAAGATACTTCGTGTTCATGGATGAGAAAACTTGATATTGTTAAATGGCAATAATACTCAAACCGATCTATAAATTCCATACCAAATTCTAGCTGCTTTTTTGCAGAAATGTATAAGCACATCTTCTAATTTCATGCAGAAATGTAAAGGGACCCATACATAATACCCAAAACAACTTGGAATACGAACAAGGTTGGGGGACTCATTCTTCCTGATTTCACTAGTAAAACTTATTACAGAGCTACAGTAATCACAGCATGTGTTACTGACATAAAGATACATATACACTGAGTGGCCAGGTTATTATAATCTCTGAATGCATAATAATCTGAAGGCCACTCTGTGTGTTTGTGTGTGTGTGTGTGTGTGTGTGTGTGTGTGTGTATCAGAGGCCTGGTGCATAAATTCATGCATGCGTGGGATCCCCGCCTGGCCAGAGGGAGGGGACATGAGAGGTTGGCTTGGTTGAGGGGACAATTTGCATATTAGCCTTTATATAGGATATACACTGTGTGGCCAGATTATTATGATCTCTGAACGCATAATAATCTGGCCACTCAGTGTATAGAGCAATTGAAGAGAATTGAGAATTTTGAAACAAACACATTTATGGTCGCTTGGTTTTTTAAAAATAAATTTGACAAATTTAATTTTTTTTTGAGAGAGAGAGAAGTGGGATGAGAAACATCAGTGTGAGAAACATCAATTAGTTGACTCCTACACTAGCTTCAATTGGGGATCAAACCCACAACCTGGGTATGTATCCTGACAGGTAGTCAAACCTGCCACTTTAAAATTATATATATATATATATATAGATATATAGATAGATAGATAGATAGATAGATAGATAGATTTCAGAGAGGAAGGGAGAGGGAGAGAGAGGTAAAAATATCAATGATGAGAGAGAGTCATTGATTGGCTGCCTGCTGCATACCCCCTACTGGGGATCGAGCCTGCAACCCAGACTTGTGCTCTTGACTTGAATCAAACCTGGGACCCTTCAGTTCACAGGCCAGTACTCTATCTACTGAGCCAAGTCAAGCTAGAGCAAACCTGCCACTTTTTGGTGCATGAAATGACACTACAAACCAACTGAGCCACAACTGGCCACCTCACTATGGTCATTGGTTTTTGACAAGGGTTGTCAAGTCATTTAAATGGGGAAAGAGTCTTTTGAAGAAATAATGCTAAAACAACTGGATAACTGCATGCAATAGGAGTTGAACCCTTACCTCACACCATATAAAAAAATTACCTCAAAATATAATAAAGACCTAAATATAAAGTCTAAAACTATAAACCTCTTAGAAGAAAATACTGGGATAAATATCATATTAGATATTAGATTAGGCAATGGATTCTAGGTATGCTACCAAAAGCATGAACAGCAGCAACAAAAATATATAAATTGGAATTCACCAAAATTAAAAACCACGGTGATTCAGAGGACACCATCTAGAAAGTTAAAAAGCCCTAGCCGGGTTTGCTCAGTGGATAGAGTGTCGGCCTGCGGACTGAAAGGTCCCGGGTTCAATTCCAGTCAAGGGCGTGTACCTTGGTTGGGGGCACATCCCCAGTGGGGGGTGTGCAAGAGGCAGCTGATCGGTGATTCTCTCTCATTGATGTTTCTGACTCTCTATCCCTCTCTCTTCCTCTCTGTAAAAATCAATAAAATATATATTTTTTTAAAAAGAATGTCAAAGGATTTGAAAAAATGTTTTCCCATAAAAAACCAGTAAGCACACCAAAAAATGCTTAATATTATTAGCCATCAGGGAAATGCAAATCATCCCACTGGAATGACTAAAATAAAATATTAGGAGACAGGTGTTGGCCAGAACATGGAGAAATTGGAACTCGAACTCACATAATGCTGGAGAGAATGTGCAACTGCTTTGGAAGACGTGGCAGTTCCTCAAAAGTTTAAACACACAGCCCTGGCTGGAGCGGCCTTTCCTCTGCACCCAGAGGCTGTTGGTCCCGGTCCTGGTCGGGGCACATGCCCGAGCTGTGGGCACATCTCCAGTAGGGGGCATGCAGGAGGCAGCTGATTGCTGTTTTTTCCTCACATCCATGTTTCTTTCTGTTTCCCTTCCTCTCTAAAATCAATAAAACATTTTAAAATAAAGTTTAAACATAACAGTTACCATACAACACAGCAATTTCATTCCTAGGAATATACCCGAGAGAATTGAAAGTGTATTTCTACATAAAAATCTGTACACAAATGTTTGTAGTAGCATTATTCATAATAGCCAAAGCAGTAGAAACAACCTAAATGTTCTTCCATTAATGAAGGCATAAACCAAATTGGTATGGCCATTCGAGGGAATATTATTTCATGATGAAAAGTGATAGGCTGTAAAGCCATTAAAAGGCAAGTAATGAACCTTAAATCCATAACGACTAAGTGAAAGAAGCCCGTCTGGAAAGGCTGTATACTGTGTGATTCCAATTAAAAGGTGATGTTTTATCGAATAAGATTATATCTCACTTAAAATGTACATTGGGGAGCATCTCGTTTAGAAGACGATTAGCAATGACTCTTACCCTGTACATTTGGCACACTTGGAGACTGGGATGTAGGTGGTATGGTACCTTTTCAAGTCTGCATCTTCCAAAGGCCTCTGTCCCAGGTCCTTTAAGAGGAGAGTGTCAGCCCGGACTGCACTCACTTCCACCACCAGAAGGGAGGGCTGTTTCTGATGGAGCTTCTTCTCCAGGCCCATCCCGGGGAGATGGTGGGAGCGCTGGCTGCACAGTCCCTTGGAGAACCTGCAACCCAGATGACCCTGAACACGTTTCACTATGCGGGTGTGTCGGCCAAGAACGTGACCCTGGGCGTGCCCCGGCTCAAGGAGCTCATCAACATTTCCAAGAAGCCGAAGACGCCCTCACTGACCGTCTTCCTGCTGGGCCAGTCCGCGCGAGATGCCGAGAGAGCCAAGGTAGGCCTGAGGGGGGGGGGGGCCTTCCCGGCGGGAGGAAAAGAGGAAACTCTCTCTTGAGTAGGAAGTTTGGGATTCTCTCTACTGGAGGTTTGAAGAGGCCTTCGGAACTGCCCAAACGCTGTGTCATGAATCCCTCTTTCTTCCCAGGACATTCTGTGCCGCCTGGAACATACAACGCTGAGGAAGGTGACTGCCAACACAGCCATCTACTATGACCCCAACCCTCAGAGCACGGTGGTGGCAGAGGATCAGGAGTGGGTGAACGTCTACTATGAGATGCCTGACTTCGATGTGGCCAGAATCTCCCCCTGGCTTTTGCGGGTGGAGCTGGACCGGAAGCACATGACTGACCGGAAGCTGACCATGGAGCAGATTGCTGAGAAGATCAATGCTGGTAAGGCGGGCCGGCCAGCTCAGGTTAGCCTGGAATCCCCTTCTGTTGTGTCACTGCTCTCTGGTCTCCAACAAGCCACCCTCCCTCTCCACCTCCGTGCACTGGTTCTGGTCCCCAAGGCCTCTCTCCTCCATTCCCCTCTCTGTCCCTTTCCTTCTATGGCTCCCCTCCCTCTTCCCAAGGGGTTCTGTGAGGAGCGGGGGAGGATGTGGGGATGGGGTGAGGGGGGGTGGGCCAGAAGAGCACGCTGTAAGGAGAGCTGCAGACGAACAGTGACTGGGAGGCGAGTCCACAGGCGTGCTCTTTCTCATGGCTCCTCCCTCCAGGTTTTGGCGACGACCTGAATTGCATCTTTAACGATGATAACGCAGAGAAGCTGGTCCTCCGTATCCGCATCATGAACAGCGATGAAAACAAGATGCAGGAGGTACGTGGGACCCCAGAGGAACTAGATATGTCCAATACACGAAATCATTAAGTCTTGTTCGTGACCAAAGAGGTTACAATGAAAGCAACATTGAGGTGCCAGTCACACCACCTGACGTAGGAATGGGTAATTGTGGTTAGTGATGATTTCCAGAACTTCTAGCGTGCAAAGTCTTTGCGATCTGAAGTAGTAGTCACCTGGCTAAAGCAGGTGGCGTGGGAGTGGGTCAGCCTGCCACCGCTCTCCTCCCAACGCTCCGGCACGCGGGCGGGGAGAGCGGGGCGGGTGGGACCGGAGGATCGCCGTGTTCTCGGAAGAGTGCTGTGGGAGCAGGTCTAACGAGACCCAGGAGGGGGTGTGACGAACGGCTGCACTCATGGGCGTAGCTCCTTGTTCGGCAAGTGTGGGTGCTGGCATGCTGCTTTTAATAACGAGAAGTCTGAGCTTACCATGGACTGTGGGAGGACAGGGTGCCACTGGGACGGAGGGGTCAGTCGGCCTGACGTGACGTGAGGTCCCTGAGAGGCTGGAGTTTGCGGTGAGCCTGGGAAGGTCCCGGGAGCTCACCTCACTCTTGTTGCAGGAGGAAGAGGTGGTGGACAAGATGGATGACGATGTTTTTCTGCGCTGCATTGAGTCCAACATGCTGACAGATATGACCCTGCAGGGTATTGAGCAGATCAGCAAGGTCTGCCATCCCCTCCCAGCAGCCCTTGCCCCTCCCCTTCTCTCCCTCCCACCCCCTGCCCCACCCAACCTGAGCCCACTCTGCCCTGCAGGTATATATGCACTTGCCGCAGACCGACAACAAGAAGAAGATCATCATCACCGAGGACGGGGAGTTCAAGGCCCTGCAGGAGTGGATCCTGGAGACGGACGGCGTGAGCCTGATGCGGGTGCTCAGCGAGAAGGACGTGGACCCCGTGCGCACCACGTCCAACGACATCGTGGAGATCTTCACGGTGAGCCTGCGCCCCGCGCCCCGTGCCGGCTCTCCTCGGCCGGTGTCTTGACGCCTGTGCCATCTGGGCTCTGGGCTCCCCTGGCTGCCCCCTGGGGCTGTGGCGGCCGGAGCCGGGAGCAGAGCCGCTCCGCCTTGACCTCCCCCCCCCCCCAGGTGCTGGGCATCGAGGCCGTGCGGAAGGCCCTGGAGCGGGAGCTGTACCACGTCATCTCCTTTGACGGCTCCTACGTCAACTACCGGCACTTGGCGCTCCTGTGTGACACCATGACCTGTCGTGGCCACTTGATGGCCATCACGCGACACGGAGTCAACCGCCAAGACACTGGGCCGCTCATGAAGTGCTCCTTCGAGGAAACGGTAGCGCGGGCCTGCTGGGCGGTGGGCGGTGGGAGGAGGGAGGAGGGGTGCCGGCGCGGCGCTGTCCTCCGCTGGGCGGGCGCCGTCCGGGGTGGAGGCCCGGAGCACCTCCAGGGTGAGGGGCTGATGGGCCTGGCCCTCCGCTGTCCAGGTGGATGTGCTCATGGAAGCAGCTGCGCACGGCGAGAGCGACCCCATGAAGGGGGTGTCGGAGAACATCATGCTGGGCCAGCTGGCTCCTGCCGGCACCGGCTGTTTCGACCTCCTCCTCGATGCGGAGAAGTGCAAGTACGGCATGGAGATCCCCACCAACATCCCCGGCCTGGGCGCTGCCGGACGTGAGTATGAGGGTCTCGGCCCCCAGGGCCTGGCGGGGCCTTGGCGGGAGGCAGGCCCAGATCGGGGGCGGCCGTGACTCCTGTCCCTGTGTGCCTTTCGCAGCCACCGGCATGTTCTTCGGCTCGGCACCCAGTCCCATGGGAGGAATTTCTCCAGCCATGACGCCTTGGAACCAGGGTGCGACCCCAGCCTACGGCGCCTGGTCTCCCAGTGTTGGTGAGTGGCCCGCAGAGGGCGTTGGACGCCAGCTCTGTGTGTTTGAAGTTGAATATGTTAACTTTATTTGGGTTTATGACATTCCTCTGAAGAGACAGACTGACTCCCTTGCCTCAGGCCTCCCCGTCGGCTCTCCAGCCCGCTCTGGGATGGAGGGCCGACTGCCCCGGCTCCAGCTCCGGTGCTAACGGCACGTTTCTCTCCCTCGCAGGGAGTGGGATGACTCCAGGCGCAGCCGGCTTCTCGCCCAGTGCCGCCTCAGACGCCAGTGGCTTCAGCCCGGGCTACTCCCCTGCCTGGTCCCCCACACCGGGCTCCCCGGGCTCCCCGGGCCCCTCCAGCCCGTACATCCCGTCACCAGGTGAGTGCCACGTTCACTTCCCCCCGAGCTTTCTTCTGGGCCAGTCTCTATTGCTCAACTCCTTTCCGCTTCTTTCCTGCAGGTGGTGCCATGTCTCCCAGCTACTCTCCAACGTCGCCCGCCTACGAGCCCCGCTCCCCCGGGGGCTACACACCCCAGAGTCCCTCCTACTCCCCCACTTCCCCGTCCTACTCCCCCACGTCTCCGTCCTACTCCCCGACCTCTCCCAACTACAGCCCCACATCCCCCAGCTACTCCCCGACCTCTCCCAGCTACTCCCCGACTTCTCCCAGCTACTCCCCGACCTCTCCCAGCTACTCCCCGACTTCTCCCAGCTACTCCCCGACTTCCCCCAGCTACTCGCCTACATCACCTAGCTACTCCCCGACCTCCCCCAGCTACTCGCCCACCTCCCCCAGCTACTCGCCCACTTCTCCCAGCTACTCCCCGACCTCCCCCAGCTACTCCCCCACCTCTCCCAGCTACTCGCCCACTTCTCCGAGTTACTCTCCGACATCACCGAGTTACTCACCCACTTCCCCAAGCTACTCGCCCACCAGCCCTAACTACTCTCCAACCAGTCCCAATTACACCCCGACGTCACCCAGCTATAGCCCGACTTCGCCCAGCTACTCGCCTACTAGTCCCAACTACACACCAACCAGCCCTAACTACAGCCCAACCTCTCCCAGCTACTCTCCGACCTCACCCAGCTACTCCCCGACCTCACCAAGCTACTCCCCTTCAAGCCCACGGTACACACCACAGTCTCCGACCTACACCCCGAGCTCGCCCAGCTACAGCCCCAGTTCTCCCAGCTACAGCCCTACCTCCCCGAAGTACACCCCAACCAGCCCTTCCTACAGCCCCAGCTCGCCAGAGTACACCCCGACCTCCCCCAAGTACTCACCTACCAGCCCGAAGTACTCGCCCACCTCCCCCAAGTACTCGCCTACCAGCCCCACCTACTCGCCCACCACCCCGAAATACTCACCCACGTCTCCGACTTACTCACCGACCTCGCCAGTCTACACCCCGACCTCGCCCAAGTACTCGCCTACTAGCCCCACCTACTCCCCCACCTCCCCCAAGTACTCGCCCACCAGCCCCACCTACTCGCCCACCTCCCCCAAGGGCTCCACCTACTCGCCCACCTCCCCCGGCTACTCGCCCACCAGCCCCACCTATAGCCTCACCAGCCCAGCCATCAGCCCCGATGACAGTGACGAGGAGAACTGAGCGCCGGCGGGGCGCGGCCGCGGCTGGCTAGGGCGAGGGCGGCCCTCCCCGCCCTCGAGGGCGCGCCGCCCGCCTGGCTCCTTGTACATAGCTCCTGTGCCCTCTGACGTCTGGTCCCCTTCCCAGCGGAGCTTTGTCTTGTTCTCCACTTGTGCTGTCGCAGAACCCACTCGCCCGACTGGATTCTTCCTGCCCCACCACCACGTCCGTCCCCAAACGGGATCCCTCTGCCTGTGGCTTGATTGGGGCAAAGGGTATTTCACCTTCTTAGGGGTAGTTCCTGCTCTGGGTCGTTACATCTGATCCTCAAGAACAAAGCTAAAGCTGCCTTTCTGTGTATTATTTTTTGAAATTTAAATAAAGTTTACTAATTTTGACCAAAAGCATGTATATTGAGTGCTTATTGCCAGGCAAGCAAGCCCAGGCTCCTGCTTCCTGCCTGGGCTGTTAGGACATTTAATGTTTCGGGTGCTTCCTATAAAGGGGGGGGGGGGGGGGGGGGAGGCAGGAACATGAGAGCGGGTAGTAGGTAATACATTTCACCTATTGAACAAACACCTACTGTGTCCCAGGCAGTGTTCTGTGTCTGTCATCAAATAGATACAGCACTTGTCCCACATTAAAGCAATATTGAATACAATGGCTTTTTAACCTATTTTCATGATTGTAATATACTAGAGGCCTGGTGCACGAAATACGTGCACAGGTAGGGAGGGTCCTTAGGCCTGGCTGGTGACCTGGGCGCATACTTAAGGCTGCAGGTGGGGGGGGAACGGGGGCAGCCCCCATCATATCGTGGTCAGCACCATCATATCGAGCGATAGAACTCACGGTCGAACTCTGCAGGGACACTGTATATAGATAATTTGGAAAAGTATAGGAAGATGTACAGGAGGAGAAAAGTTACCACACTTAACACCAGGAGGTAGGTTTTCTTTTGGTATTTTTTTTACCTGTTTCTCAAGTCACTTCTAACCAGTGTTTGTTTTGTCCTCAAACTGACAATGAGAAGATTAAAAATAATGTAATAAGTTTTAAGACTGGAGTTAAAGGATTGGGGCTAGTTTGCTGTTTTCAGTTGGCCATTGCATAATTTATTAGCATCTTGATGTAGATAACAGCTTTCTATATCTGCAAGTTATTTCTGGTTTACTTGAGATATTTTATTTTTAAATATATTTTTATTGATTTCAGAGAGGAAGGAAAAGAGAAAGATCAATGATGAGACTCATTGATCAGCTGCCTCCACGCCCCCTACTGGTGATCAAGCCTGCAACCTGGGTATGTGCCCTTGATTGGGCTCGAACCTGGGACCCTTAAGTCCGCAAGCCAACACTCTACCCACTGAGCCAAGTCAGCTAGAGTGAGATATTTAAAATTAATTAGTTCTAATCCTCACTTGAGGGTATGTTTTTGTAGTGTCTCCCCCTCCCCTGGTTTTCCCTTCTTTATTGAGTAACTTAAGATGTAATTATAGCCAAAACTGGTTTGGCTCAGTGGATAGAGCATCGGCCTGCAGACTGAAAGGTCCCAGGTTCAATTCTGGTCAAGAGCATGTACCTTGGCTGCGGGCACATCCTCAGTAGGGGGTGTGCAGGAGGCAGCTGATGGATGTTTCTAACTATCCCTCTCTTCCTCTCTGTAAAAAAATCAATAAAATATATTTTAAAAATATATTTATGGCCCTAACTGGTTTGGCTCAGTGGATAAAGCGTCAGCCTGCGGACTGAGGGGGTTCCAGGTTCGATTCCAGTCAAGAGCATGTACTTTGGTAGCGGGCACATCCCCAGTAGGGGGTGTGCAGGAGGCAGCTGATTGAGGTTTTCCTCTCATCCGATGTTTCTAACTCTCCTTTCCTCTCTGTAAAAAATCAATATATATTTCAGAGTGGAAGGGAGAGGGAAAGAGAGACTGAAAGATCAATAATGAGAATCATTAATCAGCTGTCTCCTACATGTTCCGCCCCACCCCCTACTGAGGATCTAGCCCACAAACTGGGCATGTGCCCTTGACTAGAATAGAACCTAGGATCTTTCAGCCCGCAGGCAAACACTCCATCCACGGAGCCAAATCGGCTGGGTATTCATTAGCCTTTTAGCTGTAAACACATACATTGTGGGGGTTTTCTTAAGCACGAGGAAAATAGCTTTTCATATTTGCTTAGCTATTTAGCATTCTCCATGCTCTCCTTCCTTCCTGAAAGTCCGGTTTTTCCCTCTCGTATCATCTCCCTTCAGCCCAGAGAACTTCCTCCAGCTTTCTCAGGGGCAGTGCGGCTGGTGACCAGCGGCGGCAGCTCTCTCCTCTCTGAAGGCAGCGTCACTGTAGCACCAGTGACACAGATTCTGCTGTGGCGGGCTGTTTGTCCTTCTGGCACTCCAGATGGCCTACTGATCTCCTGGCGTTCGTGGTTTCCGAAAGTTTGCAGCCTTGTGATATTTTTCTCTAGTTGCTTTCCAGATTTTTAAAGAAAAATCTTTGCTTTTAAAAAAAAAATTATTGATTTTTTACAGAGAGGAAGGGAGAGGGATAGAGAGCTAGAAACATCGATGAGAGAAAATCATTGATCAGCTGCCTCTTGCACACCCCCTACTGGGGATGTACCCACAACCAAGGTACGTGCCCTTGACCGGAATCGAACCCGGGACCCTTCAGTCTGCAGGCCAACGCTCTATCCAATTTCGGCAAATCTTTGCTTTTGTTGTTGTTGTTAGTCCTCCAGGATATCTTTCCATTGATTTTTAGGAAGAGTGGAAGGAGAAAGAGAGACAGAGAGAAGCACGGATGTGGGAGAGACACATCGATCGGTTGCCTCCTGCACACACCCCAACTAGGGCCGGGGGACCTGCAACTGAGGTACGTGCCCTTGACCAGAATTGCGTACGCTCCATCCACTCAACCAAACCAGCGAGGGCTGTCTTTGCTTTTCAATAGTTTGTCTGTGATATACCAAGGTATAGTGCTCTTATTTATCCTGTTTGGGTTTCCCTGAGATTTTTGATTTTGTAAATTTATGTCTTTTATCGTAATTGTTTAATGATAATTTTCTTTTTTTAATGTTTTTATTGATTTCAGAGAGAGAGAGAAAAACATTGATCGGTTGCCTCCCAAACACAGGAGGCCCCAACTGGGGATCAAACTCAAAACCTGGGTATGGCTGAAACCGGTTTGGCTCAGTGGATAAAGCATCAGTCTGCAGACTGAGGGGTCCCGGGTTCGATTCTGACCAAGGGCACAAGCCCGAGTTGTGGGCTCCATCCCCAGTGCAGGAGGCAGCTAATCCATGACTCTCTCTCATCATTGATGTTTCGCTCTCTCCCTCTCCCTTCCTCTCTGAAATCAATAAAAAAAGATTTTTTAAATACATTTTTTTCTCTTTATTTTTTTATTTTTATTTTTTTTAATTTATTAAGGTATTATATGTGTACATAGCTTACCATTGCCCCCCCATACATGCCCTCCCTCCTCAAAGTTTTGTGTCCATTGGTTTTAAATACATTTTTTTTCTTAAAAATGTATACTTTAAAAAAAAAATCTTTTTTCCCCCCTAACTAGTTTGACTCAGTGGATAGAATGTCGGCCTGTGGACTGAAGGATCCCGGGTTCAATTCCAGTCAAGGGCACATGCCTGCGTTTTGCACTTGATCCCCAGTAGGGGTCATGCAGGAGGCAGCCAATCAATGATTCTCTCTCATCATTGAAGTTTCTCTCTCTCTCCCTTTCCCTTCCTTTCTGAAATATATAGATAGATAGATAGATAGATAGATAGATAGATAGATAGATAGATAGATATAGATAGATAGATATGGATATGGATATGGATATGGATATAGATATATAATCTTTTTTTATTGATTTATAATCTTTTTTGTTGTTGTTGATTTCAGAGAGAGAGAAAGGGAGAGGCAGATAAACATCGATGTGAGAGAGAAACATCCATTGGTTGCCTCCTGCATGCATTCTGAATGCGACTGAACCAGAAACCTGGGCACGTGCCGTGACTGAGAATTGAACCTGCAACCTTCGGTGCACTGGACGATGCTCAACCAACTGAGCCACACTGGCCAGGGCAAGGGTATATTTCTTTGCCTCATTGAGCATCGTTACAATAAGTCTTAAGTCTTTTTATACTAATACCAACCTTTATCTCAAGATAGACCTTTGGCCGAGACCGGTTTGGCTCAGTGGCTAGAGTGTCGGCCTGTGGACTGAAGGGTTCCGGGTTCGATTCTGGTCAGGGGCATGTGCCTTGGTTTTGGGTACATCCCCAGTGGGGGTGTGCAGGAGGCAGCTGATCGATGTTTTTCTCTCATCGATGTTTCTAATTCTCTATCCCTCTCTCTTCCTCTCTGTGGAAAATCAATTTTTAAAAAAAATTTTTTTTAAAGATAGACCTCTGTTGATTTTTCTTTTCCCTTGGGAATTCATCACATTTTCCTGGTTCTATGGATGTAAAGTAACTTTGGGTGGTACTTGTACATTATTAATGTTATATTAGAGTGACTCTGGATTCTGAAATATTACTATAAAGACTGTACTTTTGGAGCCGGCCGCGCCTGCGCGCTGAGTCCCGGAAGTGGCGCTCGGGACCCGGGACGGCGCGGCAGCTCTCTTCAACGCGGCGCCGGACAGCGCGGCAGCTCTCTTCAAAGCGGCGCCGGACAGCGCGGCAGCTCTCTTCAAAGCGGCGCCGGGCGTTGGTACCGTAGTCGCCGCCGCCGCCATGAGTAGCAACTACAACGATGAGCTGCAGTTCTTGGAAAAGATCAATAAAAACTGCTGGAGAATCAAGAAGGGCTTCGTGCCCAACATGCAGGTTGAAGGAATTTTCTATGTAAACGATGCTCTGGAAAAATGAATGTTTGAGGAATTAAGGAATGCGTGTCGAGGTGGTGGTGTTGGTGGCTTCCTGCCTGCCATGACACAAATTGGCAATGTGGCAGCCCTGCCTGGGATTGTTCATCCATCTATTGGGCTTCCTGATGTCCATTCAGGTTATGGGTTTGCTATTGGGAATATGGCAGCCTTTGACATGAATGACCCTGAAGCAGTGGTGTCCCCAGGTGGTGTCGGATTTGACATCAATTGCGGTGTCCGCTTGCTAAGAACCAATTTAGATGAAAGCGATGTCCAGCCTGTGAAGGAGCAGCTTGCTCAGGCTATGTTTGACCACATTCCTGTTGGGGTGGGATCCAAAGGTGTCATCCCAATGAATGCCAAAGACCTGGAAGAGGCCTTGGAGATGGGCGTGGACTGGTCGCTGAGAGAGGGCTATGCCTGGGCGGAAGACAAGGAGCACTGTGAGGAGTACGGAAGGATGCTGCAAGCTGACCCCAATAAGGTCTCTGCGAGGGCCAAGAAAAGAGGCCTTCCTCAGTTGGGGACCCTGGGAGCAGGTAACCACTATGCAGAAATCCAAGTCGTAGATGAGATTTTCAATGAGTATGCTGCTAAGAAGATGGGCATCGACCATAAAGGACAGGTGTGCGTGATGATCCACAGTGGAAGCAGAGGCTTGGGCCACCAAGTAGCCACAGATGCCCTGGTTGCTATGGAAAAGGCCATGAAGAGAGACAAGATCATAGTCAATGACCGTCAGTTGGCTTGTGCTCGAATCGCTTCTCCAGAGGGTCAGGACTACCTGAAGGGAATGGCAGCCGCTGGGAACTACGCCTGGGTCAACCGCTCTTCCATGACCTTCTTAACCCGTCAGGCTTTTGCCAAGGTATTCAACACAACCCCTGATGACTTGGACCTCCACGTCATCTACGACGTTTCTCACAATATCGCCAAAGTGGAGCAGCATGTGGTGGATGGAAAGGAGCGGACCCTGTCGGTGCACAGGAAGGGATCCACCAGAGCTTTCCCTCCTCACCACCCCCTCATTGCTGTTGATTCCCAACTCGCTGGACAACCAGTGCTCATTGGTGGCACCATGGGAACCTGTAGTTACGTTCTTACTGGCACTGAGCAGGGCATGACTGAGACCTTTGGGACAACCTGCCATGGAGCGGGCCGTGCACTGTCCCGAGCAAAATCTTGATGTAACTTGGATTTTCAGGACGTCTTAGACAAATTGGCAGATATGGGAATTGCAATTCGTGTTGCCTCACCCAAACTGGTTATGGAAGAGGCTCCTGAGTCCGATAAGAATGTGACAGATGTGGTGAACACCTGCCATGATGCTGGAATCAGCAAGAAGGCCATTAAACTGAGACCCATTGCTGTTATCAAAGGGTAGAACCCTGACTGTGGCCATGGACTCCAATGACCCTTACTGAAGTGGAAGTGGACCAGAATGCTCTTCAGATATCAGAACTCAGAAACCTGACAGGTTCCAGTGTGTGTAGCTCTAACCTCCCATTACAAGTGGCTGATGGGGAGGCTGATGCCTCAAATCACCTTCTGGGAGGAGTCACATGGTCCCATTTGGAAAGGGATGCATATGCTTCCTCCCTGGTTGTCCACAGAGTTTTAGGGAAACCTAATAGGGGATGAGGGTAGTTCAAGAAACCACCTTACTCAGTCATACCAATCTTTAATCATCAGATGAACTTCTTTACACCAAGTTCTCTCTACATCCTGAGAGGTGTCATGGAGAACATTCTGTTAAATGAGGTTTTAGAATGTTCCTTTCTGCCTTCCTTTTGTCTCTTTGTCCATTTATCCACCATCTACCTCCTTCCCCTGCGCTGAGCAAAATCCTAACACCACTTTTACTAGGAGAGTATCCACGGGTCATGTCAGGATGTTAGATGGTTGGATAATGGGACACATTGAGGAGGGAATATGTGTGGCAGTGTAGGAATTGGGACCCAAAAGGAAAAGTAATTTTTCATAGTCTTGCTACCTCTCTCATTCTAAATATAAGAGTTTTCACTTAGCCTGCAAAATGGCGTTGACTGATATCTGTCATTAATTATGCCTGGTCTGGCGGAGGACTGAGAAGGTGGGGCAGTTCTGTACCGTGCTGCCTTCCACTGGTTAAGACCTCCAAGAGCAAAGGCCTACCGAGGTGAGGATGCCCCTACTGTCACCTGTAGAGGGGCAGCACTGAGCTGGCCAATATTTGTGGTGGTGGTGCTGCTTGTCCTGGCTCAGGGGAAGTGTTCCACTAAGTCTGAAAGACTAAGACATCGCGGGGACTCTCTGCCACCAACCTTGGCCTGCTCTGCCAGGCCTTCGCGCGCCCTGTGTTGGCGCTGCGCCTTCCATTGGCAGACCTGGAGAATCCTCTCTCCGCTGCCACATGGCCAGGCCAAAGCATCAGACACTACCACCACGCGGATTTTAAAACTACAGGGGAAATTGAGCCACAGGAGCTACCATCGCTGCCGCACCCACCGCCGCCCCCAAGAATGGGAATCCACCAAAATCAGAGCTCACTACACACCGGGCTCATAGAGAGTGTGGCTTCAGAAATTAGCCTCTGCATCCACAGCAGCTCCACATCCGCAACAAAGAGGACACCATTGAGGGCGGACTCTCCCCATGCAGCCATCACAGCCCGCCCACAATCTTCCCAGCACACCCACCATGCTGGGAGGGAAATGGAGCGCGCTGGAGAGGAAATGGCACGGTGCCTTCCATTACCCACCCAGGCGAGCCCATCCTCCGATACCACATGGCCAAGCCGAAGCTCTCACCACCACCACCATGTGAACTTTAAAACTACAGTGGTAATTGAACCACAGGAGCGATCATCAATATTGCACCTGGCACCGCCACCCGCCACTGCCGCCGAGAATAAAGGAAATCCACCAAGAACAGAGCTCACCACGCCTTGGGCTCAGGGAGTGGGCGACCTCAGAACTTAGCCTCCATGTCTGCAGCTGCTCCGCTCCCACACCGAACGAGACACCTTTGAAGGTGGTCCCCCCGCCTGCAACCATCTCAGCCCAACTGCAGCTGTCCCAGCCTACCCCCCATGCTAGCAAGGAGCTAGTGCGGCGCTTCCAATATGCGACCCCAACACCCTAGAGGGGCCGTGTGCCCCGGGTGAGCCGAGTGTCCCAGGGGGCCAAGTGCCCCGGGTGAGCCGAGTGTCCCAGGGGGCCGAGAGCCCCGGGTGAGCCGAGTGTCCCAGGGTACAGTGTGCCCCGGGCGAGCCGTGTGTCCCAGGGGAAGCAGTGGGACCCAGGGGAAAGGGCGGTGAAAACCAGAGGAGGAGCGGACTCTATTCATTTGGTCCTGGGGTGGTCACCATGGAGCAAGCAGATTGCCAAATGACAGCGGGGAGGGGAAGGAGACCTGGGGGGAGATGGGAGAACAACCGAGGGACTGGTATGCATGAACGTGGGTACAGCCAATGAACACAGAACTCTGGGGAGGGAGGGCATAAATGGAAGGGGAGGGGGGGCAATGGTAAACTATGTACACAGAAAATACCTTAATAAAATAAAATTTAAATTAAAAAAAAAAGAAAAAAAATTATGCCTGGTCTGGCAAATCTTTATTAAATAATAACTTGCACTACAGCAGCAATACCTTTACATGGGTGATGGAATCATTATAAAAATAGGAAACGGCCCCATCTGTGATACCGATTGCTCGGTGTTAACAAGTTGGCTAGTTTTGTGCCACCTAATCAGATTTCATATTCTGTACTGACACATGTTAAAGTAGGTTACGAAGGCCTCAGTTGAGTCCAAATAGCCAGTAGAGAAAAAGGTCTAATAAAGTTGTAATATGTTGTTTAAAAAAAAAAAAAAGACTGTACTTTTATTAGGCAATTGACTTGGTTAGAGCCAGCTGCACATGCTGTCTCACCCGTGGTAGATGGCGGGGGATTTTGAGGCGTCATTTCAGCTTTGTTCTCAGCGAGCTCTTAGCTGCACCTCACCCCCGTCCTCTCCGGTGAACTAGCTGCCCTGTGGTGCACCTTGCCGCTTTCAATTACGATGAGCTACCAGCCTCCTCTATGTGCTTACAAACCCCCCATGGTTACAGAGAGCACCCTTAACCTTGATGTTCTCGGCACTGTTTCGAATAAAGTCCGTTCCTTTGGAGAGAGTGTCAGGTCTCTTCTCTGTCTTTAGGAACGGCCCGGTCCCTGGGGAACATGAATCCCTCAGCCAGTACCCTGGGCCCTGGGCGCTGGGCGGGGGGGTGGGTGCCTCTGACCTTCTCAGCGGCCTCTCCCCATGGAGCCTCTGTCCTGTGGGTGAGCGGAGGCGGGGACATCGGGGCTCCAGCCAGACCCGGGATCGAGCCTCTTCCCATGGAGCCGGTCCCCAGGTCGGGAGCTGAGGGGAGAGGAAGTCTTGTCTTCTCGGCCGCCTTCCCAGAGCTTCCGTGGAAGTGGGCTGGGGACCGGGGAGGGGAGAGGAAGGGAGGGGGAGTGCGATGGAGAGAGGGAGCAGAGGTTTGTGGTGCAAATGCTGCCGATCCTCTCTGTCCTGACTGAGTTTCAGAGGGTTTTCTTGAGTAAATGTTTCCTCGCGTCTGGAACCCCCGTAGGACAATCACCAGACTTTTAAGCCATAATTAAAACAGTTTCCTCCAGTTATACCTGCCTCACGTGGGAAGTAGTCCGAGAAATTCCTCATGCTGCCATCCTGGAGGCGAAACCTCACCTTTCTTCTCCTTGTCTTCTCTCTCTTTTGAAAAGCTAACAACTTTGTTGGGATGTCACTTACACCTCATACAATTCTCCCGTTTCAAGTGTACAACTCAATGGTTTTATATATTCATAGGCATGTGCAACCATCGCCGCAATCAATTTTAGAACATTTTTGTCACTTGAGAAAAAGAAGCCACATACCCTTTAGCCATTGACCCTACCCGCCTCCAGGTCTAAACCACCATTTATCTACTTTGTGTCTGAATGGCACTGCTCATTCTGAAGATTTGATATAAATGGAATCATAGTGTGTGTTCTTTTGTGATTGGTTTCTTTTTACCTTTTTTTCTTGAATGATAGTGTTGCTGATTTTTTTAAAAAATGTTTTTGTAGCCCTAGCCGGTTGGCCCAGTGGATAGAGCCTCGGGCCAGCTGACTGAAGGATCCAGTTCGATTCCGGCCAAGGGCACGTGCATGATGCAGCCAAACAATGTGTTTCTCTCACATCAACATTTCTCTGTTTTTCCTTCTTTCCCTTGGGTGAGGGTTTAAAAATGGTTTTGTAGATTGCTGTTTTTCACATGTAGAGTTGGATATGTTTCTTGATTTTATTTTATTTTTTTCTTCTTTTTTTTTGAGAGAGAGAGAGAGAGAGGAAGGGAGAGAGAGAAAAAAACATCGATCGGCTGCCTCTTGTATGTAGCCCAACTGGGGATCGTACTTGCAACCTAGGTATACGCCCTGACCGGGAATCGAACCCGCCACCTTTCTGGCATACGGATGATGCTCCTAACTGAGCCGCCTGGCCAGGCTGCTGATTCTCGAATTCTAGGTTGACAGTTATTTTCTCTCAGAACATTCATGATTATTCTTTCGTCTCCTGGGTTCACGTTTTTGCTGTTGAAAATTTAGTGATCAATCCAATTGCTTTCCTTTGTGGGAAATCTGTCTTTTCTCTTTGGCTGCTGTAAGATGTCTGTTCCTTGGTACTTGGTACAATGTTACTATGACATGTTTGAATGCGGCTTCCGTTCCATTTCTCACAGTCCTCTTGTAATGTCGTGAGCTTCCTAACTATGGAGATCGATATCTTTCTTTTTAATATGCTTTTATTGATTTCAGAGAGGAAGGGAGAGGGACAGAGATAGAAACACCAATGATGAGAGAGAATCACTGATCGACTGCCTCCTGTTTAGTCGTGGAGGCGGGTGGGGTCAATAGCTAAAGAGTATGGGTTTCTTCTTCTCCGGCCCTCCTCCTACTAGGGATTGAGTCTGCAGCCCGGGCCTGTGCCCCGACCAGAATCGCACCGGGGACCCTTCAGTCTGCAGACCAGCGCTCTGTCCACTGAGCCAAACAGGCCAATGGTGAAGATAGCTTTTCAATAATTCTGGAAAATATTACCTTTTTATTTTTCATTCTCTCTATTTTCTCCTTCTGAAATTCTGGTTAGAAACATGTTAGACCTCTTACTCTAATTGTCCGTGCCACTTAATCTTTCTCTTTTTCTGTTTTCTGTCACTTTATTTCTCTTGAATGCATTCTGGGTAATTTCTTCAGATCTATCCTCTGATTCACTATTTTCTTCAGTTAAGTCTATCCTGTTTATTTCATCTATTCAGTTCATTTCAGTTCTATTTAATTCTATTAGGGCATGGTACCACTCATGCCCTAACCGGCTTGGCTCAGTGAATAGAGCATCATCGGCCCGCGGGCTGAAAGGTCCCAGGTTCGATTCCGGTCAAGGGCATATGCCTTGGTTGCGGGCACATCCCCAGTGAGGGGGGGGGGAGGTGCAGGAGGCAGCTGATCGATGTTTCTCTCTCATTGATGTTTCTAACTCTCTATCCCTTTAAAAAAATATATATTTTTAAAAATACCACTCACGGAAAAAAGTGTTAACTCGTCTTTCATTCCTGGCGGTTACGACGAGTGAAGTCTCTGCCGGGGCTGGGCCTACGGTGAGGCAAGTAAGACACAAGCACAAAATTTAAGGGGAACAAACATCTCCTAATTAAAAATGGAATTACTATTTTAAAGCAATATTTTTGAAAGCAAAATTAATGTACAAATCTGGGTGGATGAAGTATCAACATTTTCCATGTATAAAGGATCGGCGTCAGTAATTCCCCCTTTGCCTCGGCCCCGCGTGTCAGGCCGGCTCTGGTCTCTGTGGGCGTAGCCGCCCCCGCCCCGCCCCGGCACCTCCTGCGTGTGAGATTTACAGCTTCTGGCTGTGAGTTGGAGCGTTATCTGCGGGAGAACTTTGAGTCCTTGATGGAGGTGGCGGACCTCTAGAAGGGAATCTGGGTTTGCTTTTTTTTTTTTTAATGTATTTTATTGATTTTTTTTTTCAGAGGAAGGGAGAGAGATAGAGAACTAGAAACATCGACCAGCTGCCTCCTGCACACGCCCTACCGGGGATGTGGCCGCAACCAAGGTGCATGCCCTTGACCGGAATCGAACCTGGGACCCCTCAGTCCGCAGGCTGACGTTCTAACCACTGAGACAAACCGGCTTTGGCCTGGGTCTGCTTTTAGGGTTTTTTTGTGTTTTGTTTTGTTTTGTTTAAATATATTTTATTGATATTTTACAGAGAGGAAGGGAGAGAGATAGAGAGCTAGAAACATCGATGAGAGAAAGACATCGACCAGCTGCCTCTTGCACACCCCCCACCGGGGATGTGCCCGCAACCAATGTACATGCCCTTGACCGGAATCGAACCCGGGACCTTTCAGTCTGCAGACCGACGCTCTACCACTGAGCCAAACCGGTTTCGGTGGCCTGGGTCTGCTTTTGCTGGGTCCCTGCTGCCCACAGGGGTCCTCTCGGGTCCTCTCCGCTCCCGGGGCGGGGGGTGTGGGCGCACAGGCCGGGGAGATGCTGGATGGGGACTTGGGCCTCCGGAGAGACCGCGTTTCCTTCCTCCCGGAGACCGTTTTGGTTGTCTTTGTGGAGAGGCTGTAGGAAGTCCCCACCACGCGCAGAAGCCCCACCTCTCTGGGCCGGGGAGCCCCACGCTTCAGCTCAGTCCCCCGTCCCAGGAGGCAGTGTGTGCGGGACCCAAGGCCTCCTCGGTCCGCGGAGAGCCGGGGGAGCAGCGCCGACCTTGGAACTCCCTTATCGCTCGGCTTCCTGGCTTCACTTCTCCGTGGGAACGCTGTTTGTGCCCGCTCAGCAGGGCTTTGTTTGTCTTATTATGTTTTTATTGATTTTTTACTGAGAGAGAGGAAGGGAGAGGGAGAGAGGGACAGAAACATCGGTGGGAGAGAATCGAGCCCGAAACCTGGGCATGTGCCCTGACCAGGAAATGAAGCCAGAGACCTCATGGTACACGCATCAACGCCCAACCACTGAGCCACACTGGCCGGGCAGCAGTGGCTTTCTCTATTTTTATTTTTACAAAATATTGTATCCTGGATTTTCGGGTTTTTTTTTCTATTTGAAGAGCTATTGAGGATATCTAGTCTGTTGGAAGGTGTCCTACCTCCTGATAGTAGCTTTTACTCTTGCTGTTCTGTCGGGTTTTATACTGTTTACTTTCTGTTCTGCAAATATACTCCCTCCAGTTAGAGTACATAGTCTTTTTAAAAAATATATATATTTTTATTGATTTTTCACAGAGAGGAAAGGAGAGGGATAAAGAGCTAGAAACATCGATGAGAGAGATACATCGACCAGCTGCCTCCTGCACACCCCCCACCGGGGATGTGCCTGCAACCAAGGCACATGCCTTTGACCGGAATCGAACCTGGGACCCTTTAGTCCACAGACCGACGCTCTATCCACTGAGCCACACTGGTTTCAGCATATAGTACACAATCTCACTTAGGTATTTAAGTGGCTCCTCTGTATGGAGTCTTACCACTGCTTCTCTCCTGCCATTTTTAAAGTTCATCTCTTCAGTACCTGTTTAGAAAGGTTTCCTAATTGCTTTGTTATAATCCCCGAACTCTTTTGTTTTTGAGAATTTCTTTCCTGTAGCCTTTAACATGGAAGCACATCTTGTCTGGATGTTTTTATTGTTTCAGAATTTTGTAGGCATTACTTGATTTTCGTATTAGTCGGGATTCTCCAGAGAAACAGACCCAGTAGGACAGATACATCAACGAAGGGAAGTTTGCCATGAGGAACTGGATCACGGGGTCGTGGAGGCTGAGAAGTCCCGTAATCTGCCATTTGCAGTCGGGAGGTGAAAGGCCGCCGGTGACATTCAGCCCCAGGCTGGAGGCCTGAGGGCGGGGAGCTGACCGGGTGAACTCCAGTTTGGAGGCCAAAGGAGAGCCATGTCTCCGCTCAAGCTGAGGTAGGAAAGAAAAGGAGTGCGTTTCCCCTTTTACCTTTTTTTAAAAAATATTTTTTTTTATTGATTTCAGAGGGGAAGGGAGAGGGGGAGAGAGATAGAAACATCAATGATGAGAGAGAATCATTGACTCAGCTGCCTCCTGCACGCCCCCTACTGGGGATTGAGCCTGAAACCTGGGCGTGTGCCCTGACCAGAATGGAACCCGGGACCCATCAGTCCACAGGCCCACGCTCTATCCCCTGCGCCAAAGCGGCTGGGGCTAGTGCTTATCTTTGATTCTGTGCAGGCCCTCGGGGGCTGGGTGAGACAGCAATCTGCTTTATGAGCTCACTGACGCAAATGCTAACCCAGAGGGCACACCATGCGATATGCAGAGCTTGTAGCATAGAAACTCACTCCTGAAACCTATATGTTCATGTTGACCAATGTCACCCCCAGACATTTAATTTAAAAAGACACACAAGCCGGAACCGGTGTGGCTCAGTGGATAGAGCGTCGGCCTGCGGACTGAAGGGTTCAATTCTGGTCAACGGCATGCATGTTGGTTGCGGGCACATCCCCAGTGGGGGGTATGTAAGAGGCAGCTGATCTATGTTTTTAACTCTCTGTCCCTCTCTCTTCTTTTCTGTAAAAAATCAATAATATATATTAATAAATAAATAAATATAAATATAAATAAACACACAAATGTCAATCTAGCCCTGGCCAGGCAGCTCAGTTAGTTAGAGCAACATTCTTTTATGCCAAGGTTGTGGGTTCCGTCCCCGGTCAGGGGCACATACAAGCATACATAAATGGAACAACAAATTGATGTTTCTCCCTCTCTCAAATACATTTTTTAAAATTAAAAACAAACTGCTTGGCCAGAATGTAAGAATTTATACCTTTCTAGTTCTTTTAAAAAAAAAATATATATATATATATATTTTGCTTTCCGCGCTACCCAGGGAGGGCTCCATACGGCATTGTTCTCGGTTCCCACGTAACTTAAAGGGAAACTTTTCGCAATGTTCAGAGCTCTTGATATCCTGCCGATGAAGGAGGAGGAGGTCCTCAGGCTCCTTGCAGCAGGAACCCACTGAGGGGCCACCAGCCTGGACTCCCAAATGGAGCAGCACGTCTGCATCTACACCACCCATCTGAGAGGACCTGGGAGGACCTTCTGCTGGCAGCTCGGGGCGTCGTTGCCATCGAAAACCAGCTGACGAGAGACGGGGACGTTGAAGGCCGTCGAGCGCGTGTGTAGGGGTTTAGAACGTTCCAGGTCCGCGGTGCCGTTAGGCCGGCGAACCTGCGGAACTGGGGAGATGTCGCGAGGTTTGGCGAGACCCGGGCGGGGCTGCCCGCCGAGCAGAGCGGTCGCTGGTGGGCTGGCGCAAAATCCGGAGACCTGGCCTGGGTGGCGTGTCCCAGATGTGTGGGAGGTGGGCGGGCAGAACGGCCCCGCTAGACCGAGGGCAGTCCAGGTTTGGGGAGAGAGAGGGGACGAAGTGGGCTCGGGAGTAGGGACGCGGGAAGCCGAGGTTGTGCGGCGTGGGACGTTCCCGCAGCGGCCCGGTGGGACGTGGACGTGGACGTGGAGGCGGCCTAGCCCCTGAGCTTGGGAAAAGGTGTTCCCAGGCACACTCGGTGCGCACACTCGGAGAGCAGCCCTGTAGGTACGCGTGCATATGGGTGCTTTTCTAGTGTAGATTCCTGAAATAATGCTTACTACTCTGGACGGAAAAGGGCACATGCTGACCTGACCCGCTCAGGGACGGCCTGCACGTCTGTCTGCAAACTCAGAGACCGAAAGTCACCACAATGGATGGTCTGAAGTTAAAACTTCAACCAAAAGCAGTTTATAGGGGTAGCCCTCTCACCTAGGCCGGTGCAAAGCCAATTGTCTTTTTTGCATCTAAGATGACATGCTTGTGAAATGTCAGGGTAATTTGTAAATCCCCTTTTTCCAGACCCCCTCAGGGCACAACCAAATGTGCCTGGGGACCTGGGACGGAGACAACAATTCCTTCACTGTTATTGTCACTCAGTTAAATGTGGACTGTTAACTATCCTGCACCACCTAATTAAAAAGCTTGTGTCTATCATTTTCATCCAGTCCCAGGAATGTCTCCCCACTCCCTAATCTGTCACCTCCCTAATCTATCTTTCTCCCACCTCCCTAATCTATCACCAATGGGTGTCATTTAACCCACCTACCTCTCCTTTGATTGTAAAAAAAAATTTAAAAAAAAGAAAGAAAGAAAAAAAGAAAACCCAGCTGACATCAGTGTCCTATCGTCCAGGAATGCTGGCCAGCGAGCTGCGCTGAGGTTTGCTGCTGCCGCTGGAGCCACTCCCATTGCCGGCCGCCTCACTCCTGGAACCTTCACCAGCCAGAGCCAGGCAGCCTCCCGGGAGCCGAGACTGCTGGTGGGGATGACCCCAGGGCTGACCTCTCGCCTCTCACAGAGGCGCCTTATGTTAACCCGCCCACCACGGCTCTGTGTGACACGCTCTCCTCTGCGCTACGTGGACATTGCCATGTCCACAGAGGGCTCACTCAGTGGGCCTGACGTGGCGGGTGCCGGCCCGGGAAGTACCACGCATGCGTGGCACCATCTCCCGTGAACACGGTGGGAAGTCATGCTTGATCTGTATCTCTGCAGAGATCCTGAGAGATTGGAAAGGAAGAGCAGGCCGCGGCTGGAAAGACTGTGACCGAGGAGGAATCTCAGGGCGAAAGGACCGCTCCTGCTCCCGAGTTCACTGCTGCTCGGCCTGAGGTCGCAGACGGGTCTGAGGGCGTGCCGGTGCCCTCTGTGCCCACTCAGCCATTTCCTACTGAGGACGGGAGGGCTCGGCCTGCCGCCCAAGACTGGTCTGAGCCCCCACTGCCCAGGCTACTGAGTGGGTAGCAACAACCACTGAGTGTTCCTAAACTGTTCCTCCACAACGGAAATCAGGTTGATGGAAAACAAACAGTTTCTAATATATATATATATATATATATATATATATATATATATATATAATTGATTTTTTACAGAGAGGAATAGAGAGGTAGAAACATTTATCAGCTGCCTCCTGCACACCTCCTTCTGGGGACGTGCCCACAACCAAGGTACATGCCCTTGGCCGGAATCGAACCTGGGACCCTTCAGTCCGGAGACCGACACTCTATCCATTGAGCCAAACTGGTTAGGGCTACCTTTCTAGTTCTTACTCATCCTTCATATGTCAAATCAGTGATATTTCCTCTGACCAGCACCCTCAACACCCAACACCCATTGGATTGGGCTTTTGTAATGTGGTCCCAAACCCCTCTCCTCTGCATACATGCAGAATCGTCTACCTGCTTACTTGCTCCTTTAAGTCTCTGAAGAGTCCAACTCCGGGCAGCAGCTGCAGGATTGGAGCCCCCATCGCTGGCTCCTGAGGCCCTGGTGAAGGAGGTGTTGGTTTTGCCTGCAGGCGCCCCTCTGTGGGGTGACCGACTCCCCCGTTCGCCTGGGACTGGAAGTCCAGAGTCCCGTAAAACACCTCAACCCCAGGCAATCTGAAAGCTGGTCACCCTGCCCGTGGCGCTCGAGGACAGGTTGGGGGCAGGGGCTCTGAGTCTTTATCTCGCTCCTCGGCATCCCCCCCGAGTCTGTGAATCCTTCCCGTGTCTGTGGGGAGCTGACCATGTGCTCTGCCAACCATGGGATCTGCCTGATCGCCCACGGCCACCTCCCGCCACCCCGAGGCCCGAAGGCGGTGAGAGGAACGTGGGCAGGGGGGCCAGACTCCTTGCTCAGCCCTTCCAAGGACTAGCTGTCCTGAGGCGGAAGCAGAGAACTCACTCGATGGAGGTCGGTGCCCATCACCAACCTCCAGAGCTGCTTCCACCACCGTGCGCTCCCGGCCAGCGGCCGCCCGCACGCACGGAGGTCTTTCTGAGCAATGCCCCACGACGATTACTCTTAATTCTGTACCCCACCCTCCTAGCGGGTTCTCGGGAGAAACGCTTCCATGCAATGCACCTTCACACCCAGAGGAGGAGTTTTCCCAGCAATCGCTCCGTTGTTCACCTCGGGGACTCTTGAAACTGTTACTGAGAAAGTCCCTCTTTCTCCAGGGGCTCGGGGACATTCCGGGAGGCTGGTGCCTCCCACACAGAGCGCACAGGGCATCACTGGCCTGCACGTGAGAGGCGTTTCTCATTTGTGATGGCCCCACCTCGGCTTTTCATGCTTCCTTCCCCCTCTCCTCTGCACTAAGGTAAAATGCTGCCCAGTGACGTGCACGGGTCTGGCGCGCACCGCTGGACGAGTCTGGACAGCCAAACGCGGACACCGTGTGCCTCAGACAAGCTCCAAGGCTTTGGCCAGAAATAAATGATTACGATCTAAGGGGTCGCAGGGTTTGCAAACCAGAAACAAAACTAGGTGATACCCAGGGTGTTCCAGAAAAGAAAGAAAAGTCGTGAGTTCTGGTAGGGAAAACGACCTCGTTGAGAGGAATTCGTCCTGACTTCTTCCCGCTGGGGTGACCCAAGATGTCCTTCCTCCGACGACGGGGCAAGGGCGGGGTTGGCGGGGGATGGATGTTTGTGGTCTGAGTGCGTGAACATTCTTCCCTTAGTCCTTCGGGGTCACTAGAGGGGTCTCTGGAGGTTTGGTGTACATGCCTACCTGCCTGCCAGTCACACCTGGGAACAAATTAGTGCCAGGATGGCGTGGCCACTGCAAGTGCACAACCTTCTCTCTCTGCTCTCTCTCTCTCCTCTCTCTCTCTCTCTCTCTCTCTCTCTCTCTCTCTCTCCTCTCTCTCTCTCTCTCTCTCCTCTCTCTCCTCTCTCTCTCTCTCTCTCTCTCCTCTCTTCTCTCTCCTCTCTCTCTCTCCTCTCTCCTCCCTCTCACGCTCAGGGTCCCTGGCTCTCTGTGGCAGGACGTGCTCCTGTGCCCACACGGTGCCTGGCCACGTTGGATCCACACACGGGCTAACAGACTTGAGCCGATGTTGAACTTCACCGGCTGCCACGTGTGACGGCAGCTGTGGACACCGGCCCTCTCCGGCCCAGCGGCCCCTCCTCCAGGCCTGGCGTGGGGGCCACGGGACAGCGGACCCCGAGGACAGTGACCCCAGGCCAGTGCAATGTTCTACCACCTCTCATCCTCCCCTCGGGGCGTCTGAATTCCTTTTCCAGAGGCACCCAGAACCCCACTCTCACCAACAGCAGAGGTTCCTCTGGTAGCACCACCGCCGAGCTGTGTGGGCTCTTTTTTTTTTTTTTTATAATATGTTTTTTATGGATATTTTACAGAGAGGAAGGGAGAGAGATAGAGAGCTAGAAATGTCGATGAGAGAGAAACATCGCCAGCTGCCCCCCGCACACCCCCCACCGAGGATGTGCCCGCAACCAAGGCACATGCCCTTGCCCGGAATTGAACCCGGGACCCTTCAGTCCGCAGACTGACGCTCTACCACTGAGCCAAACCGGTTTCGGCCTGTGTGGGTTCTTATCGTGACCATGAACTTTTTCAAATAAAACCAAAAGGGCCGGCCGGCGTGGCTCAGTGATTGAGCGTTGACCTATGAACCAGGAGGTCACAGTTCGATTCCTGGTCAGGGCACGTGTACAGGTTGAGGCTCTATCCCCAGTGTGGGGCGTGCAGGAGGCAGCCGATCAAGGATTCTCTCTCATCATGGAGGTTCAGTCTCTCTCCCCCTCTTCCTTCCTCTCTCTGAAATCAATTAAAAACACACACACACACACAGAAAGGGAAAATTAAACACATTTAACAAAAATTATTAAATGCTGTCAGGAAGGGGGGAATTCTCCCTTCCACCCTTCCTTAGTTCAGATGGTCGGACCGATAATAAGAAAATTGGCACAGACCAGGGTAAGAGACAAACACCGATTGGACAGATACGTGCACATCCGAGGCCAGAAAATGAGGCTCCGAGAAATGAGGAGCGAGGCATCTTTTCATACTTTGTGGACAAAGAAACAAGTCGTTTGTGAGAAACTGACAGAACAAAGGAAGTTAGTGTTCCCTCGAAAGGAACCTCAGCGAGACTGGGCTTGGACAGAAGATTAGCGAGGGCCGTACAAGGTCTGTGTACACAGGCTTTCGCTCTGGGTTTTATAGCTCCCGTGATAAAGCTGTCAGCCCCACAGGCAGGGTGGACACGGACACTTATTGTCAGAGAGACAGAGGAGAGTCAGAGCCGGCGCTGCCTTCTCAGATGATTTCCATTTGACATCATCGCCCTGACCGATGTGGCTCCGTGGATGGAGCGTCGGCCTGTGGACTGAGGGGTCCCGGGTTCAATTCCGGTCAGGGGCATGGACCTTAGTTGTGGGCACATCCCCAGTGGGGAGCGTGCAGGAGGCAGCTGGTCGATGTTTCCCTCTCATCCATATTTCTAACTCTATCCCTCTCCCCTCCTCTCTGTAGGAAATCAATAACACACATATTTTTTTAAATTTTTTTGAAATAATCACCATGCCAGTGTGAGACACCTTGGGGTGGCTTGCCCTGGGCCCCAACAATACCCTCCCGCCATCCATCCCTGAGGCCCCCCAGCTCCCTGCCCTCCACCCGTCCACAAAGCCCCCGGCAGCCAAACTTCACCCTCACCCACTGCAGTCTGTCCCCGCCTCCGTCTCCATGGAAACCATCCCAATCTCCTCGTTACTTCCGCGCAGCTGAGGGGGTCCCAGGCCAGCAGCGGGGTGTCACCTGAGACGCAGGTTCTCCCTGGCAGACCTCCGAATCAGAAAGTCCGGGGAGGGGACCCGGCAGCTGGTGTTTTTAGTTTATTTGTTTTTAAGAAGCTTAAAGAGAGGAAGGGAGAGACAGAGAGAGGGGGAAACATCCACTGGATGCCTCCCGAGTCTGCCTGGACCAGGAATCGAACTCACGGCCTTTTGGTAAACAGTCAATGCTCCCGGCAGCCGCGCCACGAGGCCAGGGTGCCGCTGGTGTGCTGACAGGCCCTCTGGGCCAGCGGCCGCCAACCGGTGGTCCGTGAGGCCCGGAAGCTTGGCCACCGCTGCTCTGGGCGACTCAGATGCACCCCAACATTTGCTCTGTCACTTTAAGGGAGAGCCATGTGCAGCAGAAAAAGCAACAGACAGAAATCAGACCCTCTGATTTAGCCCTTGACTTTGAACCCATTTGCTTTACCTCCCCGTCTGGGTTTTTCTTTGTCTATAAAGTGGGGGTTCTGGTATCACCCAGAGGCTGGCTGTGAGGGTGAGGTTGAAGGACACCCCTGTCCGCAGCGCTGAGCGGGCTCGGCCCTTCTCCGGCGCCCACGGCCCCCCGCTCGCCTGCGTGGGATCAGCCCGCTCGGGGAAGCTGTGCAGAGGTGGGCTCGGCCCCGGGCCTCTTGCGCTCCCTGCTTTCTCCCCGTAACACGCAGAGAACAGCCCTCGCCTCCCAGGCTTGTTTGGAGAATCAAAGACGATAAAACACGACAGCAGTATTTTATCTAGGCTAAAACACGAAACCGTGAAAGCAGGAGCGAAAGCACCCGAGATGAAACATGTCCCACCTGAACCCCAACCGGGGATGTGATAGGGCTCACGTGCGGGCGCTCACCCGGCCGCCCGCCCGGGGCCCCCCCAAGGCAGGGGCTGCGTCGGGCTGCAGGGGCCCAGGAGGAACCAGCTGCTCGTGTTTCACTTTCAGCTCCATCAGATCAGTGCAGGCTGCTCCTGTTTCTACAGGGAACCTTATGAATAGAATTGTGTGTGTGTGTATAAAGTATTTATAGATTTTTATATTTATTAAAATATAAGCATTATATTTGTATTTATGTTCATCCACATATAACTATAAAATCCTCTTTACATATATTTAATACATAAAACTATCTCCTTGTTGGCCTGTGGACTGAAGGGTTTGATTCTGGTCAAGGGCGCATGCCCGGGCTGCGGGCTTGATCCCCAGTGTGGGGCACGTAGGAGGCAGACAATCAATGATTCTCTCTCATCATTGAGGTTTCTCTCTCTCCCTCTCCCTTTCTTTCTGAACTTCATAATATATGCTAAATATTTGTGTGTGTGTGTGTGTGTGTGTGTGTGTGTGTGTAGTTGCATAGATCTGAATTAGATCCAGATTGAGGTTAGTTTTGAAATTGTACATTTAAAAAATGTGTTGTCTGGCCAGCGTGGCTCAGTGGTTGAGCATCGACCTAGGAACCAGGAGGTCACGGTTCATTCCTAGTCAAGACATGTGCCCGGGCTGTGGGCTGGATCCCCGGTGTGGGGCGTGCAGGAGGCAGCCGATCAATGATTCTCTCTTCTTTGAGGTTTCTCTCTCTCTCCCTTTCCCTCCCTCTCTGAAATAAAAATATATATCTCTTTAAAATAAACAAATAAAACAAAATGTGTGACATCGGTGTAAATATTAAAAACAAACAAACAAACAAACAAACACAAGTTGTTGATAATTCCCTTCCTCGTTGCGAACAGGTAACGGTTTGCTCCTTCGGAATGGATGAGACGTGCACATGGAGGGACAGTGCTTCCCCTCAGCCCCCGACACCCAGCTCCCCTTCTGCAGAGAAACCGCTGCTACCGATTTCTTGCGTCTCATTCCAGAAACACAGGTTTTTGTACATACAGGGTGTGTGTGTGTGTGTGGTTTACATGTTTTGTTTTTTCCCCCTTACCGTGCTCCGATGCGTTAGGTTTTGCCCATTATTTTCCTGCCACCAACAGTTCCACAATGACCAATACCCAGCTTGAAAGGGTGCCCGGATGCGGCCCCCACTCTCCACGCCAGCAGAACCCGCCCGCCCAGGTACAATTTCTTTTAGCCCATCTTCCCACGCGAGAACCAGAGAGTTGGGAGGTGTTACCCAAGGCCCGAAGCCAGTGGAGACCAGAACCCAGGTTTCCCATTTCCGGGCCCACCTCCGGACAAGGCCTCAGTGACTGTCGGCGGACACACTGTATTTTTTTGACTGATTTATGCATTTATGTTTGGCTTCCCGAAAGGGTCTGAAGTGGCTGTTTTTGAGGCTCCAGGACACGTGTTGGCTTTCAGTGCAGTCTCTCCTGCTTGGGGGCGTCCAGACGGTCTGACCGTCCCAGCCAGGCCCGAGCTGAGCTAAGCCGCAGGTCAGGGCCAAGGTGCAGGCAGGTGGCCAGGGCCGGGCCAACTCAATCGATTGCATTAACGTCAGGCGATGCACCTTGTTGCCAACACAGCCAAGCCTGAGCTTCAGGCCAGACAGCCGGGCCCAGTGGGGCTGGGGGTCCAATGCCCAGAGCACCTGGAAACCTGGCACCTGCGGGACTCAGCACCTGCCCGGGCGGTCCTGCCCGAGGCAGATATAAAATGGATGGAGAGCCGGGGATAACCGTGAAAACCTTGGACTCTGCCCTGACCGGTGTGGCTCAGCGGATAGAGCGTCGGCCTGCAGACTGAAGGGTCCCAGGTTTAATTCCGGCCAAGGGCATGTGCCATAGGTCACCGCTCAACCACTGAGCCACCCTGCCGGGTGGGAATCCATGTCTTGAAATCAACATAGATATTGGTTCAGGCAAGAATCATGAACGGATGCTCACCTCTTTAGGTGAAAGTGTGCAGGAAACAAGGTATTTACAGAGTCTCGGCGTTTTCCCACAGGCTGTTTACTCATGACAGAGATCGCAGAGGTAACCGGAGTGGAGAACCTGACACAGGTGACCTCAGCCACGGCGGCCCAGGGAGCATCCCCGGGGTGGGAGGGGGCGGGAGGGGCTGCTGACCTGACCCCCTGACGGGAACGGCACCAGGAAGGGCCACAGGGCGTTTCTGCGGCTTTCCTCCCCCAAACGCAGCGGAGTCCAGCCGTGAGACAAGGCCAGGGGCCATGCCGTGACGCGGTGATTCATAATAAGAAATAGGTATTGTTGCCTTCATCTCCTTTTCTGGTTCCCAAGCGAAAAAGAGCAAAAGGAGCGCCTTCTGTCCTATTATTTGCTCCTGTGCTCTCAGCTCCTGGAACAGCCGTGGAGCCCGGAGGCGGAAGCCCTGTCTGGGTCGCACCGGTAACAAGCTCCTTCCAGCCACCGCTGAGCTTGTGTTCTCAGTGACGTTTGAAAAGCCGCTACGGATGGGGGCTGGTTGCCAGGGAAACCAGCCCAGTGATTCGAGGGTTTGAACTTCCAGCCCATTTCACCCCCACCTCCGGGAGGGGAGAGGGTCCAGAAAGGGAGTTCAGCCGCCAATGGGCGGTGATTTAATCAGCTGCGCCTCTTAATGACGACTCCGTAAAACCCGGAACGACCAGGTTCAGAAAGCTCCTGGGGGTCGGGGGTCGGGGGTCGGGGTCGGGGTGGGGGGAGATTGGGGGTGGTATGCCTGGAGAACGTACGGAAGCTCCACGCCCCTTCCCACTCACCTTGCCCTGTGCATCCATCTTGTCCGCCTGGCTGTTCCTGAGTTGCATCATTTTGTAATGAAACTGGAAATCTAGTAAATAAACTTTGAGCTCTGTAAGCCACTCCAGCAAACGAATCAAACGAACTGGGGAGGAATTCGTAAGAAGCTCTGATTTATTATAGCGGGTTCGGAGAAGCACAGGTGACCTGGGTTTGCGATTGGCGTCTGAAGTCGGGGAAAAGGAGCAGTCTTCTAGGACGGAGCCCTTAACCTGTGGGATTTGACCCAGTCTGCAGGGAGATGGTGTCCGAGTTAAGTTAAATGGCCGGGCAGGACATTCAGCTGGTGTCACAGAATTGCTTGATGTCTGGAAAACCCACAAAGAAGCGAAGCAGCATCCGAGAGCACTGAAGAGCAGAGGAGACATACAGCAGGAAGTGAGTTTTTCTTTCTGTAAAACAACTGGCCTGTATTCAAAATATCAATGTCATGAAAGACATAGACAGACCCAGGAACAGTTATCAATAAAAGAGCCTAAAAACATAATTCCACATGTGATCCTAAATTAGAAGAAACAATCACTATACAGGATATTTTGGGGACAATGGGGGAAATTTGAATATCTATATTAAATGACTGTATTGTATAGATATCAAATATCCAGAATTTGGTAGTTATATTGCAGTTAAATAAGATAAAATTTTAAAAAGTTAAAAAAAAAAACAACAAAAAAAAAATAACTGCAAGAGAGAGAGAGAGAGAGAGAGAGATCTCTGGGAGAGCGGTGGGACCCGGGGGAGCCTTGTGCCCCGGGAGAGCCGTGTGCCCCGGGGGAGAGGTGGGACCTGGGGGAGCCGTGTAACTCAGAGGAGCGGGATGACCTGGAGGAGCCGTGTGTCCCGGAGGGGCGGTGTGAACCGGAGGAGTGGATTTTATTCGTGTGGTCCTGAGACATTTGGATAGTCTGCAGCCATTTGCTACAGAACACTATGTTGATTTTCCCTATAGTAGAATCAGGGGCAAAGAAAGGGAGTGGACTGATAATTATCAGGGGGATAAGGGGGTGGGGAGCAGTGAGAGACTGGATTGAAATCGTATAACCAATGGATGAAGACAATTGGGGGGAAGGAGGAAAGGGGACGACGGGAATGGGTCCAGGAGAGGCTTTGAGGAAGTCAGGTGTTTTATTTTATGTATTTATTTATTTTATATATTATTGATTTTTTTACAGAGAGGAAGAGAGAGGGATAGAGAGTTAGAAACATCGATGAGAATCATCCATCAGCTGCCTCTTGCACGTGCCTTGGTTGGGGATGTGCCTGCAACCAAGGTACATGCCTTTGACCGGAATGGAACCTTCGACCTTTCAGTCCGCAGACTGACGCTCCATCCACTGAGCCAAACCGGTTTCGGCTCACTCGGGAAACTTTTGCTGGCACTGGAACTATGCTGGCCAGCAAAGCACACACAGTCCCCACCCTGACAGACCACGTAAAATTTCTTCTTTGCATTTAAAGGATATTAACCGAACTGAATCTCTAAAGGAAACTCAGAAAACCGTATTTCCCCTCATTGTAATGGTAGAAAATTCTAGAAGAAAAGCGTAAGAAGGCAGAGGGGGCAAAAAAAAAAAATATCATACTTGGCAGATCTCCCTTCAGTATTTTTCCTACACATTTCCCAAGTCACTTCCGATCAGCATCCAAAAAAATACAAGTTAATTTTAATTTTGGCTGCAAACCAAGAACAAAAAAAGGGTAAGTGTATTGGATTAAATTTTCGAGCCAAAGCTAAAGGTTCTGAGGATGATGCGCTGTCTCCAGGGGCCAAGCCTGTACTTTTCCGTTAGCAGGTGCGAGCACAGGCCGGGCCTCGCTGGGGATCACTCCCCGTCTCCTCGGCAAGGCTCCCTGCCTCGCACACTTTCGCTCTTTACAAGTTAAGCTGCTGCATTCACCTGGAAACACGTGGAGAAGAACAGAGATCGTGAGGGAAAGCAGCAGAGCCTCACCCCTTCCCGGCCTGCTCGGCCCACCGCAACCCTCCAACCTGCCTGCCTGCGGTCGCATGCCTGCTCCCCTCTTCACGGGCACAGCTATGGTGGTGAGGCTCTCCCCTGTAAGACGAATGTTGGACACGAACGGTGTTGTTTGCTCCAGGAACTTCCTGAATAGGCAGCTGACAGTTTGCACTGTTAGACTGAATCCCTCGCCTCAAAACCTTCATTTTCCCGTGTTCATCTGAGTGATTACTCGATGACGCCGGGCAGCCCTAGGCAACCCTCTGAAGACCCCCCGCCTTCGCCTGTGCCCAGTTCTTCGCAAACCCCCGGCCCGCCTTACCTGTAAAACCGCCCGTTTGGCACCCTTTTCTGCCTGCTTCCCCACTCCGACCCCAGCATGGAAAGACCTGTCTTTTATATATGTGTGTGTGTGTCTTTATTGATTTCAGAGGGGAAGGGAGAGGGAAGAGAGAGAGAAACACCAGTGATGAGAGAAAATCACTGATTGGCTGCCTCCTGCATGCTTCCTACGGGGGATCAAGCCCACCATCCAGGCATGTGCCCTTGGCCGGAATCAAGCTCGGGACCCCCCTTCAGTCTGCAGGCTGCAGCTCTGCCCACTGAGCCAAACCAGCCAGGGCCCTGTCTCTTTGTTTGTTTGTTTCCCCCCCAATGACAGTTAATGTTCAATATGACTTGTATTGGTTTTAAGTGTACGGCAGAGTGATGGGAAGACCAGTCTCAGGCCATGCTTCAAAGTCCCTGTAAACGCGGCCTTGCTCACCTCCCTGTGAGGCCTTGTCCGACTGTTAAGGGAAAAGTAATCAGCGTTGTCTTAGCAACAGCTTGTTCTAGGGCTCCTCAGCGAGCCAACGTTTGACAAGGCTCTGGGGCTATCGGAATGAATAATGTCACGTAAAGTTTACATTCCAGAGACAGCCAGAAAGCACACAAACCAATAACTATGTAATTTTACATTTTACAATGTAGATGGGCAGATAGGTGCCAAATCGATCATTATAAATTGTGATAACTAAGAAGGAAATAGCCAAAACCAGTTTGGCTCTGTGGATAGAGCGTCGTCTGTGGACTGAGGGGTCCCGGGTTCGATTCCAGTCGGGGGCATGTACCTTGGTTGCGGGCACGTCCCCGGTGGTGGGTGTGCAGGAGGCAGCTGGTCGATGTTTCTCTCTCATCAATGTTTCTGGCTCTCTATCCCTCTCCCTTCCTCTCTGTGAAAAATCAATTAAAAATATATTTTTTTAAAATAGAGAATAGAGAATAGGCAGATAAGATCCTAATTAGAAAAGATGATCTGAAAAACTCTCAAAAGTGACTTCAGCTAGGGGTGGAGGTGGACTGATTGTTCAGGTTCCTGAGACCCAGCAGCGGCTCAGCAGGTTCCAGAACAGAAAGGGAACCAGCGGGAGAGGATTGGGGGGGGGGGGGGGGGGGCCCAGGCCTGAGCAGGGCCCCGGGCAGGAGGCTTCCACATTATCCAGAGCCACTGCTCTACCCTATTGTTTAATCATCCGTCTTGCACCGGAATTGTTTGTTTTTTGTGTTTGTGTGTGTGTTTTCAATTTCAGAGAGGAAGGGAAGGGGAGAGAGAGAGAGGAATATCAATGATGAGAGAGAATCATTGATCAGCTGCCTTCTGCCTGTCCCCTCCTGCAGATCGAGCCCGAAACCTGGGCATGTGCCCTGACTGGGAATTGAACCGTGACCTCCTGGTTCTAGGTAGGCACTCAACCACGGAGCCATGAGAGCCGGACCAGATTATTTTCTAACTAGAGGGCCAGTGCATGAATTCGAGCACAGGTGGGGCCAGGCCTGTCAGGAGGAAGACACTGTGGGAGGTTGGCCAGGGGGCAGCTCTGATCGGCTGATCAGGGCTGGGCTGGCTGAGGGGAGGGGCTGGGGGCCAGTAAGGGTGGTGGCAGCCCATCCAGAGGGGCCGGCTGGGGGAAGAGGCTGCAGGAAGTTGGCTGGCTGGCCCCACTCCTATTGGGATGGGGGGGTCTGGGGGGGGCCTGACAGGGGGTGGGGAGGGACTGTGGGCCCATGGGTGGGGCTGGCAGACTGGGGATGGGGCTGGCCAGGGGGAGGGGCTTCGGGAGGCTGGCTGGCCAGCCACACCCCTGATTGGGCCAGTTCCTTGGCTACAGGGGCATCATAGCAGCAGGTTGTTCTGATCGTTATGGCGTTAGGGTGGCTGGGTTTTTATATGTATACGAGGGGCGTGGTGCATGAGATTCATGTACTGCTGGGGGAGGGCGGAGCCTGTGGAGATCGACCCACTGTGGGAGGGCCACTCATCCTGGTCAGCTGACCAGCACTCCTACCATGGGAACACACTGACCACTGGGGGAAGCCCCTGTGCTGAGCCTCTGCCCCCTGGGGGTCACTGCACATCATAGCAACGGGATGACTGGTCATTCTGGTGATTCCACCGTTCAGTTGCTGGACTTTTATTATATGGGACTACAGGCCCAGTGCACGAAATTCATGCACAGGAGGGTGTGTCCCTCCGCCCAGCCTGCACCCTCTCCAATCTGGGACCCCTCGAGGGATGTCCAATTGCCCATTTAGGCCTGATCCCGGTAGGACAGGGCCTAAACAGGCAGTCAGACATCCCTCTCACAATCCAGGACTGCTGACTCCCAACCGATTGCCTGCCTGCCTTCCTGGTTGCCCCTAACCACTTCTGCCTGCCAGCCTGATCACCCCCTAACCACTCCCCTGCCAGCCTGATTCATGCCTGATTCTCTGCCAGCCTGATTTCCCCTAACTGCCTTCCTTGTAGGCCTGATCACCCCTAACTGCCCTCCCCTACAGATTTGGTCACCCCCAACTGCCCTCTCTTACAGGCCTGGTCCCTCCCAAGTGCCCTCCCCTGCTGGCCTGATCACTCACAACTACCCTCCCCTACTGGCTTGTTCCCTCCCAACTGCCCTCCCCAGCTGGCCATCTTGTGTCCACATGGGGGCAGCCATCTTGTGTGTTGGAATGATGGTCAATTTGCATATTACTCTTTTATTAGATAGGCTAAAAGATACGTCTCACTGCAAATGAGCAGAAGTGAACAGTACAGGCTAAATGAACTTGTGAGGGCTTTACCAATTACAACAGTGTTTCTGTGGCACAAAGGGTCCAGCTCTTACAAATTCCTTTATGGAGTGCTTGCAGCTCCACGTTGAACCCCGTGAGCCCTGTTATCAGCTCGAGGCCCTTGTTTCCAGATGCGTCTTTGGAGAACACTGGCTGGGGGTGGGGGTGTGGAGAGGGGTGAGGAAGGATCTGGCAGTCGCAGGACACTCAAGTGGAAATCAACCACCAATCGATTCATTGGAAAGTGAAAACGGGACCCATGCTAACGACGATCTCAGGCTCCTCCTTGCTACTTGCAGGGAAGTGCGTTAGGTGCGGCTGATAAAATCCAAATGCGCTTTGGTCCTCACCAGGTTGGCGGAGGAATTGGAAGGGTTAACTGGAGCACACAAGGCTTGAGCCTTACAAACATCGGACAGACGTCCAAGGGAAGCGCCTTCTGTAAGCCCGAGCCTTGTAAAGACGTCATCCCCGTGAGGGACTGTCTCACGGGAACGTCCAAGGCCACAACTCTCACGCAGACCAGATAGCGCTCGGCAGGAGCGGCCCGCAGCCCAGGCCAGATACTGCGTCTGCAGAGTATTAGATAGGATAGAAGATACAATCAGGCTGGCAGCCAGATACTGCGTCCACAGAGGCTGCCGCAGCTTCCCCTCACCCGAAGCTGACTTCTCTCCTGGGCTCAGTCCACCGGCACCCGGGTGCCTTGAATACACACAGTTTTGGTGACACTGAGCCTTGAGTCGGTTCCGGGCGACCCCGGCCCAACCCAGAGCCTTTGAGAAATAACAATGTAAGCAGACAATCGGTGGGTCCAGGGTGCCCGCTGCTACTTGAGCCAGTTCAGCAGCGACAGGGCTGGATCTGTGTGAGCGTGGACTCCAATACTGCCAGCCGGGTGGGGAGCAGCGGGTCATCCCCAGACACCTGCTCCCCCCACGGGAAGCCGGCGGCTCGGTGGGCGGAGGAGGAAGCCTGCATGGGGAAGCAGGCCAAGGGAAGCCCCCCGGGGGCCGTCTCACAGGTGGGGCGGGCTGGAGGCCTGCAAAGGCTGGGGGCCTTCAAAGGCCTGGCAGCTCTGGTTTCTGCAACACAGTCGTCCACCTCCCCATGACAACAGGCAGCTCCGGATGGGGAGGGACTGGGGAGGGCGGGCCGCACTGCCAGGTGAGCTCCGGCCCCGCGTGCACCGCCCCGCCCGCTTAGAATGGGCCTTCCTTAATCCGAACAGCAATCACGGTTCACAGAGCACGGTGGATATTTTTAAAAAATATATATTTTATTAATATTTTACAGAGAGGAAGGGAGAGATATAGGGAGCTAGAATCGTCGATGAGAGAGAGACATGGACCAGCTGCCTCTTGCACACCGCCCACCGGGGATGTGCCCGCAACCAATGCACATGCCCTTGACCGGAATAGAACCCGGGACCTTTCAGTCTACAGGCCGACGCTCTACCACTGAGCCAAACCGGTTTCGGCACGATGGCTAGTTCTTACAACGGTAGCTGGCCCCGGTGTTCTATATCTGCCCCTCCCAAGAAGGCCCACCACACACTGCCCGCGCCCTCTGTCTGGGAGCCCTGAGTCACCATCTGCTCGGGCAGGACGGCGGGGGTCTCGCAGCGTGGCCACGCGGACGGGGACCTGGGTGGGGTTTCGCCGGCTGGCATCCGCCGGAGAGCCGAGGGCCGCACGCGCACACAGACATCGCCGCCGCCGCTGCTTCTTCCCGGGGAATCGCTCTGCGGGCCCTGAGTGTAACCACGCGGAGCCCAGCGGCCCGTCCCCCCGGCCCTGGCGGTTCCCTCGCCCCTGCTTCTCCAGCCCAGCACCCCCGCCCCCAATCCCGGAGGCCCAGGGCTGGCGGGGGCAGGGGAGTGTCACTTCTTTCCCGAAACATTTCTAGGGAGGCCACGCGGCCCTGGCCAGGCCCTCTTCTGCCGCTCAATCCCTCCCACCATGTCCTTTGTTTCCACCGCTCAGCCTCGGCCAGTGGCGTCTGCCCCTGGGGCCCCACAGGCCTCCCGCTGGGCAAAGAGGAAAGGAAACCAGGCTGAGGTGGTGGAGAACACAACGCCACTTGAAAGCTTCAGCAGCTGAAGTTGCCCCTGCCAGAGTCCCCTCCTCTTTCCCAGCCTTCTTAGAAGTGGCCGAAAGCAAATGAAGAAGAATCGTGTGCTTCTCTCTATACAAATCAGTAATTTGGGTGATGGGTGTGGTGTTTATGTGATGTGTGTCTGTCCATAGATTATATGTGGTGTGTTGTAACTAGGGTGTTCCTCACCTGAGGGCATTGTCATTGATATTTGGAGAGAAGGAAAGTGAGTGAGAGAGAGAAATATCCTTGATTGATCGGCTGCACGCCTTTGACTAGGGCTGGGGACCCAACCCCCAACCCAAGTATGTGTCCTTCCTGGGGATCAAAACCGTGACCTTTTAGTGACCCAGATGATTCTACTACTAACTGGGCCACACCAGCCAGGGGTAGGATGTAATATTTTATTGGCCTAAAGAGATTAAATACAAAACAATCACGGTTAAGAGCATGATTAATGTTTCTTAGAGTTACAGCTGGTCCCCAATATCCTATTTCTTTTTTTAAAATATATATTTTATTTTATTTTTTAACAGAAAGGGAGAGGGATAGAAAGTTAGAAACATCGATCAGCTGCCTCCTGCACACCCCCTACTGGGGATGTGCCCACAACCGAGGTACATGCCCTTGACCGGAATCGAACCTGGGACCCTTCAGTCTGTAGGCCGACGCTCTATCCACTGAGCCAAACCGGCTGAGGCTCCAATATCCTCTTGTTATTCCAATAGGCCCCTGGAACACCACAAGCATTTGTTCGCTCTCCTTATAAAAGAAATTTTTGAACTAATTAGTCCTATTTTGATATGCTTGAAATTACATGGGAAGCTTTGCCAAATAAAATAATAGCTATTTGAATACATACATATTAATTAAACTGTCCTATTGTATGCATATATTTTTATTAAAATGGATGTTCTGGAAATTTCAGCCTGCCTTAGCAAGGAACTTGCAAAGATTCAGAGCCAACTTCAAGCAGGGAGCTCTCAGGGGTAGCGGGTGTCCCCTTGGTGACACTGGGTAAGCCAGCATACCGGCTCTCTGTGGGGGTGTCAGGCAGCGGAATTCTGGGTGTTTGCGGTCCACACATTACATTGGGGCATTTATGAATTGCTTCCAGTGCTCAATGAACACTCCCAATGAGCCATGTACAGCGTTTTAAAATCTCCATATGGCCCTAGCCTGTTTGGCTCAGGGGATAGAACGTCCGTCCGTCCGTGAGCTGAAAGGTCCCAGGTTTGATTCCGGTCAAGGGAACATGCCCAGGTTGCGAGCTTGATCCCCAGTAGGGGGCAGGCAGGAGGCAGCTGATCAATGATTTCACTCAACATTGATGTTTCTATCTCTCTCTCTCTCTCCCTTCCTCTCTGAAATCAATAAAAATACATTTAAAAATGTTGCATATTATTGGTTCTTTTTTTTTTTTTTTTAAAGTGTGGGCTTTGTGCAGGGCCCATGATCAAACCTGCTACCCTTTGGTGCATGGGCCAACACTCTAACCACTTAGCAACACCAGTCAGGGCCGGAATTTGACAACTCTAAATGGGTGAGAATTACTTTCAGGTTGATATGCTTATTTTCATAAATCCAATAAGATTCTCTTTACCAATAAGACACATAGAACCAGTTTTCAATTGTGGTTTTCTTAATCAAGACTTTGACTGACATGTCATGATAAAAAAAAAAAGACATGGCTCTGGATGCCACCAGAAAGCTTTAAGGAATGAAGATTGTCTTTGAAGCCGATGAAAGCCCCTTGGGAAAATGGCCTGGTGCCTTGCTTAGTCACACGGTTCATGGCAGTTTTTCTAGTAAGCGATGGAGGTTGCTTCCCTAGGAGGTGGCAAAGAAAGAATCTCAACGTTTTGGGGGACTTCAAGAACTTGAGAAATTCACCCAAATCTACAGGCATTGCAAGCAAAGCCTGGTGGCAACTACATGGCTTAGTTTCTCCACCCTGGGGGTGAATTAAAGCTCAGTCTGGATATTTGTGATCAGATTCCAGCAACACAGGTTTAAGAAAGCCTATATAATCAATTACCATTTTTGTTGTGTTCATGCAAATAATCAGGCCAAATTATATTTGGACTTAATGCAGTAAATAGTCTTGGGTTATCTTTGATAAAATGAGAGTGATTTTAGGAAGTGAAAGGTTGTAAGGTCCCGATGGAGAGGTTTGTAAGATCCCGGCTGAGAGGTAGGCGGCGCAGAAGCAAGACACGGAATCCAGGCGATACCTATGCTGCTTTTGGGCGCGAACTTCCCTGGCCCACCCTTCGCACCCAAAAGCAGCATAGGTGTTTCTTTTATACAGCTGTTTAGGGAGGGGAGGGAGGAGGGCATGAGAGGTGTGGAATTCCTGCCTCGGGCCAGGGGTCTAGGAAGGCCCTAGGAAGGCGCCAGCTAGCCAGTTATCTTTGTCACCATCCATCCTGCAGATGCTTGCATCTGCTCTGGGCTACTTCCTTCCCCCTGACTCGACCTAACAGGAAGAAAAATGGTGTTTCAATAGAATCTATAATTCACAATTGTGGATATTAGACTCCAGTTAGTTTTATTTTTCACCTACAATCTGCATTGAATCCTGAATTTTTTATAGTTTTCTTCCAAACTAATGTTTCATTTTTTTCCCCTCCCATCCCTTGACTTGGAATTATTCAAAACTACTGATGCAAAAATGTAAGCCATATAGTATTTACCTAAACATCTGATAACATCGTCAGAGTAGTTAAACTGCAGATAAGGAGGATCTCTCATATTGTCACTGGTTGCTTTCATTCCAGCAAAAGCCTTACAATCTAAAATCCCCTCCACTGACAGGCTTAAAGACTCAGAAACTGGTCTGTGATGTGCTGTGTTCATTAACCTTTGCATTTTTTCCTTCTGTTTTCATAGGCACACTCCTTATTAAATACCTGATTGCTTGTTTATGCAACACAGGTCTCCCTCTGGAAGTCCATCTGCATCATTGCCAATTTAATTGAATTGACTTATTTTCAAGACCACATAACTGAGTCAATGAAATATGGAGCCGTCTACCAACTTGGCTTCTGGGATGTAAGCCTTTATTATTTAAAAGGGGGGCCTGGCCGAAACCGGTTTGGCTCAGTGGATAGAGCGTCAGTCTGTGGACTCAAGGGTCCCAGGTTCGATTCCGGTCAAGGGCATGTACCTTGGTTGCGAGCACATCCCCAGTAGGGGGTGTGCAAGAGGCAACTAATGGATGATTCTCTCTAACTATCTCTCTCTCTTCCTCTCTGTAAAAAAACAGTAAAATATATATATTTTTAAAAATAAAAGGGGGAACTGAAGGGCCCACAGTTCTGCCACCTTGAGACAGCTTCCCCTTTCCAGGCCAGAGCGTAGGCAGGAAAAAAAAGCTGCTTCAGAAGTGAGATCTTATACCCGCTTTGCCTAACTTGAATTAAGTATCATAAACAAACGGGCTTCAGACACCTTCGTCCGGGGAAACCCCTCCACCAACCTACCCTGGGACTCTAAAGTCGGCCCCGCCTTCTGGCACCTGGTTCGAGCCTCTCCTCAGACCTGTCGTTACTACAATCTTCCTTCTCATGGTTAGGCCTTGCCTTTTTAACCTCCCTGTCAAAACCGTCTAGTCAAACGTGTCACCTCTAGGTGACAACAATCCCGTATTGAGACGATGATGCTTCCGGGACTCTGGCCCAGCCCTGCTTTGGCAGAACCAGCCCCCAGCCTCTCGGTTCCAGCCTCAGCTCCCATCTCCTCCCTCCCTTACGCCGGCAGGGAGAGACGCCCGTGGCCTGCACGGGCAGTGACCACGGCCCTTGTCAGCAGGAAGCAGTTTCTAAAGACAAAACCTCCTTTCCCATCACCCCTAAAAGATGTCAGGGATGGACGCCTCCGAGGGTGGAATGAGACAGGACGGTAAGAAGCTAGGAAAATTCTTTGCCAGGTTGAGTGGGGAAACAGAGACAGACCGCTGAACAAACAGGCCCGGCAGTTTACTGGGACCGCCAGACACGGGAGGTCCCCGCCCCAGAAAGAACGCGCAGGCCTCCGCTGTATTGCAGCTCCAGGCCCAGAAAAGCAGCAAAACCAGTCAAGTCCAGCAAAATGCCAGCACCTCTGTCCTGTGGCTGACGGGTCGGGAGAGACCGTGACCTTGAGAGGGCACACCTGGGAAATGGATGAACCATCTGCCGAAACCCTCCCCTGGGACCTCCCCTGAGATTCAGGCCTGCACGAGATAAAAAGCCCATAAAAAGCCCTCAGGACAAAGGACCCAGCCCCGGGCCTTTCCCTCCTCCCTCTCTCCCCCTCAGGCCTGCACACCCTAAACTCTAACGGTCCCGGGGAGACTCGCAAGCGGGGAAGCAGAGGGCGGCGGCGGCGACCCCCTGACCCTGGCTCCAGGCCCCCCTCTCGGCTGGCTTCTCCGGGAGCCAGCAGCCCGCCTCCGCCCACGGGACGCCTTTGGGGGCCGCAGCGGCTCAGCCGAGGGCTCTCCCGCGGCCTCCTCCACGCCTGGGCCTTCCTTGCTGCCCTCGCAATCACCCCAACTTGCATTGTCAAATCTTTCCCTGCGGCAGGAAGGCAAGAACGCACACACCGGACCGGCTGGGCCTGGGCAGCCCCGCTCCGGCCGGCCCCAGGCCCCGGTCCGGTCCGGGCACAGGCGGGCCTGGACGGCAGGTGTCTGGTGGCGTGGCCAGCCTCGCACGGACCTGGGTGCACGGACCTGGGTGCACGGACCTGGGTGCCGTTCCAGCTCGTGCCCGCCTCCCCCCCCCCCCTCTCTGCGCCCTCTGCCCGGAGGGAGAGCCCCGGGCCGGCCGCCCAGCCCGGCTCGGAGGCTCGGACCCGCCCGGCTGCACCGCCGGGGCGCTCTGCACCGAGCAGCGCGCAGGCCGCCCGGAGCCGGTCCCCCCCACCAACAGTGTCCGGCTTCCTGTCCTCATCCCCGCCCTCCCTCCCGCCCGGCTTCCCTGGCCCCTCCCTCTCCCCGGCCCGATCCTCCCGCCGGCTCCCCCTCCCCGATCCCTCGGGTCCCGGGAGGGGGGGCGGTGAGGCAGGAACAGCCCCCGCCCCCATGGCTGCCCGTCGGAGCCCGAGGCAGAGGGGGCGCACGGGGGAGCCGGGCACCGCCCTGCTGGCCCCGCTCGTGCTGGGCCTGGGCCTGGCGCTGGCCTGCCTCGGCCTCCTGCTGGCCGTGGTCAGCCTCGGGGGCCGGGCATCGTCCTCTGCTCAGGTGAGTGAGGCCCCCGCTGCACACCCCCCCTCCCGGGCGGACTGGGGGCAGAACCTGCGGGGCGGGCGGCGTGCGGGGCTCTGGGCGGAGGAGCAGGGCCCGGAGATGGGTGGAGGGCGAGCTGTCAGGTGGAGGAGCACGGGGTGACCCTCCCTCCTCCCCAGCAGGAGTCGTCCCAGGGGGAGCTGGTGGCCGACGAGGACCAGGACCCTCTGGTGAGTGGGGGGCGCTGACCGCAGGCTGCGGGGCATGGGCAGCGGTGTGAGCTGAGGGGCGGGGAGGGCCCCGGCTGTGGCACCGTTTGTTTGTTTGTTTGTTTGTCCGTAGGTGTGTGGGAAAGAGGGTGACAGCTGTGTGAGGGGCTTGTGCCGGGTGTGTGTCCGCTGAGGAAAAGTGCTGCTGGCTGAGGGAGAGAGAGCTGTGGTGGCGGAGGGATGCTGGTTGTATGGGCAGCGTGCCTGCCCCCCGTGCACTCTGAGGATTGGCACGTGTGCAAGGTGCCAGTGGATCGCAGGATCTGCACTCGGTTGTGGGGTGGGCAAGTGTGGCTGCTCTCTGAGAGGAGACCTGACCCCGGAAACTTGCCTCCCCTTGGCCTCAGCCGCCGTCCCTCCTTACGACGTCTGTGCCCGTCTGTGCCTGTCCTAATGGCCTCTGTCCATCTCGGGGTATGGCTCCGGGGACCCCCGGCAGGACTCTGGTTGAGCCCTGCCCTTACTCCCCCCAGGAACTGAGCCCCCAGTCCGAGGAGGGCGAGGGCCCGGTGCCTTTCCTGAGACAGCTGGTTCGGCCCCGCCGAAGCGGTAAGCCCCCCTTCATCCCAACTTCGCGGCTTCGGGATTCATTGCCGCTTTTGTTCATCATAACGGCCGTGCGGGTGGGCAGAGCAGAAGCCGTGATCCTCGGTTATGAATGGGGAAACGAACACAGGGAATGAAGCCGGGGAGGGTCAGTCACAATGAAGACAAAGTGGGGGAATCAGAAGCAAGAACGTACGAATGGGGTAGCCCTGTGACCACGTGTCCGGGTTTGTGGGGGGCTATCCCGGCGTACACCCATCACCGCAGTGTGATTGTTAATGGCGCCCTTTTTGCGCTCAGAAGCACCCAGTTTGGATGATAAGTCATATAGTCACGCTGCTTATGTAGAAAGATAAGGCGTGAGGTTCTGCGGCCAGAAATCCGGACAAAAGTGAGGATGCCGGGATTATTAGAGGGGCTGGGGGGGGGGGGTGTCTCCTGGACCCCAGCTATGTGGGGGCTGTTTTGCCCATCTGTCTTTTCTTGGTTCTCAGCAACTAAAGGCCGGAAAACGAGGGCTCGCAGAGTGATTGCAGCCCACTATGAAGGTGGGTGATGGTGAGCCATGCCCGGGGCTGGGGGTGGGAGGGGGCAGAGGCCAGGCAGGTCGCGCCAACCCTCCCTGTGCTTTGCAGTTCGTCCACAGCCCGGACAGGACGGAGCACAAGCAGGTAGGACCCTCTCTCCACCCCCGTGCTTTCCCCTGACCCCCACAGCACCGGCCTCCTGGCAAAGGGACCCCTCAAAACCTTGACCACCCCTGTCCCTGCCTTCAGCCTCAGAACCCCAGAAGCCAGTTGGGGCAAGTCCTCAGGGTTGTGGGAGGTATTTAAAGCCACGGGACTGGGTGAGACATCAGTGGGGAAAAAGAGCCCCATGAGTGAAGCCCCGAGTCTCTCGGTCGCCTGGAAGTGGAGCAGAGGAGGAGACCCCAGCAGAGTCTGAGAAGCGGCCGGAAAGGGAGGAAGAAACCCAGGGAGGGTAGTGAGTGTCATGGGACCTAAGATGAGACACAACTTCGTCCTCCCCGGTTTGGCTCAGTGGATAGAGTGCTGGCCCGTGGGCCAAAGAGATCTGGGTTCGATTCTGGTCAAGGGCACGTATCTCGGATGCAGGCCCCTCCCTGGCTTAGGCCCCGGCCGGAGCAGTCGATGTGTTTTTCTCACATTAATGTTCCTCTCTGTCTTTCCCACTCTCTAAACATCAACAGAAAAAAATATCCTCGGGTGAGGATTCAAAAACAATAATAAGGAAAAAAAATGCTCTTTAAATTAAGGGGAAAAAAGGCAGTTTCAAGAAGGATGTGGCTGTTTGTGCTGAAGGCAGCTGAGAAGTCACATGAGATGAGAACAGAGAAATGACTGCGGGTTTGCTAATATAAAAAGTCAGCTGGTGACGTTGACCAGGGCAGCTCTGTGGCAGTTAGGATGGAAGCCAGCATGCATTGGGTTAAGAAAAAAAATCTGAAGTAGGAACTGCAAAACAGTGACAACCCTTTCCAGAAGTTTCTCTGTAACTGGAGCAGAGAAATGGGCCAGTAGGTGGAGGAGGATGTGGAGCAAGGAAGAGTTCAGTCCTTTCAGGGGTAAGGAATCCTGCGTGAATCTCAGTTCAAGACATTCTGATCATTTTGTAGACAGAGGTCACTTAACTTGGCCGAGGTCATGGTGATGCTCAGCGGTGGAGCTGGGATTAGAACCCACCGAGCGTGTGCCTGTGTACTGGGCATGGTCCATGTGAGCGAGCAAGGTTGGAAACAGGGGGCCACTCAGAAAGTAGAGGCTGGGAAGACGCGCGGTGAGGTGTGGCCAGGGCAGCCTGGAAGGGAGATGGGACAGGGCTACGTAGGTGGCAGAGTTGCTGGCAACTGGCGATGGTGGGGGAATAAAGCTGGTGAAGGAGAGGGAGACATACACCTGGTGGGAGGTGGAACCATGGGCCAAACGTGGAGTAAAGACAGTAAAGCAGGTTCGGAGTTGGGGTGCCCCGCCAGTGTGGCTCAATGGTTGAGCGTCAATTCACGAACCAGGACCTCAGGTTCAGTTCGGTTCCCATCAGGACACAAGCCTGGCTTGCGGGCTCGATCCCCAGCAGGGGGTGTGCGGAAGGCCGCCGATCAATGATTCTTTCTGACCATCAATGGTTTCTCTCTCTCTCTCTCTCCCTTCCCCTTCCTCTCTGAAATCAATAAAAACATTTAAAAATATTTTTAATTGACTTCAGAGAGGAAGGGAAAGAGACAGAAACATCAATGATAAGAATCATTGGAAGACTGCCTCCTGCACGCCCCCTACTGGGGATCAAGCCTACGACCCAGGCATGTGAACTTAACTGGACTTGAACCTCAGGCTGACACTCTGTCCACTGAGGCAAACCAGCTAGGGCATTAAAAACATTTTTTTTTTTTTTTTTAGACTTTGGGGTGGCAGGCCAAGCTGGGTTTGGTTAAGATGAGTTTGGGGTGCCTGGGCTATTCAGACGCCGGAGTTAGCAGGAGACTGGAGACTCAGGGCAGGGCTGGGGACTGGGATCCGAGTCTGCACAACCAAGGCCACAGTAGCCACAGGTGAGGCTTACATTCCCTTGGGAGGGTAATGAGGGTAATAAGGGTGGGCTGTGGGGCTGGCAGAGGGTGAGGGGTGAGGGGGGCAGCTGCCGAGGCTGCAGAGGTCAGCCGGTGAGGTCCAGCAGATTGGCCTGTGGACCCAAACAGAGCGCTGTCGTCCGTGTTTACCTCCTTCCCTCTAACTTCCCACCACTGTTTGCTGGGCGCCCTCTCGGAGCAGGCCCAGGTCCCGGTGCAAGGAGACCGTGGTGAATAGAACCATTGTCCCTGCTCTTTTAGGGAAGCCAGACTCCAAACTGTCACCCATGTAGATAAACTAGATGAGCCCTAACTGCTTCCGTTCAGTGGGCCCTTGGACTGAAGGGTCCCAGGTTCGATTCCGGGCAAGGGCATGTACCTTGGTGGCGGGCGTGCAGGAGGCAGCCGATCAGTGACTCGTCCATGTTTCTATCTCTCTATCTCTCTCCCTTCCTCTCTCTAAAAAATAAATAAAAATAAGATAAAATAAGCCAGATTACTTCCCATGTTGGCAACTGCTCTGAAAGAAACGGAGATGTGGTGAGGAGATTAAGGGGGGCAGGGCTGGGGCGGCTGTTTTAACCTGGGCGGCCTGGGCAGGCCTCTCGGTGGAGTTGGGCCTGACTGACAGAAGATGCCGGGCCGGCAGGGTTCTAAGAGGGAAGAATCCTACAAAGCCCTGCAGGGACACAGAGCTTGGTTCTCAGAGGAACAGAAAGAAGGCGGGAGTGGGCGGAGTCTTGTGAACTGGAGGTGCACGTGAGATTAGATCAGAGAGAGAGATGGGGTGGCTGTGAGAGCTGGGAAGCCACTTGAGGTCCTGTTTGCAATTTTCTATTATCCTAGCTCTAGATTTAAAAACAACGTTTTTGTTAATCCTCACCCAAGAATATTTTTTCCATTGCTTTTCAGAGAGAGAAGGGAGGGTGGGAGGGGAAGAAGGAGAGAGAGAAAGAGAGAGAGAGAGAGAGAGAGAGAGAGAGAGAGAGATCCATGTGAGAGAGACACACTGACTGGTTGCTTCCTGCACCTGCCGGAGTAAACCTGCAACCCAGGTACGTGCCCTTGACCAAGAATCGAACCCGGGGCCCTTCGGTGCACCAACTGATGCTCTAACCATTGATCCACACCAGTCAGGGTAGGTTTTTTTTTTTTGTAATGACTTTATTGAGATAAAGGTGTTCTCACATACCATACAATCCACCCACTTAAAGTGTGCAATTAAATGGTTTGGAGCATATTTACACAGTTGTGCAATCATCACTAAAGTCATTTTAGAACATTTTCATTTCCTCAAAAAGAAAAACCTGTACCTTTTAGCCGTGACCCCCTATTTCTCCGAACCCACAGGCGGCCAGCGCTAAGCAAACACTAATCTGCGCTCTGTCTCTCTGTATTTGTATAAATGCGCTCAGTCATAAAGGACAACATCTACTGCGTTGTCCTTTACGACTGAATGCATTTAGCATAATGTTTTCATAGCTCTTAGCATTTCTTTGTAAGGCTGAATCCCATTGTATGGATAAATACAATTTTCCCTCTCCATGCATCAGTTGATGATTATTTGGGTACCATTTAAAATTTTTTTAAATAATCCAAGTAAGGTGTGATTCAAGTAACGTATGTGTACGTTCTCAGTAAAAGAGGCAGACACCGCAGGCTCAGAATACGAAAGCCCCCGGCTGCCCCTCCAGTCCTGCTCTTCTCCCGGAAGTGGCGGGCGACGGCTTGCTGCGTGGGGTTCTGGGTACCGGGGTCCGAGGTCTTCACATACCTTCCCATCACACCGTGGGCTCCGGGGTTCACTCAGCCCAGGGGCGTCCGGGGCATGTGAAAGTCCTGGGAAGGGACTTCCCCCCCCTCTCTTTGAACATCCACATTCAGGTGTGGATGGGACGGTGAGTGGCTGGGAGGAGGCCAAAATCAACAGCTCCAACCCACTGCGCTACGACCGCCAGAGCGGGGGATTCGTAGTCACCCGGGCTGGGCTCTACTACCTGTACTGCCAGGTAAGCCGCGCCCGGGAGCCTGAGCGAGAAGGGCGGGTCAGGGAGGCGGGGGAGGCCGAAGAAAGGTGGGGTGGGGCCGTTCGGGGTTCGGGGTCTCCGAGGAAACGTGAGCCTGAGGCCGGGGCCGGCGAGGCCCGGACTCGGCCCCCCGCTGCCCCCGCAGGTGCACTTTGACGAGGGGAAGGCCGTCTACCTGAAGCTGGACCTGCTGGTGGACGACACGCTGGCCCTGCGGTGCCTGGAGGAGTTCTCGGCCACGGCCAGCTCCCACGGGGCTCAGCTCCGCCTCTGCCAGGTGTCGGGGCTGCTGCCCCTGCGGCCCGGCGCCTCCCTGCGGGTGCGAACCCTCCCCTGGGCCCGCCTCAAGGCCGCCCCCTTCCTCACCTACTTTGGACTCTTCCAAGTTCACTGAGGGGCCTGGTCTCGCAGGGCTGTCCCCAGGCTGCTGGCTCCCCACGACAGCCCTCCGAGCACCCCGTCCCCTTGGCCCCACCCCGAGCTGCTCCTCCCTCGGGCTTGCCTCTCTCCCGGGTAAGTTGCCAGGGCTTGTCCACGTGTTTTCCACGCAACACAGACAGCCCCACTCGTCTCTGAAAAGCCCTCTGCCCACCTCGGGTTCTCCGCCTCGCTGGCTCCCAAACCCCCGATCTTGGACACCCCCCGCCCCCTTAGCTCCTGGCTCCCCACCCTGGCTGCACCCCCCGGTACACTGTTTACCGTACTCTGGGCGAGGATGGGGGCCCGTGACCCCTCTCAGGCACGGAGAGAAGCGGGATACTAGGCCCAGAGTCCCCAAATGTGAGGGCGGAAGAGACCGAGACAAGTTCCTCCCCTGATGGTTCCCTGTGGATTTTTAAAACAGATCTTATTTTTATTATTATTGTGACAAGATGATAAGTAAAGATTAAAGAGACTACGTCGTGGTTGCTCTCTTTTTTGGGGGGTTCAGGGGAGTGGGGTGCGGGGCACCCAGACTTCCAGGTCCGCACGCCGACCTGCGAAGGGGGACCCGCATGCCTCTGGCCCCCCGAGGTGTGAGCAGAGAGTGGGGAGGCAAACTGCCAGGAAGCAAAAATCGATCCTCTGCCCAAGGTCCAGCAGAAGCGGCCTCATTTACCTAGGAGGCGGGCTTCCTCCTGCGGGGAATCCCTGGCGGCGGGACGGGCCCTTCCTGTTGGCAGCCTCGGGCACGGGCAGGTGCTGGCACAGAGCCTGGCTGGGCCGTGGGGGGGGAGCAGGCCTCAAGGAGGTTTCAGGGTCAGTGAACAGCACAGCGGGGCCCGGGAACCTGGGCACCTCGACCTTAGGATCCAGGGGAGGAATCCTACCATGGTAGGGTGCTTGGGGCTGTCTCCTTCTCGCTTCACCCAGAACCTTATGTAAGAGCTTTTCTCGGGAAACAGGAAGTCGTGTCTGCCAAGTTCAGCACAGAGTAGTGTAGGCCTTATTCCAGCACACCCGGCCTGGCCCTCACCCCAGAACTCGGCCCGTCTCTTGCTTCAGAGACCCCGGATCTCCGCCCCGGCCCTCTCCCCTCCCTTCCCACCGTCTCTAGGTCCTGGCGCCCTTCCCCAGAGATCTCTCCAAGCCTGAGCCAGAGGGTCTCCCACCCTCACCCCCTGACCCGCACACTGCCCAGCGTGTCCCTTCATCCCTGCTCCTGGCACCATGCCCCATCGCCAGCCAGCCCGCCCTCCCCCTCTTCTAGGGCCGCCCCGGGGAGCCTGTGCCCTGGCCGCTCCTCCTGGGTGCCACTGCGGCCCCGTGCTTCCTCGAGAGACTGCACCTCATGTGCCGGAGGCCGGAGGGAGGGGGTCCCGGGCCACACTGGCCCCTCGGCAGAGTGCCAGGAGCACCAACAGTGTCCTCGCTTTGCTTTCCTCCTCCCTCCTTTTTATTCTCAAGTTCCTTTTTATTTCTCCCTTGCGTAACGCCCTTCTCCCTCCTGCACCTCCTTGCCACCCACTCCTGAAGCCACAGCTGCTGGCAGGGTCCCCGGCTCATGCCAGCCTCATCGCCTTCCTTTCTCGCCCCCAAAGGGCCCCCGGGAGACATGGGGGGCCGGGGCCGAGAGCCGGCACTCTCAGTTGCCCTCTGGTTGAGTTGGGGGGCGGCTCTGGGGGCTGTGGCTTGTGCCACGGCTCTGCTGATCCAGCAAACAGAGCTGCGAATCCTGCGGAGAGAGGTGGCCCAGCTGCAGAGGACCGGAGGGCCCTCTGAGGAGGGGGAAGGGCATCCATGGCTGAGCCTCCCGGAGCAGGTGAGTGCGGGGAGGAGGGTGTCTCGGGAGGGAAGGGTCGGTGGCAGGGTCGCCTCTGGCACTCTTGGTACCGGCCGCCTGGTGGGCAATGTTTCCAGTGGGTACCAGAGAGGGTCCCGGGTTTGGAGGTCAAGAGAGCAGCCATTCCAGGGAAGGAAATTGTTAAAGATTAATGCTTCTTGTACCTACCAGATCCTGGAGGACGGCCAGCACCAAGACTCAGGGTGCTGGGGAAAGGTGCAGGCGAGAGGCATTCCTGGGCAGGGAGGGCTGGGCAGAAAGGCTGCCTGGGACCCCTGCATCTTGGCCTAACCCCCATTCTCTTTCCGTGAGCAGAGCCCCGCTAGCCTGGAAGCCCCGGAGAATGGGGAGAGATCCCGGAGAAAGAGAGCAGTGCTCCCCCATAAACAGAAGAGTGAGGCCTTCGGGGTGCCGCGGGGTGGGAGGTGATCCAGCGGCATGAAGACTTGGAGATCGTTACCCCAAGTCGGGGGGAGGGTGGAGGGCTGACCACGGGGCAAGGGGGCAGGTGGGCATTGCTGAGATTGCCTCCTCCTTTCCGCAGGGAGGCGCTCAGTGCTGCATCTTGTCCCCGTTAACATGACCTCCAAGGGTGAGCACTGTTTTAAGTGGCTTTGGGGGAAAGGCAAGGTCTGGGGACTCTGGGGCTGGTACCCGGCCTAAGCGAGTCTTAAAGGTGAAAAGTAAGGATGCGCAGGAATCCTGACTGCCACCCTCCTCGCCTCCAGAGGACTCTGATGTGACAGAGTTGATGTGGCAACCAGTTCTGAAGCGTGGGAGAGGTCTGGAGGTGCAAGGAGACGTGGTTCGCGTCTGGGATGCTGGAGTTTATCTGCTCTATAGCCAGGTAACCCCAAACAAACGTGGAGCCCCCACATGGGGGCCTGGAAGCCTACTTTTCCAGAGCCTTGGGCTCCAATACTGAGGGTTCTCAACCCTCTCTTCATTCCAAACTTAGGAGACCCTCCTTTGTTCGTTGGCAGGGCCCCGGGGCCTCTCAGAACCGAGCCATACCATCCTGTCTCCAACATCTCCTCCCTTCCCTGCCAGGTCCTGTTTCACGATGTGACTTTCACCATGGGTCAAGTGGTGTCTCGGAAGGGCCGGGGAAAGCAGGAGACGCTATTCCGATGTATACGAAGTATGCCCTCCAACCCAGACTGGGCCTACAATAGCTGCTACAGCGCAGGTAACAGCTCTGTGGGCAGACGGGAGACGGATATGAGAAGAGCAGGACATGTCTGACCTGGGGGCAGTGGTGGGAGTTATGACAGGGGGTTAGAGGCCTGTATGTGGAGGTGAATCTAAGGAATGAAGGAGAGAGAGAATACCTACATCCTCACAGGAAGTAGAAAAAGGTTGAGCTGGGGGAGGGTGAATAGCTGTCCTTGACTGAGCATCTATTTCCTCTTTTCCCAGGTGTCTTCCATTTGCATCAAGGGGATATTCTGAGTGTCACAGTCCCCCGAGCAAGGGCAAAACTTAGCCTCTCTCCGCATGGAACCTTCCTGGGGTTTGTGAAACTGTGATTGCTATGAAAGGTGGTCCTGGGCTCGGAAGACCAGAGTGGTTTGGGTCCATTTGGGAGGCAGCCAAAAGCTGCCTAGACAAAGGACAGGGAATGGGAAGGAACAGAGGTTTCTTCTGGGCTTAACTGGAACCCTCAGTCTGATAACTCAGGACTCTCTGTTCCTCCCTTTTCCCTTTCCACCCAACGCCTAGACTTTGATTTCATGAATATAAAGGAGGTAGAATATCTTGCTTTTGTCTCTGATCTAGCCTCAAATTCTTGGGGCTGTGGAGGGTGAAGAGAGAATGCCAGGCATTGTCTAGACCTGCTGCGGGTCCCACTGGAATGCTTCCAGAACGGCACCGCCACCTAGCGGCAGCTGGAGAGAATCGCCCTATTGGCAGAAGTCCACAAAGCCTCCTCACACGCAGGAAAATTCCTGTTCCCGGTGCCACACCTTCCTCGAGGCGTCCTGCCCCTTCACCGTCATCCTCACTTCCCTGGATCTGCTGCGCCTTAGCCTCCATCCCTAGAGGACTATTTATTATGGGACTCTGCTGGGGATGCCCGACGACGACGACGACCGGTCTCCAGTTTTGCCCTTCATGCTCTGCATTCCCCGGCGGGGCAGGCCCCTCCAAGCCCCTCTGGGCTGAGACGGGTCGCCGGGGAGCCTTGGATGAGTCTTGATGGATCTGTCTTGATGCTGGTCTTGCCTCACTCCTGAGCTCTTTGTTCTACTCAAAGTTAATAAAAGAGAATAAGTGATACCTCGGATCCATCTCCCCCACTGCCTGACCTCAGCCCCGTCCCTCTACTCGGTGTCTCCCGCATCCAGGCACTCCCCTGGCGCACCCCATAACGCGAAGGGATCCGGCCCGTGGGCTCCAGGATGAAAGGACCGAGCCGCCGGGCCGCAGGGCCCGCGCAGGCGCAGGAGGGAGGGCAGTGCGCCCGCGCGCGGCCCGGGGCGGCGGGTGGGCGGAGCCTGCGGCTCGGGGGCGGGCCCGTCCGCGGCGGCTACGTCCCCGGGTGGGCGGGACGAGGCGCGTGGTGGCCGCGCCGGCGCCGTTCGCCGAGTGTGACGTAGTAATCGTGCGCCGCCGCCGCCGGTGGGCCTGGGGCTCGCGGGAGGGGAACCAGGAGGAGGAGGGGGAGGTGGTGGAGGTGGAAGCCGAAGCAGAGCAAGCGGCGGCCGCGGCGGGGCGGCGCGCGGCTCGGAGCCGTTGGAATCCTGAATTGCGACGGCTGCGCCTGAAGACAGCAGGAGTGGCGGGGCCGCCGCCGCCGCCGCCACCGGAGGGATGAGCCGGGAAGCCTGAGGCCGGAGACGCCCGCCCTCGGGCCCGTCAGTCCGGCTTCGCCGCTCCCGGTGAGGACGCCCCTTCCCCCCCCTCCACCCCCAGTCCTCCTGCCCGGCCACTCCGGGACCTCATTCCCACCTGACCGGGACTCACGAGGCCCTTCGAGGGGTTTCTTCAGGCCCTCGCGCTCTGAGCAGTCCGAGCCTAGGACTGCCGCTGCCGGGACGCATCCTGGTCCCCGGGGGCCGCAGGAGAGGGGCCTGGGCCAGCCTGGCTCGCTTAGCGCCGTGATTCGGGGGCGCAAGCAGCCGACTGGTTCCCCTTCGGTTTCCTTTACCACGCTTCCCTTGTCGTTAGATCCTACTACCTGAACCGTGGCTCTGGCATCCCGAGGCCCTCCTGAGACGGTCTGAGCATGCTCCCTCTCGCCTTCATTCCAGGGTGTTAGAGAACTCTTCCCACTCTAGACCACGGTTTCCTTTTGGAAGTTGTGTTCTCATGTACCATGTCGGTATTCCCCGGCTGAGCCATATCCTTTATTAAGCGCTCAACTAGGACACTCCAGGTGGCGTTACAACAGCGAAGTAGAGCCTGAAAATGTTAGGTTTGACCAAGTAAGATCCCTGAGGCCTGCTGCTTCAGCCATTCTCCTTTGCCTATCTCCGGGTAGGGGAGAGATGATGGCACAGTTGCTAAAGGGTCCCTTGTGGACCATGTTAACCAGGAAAAAATGAAGTTAGTTTTGCTTTTATCCCCTTCTTCCCCCCTCCCGCCCCCCCCCCCTTCATTTCTCTGAATCCTAGTTTATTTGCATCTGATTCCAGAGCAGGCATGCTGAGGAAGAAAGGCAGTCTGGGAAACAATGTTTAGATTCTGACACTCCTTTGTCTTACAGGCTACTGGAAGATGAAAGAGACTATACAAGGGGCCGGGTCTTGGGGGCCTGAGCCTTCGGGACCTGGCATAGCTCCAGCTTACTCCAGCCCTAGGCGGGAGCGTCTTCGTTGGCCCCCACCCCCCAAACCTCGACTCAAATCAGGTGGAGGGTTTGGGCCAGATCCTGGGTCAGGGACCACAGTGCCAGCCAGACGCCTCCCTGTTCCTCGGCCTTCTTTTGATGCCTCAGCTAGTGAAGAGGAAGAAGAGGAGGAGGAGGAGGAAGATGAGGAAGAGGAAGTGGCAGCTTGGAGGCTGCCCCCCAGATGGGGTCAGCTGGGAGCCATCCAGCGCCCTCGCCCTCCCCGCTCTACCCATCGAAAAACCTGCTCACAGCGCCGTCGCAGAGCTATGAGAGCCTTCCAGATGCTGCTCTACTCAAAAAGCACCACGCTGACATTCCACTGGAAGCTTTGGGGGCGCCACCGGGGCCGGCGGCGAAGTCTCGCACACCCCAAGAACCATCTTTCACCCCAGGAAGGGGGTGCGACACCACAGGTGCCATCCCCCTGCTGTCGTTTTGACTCCCCCAGGGGGCCACCTCCCCCTCGGCTGGGTCTGCTAGGTGCTCTCATGGCTGAGGATGGGGTGAGAGGGTCTCCACCAGTGCCCTCTGGGCCCCCCATGGAGGAAGATGGATTAAGGTGGACTCCAAAGTCTCCTCTGGACCCTAACTCGGGTAAGGTGGGACTAGGGTAGAGGAAGGGGTCGGGGGGCTAAGATTCTGGAGAACCAGGAGCCTCTTGCTGTGATGAAAACGGCCTACGGAAAGTAGGATGGCAGTGAGGGCAAGGGTACGGTGGTGGTGTCCAGAATAGCTGTGAAATGTCTTAGCCCCACTTTCAGCAGGAACTAAGGGGAGGTAGTCAAGGCTGGGACACAGAATCCTTAAGTGTTCATGCCTTGTCCTCTTGGAATTCCTCTTCAGTCAGCCTTTGAGGATAAAGGCCCTGCGGGCACCTCCAGAGGGTGCCGTTCTCATAGCGGTGGGATGGATCTCTTAGTTATGGAGTGTGTGTGTGAAAGCCTCCTTCAGAGTATTTCTCTTTTGGAGAATCACGCTAAACAATTTAGGTGGCGTTTTCACTATTTTTTGAGAGCCTTTGCTATATGTCAGGTACTGTGTGAGGTGCATCTCTTTGACTCCCTAGTCTTGCTTTTCTCCTATGAGTGCAGTTGACCCTTAATACAGATTTGAACAGTGTGAGTTCACTTACATTTGGAGTTGGCCCTCCGTGTCTGTGAGTTGCACATCTGGGAGTTCAAACAATCATGAATCAACGACTTTGTTTTGTTCATCCTCACCTAAGGATGGATGGATATATATATATATATATATATATATTTTAAAATTTTTTTAAATTATTGTTGAGAGAATAGAAGATAAAGGGAGAGAGAGAGACATATTGATTGGTTGCCTCCCACACATGCCTCCTGACCAGGGTGGGGCCAGGGTGAGTCTGCATCTGCAGCCAAATTATGTGCCCTTGACCAGAATGGCACTGCAACCCTTCAGTCCTCAAGCTGATGCTCTAACCACTGAGCAAACGGCTAGGCCTCAAAGACTATTTTCAGTATGCAGTTGGGAATCCACAGATGCAAAAGCCTGATTACATGCATTGTGCTCTACCATTTTACATAAGGGGTTTGAGCATATGTGAATTTTAGTATCCACAGGGATCCTGGAATCAATCCCCCACAGATACTATGGGACAGCTGAGTTTTGGGGGAGTTAAAGTTATACCTGTGTGAGGGGGGAGTAGTGTCCTTAACCCCCACATAGTTCAAAGGTTAACTATAGTTAACTCTTCCTCTGTGTCCCTATATAACCTCTTGGACATGCTTATCTCATGCTTTAGGGTCTCCTTTCCTTAAGAGTTTATATTGATCTTCCCATTGTCCTTTGATCTGAACCAATTTTTCATCCCCATCCTGTTCCCTTGCCCTACAGGCCTCCTCTCTTGTACTCTGCCCAACGGCTTTGGGGGACCATCTGGGCCAGAAGGGGAGCGAAGTCTGGCACCCCCTGATGCCAGCATCCTCATCAGTAATGTGTGCAGCATCGGGGACCATATGGCCCAGGAGCTTTTTCAGGGCTCAGACATGGACACTGCAGAAGAGGCAGAGCGGCCCGGGGAGAAAACTGGCCAGCATAGCCCCTTGCGGGAGGAGCATGTGACCTGCGTGCAGAGTAAGGAACCCTAGAGGACCTAATCTCTTCCCCTCCAAGACTCCTAGGGCCGAGTCTGGAGGTCTTACCCTAGTACTCTTTCCCTCCTGTATTCAGGCATCTTAGATGAATTCCTTCAAACTTACGGCAGCCTCATCCCCCTTAGCACTGATGAGGTAGTAGAGAAATTGGAGGACATTTTCCAGCAGGAGTTTTCTACGCCTTCCAGGTGAGGCATCAAAGAGATGCCCTTTAGCAGAGGGCTGGGGTTTAGCGGGTGGGCTTTTTCTGCCAGGAATGTACTTGGGAAGGAGGAGGAAGCTAGAACGGAAGCAGGGTAATCTGCAAGCAAGGGGCCTGGGAGGGTCTTTACCCAGAATCCTGAAATACTGTGTTACCTGAGTATTGGTGTGCTTCTTTCTGAGGAGTAGGCCTTTAGCAAGTCTCAAAAGGGTCCCATGACCCAAAAAGGGGGGGAAGATTAGACTCTTATCCTAGACAACAGAAGGGACTTCTGTGTGCCCTAGCCCCCTTGTCTTTTGAGTGACCCCATCCTTGGCCTACTCAGGAAGGGCCTGGTGCTACAGCTGATCCAGTCATACCAGCGGATGCCAGGCAATGCCATGGTGAGGGGCTTCCGAGTGGCTTATAAGCGGCACGTGCTGACCATGGATGACTTGGGGACCTTGTATGGACAGAACTGGCTCAATGACCAGGTGAGGAGGAGAGAAACAGGCCCAAGAGGGAGTAGGGTGTCTGGGACCCTCTTCGTGGGAAGACCCCTGTACCCACATCACACCCTCCATGGCAAGTTGCCTCCCATCTTCTCCCCAGGTGATGAACATGTACGGAGACCTGGTCATGGACACAGTCCCTGAGAAGGTAGGCCCCCCGGCACCCAGGAGAACCCCGCAGTTCTGAGCAGCTTTTCAGTCCCTTTCATCGCCCATTTTACATAAAGAGGGTCCGAGTCTCTGGGGAGAGGTGGTAGAAGGTAGCCTGTTAAATTCAAATTATAATCTTGGTTCTGAATTTAACAAATCTGTTTCTTTCACCCATCTTTAGTGTTTTTCCCCTATGGCTAACCCACAAGTTGAGATAGGAAGCTCTAAGATAAAGTTACAAACATGTTTGGGGTTTTTTCTCTCTCAGTGAATTGGAGTGCAGGTTGTTGAAAGCAGTCTTTAGAGCCATAATGAAAACATAGGACTCTGGAGGTCTGAGGTTTTTAATTCCATCCAGCTCTTTTCTATCATTGGCACAGGTGCATTTCTTCAACAGTTTCTTTTACGATAAACTCCGCACCAAGGGTTATGATGGGGTAAAAAGGTGGACCAAAAACGTGAGTTATGAATTTACATTTACTTATGTTAACATCTTGTCTTTAAAGAATTAGAGTTCTGTTTTTATGAACTCCTTTCTCAACCTGTTCATTCAATTTTTCAGTATTTATCAAATGTCTTCTGTGTGCTAGGTACCATTCTAGGCACTAAGGATACAGTGTTAAGTAAGGCAAACTTCATTGCCTTTATAGGGTGAGAAGAAATAAGCAAGTTAAGTTTCAGCTAGTGCTGAATGCTAAAAACAAATTAAAACGGTAATGGAGTAGTACGGGAAGTGGAAACTTTATATTGGGTGATCTGAGAAGGCCTGTTAGCTGGATTTGAATGCTGAGCCAGCCATGTGCAGATTTGGGGGAGGGTGTTGTAGACAAAGGGAACAGCAAGTACATGGGACACAAAGTGAGAGAGAACATTTGAGGACCAGGGGCCTATGTTGTTGAAACAGTGAGCAAAGGGAAAATGATACAAAATGTGGTCAGAGAGTAGATCATGCAAGGCCTGGAGGATAGGGTAGTGTTTATTCCCTGTATCCTGAGAAGCTGTTGAAGAGGTTTAAGCAGGCTGTGAAGGGCCTCACGTTTGAACTCTTTCAAAGATAAGATGAGAGGGAGCAAGAGTGGAAGCATGCGGATTAACTTAGGAGAGTAGCACAGAAGTCCACATGAGAAACTTGGAGCAGTGTGGTAATGGTAGAAATAGAAGTAGTTTTATCTAGAGTAAGTTTTGTAAGTAGAACCAATAGGACTTTGAGATTGGATGTGGAAAATGAAGAGGGAAATCAAGGATGATGCCTGTTACTGGGGAAAAGATTTACCGGTTTTTGAGTCCCACTCTACCTTTCTTTCTATGACCTTGGGTGAGTTACTTTACTTTTTCAAGCTGCAGTTAACTCATCATTAGGTTGAACTCAGAACCTCCTTGAAGGATTGTTGTTTTAACTGATTGAGCATTTACTAGGTGCCATGCCTTGTTCTTAGTGCATTATGGATATTTAGTTTAATTATCATAACAAATAGGTGATATAGGTGCTGCTATTTTCACCCTCTTACAGATAAGGGAACCGAGGTATAAAGAGTTACTAAGTAGCTTGTCGTGGTCACAAGCTAGTCAATGGAGGAGTGGCTTTGAACGCTGGCAGTCTGGTTCTAGAACCCTGAGCCTGGGTGCTTAGCTACTAAGCACTTGTACCTTTAATGTGTGAAAAATAAATGGCCATTCTGAGCTGTTGAGTGTTTGTTCTGATACCACTTCCTGTCCTGCTTTCCTCCCTAACGAAAGAATCTAGACGTCAGATGTTGAGCCTCGACTCACACTCCAGGAGCAGTCTTGTGTTCCTCCATGTGGCTCCTTGCCTGTTTCTCCATTCTTTTCTTTTTTCTTTTTAAAAATATCTTTTTATTGATTTCAGAGAGGAAAGAGAGGGAGGGAGAAACATCAATGATGAGAGAGAATCATTGATCAGTTATCTGCCTCCTGCATGCCCCCCGACTAGCGACCCAGCCTGCAAGGTGGGCATGTGCCCTGACCAGGAATTCAATTGTGACCTCAGTGCCCAACCACTGAGCCGGGCGAGCCAGGCTTCTCCATGCTTTAGAACCTCGCGGCAGGAGGAAGGACTCGTGCCGTCTTACCTGGTCTCGTCACTCTGCCTCCGCAGGTGGACATCTTCAACAAGGAGCTGCTGCTAATCCCCATCCACCTGGAGGTGCACTGGTCCCTCATCTCTGTCGATGTGAGGCGACGCACCATCACCTATTTTGACTCGCAGCGCACCCTAAACCGCCGCTGCCCTAAGGTTTGTGAGGGAAGGGGATAGGTAGGTAGGAATGGGAAGGCATTCCAGGCAGAAGGGTGTGTTTGGAGGTCTCTGGAGAAGCAACCTGGGCTTGGTGCCCGACCACCACACCATGAGTTCACTTCTCCCATTTCTCCATCTGCATAGCATATTGCCAAGTATCTACAGGCAGAGGCAGTGAAGAAAGACCGGCTGGATTTCCATCAAGGTTGGAAAGGTTACTTCAAAATGGTAAGTTTTAGAGGGAGGGGCATGGAGGTCACGATGGGGATGGTGGTAGGAGGCAGAAGTTGAAGTCACCGGGTAAAGGCTCTGCCTTCTTTCTCTTCTCTAGAACGTGGCCAGGCAGAATAATGACAGTGATTGTGGCGCCTTTGTGTTGCAGGTAAGCAGATGTCAGATGGATTAAAGGGTTGGGAGGGAGATAGGAGGCTGTTCTACATCCCTTATTTGGCTCAGAGCCACTTGTGGAGCAGGGAGTAAATATATGTGTTAGAATGCAGAAATCCTGGTTTCATTGGTTCTTTTCTGGCTTCCACATCCCACATTATTCTCATCCCTGGTCCCTGGCATAGACCTGCCTCCTCACTCCCATTGCAGTGTTTTCTTTTTCTTCATACTAGGTATTTCATGTGCCAAGTAAGCACCTTGGATTTAGAGTCAGACGTTTTTGTGTTGTTTTTTTTTAGTCCCAGGCTATAGGGCCTTGGATTCTTCTATTTGTGAAATGTTCTCTTCTATTTGGGCATGTTCTCTGAAAGATCAAATGAGATATATGTCATATGAAATGTGTAGCACAGGTCCTGACGTAAGGTGGTTCTCATGGCCTGCTCTGTTAACACCTAGTACTGCAAGCACCTGGCCCTGTCTCAGCCATTCAGCTTCACCCAGCAGGACATGCCCAAACTTCGTCGGCAGATCTACAAGGAGCTGTGTCACTGCAAACTCACTGTGTGAGCCTCGTATCCCAGGCCTCGGGCCCATTCGTCAATGGGCAGGGGGACACGGGAGACCCCTCTTCCCACGAAACTCCAATTCCTCTCTTGCCTTTCCCATCCAGTTCCCTTTGGTTTTTCATATTTAAATGTTTTAATTGATTTCTGTATTTTTTTTTCTTTGAGAGAATACTTGTTGTTTTCTGACATCACGGGGTGGCCGTGGAAAAACCCCGGTTCCCTCTGTCTGCAGGGGACTATTGTGGCCTGGGTGGGGCAGTAATCCTCCTTCCATGTGTATGGGTGGGCCCAGGAAAATCTGTGCTGGGTGGTGGGCGGGCAAAGGGATTACTGCCTGCCAAATGTTCAAACTTTTTTTACAAATATATATAAATGCCACGGTCCTGCTCCGGTCAATAAAGGATCCTTTGGAGATACATAGTGGTGGTCTTCCTTTAGGGGCCTCGAGTTTAGGGGATATGCCCTACCTCAGGCTTTCCTCCAGTCAGTGCTATAAACTACCCTTTTATGGGTCTTGAGACAAAGGGGCCAGTTTGCCATCCTTGGCTCAGTGCCAACGTCTTAGTTACCAAAGAGAATCTCCCACCCAGAGGAGCAAAGGATGGAAGGAGAGTAGGCAATCCTCAGAAATAGGGGAGCCTTAGAGATACTAAAGTTGGGGGCAGGATACTTAAGGGAAGATAGCCAGACAAGCTTCAAGACGTCAGCCCTGCCGAAACCGGTTTGGCTCAGTGGTCGAGCGTCGGTCTGCGGACTGAAAGGTCCCAGGTTCTATTCCGGTCAAGGGCATGTACCTTGGCTGCGGGCACATCCCCGGTGGGGGGTGTGCAAGAGGCAGCTGATCGATGATTCTCTCTCATCGACGTTTCTAGCTCTCTCTTTCCCTTCCTCTCTGTAAAATATCAATAAAAAAATAAAAAATAAAGACATCAGCCCCCAATGCTCTTAAGCCCAGAAGTCAGTTGTTCCATCTCTTCTCCAGCCACTGGGAATGGCTCCTGATCCCATTCTCCCTGCTGCACTTGGAACACACCCGGGTTTGTCTAATTCGGCTGGAGAACAAATGTGGGTCCGGAGAACACCCCCGGGCCGAAGGCAAAGGGAAGTGGTAGTCCCAGGAGCCCGGAAGTCCCCGGAGGCTGAAACCTCGCCCCCTTTTCATGATAGGGCCTGCGAGGCCACATGACTGAGGGTCTCTCACCTCCGCACGTGTAGAGGTGCAGGGCCCCAAGATGGCTGCCGGGCCGCGAGGCCAGAGTCCTGTATGTCACTTCCGTGCCGGTGAGAAGGGCGGGCCCAGCAGCCAATGAGGCAGTGGGGCGGGTCACCAAGTTGATAGGCGCTCAAGTCGTCCAATGGTGGCTACGTGCCAGAGCGCCTACAAACTAACGTCACGCCGAGTTGCTGAGCGCCGGCAGGCGGGGCCCAGGCGGCCAGGCCAATGCGATGGCTGGGGCGGGGTCGGGCGCTCTATAAGTTGTCGATAGGCGGGCACTCCGCCCTAGTTCCTAAGGATCATGTCTGCGAGTCAAGATCCCCGGTAAGGAAGGCATTTTCCCGAGGTTGGGGCTCCTTACCCTGCCGTTCCCCTCCGAGGGCCCCGCGGTGGGGGTGGGGAGAGCCGAGGCCCCCCAGGCTGCGGGAACCAAGCCAGGAAGGCCGGCCCCGGGGAGGCCGAGGCGGGCCGCGGCGGAGGCGAGAACAGCCGGGCTCTGAGGGCCTGGGGCGCGGGGTTTGTTAGGCCTCGACAGGAGGCGGCGCCCAGAGCCGGGGGCCGGGGAGGCCGCGACCTGGCGTGGGGAGGGAAGGAAGGAGAGGCGGCCGCCACCGAGCGTGGCCCGCAGCCGGCGGCCCGGTGGCCTCTGCCGGGGGGAGGTCTTGCGCGCGCTGGATTCCGCAGGATTCCGGCGCTACCACTGCCGGGCGGGGGGGGCGCTGGGTCCTCGCGTCCAGCCGGGGCGTCGCGTTGAGAAACCGGTCGGGGGAGAAGAACCCGGCCGTTCCGGGTGCTGGCTTTGTCGACGGCCAGGATTGAGCTTAAGCGCGAAGAGCAGCCGCGCGAGGCGCCAGGAGCCCACCCGGCACCGGGCGGGCGGGTCCATTTTGCCGCACCAGCCGGGCAATTGGCAAACCGCGGATGGGCAGGCCCACTTTCCTTCGGGGGTGGTCGCCCCGAGGTACGGGGAGGGCGACGCCATTTCGCGTCGGGGGCGGGCAGGGTATGGGTTGTTCCATGAAGGGGGGGTTACGCCGCCGGGTCGTCGAGGGAGTGAGCACATGGCGGCCCGATGGCCTCCCCTCCCCCAGCCCGCTTTGCCTTTAAGCGTTGTGCAATCTCCCCATTAGCTAGCTCGGCTGGGGCTCATTGTGCGCGAGGCCGCCACCGCCCGCGGCCTCCCACATCCGGGCACCGCGAGGGGGGAGACGGGCTGCAGGGGGTGGGGGAGGGCGCCGACGCAGTGACGTGGGGGGAAGGGGACGTCCTACTCTGGATTCTGGGAGGTGGAGGGCGGGACTTCCGGATTGCTGGGGCGGCGATGGGAGGCGCGCCCGCGCGGCCTAGGAGCAGCGTGGCCTGAGGCACGTGGGCCGGCGGCAAACACCACCTCCAGGCCTCCAGATTTTTCTAGGCGAGTTACTCCATCACGTCGGAATGGCATGACCTGAGCCGCTCCCCGAATGGCCAAAGGCCTGATTCAGTTACAAAAGTAACTGCTGTGTCTAACTACCAGGGGTTGGGTTAAGGAGTGGAGATGGCATCGCATAAGGCTGGTTGCTGGTGGGAAGAGCCGGCTACCAACATTTGTATCAGATTTGTATCGTGCCTCAGTCGCATACTCATTTTAAACCAACAGATCCAGAGACAATGGCCCCGATGGAATGGAGCCTGAGGGCGTCATCGAGGTAAGAATAGAGCCCCACCACCATTATCCTTCATTTCTGAGCATGGCATGTTACTGGCAGTTCCCCCTAGTTTCTGGGTTAGTAGTTCATTGTTTTAAGACTAATATCATACCCTGGGATTCATCTTTAATGAAAAGCCTAACTCAGTAGTCATTAAGCTCTATTCACAGTTTTCACTTTTATATATAGTTTGTTTACAATATTTGTTTATAATATGTGTGAAATATTCAAATTGAGACCTGTCATCCCTTCTAGAAGAACCAGTAGCCTCACAGTTTTCAAGTGACTGGTCCATAGAGTGATTTCCTAGACAATGTAGAATCCTCTGGCTTTCCTGGAGGAGGGGAGGAGGTTTTTACTCCAAAACTTTTGATGGCAGGCACAAGGTCCTGTGTATGAGCCCTGTTTCTACTTTAATTTCTTTACATCCTACAGAGCAACTGGAATGAGATCGTTGACAGCTTTGATGACATGAACCTCTCAGAGTCCCTCCTCCGTGGCATCTACGCCTATGGTTTTGAGAAGCCCTCTGCCATCCAGCAGCGAGCCATTCTTCCTTGTATCAAGGGTAAGATCTCCGCTCTGAACTGTCCCTGGGTAGAGTTGCTCCTGGTTTGGTGGTGCTTGTCGCACATTAGCCAGGGACAAAATAACACCTTTACTTTGAGTGTCTTAGCCAGCTCATAACTTCCTCTTTGCAGCTATATTTCTAGTCTATTTCATGCAGTACTAAATGAGTTAGTGACCACATCTGTTCGCAGTGAGGTGCTGGTTGTCGTGGTGAAGTCTGAAGTGCTTTGTGCCTGGCACCTAACTCTATTAGGTGCTTATTGATAGGGTTTTGCAAGGTCTTGATCCCAAGTGTATGGTATGCTCTCTACCATATTGAGTCTTTCTCCTGGTTTTAGGTTATGATGTGATCGCTCAAGCCCAATCCGGGACAGGAAAAACAGCCACTTTTGCCATTTCGATTCTGCAACAGATTGAATTGGACCTAAAGGCCACTCAGGCCTTGGTCCTGGCACCTACTAGAGAATTGGCACAGCAGGTGAGTGTGTAGTTTATTTCTCTTCCCCTGAAAGACTGATTTAGAATAATTAGCACAACCCAAAAACTGAGTATGCTCCCCAACCACCACCAGCTTGGAAGAACTGGTATCTACCCAAACATCATAAACATCATTCCTCCTCCCATTTCCTGAGTCAAGTGGGAAGGCTTCTGGGTGGAGCCTGGCTGGCTGAGCAAGTCTGGCGGCTGTTTCATGGACAAAAAACCCCCTGGCAATGGGCAAGGAGACACCTGATTGGTGGTGTTGCTCTTATATCACTCAGGGGCAAAGCAGATGTACAGTCCTCAGTTCATCCTAGCTCGATGCCTGTGTCGGTGGCCAGAGCTGGTTCATGCCTGAGGCACATAAAATAATTCGAGGTCTTAGAGGGGGAAAGATCAGAAACACTGGTTTCATAATATAAGTAGATTGTTATTTAACTAATAATAAGTTTGGGATGAGGCTTAGGAGGGATGTAGTTTTAAAGTTTGTGGAGCTGTGATTGCTCTAGTAACTTATAATAGCAAGTGGGTGGTTCTAGCACAACTCCATTAAGAGTGAACATGCCACATAGTTTTTGTGGCATGGCTATGTTATTTGCACATAAAACGGTGCTGTAAGAAGAATAAGTGGGTCACTATTGGCTTTCAGATTAGATGGGAGTCTAGCGTGGTGATGTTGGAATTATTTCAGAGGGCAGTTATTGTGAATCATGTATTCTCAGGAGCCAGAATGTTCAAATCCTGAGCCTGCCATTTAACTGTCAGTGTGATCTTAGATGCATTTAACCTGCCTGTTTCTCGCATGAAAAGTGAGTTTTAATAATAGTGCATATAAGTTGTTGGAAAAAAGAAAAGAAAAAAACAAACCATGAGAAGCACTAAAATGGGGCCTGGCACAGTTGTAGCTAATATATATGAGCTTCTGTCTTTTTCTGCGTTCAGATACAGAAAGTAGTCATGGCTTTAGGAGATTACATGGGTGCCTCCTGCCATGCCTGCATTGGGGGTACCAACGTGCGTGCCGAGGTGCAGAAGCTACAGATGGAAGCTCCCCATATCATCGTGGGCACCCCAGGACGTGTGTTTGACATGCTTAATCGCAGATACCTGTGTGAGTATCTTAATCCTCTGGTCCTCTGGCTCACTTGCCTCCTCTGCATGCTTTCCCAGGCTTCCCACTGGCCAGTCTTGTTGCCAGTGAAGCTCATTTTCCCCTGAAAGAGTTGCTCTATGATGAACCCCATGCGTGTCATCTGAGCCTGGCTTCCCTGTCTCAGCCCAGGTGGTGTTCTACTTCCCAGGGCTATTGTCTGGCCTGGCAGGGGGGTCCCTGGCAAAGGATCAAAGTTTGAATTCTGAGAGCAGACCACCTATCCATTTCTGGTTCTTTATTGGGAAAGTTAAGCATATTTTCCTGATTACCACTTGTCTCCTCCCTGCCTCTTCCCCCCCTCGCCCCGTTAGCTCCCAAATACATCAAGATGTTTGTACTGGATGAAGCTGATGAAATGTTAAGCCGTGGGTTCAAGGACCAGATCTATGACATATTCCAAAAGCTCAACAGCAACACCCAGGTGAGAAACATTTAGTCTTGCCTTTAAGGCTGATCCTTTTTAGATTGGAGTTGGGGTGATAGAATAAGAGTGAGGTGCCAGAGAATTCTTGTCTCCATCCTTTCTATATACTAGCTTGTTTTAGGTGGCAATGGAGTATCCTACCTTAGGCTTGCTATTTTTCCCTCTTAGGTGGTATTGCTGTCAGCTACAATGCCTTCTGATGTGCTTGAGGTGACCAAGAAGTTCATGAGGGACCCCATTCGCATTCTTGTCAAGAAGGAAGAGTTGACTCTGGAGGGTATCCGCCAATTCTACATCAATGTGGAGAGAGAGGTGGGGCCCAGTGCAGGAGGCAGGCCTGGCAGTAAGTTGTTGGGTATAGCCCCCTGACTGATTTTTCTTCCCCAACTTCACCCCCAGGAGTGGAAGCTGGACACACTGTGTGACTTATACGAAACGCTCACCATCACCCAGGCAGTCATTTTCATCAACACCCGAAGAAAGGTGGATTGGCTCACTGAGAAGATGCACGCCCGAGACTTCACTGTCTCTGCCATGGTGAGGTTTCCCTCTTATTAACCAGCATTGTGTGTGTGTGTGTGTAAGCCAGTGTTTAGTTAGAACCGATGTGCCTACACTCTTCTTTCTGTTCTAGCACGGAGATATGGACCAAAAGGAACGAGATGTAATCATGAGGGAGTTCCGCTCTGGCTCTAGCAGAGTGTTGATTACCACTGACCTGCTGGTGAGTAAGAGGGAATTTATACCAAAAACTGAAGGAAGAAACCAAGGTGATTCCCTCTTCCAAGGGGACTAATAGTGCCCCTCTTCAGGAAAGTAGCAACTTGGGATAAAATCTGGCATGCCTCAGGTTTTCAGGGGAGAAGGTGATTCGTTTCCCTTTCCTTTGGCTGCCTACATGTACACTCTGGTTCTTTCTGGGCAGCTGACGCCCTCCTCTCACAAGCTGACGCTGTCCTCTCTCTTCTTGCCGTAGGCCAGAGGCATTGATGTGCAGCAGGTTTCTCTAGTCATCAACTATGACCTTCCCACCAACAGGGAAAACTATATCCACAGGTGAGTGCACTTACCCAGCCCCTCGTGCCCAATCCTGCTGGGTGGAGATGGTTTTCTGTGTGCCGTGTCCTAAGGTGTCCTTCTTTTCCAGAATCGGTCGGGGTGGACGTTTTGGCCGTAAGGGTGTGGCTATCAATATGGTGACAGAAGAAGACAAGAGGACTCTTCGAGACATTGAGACCTTCTACAACACCTCCATTGAGGAGATGCCCCTCAATGTCGCTGACCTCATCTGAGGGGCTGGCCTGCAGCCTCACCCAGCCAGGGTTCCGGCCTTGGCGGGCTGAGGAGGGGCAGGAGGGGGGAGGGAAGGGAGCCAAGGGATGGACATCTTGTCAATTTTTTTCTTTTTTTTTCCCTTTGAATAAATGTCACTTTTTGAGGCAAAGAAGGAACCGTGAACAATTTAGATACCCTTTTCTTTGGGTGGGCTCATGCCCCCGGCGCCGTCTCTTCTCCCCAAAAACACTAATCCACTTCCCTAACCTAGTCAACCTCCAAACCCCAGAGACCCCCTGCTCCAGCCAAATTCCTCTGAAAATGATTCTTCAAGGGGGCTATGTCACTCAACCTCATTTACTGGACCAAATCTGGAGGGAGAACCCTTGAGTTAGGTGGCCAGGGGATTGTCCCCATGTGGGGGGGAGCAGGGGAGAAAAAATAGTAGCCATTTTTACATTGTTTTGTATAGTATTTATTGATTCAGGAAACAAAATTCTGAATAAAATTACTTGGAAACTGCCTGTTTGGGCTTCTCATTTCTTCCCCTTCCCACCTGCTATGGGGTATATATCCCTCTCCCCCCACCCCGCCCCCAGTTGGTATTTCACCCTTCTGTTGAAATAGTCATTTAACAGTGTGACCCTTGTGTAGGGTTGGGCAATCCCCATCACAAGTGCCTCACATGTCTCCACCAAGAGGAAGTGATTGGGGGGGGGTGGAATAGGGCTGCTAACGTGATTTTTACGTTGAATGTTTCCTGGGAAACGGGAATCAGGGACTGCCTTTCGGCTGGTTCTGGAATCATTTGCCAGAACCACAGTTTTGTTGAGATGACAAATGGGTCCCCAAGGATCAATGCTCAACTCATTCTCCCCACGTGACGGTCTTGATTCTGACAACTCCAGTGACAATGACTAAGTGGTGGCTGGGGCTGAGGTCCCTGAGTCAGGTTGTGGGGCAGGGTTAGTTTAGTTACAGGAAGTTAAGACTTTCATTTCCTCCTTTTCCAAAAGGAGGCAGGGGACAGGGTAGACTGGGTAAGCAGCCGGTACACTACCAAGAGCTCCGGCTGCTCCGCCATGAAGTTTGCTATGCTTTTCCTGGGGGCTGCTGTGCTGGGACCACTAGCAGGTAAGGAAAAGCACTTATGGGGGGGGGGGGGGGGGAACAGGGGACACCTCCAGGAAGGAGCCTGTCCCTGGGTTGCTAACCAGTCTTTCTTCGGCTGAAAGCCCAGGGGACGGGGAATGACTGTCCCCATAAGAAGTCTGCCACTCTGCTACCATCCTTCACGGTGACGCCTACAGCTACAGAAAGCACAACCAGCCATGGAACAACCAGCCACAGAACTACCAAGAGCCACCGAACTACCAAGAGCCACAGCACCACCACCACAGGCACCAGCCATGGACCCACAACAACCACTCACAAGCCCGTCACCACGACAAGCCATGGAAATGCCACAGTTCATCCAACAAGCAACAGCACTGTCACCAGCCCAGGACCCTTCACAAGCAACAGCACTGCCACCAGCCCAGGACCCTTCACAAGCAACAGCACGGCCACCAGCCCAGGATCCCTCACCAGTTCCCCCCACCCGGGACCACCTCCGCCCTCTCCAAGTCCCAGCCCAGGCTCCAAGGCAGCTGTAGGCGACTACATTTGGGCCAATGGTTCCCTGCCCTGTGTCCACCTCCAAGCCCAGATTCAGATTCGAATTCTGTACCCAACCCAAGGTGGAAGAGAGGTAAAGCTAGAAGGGATAATCGGGGGGTAAGGCTGGTCTAGAAGGGAAGAAGGAAGAGGAGAGAGGGAGACCAATATAGGGTGAGGTTGAAAAAAATGGTATTTTAGATGGCACAGCTGTGTAGCCTTATGACCCTCTTATCTTTAACTTCCACAGGCCTGGGGCACCTCTGTACTGAACCCTAACAAAACCACGCCCCAGAGAGGCTGTGAGGGTGCCCATCCCCGCTTGCTTCTCTCATTCCCCTATGGACAGCTCATCTTGGGATTCAAGCAGGTACCTCACCCCTCAGCCCTCACTCTCCAAGTGTCCTTTCCCTGTTAATCCCTTGCGAATCCCTCTGTGGACATGAACACACGCTCCCCTATTACCCTGAGCTTTCCTGGTCACCTCTGCAGGAACCACTGCAGAACGCTGTTTACCTGAACTCTGTGGCTATGGAGTACAACGTGTCCTTCCCGCAAGCAACACGTGAGTTAACCTTCCCTCCCTCATCGCTTGCACTAGATGTCCGGTCTCCTAAAGGGACCTGAGCTGGGGGGTGGGATGGGGATGGGGATGCAGAGCTGATCCTTCCTCACTCTCTTAGAATGGACATTCTCAGTTCAAAATTCATCCCTTCGAGAACTCCAAGCCCCCTTGGGCCAGAGCTTCAGTTGCAGAAATGCAAGCATCATCCTTTCACCAGCTTTCCACCTCGACCTGCTCTTCCTGAAGCTACAAGCTGCTCACCTATCCCCTACGGGGGCCTTTGGACCAAGTAAGACTTAACTTCTTCCCTTCTAGAACTCTCCCACCGCACTAAAAGCCCCTGCTCCAGGCTACTGCCCTCCCTCCCTTTACATGACCCATTCTTCACCGACTGCTGTCACCTCGGTGGGTTTCTCACCAACTACCCACGTGCTCTCACATCCCCCACACTCCTTCCTCCCACCTTTATCCCTCCACCACCGCTGTGATACTAACTTGCCCCATCTCTCTGCCAGGTTTTTCTTGTCCCGGTGACCAGTCCACATGGCTGCCTCTCATCATCGGCCTGATCGCCCTGGGCCTCCTCGCCTTGGTGCTTGTTATCTTTTGCATCTCCCGGAGACGCCCACCCGCCTATCAGCCCCTCTGAACCACTCCACTGACTCAGAGACAAAGTTACCTTCCTTCCCTCCGTCTTGAAGAGCAAAATCAAAGATAACGCAACTGGGAAAACTGAAGGGAGGTGTTTATTAAATATGGCATTCCCTCTCCCCTTTCCCCAATGGGAGAATAAATAGTAAAGCCTACTCAAATCTGTCTTTGGTTTTCCTTGTCCTTCCTGCCAGGATTAAAAGCCATGAGTTTCTTTGCCATGTGGTTTCTATGCGTTACATGGTTGAGTCTAAGGGAGCTGGTGAGGAGGGGTGAAAATGTCCATGTGTGACAAATACCCTCATGGGTTCCTCCCCCAAAGCCTGGGGTAGCTGGTGTTGAATCTGCTCAACCTCCCTTCCTCATTCTGGGCCCTCGGCTGCTCCTCCTCGCCAATCCAGTAGCCACCCATCGGGGAGGCATTCTTCCGGACCCTTATTTGCAATTACAGGTGAAGCAGGCAGCAATAGCAATGAGTGTGGGAGGCAAGGTCACACCTGTGCCATTTTGTTTCCAAAGGATGTGCTAGTGGCTCCTTAGCAACAAGAATGCCTGCCCCGAGCACTATGTTGATTAAACCCTTCCTGCACCTAGGATGCTTCCTCGCCTGCAAAGGGTTTCATCAACAATGGGAGCTGTGGGTACTGCAACCTCCACATCCAATTCCCTCTGTGCTCCTGGGAACAACATACCTCCAGCCTGGGCCACCCAGGGAGCCAACCCTGATGTTCCAAGTGGTGGTGGGTGGCAGCCCTAGGGCAGCCAGTGTCCACATTCTACAAAAGGGCCTGCCAGACAGCCTGCACCATCACCGAGTGCCATTCTCTCTCCAGTACAATTGCTGGGGCCAGAATGGGAGCCTCCCAGTTGTAGGAGGCCTTTTCGCTACAGAAAGTAGCCCCTGGGACCTAGAGACCCACCACCCCATTGTGGGCAGCCCCCATGTGGCAGGGTCCCAAGAGCCAGACCACTCACTCCTCACAGACATCCCCCACGACCGGGCAGACTGTGGCATGAGAGCAAGACAGTGTGGTGCTAGCAGCAGGGCATGCAGGCCAGTCCCACCGCCGGGATGGCCAGGGTTAGTGTCCCAATGCTGGGGGGCAGAGGCATCACTCCCGCCAGGTAGTCCGGGTGTCTTTTCCCGGACAGGAGCTGCTGGGCCCATTCAGCCTTAAGCCCTTCCTCAGAACTTGGTCACAGGAGGTGGAGGGGCGCGCCCTCTGGCCAGCGCGGTGGAGACTCGCGGGGCCCTGCCTGTGCTTCAGGGAACCCGCCAGGGCCGGGCTCCGCAGGGGGCAGCAGTGCCATTCCCTGAAAATGGTCTCGTCTTCCCCACCTCCTCCTCTTCTGCTTCGCTGTCCCGGGGCAGGAAGCAGTCGCCGGCGCACCCATTCGCCAGCGCCGGGGTTAACGAGAGGAGGGAGAAGCGGGGCCCCGACCGCGCCGCGAGTCCGCAGACGGCTTCCTGATGCAGGCTCTCCCGCTCCCGCCGGTGCCATTCCCACTGGAGACGCCGAGAGAACAAAAAGTTAGAGAGGCACAGCGCCCCCACGCAACGCCATTTTGGAGACTCAGCTCCTCTCTCAATGTTGAACAGTCAAGTCTGAGGGGAGAAGGTAAGATGGCGCCGAGCAGGAGAAGCGGAGAAAAGCCGGAAATCTTGCTTCCAAACTGGAAGGGTAAACAAAGGCGCGAAACAATGAAGTGCGCAGGCGCGCCGCTTCAGCCTGCTTTAACATTCACACAGCGGGGAGGGTGGGCCTGAAACGTGGCCTCTGGACGGGACCTATTTCACGCTGAGAAAGAGCGGAGCACTGGGGCGGTCCAGCTCGGTCACGGAAGCCAGGAGGCGGGGCTTCAGGGCGCGCACGCGCACCGTAGGTCTATGAGGCTCTGAAGGAACTGGCGGAAACGACCTTTACAATATGGCGGCCGAAGCTGACGGGCTGTTCAAACGGGTGCTGGTGCCGATTCTTTTACCTGAGAAATGCTACGACCAATTTTTCGTCCAGTGGGATTTGCTTCACGGTGAGTTTTACTCGGTCAGAGTTCTGCTGGAGCGCCAAAGTGGGGCGTGACCGCGGACTAAGTGATGGCGGGTGAATACTGCATGGCTTGCTGGGCGGAAATTACTTCTGATAGGGGCGGAAGTGACCCGGACTCCGTAGAGAGAGTGCGCCATTTTGGGGTTAGGGGGGTCGCCGGGTGGAAGTTAATTCTCTGAGAAGTTTATGCTTTAGAAAACGGAAGGACAAGAAACTCAAATTTTATAAAACAAAGTTAGAATATATCCAATAGTTCCAACGTTCGGTTGATCGCTATACCTTCAGGAGCAAGGCCAGATTTGATTTCAGGCCTCATGAATCCCGGCCTTAAGCGGCACCCCCAAAGCTTTGTGCCATCCGAGGATGCTTTCCTTCCAGCCCCCACGGTTGTTGATGGTCTAATTTTGAAATAACTGGATTCCAACTTTCTACGAGACAATTCCACAGCAAGGCCCATCTGAGAACCCGGACGCTGTGGGAAGCTTTCCCAGTCTGCCCCTCGGTTCATGGCACCCAGCTGTGCTTCTGAAGCACCTCATTTTAGCTGCATTCATGACCCGGGAGAATCTTGACACCCACTGGGCCAAGCTCCTTGAGAAGAAAACTCAAAAGGCTGGAGAAAATGTGGGTGGCCCGGGCATAAAAGTAAGCCCTGGAAGGGTAGGGCTAGGAACAGCGGGTTCAGGGGTGAATGGTAAAGACGAGACCCAATGGGATCGCCCCTAGGTGCTTAGTGAAGGGGAATAAAGGAGCGAAGTACTCTTTTTTTTTTTTTTTAACATTTTATTGATTTTTTACAGAGAGGAAGAGAGGGCGAGAGTTAGAAACATCGATCAGCTGCCTCTTGCACACCCCCCACTGGTGATGTGCCTGCAATCAGGGCACATGCCCTCGACCGGAATTGAACCCGGGACCCTTCAGTCCACAGGCCAACGCTCTATCCACTGAGCCAAATCGGTTTCAGAGAGCGAAGTACTCTTGGGCATTGTTCAGCTTTATACAGGGAGAGCTTTTGAAGCAAGACCAAGGAGTTTATTTTATTTAATTCTCACCTGAGGACATGCCTAGAGAGAGGAAGGACGAGAGAGAAACATCAGTATGAGAAACCTGGGTCAGTGTCCTTCAATATGCTCCCCGACTGGGGATCAAACCAGAGGCCCAGGTATGTGCCCTGGCCTGGAATCAAATCGGCAACAACACTCAACCGGCTGGCAAGACCAAGGAGCTTAGATGTAATCTTCAGGGGATAGAAAATTGGGTTGGAGGGAAAGAATGGTGAAAGCTGTTTTGGAAGTTACCTCATCTTAGCATATGATTTGGAGCCGTAAGGGCTGGCCTTTTTCACCAGACAACCCACGGCTTCCTTGGGCGGGTATGTCCTAGTCTTAGGGAGCAGTGGCCGACCACAGAAATCTATAGGCCTGTACTGTCTCCTGAAAACCCTGCTCTGGGTTCCGGAGATCTCTCTGCTTACCCCTTTTTCTCTTCTCAGTCCCCTGCCTGAAGGTTCTCATCAGCAAAGGCCTGGGGCTGGGCATTGTAGCTGGGTCACTTCTGGGTATGTATTTCATCTTCCCTTTCCTGCTGTTTGGGTGGATGGAGATCGAGTACTAAAATGCCATAAACTGGGTGGAGTGGATCCCTTAACCAGAAGTGGGATTAACAGGCTTCTCAATAGCTGTTTTGTTGTGCTGCCAAGGGTTATCAGCTCTTCACCCAAACCCTTCTCATCCTTTCTCAGTAAAACTGCCTCAGGTGCTTAAAATCCTTGGAGCCAAGAGTGCCGAAGGGCTGAGCCTGCAGTCAGTAATGCTGGAACTAGTGGCCTTGACTGGGACCATGGTCTACAGCATCGTCAACAACTTCCCCTTCAGGTGAGGGGTTTGCCCTAAATACCCACCACTCTAGTGGGGTCAGGGTGAGGGAGGTCAAAGGGCAGGAAAAGCTTAAGCCCTTTTGGAAATAGTCATCACCTGTGGAGCCGATGAGAGGAGGTGAGCCTCCCATGAGTGCTCGGGATTCAGTGAGTCGATCAGAGGCGGCGGTGGTGCGGGGAGGCAGGGCTGTGGAGGACAGGGAGTAATCAGACGATTGTGTCCTCAGATGGATGGGCTATGGAGGCTTTTCCCGCCTCTTTCCAGGCCCGCCTTTCTTCCTTCCAACTCTTGACTCTGCAGCTCTTGGGGTGAAGCACTATTCCTGATGCTCCAGACAGTCACCATCTGCTTCCTGGTCCTGCACTACCGAGGACAGACTGTGACAGGTGCTGGGGTTTACCCAAGAGCAGGCTCCTGGGAGCCCTGTCGACCGGAACTCAGGCCTGGGGAAGCCGGAGGACTCCGGAGGTTGATGAGGACTCCTTGTCTCTGACTCCTAGGTGTGGCTTTCCTAGCGGGTTACGCTCTGGTCCTGCTCATACTGCTTTCACCGCTGATGCCCCTGGCCGTGATCACCATACTCCAGGCCTCCAATATGCCTTCTGTGGTGGTGGGGAAGGTGCGTACTGGGAGCCAGGAAAGAAAGACTGAGCAGAATGGAAGCTGTGTGTGAGAATACTAGACAGAAGAATGGGGGGAATCTGATGGGAACGTGGGAAGAATTCAGAAGATAGAACAAAGGGTCTCAACTCCTGTTCTAGCTGCTCCAGGCAGCCACCAACTACCGCAACGGGCACACGGGCCAGCTCTCAGCCATCACAGTCTTTTTGCTCTTTGGGGGCTCCCTGGCACGAATCTTCACCTCCATTCAGGTGAGTTCACCTCCTCCCCTCTGGGGGGCACTACAACACCTTACCTCCCACCTGAGGACTTAAAGCTGCCTGGCCTCTGGAGCCTTTTGGGGGGCGTTGAAGAGTGACCCTAGCTGTTTCTCACATTTAGGAAACTGGAGATCCCCTCATGGCCAGCACCTTTGTGGTCTCTTCCCTCTGTAACGGCCTTATTGCGGCCCAGCTCCTCTTCTACTGGAACGTCAAGGCGCCTCACAAGAAGAAAAAGGAGGAGTAGCCGGCTGAACCGGCTCTCGGCGTCCATTCCACGTTTCTGTTCGTCCACCTATCCTCAGGGTCCTTCTGCGCCACCTGCTGGCGTGACTTTTAATCATTCCCATTTCTCTGCAGATGAAACTTTTTGAGCCAGAGTTTGTGTTTCCATGGAAAGACGAAGATGGTGGACCCAGATTATCAGGCTGACATTTGACATTGATTGTGCACTGTCCTGTGTATGCATTATCAATTAATTTAACCACTAGCTGAACTTCTTTTTTCAGCAATTTCTAGCTACTTACCTATTCTCGGCAAGTCTTTCCCTGCCCTCCCATCTCCCCATCTCCCCTTTGGCCTTAAGAGGACAGAGCCTGGACAGTGCAAGGGACCAGAGGCGAGTGGCTGCCTCCCGCCCCCAGCCTGGCCGGGACTGTCTCCTGGACCCCTGTGCTGGGTGGGAGGCAGGGGAAGGGGGACGGAGAATGACTCAGTCAGGGCCGCAGGGTGGGGTGAGGAGATTCCTGCTCTGGCAGGTCCAGGCAAAAGGGAGTGGAGATGATGCTGGTTCCTGTTGAGGGGAACAGACGGGGCAATAAAGACGCAGAGACATGGCTTCATTGTACAAAACCGTGTTTGTCCTACAAAAATATAAAGTTTGTGTTGCTTCCTCTGGGTGTGTGGGCAGGCAGGCTGGGAGGGGACTGGACCACAGACCTCTACACTGGCGGAAGGTGCAAAAGAAGGGGTTGCAGTTTGGAAGTAGGGGGACCGTTGTGGGTGAAAAAGAGGTTGACTGGGAGGGCCATGCCCATGCTTAGAGGTGGGCCAGGGGCATGGGGGCCCCTGCGAGGGGAGGGCTGTAGGGAGTCGGAGAGCCTGGGGGTAGATAGGGATTGTAAGGGGGGAGCAGTTCCCCCTGGAGCCTGGGGTTACTCTGATGGAGGGAGCACGTTGAGGCCTCCGGTTTAGAGTGGGAAGAGCTGCAAAGAGAGAAATACTGGTTAGAGGCTATTCCTAGGTTGGTGATGGCAGGCAGGGTCCCAGTGTGCATGTGAGGGCAGATCTGACCCTGGATAGACAAATAGAACCTGCCCATCCCTGGCTATTTGGGCCCCAGAATCAGACCCAAGGCTAGCTGAGAGCGCGGGCAGCCTTGTTGGGGCAGGCTCACCAGCGAGCTTGCGTGCTGTGCGCCTGTTTTCCTCTTTCGGGCAGCAGGCCAGAAAGGGGCAGAATTAGGATTAGCCTCTCCTTGCCCTGGGGGCTGAGAGGAAGTCAGGTCACAGCAGGGCCAGAAGCGGAGGTGGGGGTGGTGATGGAGGAGGACAATGGCAGGAAATCCAGATAGGTAAGAGGAACAAGGTCAACATCTGGGGGCCAGTAGTCTGCCCCCCCCCCCGCCCCTTTGCAGGGCCGCCACTGCCAGGCTGATGGGAAAGCCCTCCAGGAAAACCCTGGGCCACCAGAACCCTCCCCAAAGAGCCGGGAGTGCTGGTGATGGTGCTGCTCAAACCTAACGGCCATCCCTAAACCCCAAAGGGGTGACCTTCGCTTTAGTGGGTTCAGGCCCCTTGCCAGCCAGGTCCTCCGACACGTGCCCCTCTGTGCTCAAGGAGGGAGGACACGGCACCTCCTTCCTCACCCCCGCTCCCAGCTACTTACATGAAACCACGAGGCAAGTAGGATGTGGAGTAGTTGGGGGGCTGGTAGCCAAAGCCTCTGCTCCCCTGGGTGGTGGCGTATCCCGGCCCCCAGACGGCCACACCGCCGCCTCCCTGGCCGAAGTGGGGCAGCCCGGGCCCCGCGCTCTTCGTCTTGCGCCGCGGCCGGTACTTGTAATCGGGGTAGTCGCGCAGGTGCCGGGCCCGCAGCCGCTTGGCCTCCTCCACGAACGGCCGCTTCTCGGCCTCGCCCAGCAGCTTCCACTGCGCGCCCAGGCGCTTGGAGATCTCCGAGTTGTGCATCTTGGGGTGCTGCTGCGCCATCTGGCGGCGCTGGGCGGAGCTCCACACCATGAACGCGTTCATGGGCCGCTTCACCTTCTCCAAGGGAAGGCCCCCCGAGACCACGGGGCTCTCGGCGCCCTCCCGCTCCTGGGAGCCCGAGGACGAGGAGGCCGGGGCCGTGGGAGTGGGGGGTTCCGGGCTCCAAGCCTGGTCTTGGGAGAGGCCGGGGAGCGCCATGGGATGGAGGGAAGCCTGAAAGAGGCGCCGACACGCCCTCTGCTCTAACGCGGACCGTTGATCTCCAAACCCTGTCCTTCAAATGGAAGTGTCTTCCTAGTATGGAGATCTCATCCCCGAGTTCAAGAGTCCTTATTCTGGAGCCCCGCTCCCTGCCGGACTAATCCTGCGCCCTGCAGGGGAGTGGAGTGCAAAATCTGTCCGTACCGCAGGCTGCTTTCTCCTTTTCTTGCGGCGGTGCAGGGCCAGACCCAGGCCCGCCCCTACCTTCAGCTGCTCGGGCTTCGGCGGAGCCGTCAGCTTCCTGCTCAGACGCGGGTGTTGTAGCCGAGGCCGGGCCGCAGCGGGTACCACAGCCCGCACCTGGCCCAGTGGGTGAGTCAGGCCCGGGAACGGCCTTTAACGCCTGGCTCCTCCCCACTCCCTCCCGGCAGGCCGCGCCTCCCGGGGAGCGCCAGCATCCCCGAGTCCCGGCAGACTCAGGTATCTGCCTTCCCAGCCCCCAACGTCCCCTCAGGGCGCCACGCCCCTCCCCACCCAAGACCCAGATGTCTAGCTTCCAGCCCCAGCAGCTCTGTAGTCTTCCCCTCCCTTTTTAAGCTGTGGCAATTTAAAGTCAATTCCTTTGCACAATGGGAGCAAAAGCCCTCAGGGTCAATTGTGCTAGGAAGAATTGTAGTACCCCCATCCACCCTAAACCCTTTTCTTGTGCCCAGTGCCCCTCAAAACCGATCAGCCCCTGGGGCAAGAAAGTCAGGGCAGTCACTGGGAGCAGGCCATTCTTGTTGCCTGAGTCATCCCAGCAGGTGCTTGGGTGGTGATTCAACACCACTCCAGGTGAGAAAACTTAAAACTCCCAACTTGCCCCCAAACAAAGGTTTCTCCACCACTCGATTATCTTCAAACTTTAGTCAGAGTGTGGAGGCAGGGAGCCAGGAACCCCAGGACAACTCCCCTGGGGCTGAGAGATCAGTGACATAAGATGCTGGAAGATAAAAAAAGGTCTGATTCCAGAGCAGGAAATAAGGGCTGGACATCTAGGTCTCACTCTGCCCAAGACTCAGCCCAAGCCCCAGGCCTCGGGTAATCGGATTAAGCAGCCAGCTTGGCTCTTGGCTGCCAGCAGGAACAGTTCGAGCTCGGGCGGCCCTCCCTAGCCGCTGTGACTCAGGGTACAGGAGTGGCCCAGCTCCCTCCAGCAGCAAACTTGGGGGGAGGAGGGAAGCAGCAAGACACAAGCCACTCTCCACCAGGCGGGACCTGGGCCTAGGACTGAAGACTGTGCCCAATCCCCAAAGCAGACCATCTTCGGAACACGAGAGCCAGGTGCGGAGAAACAGAAGGCAAGGGCCGGGGACCAGATCAGTCTTAGGAAAACAGCTGGACCAAACTGGCACAAGGAAGACACAAGACCAGAGAGCTGTTTGGATTTTTTAATTCTCTTTTTAAATACTGTACAGTGAAAAATAAATACGCCTTCTCATCCACCAGGTAAGGTTGGTCCCCCTTCCCCTAGGGGACCTTGTCACCCCCTTCATACACACCCCTGGTTCTACTCCAAAACCTTCCCCATGCCTCCCACCCACTATACCCTTACTATCCCCGTCTTCCACAGTGATGAGGCCCCAGAAATCGGGGTACAGGATGGTAGGAGGGATAGCAGGGGAACCCCCCTGAACTGTCAAATCTGGGTGGGTCAAGAAGCACCCCGCACCAACAGGCGGAGAATGGGTGTCGAGAGAGATTGGGGCGTTAGAGGATAAAGGCACATCCAGTCTGATGGGGAAGGAGGCTCCCCTCACCCTGGGGTAGGGTGGACAAGAGGGAGGTGGGTATGACCCTGTTACACACCCTCCACTAGCTCCTGGAGGTTGGGGAGGGGGACCCAAGCTTTTGTGCCACCCCCCTCCCCCCTAGATAAGAGCAGCTCCAGCGCAGGTCAGTCGGGCCTGTGAGGGCCATGGTGTTGGGCAGCAAGCGAGATGGAGAAGGGAGGGATGCAGGCTGGAGGTTTTATGAAACCCCATTCACCAAACTACCCAACTCCAGGGGAACAGAGAGCTCCCCGTTCTCTGAGGGGCCCTTAGGAAGCTTGCTGACAGAGTCACCCTGAGGGGAAAGTGGGAAAGAAAATGGAGAGGAAGAGGCGGTCAGTAGAAATTCAGGTAATGACATTGACTACCATCCTAGCACTCCTGGCATCTGCTGACCCAGGGATTGGTCCTTAAACTAAGTCACTCTCATTGGGACCCATAAAATAGGAACCAAACTTTCCTGGAAAATTCTTTCAAATTTTCCACTATTCTAAATATAGTCTAAATTCCATCAGACAGTCTTCTCTGCCATTTAGCAAGAGATTTCTTTGTGCCCTAACCGGTTTGGCTCAGTGGATAGAGCATCAGCATGCGGACTCAAGGGTCCCAGGTTCAATTCTGGTCAAGGGCATGTACTTGGTTGTAGGCACATCCCCAGTAGGGGGTGTGCAGGAGGCTGCTAATGTTTCTCATCAACCTTTCTAACTCTCTCCCTCTCCCTTCCTCTCTATTAAAAAAAAAAAAAAATCAATAAAATATATATATATATTTTTAAAAAGATTTCTATATGAAATTTCTTGTGTCCCTTGCCCTAAAGAACAAAAAGGGGAGAGGAGTAAATTACATCTTGCTTGCCTACCTTCTTCTGTCCTGAAAGAGAGTCCTCTAAGGGTTTAGTGCGCTCCAGGGTTGGCCGCTGGCGGCTCTGAGACTCTGCTCGGGAGATATAGTCAGCCACAGTCACTGCAAAGGCAGAGGACCGAGAGTTTCAGAAGGAACCCAGGTATCCAGCCCCTGATACCCAATGAACTCCAATCCCTGGATATCACAGGGTAGGAGGCATCCCATTCTCTCAGCTCTAAGGAAGGATGCCGGTACCCAGTGTTAGCTGACCTGGTTGGCGATCTCCACTGACAGAACCATCAGTACGGTTACCGCGGTTGCGGCGGCGGCGGCTCCTATTTCGTCGCTGAGGTTTGGATTCATCTTCTGTGAGATGGGGGAAAGCTCCAATCATGCATCCAAACTCCCATCCCTCAGTTCTTGCCCAGCTCTAGTTTTTAAACACCCCTTACCCAGGCCATTTTCTGTCGTGCTAAGCCCATCAGATTCCAGGCCTCCGTCCATTACAGTCCGGTCTTCATCAGTGCGCCGGCGGCGGGAGCGGCGGCGCCTGGCACTTGCTGGGGGGGGCTCCCCAGGCTCTGAGTCAATGGGAGGCTCTGGTTCCGAAGTGTCCAGAAGGCTGTAGGGATTACTGTCTGGATCCTTCAGCACTGGTTAGAAAAGGAAGAACTGGAAAGTCAGGTGCCCACCAACTTTCCCTGCGTCCTACATTCATGACCCAGCTGTCTGGCACTAGTACCTGAGCTAATAGATGAAGAGCTGTATCTCGACGTAGGCCGGGGAGCAGGTGGAGGTCCCCTACCCCGGCCCCCAACTGGCCGCCTCCGGCTTTCTTCCCCCCGGGTTGGGGGGTCTCGATCTCCTGTCCCAGCTCGGATAGGCTCTTCCCTCTTCTCAGACTCCGTCTCAGAAGCTGTAGATGGGTCTGAGCTGGGGCCTAAGGAACACAGGGAGTTTAATCAAGTCACTCCCCCCAACCCCAGGACCCATCACTGTCCCCAAACTGGAAGACTTCTCACTTACCAGGCCCCCAGACAACTGTCATCTCCATCGCTCTTTCCACCCAGACCTTTGCCTCCTCACAAGCCCCACCGCTGTGCGCCCCCCTCTCCCACGGCTCTCTTACCATAGGCAGGACCACCTGTCCTGCGGCCCCGGCCGCGGCCCCCATAGCTGCCCCCATAGGTTCGTGTGGTGTGCAGGGAGGAGGAGCTCTCATCCGTGGTATAGCCAGCTTTGTCACTGCCTCCGGTGCCCCTCCCGCTCCCAGGAGGGCGAAAGCCCAGCCCAATCTGCCGAAGCTGTTCATCAATTTGGAGTCTCTCTAAGCGAAGTTGCTCCACCTCCTGGATGGGTAAAAAATGGAGGAAGATGTGGAAGGAGGAAAAAGTATAAGGTCAATGAACAGTCTCCTTTCATGTTCTCTGCCCCGACCATCCCTACATAACTTTACTTTCAGGAATATAAGAAGGAAGGCAATTATTAAACAAAAAATATTCTGGGATCGAACCCCACAGCCCCAAATTCCCACCCAGTGGTTTCTATTCTACTCAGAGACAAACTGCGCACAACTCCTAACTTGATCCACCAGCAGTCTTCTCCCCCTTGCTAGCCTCAGCATTCCTCTCCCAGGTTTCTAGCTTGGGTACCTGCAGGTAGGAGAGGTGATATTCCAACAGAGCCTGAGCATTGCTGATATTCTCTCGAGTGCCGACAAATATGAAGGGAACCATTCCCTGGAGAATAGAGGGAAAGGAGATGGATTAAAAGGAGAGCCAAATGGAAGTACTAACTCTACCCTATCTCCCCTGGGAGCCCAACCAATGGGATCATTGAGAGAGAGGGAGGGAGGGAGGGAAGGAAAGAGGAAGAGAGAGAGAGATATCAATTTTGCTGTCCCACTTACTTATATATTCATTGGCCCACAACCTTGGCATATGGGGATGACTCTAACCAACTGAGCTACCTGGCCAGGGACCGATGTGACCTTTCTGGCTCTACATCGAGGGGGAAACAAAATGCTCTACCCCCACTGGAAATCTAGCCCTCGGAGAATGGCTCTGTGAGCAATCCCATCTACTCCTGGACACCAACCTCCAGGCATAGTTGTCCATACCTCCTCCCTGGGGTTCTTCTTGTCATTATCACCTTCTACTCGAACCCTCACCACACCAGATTTATCCACGATCTCCTGGATTACTTTTCCATTCTTTCCAATCACTTTGCCTGAATGGGTAAAGGACAATTTAGACCTTTTTTTTTTTTTTTTAAGGAGCGAAAGCAAAGTCAAAACAGTTAAGATAGTCATTCAGCTTCCATATGTAGATTTTAATACTCTACCTGCATCTAGTTTCCTATTAAGTTTTCACAAGACAAAACATTACAATCCCTAGAAATCTGTTCTTCCATTTTTGTCATTCCTACTATAGATCACTCTGTCCTTGTGATACTAAAGTCCATAGGGAGGTGCCAAACCCAGAATCACTTTAGAGAATTTCACTTCTGGCCCCCCACTGAATTCTCTTTTCTATATACACACCCCCAACTCACCAACCAGGTTCCTAGGCACTTGCACAGAGTCCTCAGAAAACTCCAGGTAGCTTCGGGCCTGTCGGCACGCCTCGGGAGTCTAAGAGGAGTGGGGAGTTATTACTAAACAGAGAACTTGGATCTCAAACGATAATCTTTCTGCCACTCTTCGTCTTTGAGAAATTAGCCACCAAAATCAGGGAGGGAGCTCAACATGACTCAGGTTTCCTTTCTACGTCACCCTTTCTTCTCTGCATCCGCTAAGACAGTGTTTCCCAAACTTTTGACATATGTGTACCCCTTCTATAATTTTCATAACGCTGAGTACCCCTCGTAAAAAAAAAAAAAGGATGTATTTTAATAACAATCAAAATATATTTATTTTTTGGTACATACACAAAATAATAATAAATAAAAAATAAAATTATTCATAATAAAATATAAATAACATTTATTTGCACACTGGACCGTCTCACGCCTCACAAGACTGTCTTGACTTGACTCATGAGAACGTAGAATTAGGTGCAGCTAAGCACGGTGCAGTGCATATCCCCACCAAACTCCGGTGCAACACCCACCAAACTCTTCCCGTACCCCTGGGGATACTCGTACCACACTTTGGGAAACACTGCCCTAAGAGATCTAGAAAACAGTTATTTTTTGCTGACCTCCCCGTAGATGCGAAAAGTACAGGTCTCTTCACCCAACTCAATGGCAGTCACCCCAGGTACTTTTCGGGCCTGCTGGATGTTGGCACCATGAGTCCCAATTGCCAGTCCCATCAGGTCCTCTCGCACTGTGAACTCCTCTTGGAATGCTGCTGCCAATTGCTTACTGGTCTGAAAGGAAAAGGCACTGTAGGAATCATAGTGGCGGAGTCTCAGAATACCTGTCCCAGGCACCTGACACTTTGCCTAACTTCAATGAGAAAAAGTATGTGCAAGCAAACCAGAACCACCCCAGAGTCTGCTGCCATCAGAACCTGTGTGGAAAATTCAGGAAACTTTAAATTCCACTCCTACCTTCCAAATACCAATGGCTTAGGGGAAAGGGGGAGATATGAGGCTTGGAGGCACCGAAGTTCTGGATTTAGCTCTACCACTGATCTGGTTGTGTGATCCTAAACAAAACACACACACTGTGCCTCCATTCTGTCATCTGCTAAATGATTACACCTGACCCATCCCATTCCCAGACAATCAAGAAGATTAAAAATAAGACTGGTGAGAAAGAACTTTTCCCAAAGTAAATGCAAGTATAACGAACTATGACTATTACTTTAATCAAACTAACATCAATTTCCAAAACGAAACCTGGAAAGTTGAGCAGAAAGCAACAGGTAAAGAAAGAAAAGCATAAAAGGAGCCTATGGAACACCACACTGCTTCACTTCTTAGCCAGTCCTTTGTGGGACCTCAAAGTACACAGACAGGAAGACAGGAAAGATTCTAAAGAGAGTTTTAGGTAAATAGCACCAAATAGGAAAGTATATAAAAGAGACATTCCCAAATCATTATCTATGACTTCCTACTCCAAAATAGATGAGTTTGAATTATAGCAAGGATTTATACTAGGCAAGAAGAGAAGACTGGATAAAATAACTAAGTTGGGTGTTCAAAATAACTTAGGAAGAGGAAAAGATCTAACTGGATTTATAAGTATCTTCTAGAGAAGTATACTAAGGGTGTTGTAATATTTTATTATCCCTTATATATTTAATATTTTAATAATTTTTAAAAAACAACAAAACACAAGCCCTGGCCAGTTTGGCTCAAAAGATAGAGTATCAGCCTGCGGAACGAAGAGTCCTAGGTTCGATTCCGATCAAGGGCACATGCCCGGTTTCAGGCTCAATACCCAGTAGGGAGTGTGTAGGAGGCAGCCCATCAGTGATTCTCTCTCATCACTGAAGCTTCTCTCTCTCTTCACCCCCTCTCCCTTCCTCTCTGCAACCAATAAAAAATATATTTAAAAAACACAAGATTTCTCAAAACCAAAAGCATGTCCCTATTCTTAAGACCTTGCACCTATGGCTAACTTAGCTATCTGGTACACTTGACCATGCAGCTCAACACAGCCAATTCCTAAAGGAGTTAAATGTTCTCCCTTTGTCACCAGGAAATGTGCTCGTTGAGAAATGAAGCAGATGTAGTTTTTATTATCAGGAGGCAATGGTGAATTTTTATTTACTTATTTTTTCATATATTTTTATTGGTTTTTGGAGAGAGAGGAAGGGAGAGGGAGAGGAAGAGACAGAAACACTGATGATGGAGACAATCATTGATCGGCTGCCTCCTGCACACCCCCTTCTGGGGATCCAGCCTGCAACTCAGGCATGTGCCCTGACCAGGAATCAAACCAGCAACCTCTTGGTTCCTGGATCAATGCTCCATTGCTAAGCCTCCGACAAGGTGAATTTTTAACTGCAGCCTCTGAATAGCATCCCGAGAGAAGTGATCCAGAATTTGCACAGGCTCAGAGAAAAGCTTCCCAAAAAGACCAGTTTACTTGATAAATGGAAATGCATGTTCAAACATAAACACATACCCTACTCATTTCGAATGGAATAATACCTAAGAAAAGGAAATCTAACCATCATAAGATGGTTAGATCTCAAATTTCAGAAATACAATGGTGGGCAAAAGTAGGTTTACAGTTGCAGTACAAATAATACAAATAAACTTTTCCAGTCACAACTGTAAACCTACTTTTGCCCACTCCTGTATTTTAGTCTAACCTGTCACAAATGAAGATAAAAATTCAGTAAAATAAAATGATTTGCCAAAGGTCAATTATTTGACAAAGCAAAACTTACGATCCCAAGTTCAGTTGTCTTTCCAGTGTACAAATGGTTCTCAAATATATCCTTCAAAGTGTTTTGGTTCTGAGGCAAGTAGAAGAAAACGCACCACTCCCCCACCCCCCACCGCCCACACTCTGATGTTTTATGTGCTGTGCTTTCAAGTATATTTCACTTAGTCAAGAGTCCCATGGCTCAAAAAGAGTTTGTAAACAACCGTACTATAACATGGTGGAGCTCTGCCACCTGGAGGCGTCTGGGATAAAATAGCAGATCAGGTATAATGGCCCACAAAGGCCTTCGTCTTTGTGTTCTATAACCGTAAGAGCATGGGTAAAGGATGAGGCAAGCCGAAACCGGTTTGGCTCAGTGGTAGAGCGTCGGTCTGTGGACTGAAAGGTCCCAGTTTCGATTCTGGTCAAGGGCATGTACACTGGTTGCGGGCACATCCCCGGGCGGGGGCGTGCAAGAGGCAGCTGGTCCATGTTTCTCTCTCATTGACGTTTCTAGCTCTCTATCTCTCTCTCTTCCTCTCTGTAAAAAATCAAATATATATATTTTTAAAAAGGATGAGGCTCCCAGGGGGCCGAGTGCCCCGGGTGAGCCGAGTGTCCCAGGGGGCCGAGTGCCCCGGGTGAGCCGTGTGTCCCAAGGTGCAGTGTGCCCCGGGCAAGCCGTGTGTCCCAGGGGAAGCAGTGGGACCCAGGGGAAGGGGCGGTGAAAACCAGAGGAGGAGCTGACTCTATTCATATGGTCCTGAGATAGTCACCATAAAACAAGCAGACTGCCAAATGAGGAGCGGATTCTATTCATGGGGTCCTGAGATGGTCACCATAAAACAAGCAGATTGTCAAATGACAGTGGGGAGGGGAAGGAGACCTGGGGGGAGATAGGAGAACAACCGAGGGACTGGTATGCATGAACATAAGTACAACCAACGAACACAGAACTCTGGGGAGGGAGGGCATGAATGGGAGGGGGGGCAATGGTAAGCTATGTACACAGATAATACCTTAATAAAATAAAATAAAATAAAAACAAATAAACAAATAAAAAAAATAAAAAAGGATGAGGCAAGAAGGGAGGACAGTAATTCTATCCTATCCTATATAATAAAAGGCTAACATGCAAATTATCCCCATGGGAGTTTGACCGCTTGCTATGATGTGCGCTCAGCACCAGGAGGCGGCGCGGAATGCAGGAAGGCCCCAGCCAGCGGCTGGCAGCCAGCAGCTGGGAGAAGGCAGGCCCTAATCGGCCCCGATCACCGGCCAGGGCTAGGGACCCAACCAGTGCACTGGGCCTCCCTCTCTAGTACCAACGTAACAGCTAAAGAGTAAAGCCAGTCTACCTCCAGGTGCTTCGTAGCTTCTTCATTTCGAGACATGAGTAGCAGCTTGGTGCGCAGGCTTCGAAAATGCATATCGCCCAGCAGGGACGCACGCTTCACAGGGGCTTCTGTGGTGGACTGAGAACAAACCAGTGGAAGTCGTTAAAATGGACTCTGAAGCCCTAGCTGGTTTGGTTCAGGGGATAGAGTGTCGGTCTGTGGACTGAAGGGTCCCAGGTTCAATCTGGTCAAGGGCACATGCCTGGGCTTCAGGCTCGATCCTCAGTAGGGGACATGCAGAAGGCAGCCAATCAATGATTCTCTCTCATCATTGATGCTTCTATCCCTTCCTCTCTGAAATCATTAAAAATATTTATCTTTTAAAAAATGACTTTGGCCGAAACCGGTTTGGCTCAGTGGTAGAGCGTCGGTCTGCGGACTGAAAGGTCCCAGGTTCGATTCCGGTCAGGGGCACGTACATTGGTTGCGGGCACATCCCCGGTAGGGGGTGTGCAAGAGGCAGCTGGTGGATGTTTCTCTCTCATCCACGTTTCTAGCTCTCTATCTCTCGCCCTTCCTCTCTGTAAAATATCAATAAAATATATATTTTTTAAAAATGACTTTGAATACACACTCGGGGAGAGCCAGCAACTGGGAATCAGGATGTCTGGTCTCTGGACAAGGTGGGAGTTAAAAAATAAAGCTAGGGAAGAGGAAAATCACTGTCAACCTCACAAGGGCCTACTCTCTGGGTGCCTAAAGGAAGAGATTTTAGGCAGCAGACACAGGTGCGAACTGTACAGTCTACTTTTTAGTCTAAAATATACCAGAGAGAGTCCCAGCCTAGACTGCAATATCAAGACTAGGTTAAAAAAAAAAATCGCCCTAACCAGTTTGGCTCAGTGGATAAAGCATCGGCCTTCGGACCCAAGTGTCTCAGGTTCGATTGCAGTCAAGGGCACGTACTTCGGTTGCAGGCTCCTCCCTGGTTCAGGCCCTGGTCGGGGACATGCAAGAGGCAACCAATCGATGTGCTTCTCTCAGAATGATATTTCTCTCTGTCTTTCCCTCTTTCTCCTGCTCTCTCTAAAAGTCAAAGGAAAAATATCCCCTGGTGAAGATTAAAAAATAAATAAAAAGTTCAAGGTCTGACATCAGGAACACTAAGGAAAGGTAGGGCTACCTGGGCCCACAGAGGTCAGGAGCAATCAAGTCCTCTCTGACAAATAAATATAAGCACATTCTAGCTCCTCCATTTCTACAAAGACGTTAAAACAGAAGGGAAAACTGCTGGAAGGGTTTACATAAATAAACTCACCAGGATGAAAAGCTCACTATTTGTGATGTTGAGAAAGATGCAGTTCGCTCCCAACGCCTTCTTAAACTCTTTATGAACATTTTCATTGGAACAGCTGCAGAGAAATATAAGTGTTCAGAGGGCAGAGTGTAGAGTGCAGGCAAAGGTTCAGGGGAGCCCTGGTTGGTGTGTTCAATGGTTAGAATGCACCACAGAGTCAGAGGTTTGATTCCCGGACAAGGGCATATACCTAGATTGCAGGTTCATCCCCAGCCCCGTTCGGGGCATGAGCAGGAGGCCTGATCACAACTAATCATTGTGTCTTGTTTCTCTCTCTCCTCCCACCCACCCCTTCACTCTCTCTCTAAAAAAAAAAAAAAAATCAATAGAAAAAATATCCTCAGGGGTGGTGCCGAAACCGGTTTGGCTTAGTGTATAGAGCGTAGGCCTGTGGACTCAAGGGTCCCAGGTTTGGTTCCGGTCGAGGGCATGTGCCTTGGTTGCAGGCACATCCCCGATAGGGGGTGTGCAGGAGGCAGCTGGTCAATGTTTCTCTCTCATTGATGTTTCTAGCTCTCTATCCCTCTCCCTTCCTCTCTGTAGAAAACCAATAAAATATATTTTTTAAAAAAAGGGGGGGGCATTTCAAGGGATAAAGAAAACTAAGAACTGGGAGCAAGAAGGGCTCTTGAGGGCCAAGAGAACAACAGACAAGACTGAAACTGGGAGAAGTAAGGGCAGAGATGAGGGCTGTCAAGAGGGCCTGGGCCCAGCACTACCCCACACCCTAACACTCACGCTTCTCTTAGGTCCTCAGGAACGGCCATGGTAACCTTGAAGAAGCTGCCTTTGGTTGCCAGGGGATTGGGATTAACTGGCCGAAGCCGCTCCAGGGTTACGATCTCATTGTAAGTGGCATCACAGGCGGCGTATTCGATGACATAGAACTGACCAAAGGAAAGAAAGGAGAAGCTGTTGGATGACCTGAGTTTCTACCTCCCACCTTTCTATAATTAAAAATATTTTGTTTCAGCCATTCTCCAAAGGCCTTCACCATCACTCACATCTCCCTTCATCATCCGCACCCGGGCCAGCCACCAGCCACAAGGCTCTTGCTCATTGGCTCGAGAATAAACCTGAGGGGAAGATAAAGATAAAAAGATACTGAAGACCATCCAAAAACATCAAGAATGGGACAAGCATTGAAATACTTGGGAGATACCCTCAAACCACGATAAAAGAAACTGGAGGAAGGAGCTGCTAATTAGAAATCAGAGAGCATAGAATTTATATGCTGCTATAATAAATGAAAGGTAAATAATCCTCTGCAACTAGGAAACTCCCTCAAAGTTCGGTTGAGCACAACAGAGGTGGGCAGGGAACTGCTGCATTTCACTTGTCTATCCACTACCTGGCGGGACGCAGTAGCTCAGCTTGGGGAGTGAGGAGAGAACCGCCCAGGAAGGAGCCGCGGATTCGATCGGGGTAAGGGAGATGCAGTGAGAAAAAGGAAATTTAGAAAGGGTGGACTCCATGGACCTTACCTCCACCTCATCCCCTTCTGTGATCTCCTTATTATAGTCAGCTGGCGGGGGTAGCCGCACATCCCCAAAAGGAATCTGTCTCTCACTCTGCCAGCTGCAAACGAAACGGTGATACAAAAGCTATTCAGGCTAATGTATTGCCCATTTCTTCAGGATTAGGTTATCACCTCAAATCGCTGGGCAATTTCTACCTTCCCTGGTGATGAGAGGCTAAACCCAGGCCTTGCTCATAATGGTATCTTCCATCTCTTGCTACCATCTAAATACTGGGTCAAATACTGCCCTACCTCACTAAATTTTAGCAGTTTCCTCTTATGCGATCCATATAAAGTTGCCCACTCAAACCCTTGGCTTTCCCCTACCTATTACATGCATCATGGGATTCAGCCACCCTCTCTTCTCCTCTCTCCTTCTAAAATCTAATACACTAGATTCTCTATTCCCGAGGTCTTACTTGTTTTCAAAGAAGATGGTGACAGAGTCTTCATGGACATCCTTCACAAAGCCCTAGAATAAATTTTAAAACAACGTTAAAAAAAGAAAATAACAATTTACCACCATCTTAGCCATTAAGGGAACAGAGACATTCAGAGGCCCTTAAAAATATAGTTTTAGGTGAGGACACAAGCAATCTAAAGATAGAGCCAGAAAAAAGCTGTATTGGAAAAAGAATATGAATATTGAGATAGAGATAAAGGAGAGATATCTACATGGAAAGTGATGTGGCAAAATCCACAAATAAGATGAGACAGAAAGTAGAGGGAGGCAAATCACTTGCATCAAAACAGCCTGGAAGCCCTAGCTGGTCTGGCTCAGTGGAGAGAGCATCAGCGGTTCGCTTCTGGTAGGTAAAGGGCTTGGATGCAGGCTCCTCCCCGACCCGGGCCCTGTTTGGGGCGTGTGCAGGAAGCAACCAATTGATGTGTTTCTCTCACATTGCTGTTTCTTTTTCTCTCTCTTCCACTCTGCCTAAAAATCAATAGAAAAATATCCTCAGGTGAGTATTAACAAAAACAACAAACAAAAACCAGCCTGGAAACTGGTGGTCTACTCTGGCTCCCACAGGGGACTTCCTATCTGTCTGATTTCTGTTGTGCTGAGTAGCTTGCCAGAATTCAATTAAAATACCAACAACATTCAGCAAGGCTAAGAATATCCCATGAGACAGCGTGAGGCTGTCCTGGAACACCTAGAGGACATCAGGATCTGCCAAGGAAAGAGAAGGGTCTAGCTCCCCAATACAGCAAGAGGCCTGAGCAAATTTGGTGCCTGGGGTCCTAAGAGAATAAAGAGAACACTCAAAAAGTTAAAAATGATAAACACAATTTACAGAAGAAAAAATTAGAACTTAAGAGATGTGAGATTTCTGCCAAAAACGGTTTGGCTCAATGGATAGAACGTTGGCCTGGGGACTGAAAGGTCCCAGGTTCGATTCCGGTCAAAGGCACGTACCTTGGTTGCGGGCACATCCCCAGTAGGAGGTGTGCGAGAGGCAGCTGATCGATGATTCTCTCATCGATGTTTCTAACTCTCTATCCCTCTCTGTATCAATAAAATATATATTTTAAAAAAAGAGAGAGAGAGATTTCTGAATGCTAGACTGTAATGCTGCTAAGCATTAGAAAAGGGTAATAAAATTTGTAGAAGACCCCAATCTTGAGACCACAATAAGGGAGAACAGGGATGAGTGAATAGCTGGCTCCCTCCCACTTTCTGTGTCCTCCCTGCAGAAGCCAAAGCTATGCATCTGATCCTAGGCTCCCAATTTTTCTGCCTTCCTAATTTCACATACTCAAAATTAAGGACTTATATTTTATAAAGTCCAATTCATCAATTTTTGATTTTATGACTGAGCTTTTGATTTCGTATCTACAAAATCTTTGTCTAATCCAAGGCCACAAAGGTATATATGTCTTCTTCTAGAAGTTTTGTCGTTTTTATTTTACATGTAGGTCTATCATCTATTTTGAGTTAAATATTGTAAATGATGCAAAATAATAACAAAATTCGATTTTTACTTATAGATATCCAGTTGTTTAAAAGACTATCTTTTCTATAGTGAATTGTCTTTAACTCCTGTAAAAACTCAGGAAATGTGCACTGGCCAGTGTGGCTCAGTTGGTTGAGCATCATTTCATGCACTGAGACTCACTGGTTCAATTCCCAGTCAGGCATATGTCCAGGCTGCAGGTTGGATTCCTAATACAGAGCAAACAGGAGGCAAATCAATGTTTTTCTCATTGATGTTTTTCTCTCTCTCTAAACTCAATAAATTAAAAAAAAAACATTAAAAAAATCAGGAAATGCAATTAATGTATGACAGAAAGTAGATGAGTGATTGGTGGAAAACTTGTGGGAGTGATAGGAAATGTGAAATGATCATTATATTGAGTCTAGAAATGGTTTATTTTATATCTGTCTACACACACAAACACACACACGTACGCACATATATGTTGTTAAAACATAATAAATTTGTATACTTTAAATATATGTACTTCACTGTATGCCAATTATACCTCAATAAAGCAGTTAAAAAAATTACAGAGTTCAGTCCAGTCGGACTGGCTCAGTTGGTTGAGGGTGCACTGAAAGGTTGCTGGTTTTATTCCTGGTTGGAGCACATGCATGGGTTGCAGGTTTGATCCTCGGTCTGGGAGTATACAGAAAGCAGCTGATTGATGCCTGTCTCTCTCCCTCCCTCCCTCCCTCTCCCCCTCACTTTCCCCTCTCTATGCATTGTCTTCAGGTAAGGATTTAAAAAAATTTTTTAGGGGGTTCCAGCTTTGGTGTGACTCAGAGCGTCACCCATAAACTGAAAGGACCCAGGTTCAATTCCCAGTCAAGGCACATACTCAGGTTTCAGGCTGATCAATGTTTCTCTCTCACATCAATGTTTTCCTTTGTTTCTCTCTCTGAAATCAATGAAAGCATTGAAATCTAAGGATTAAAAAATATTTTTCCCCTTAATTAGGGGGTTCAAAAGCTATTCCTGAACTTTGCAGCTAAGGATAAAAGATTACGAGAGAAAACACCAAAAGCACATATTGTATCACTCCCACTTCACAGAATTGGTCAATCATAAACACTTATTACATTGCTGTTTCCTTATGGTGGGAAAATCTTAACCTAAATAGCCCCCTCTCCCCCCAGGGACTGAGCCCTCAACCCGGGCACATGCCTTACCGAACCAGTGATCTCTTGGTTCCTGGGTCAAAACTCAACCGCTGAGCCACACCTGTGGAGCTAAATTTCACTCTTGATATAAGCCATTTTTCTCTTCTTTCAGATTGGATCTTAGTATGGAACCTTACTACTGCCCAAGGCATTAGCACTCCTGGTACTACCTGGCCCCTTCCTTATCCATGTTCTCTGCCATTCCCTTCCCCAGAAACATCTTTTCCACTCTTCACTTAGCTCCATTAATGCCCACTCCTACTATTCCCCATTCAAGCCTTCTGAAGCATTTTTATTCCTCACTACTTGCCTGAGTCCCTCTTCCTTTTCAGTTCTTAGCTCCTTAAGTTTCCTCCTCCGTCATCCACTAAAAAAAATTTTTTTTTAAAAATACTGTGTCCCTCTTTAATCGGTTTGGCTCAATGGATAGTGTCGAACTGTGGACTGAAGGGTCCCAGGTTCGATTCCAGTTAAGGGCACATGCCTGGGTTGTGGACTCCATCCCCAGTAGGGGGCATGCAAGAGGCAGTCGATCAATGATTTTCTCTCATCATTGATGTTACTCTTCTCCCTTCCTCTCTGAAAAAAATCAATAAAAATAATTTTAAAAAACATCGTATCCCTTGCCTTTTCTTTCCCCCCTTTATAAAGATGTGTCTGGGTTTCTAGAAACATCAACCAGCCTCTTTAGCTGACTTCATCCAATTCTTTATCCAAAATGTTTATCTCCAAGCTTTAGAAATAGTTTATAAAGAGTTAGCTATTCTCAAAACATTTTAGGGTTGCCCTAACTGGTTTGGCTCAGTGGATAGAGCATGAGTGGGCAAACTTTCTGACTCGAGGGCCACAATGGGTTCTTAAACTAGACTGGAGGGCTGGAATAAAAGCAACCTGACCATGCTGGCATCTTGGGCTGCTGGTGAAGGAGCGGAGGGGAGAGCAAGAGAACCCTCCGCTCTTTCGGCTCCGAGAGCCAGATAGAACAGCAGAACAGGCGGGATTTGGCCCTCGGGCCGTAGTTTGCCCACGGCTGGGATAGAGTGTCAGCCTGCGGACTGAAAGGTCCCAGGTTCAATTCCAGTCAAGGGCATGTACATTGGTTGTGGGCACATCCCCAATAGGAGGTGTGCAGGAGGCAGCTGGTCGATGTTTCTCTCCCATCGATGTTTCTTTTGACTATCCCTCTCCTTTCCTCTCTGTAAAAAATCAATAAAATATATATATTTAAAAAAAAAAAAAACATTTTAGGGTTAAGATAAAAGGAGTGAAAAAGATAGAAGAAAATTACTTACCTACCTCTTTTGTAAAGAGATAACCACTTCTAGATATACCTATTCACAAAGTATATGCCTAAAATTCTAACCCAATTCTTCTCCAACATATCAGAGTTGACCCACAGGTGGAGGTAGCAATGACACCCTGGTTTTTCTAGCTACCATGATCCCCAAAGCAGAAATGTAGAACTCAGAATGGAGTTTTCCCTCACATTCTCAGCAATTCAAGCAAATGTCATTTACTCTATTTCCAGAGTCTTTTTCCTTCAAACATTCTTCAAGTTTTTACCTTAAGTCCATTCATATTTCATTCCAGGCTCTGCTCCTTAATTCCACCAACACACTCTAGTTTTTTCCTCCAGATATACTAGTGGTAGAGAGTCAGATCCCAGTTCTGCTTAATGCATACTCATTGGGAAGCTAAGCAGGTGAGTCTCCAAAGGAGGACTCAATTCAGTGGCTATGGCATATCCTGGCTTTGGTTTATAGGGCCTACGACTAGTCAGAAGAAAGAGCCCTAGGTTCTTAGATACTTTCGTTTCCTCAACATCTAAAAGATATGAAATTGATCTTGCCTTCAATCTATCTTCTAGTCCTGGGCTCTCAAAAGAGAGGGAGTTCTAGCAGAAAAGCAGTAAGGGGCTGGGTGAAAACCATGTGTTGACGCTGAGAAATGAATGGGAATTAGGATTTCCAGGTAAGGTCTGGAAAGTTGGATGATTGTGCCCCGGAAGGTGAACAGATATTTCATTTAGGACAGTATAACTGAAAGAGTAAAATACATTAAATTCTGAAAGAAAAGAAAGAACTGACAAAATAACTTAGATCCCAAACCTGACATTTGCAGTTCTCTCACGGTAGATCAAAAATAGGACCAAATTCTGAGAGGAGAAAAGTACCTTCCCAATTTACAGTTCCAGAAGCAATATACACACTCCTTGACCCACACTAAAGTGTGCTGAGTCATGAATATTAAATCAGAAGCAAGGTCAGAATGGGTAAGTATATGACACTGAAAACTGAAGAAAAATTAGTCTGAATTTAGGGATTTTTTGTTTTTTTATAACTAAGTCATGGACAGAAAATTCTAAACTGGCCAGAATAAAAAATCTTCATTACCTGGCTTTGGCTCAACTACAATCTCTACTCCCTGATCAAGGTATCCTGTCCCCCAATTCACCCACGTCTATCATTGCCATAGCCACCAAGAGGAAAGGGAGGGATTCAGAAAAGAGATTTTCTGCTGGGTACACATGTAGACAGGGAATCGTCTCCCCTCCCAGTTGTCTCACAGTTCATTTGAACTAGATACTAATCTTTCCCAGCTGTGCTTGGCTCCCATGCTTCCTAGAACAAAAGCAAACATCATATCTTGATCTCAGACTCAATTTAAGAATCTAAGAATCCGGAGGTGGGAAAAGCCTAGGTAAAAGGCTAAGATACTGGGTGAAATAGGGCTAAAATCTTATGAGGAAGGTTAATTTAACAGAAGTAATGCAAGTTTTGGGGAAAAGAATGAGACAAATGTACTCTCAGAATCAGAAAGGAATTAAGAGATTTTTCCAAAGAAAACAGAAATGCTATGGAGGCAGCCTAGAAACAAAGTCCTATGAGTTAGAAAGAATGCACAAAAAAATGATAGAAGAGATCAGTTGGGAGTTTCCTTCAGACACTGAATAAGGTGATTCCTGAGGATTATACCAGGAATATAGAAATATCAGGATAAAAAGGCAAAGACTTAAAGAGAGAATAAGATAGATAAATATGGGTACACAAAGGCAATGAATATAAAGAAATATGCCCTGGCTGGTGTAGCTCATAGACCAGGGGTGGGCAAACTTTTTGACTCGAGGGCCACAATGGGTTCTTAAACTGGACCCGGGGGCCGGAACAAAAGCAACCTGACCACGCTGGCACTCTCATCTTGGGCTGCTGGTGAAGGAGCGGAGGGGAGAGCAAGAGAACCCTCCGCTCTTTCCGCTCCGAGGGCCAGATACAACAGCAGAATGGGCCGCATCCGGCCCTCGGGCCGTATTTTGCCCACGGCTGTCATAGACCCTGGCAACGAAAGGTTGCTGATTCAATTCCAGTCATAGCACATGCCCAGGATGCAGGCTCCATCCCCTGTGAGAGGTGTGCAGGAGGCAGCCAATCAATGTTTCACTCTCACATCAGTATTTCTCTCTCTCCCTCTCCCTTCCTCTCTTTCTCATAATCACTTTTTTTTAAATCTTAAAGAAATCTGGTGAGGATAGTAAGAGAGAAACAGGCATTTGGAGTGGGTAAAAAATGACTACGTTTAACTTATGGAAACTGGGGTAGAAACCTTTCATTCCAAGGGCAAATAGGAGACCCTTTCCATGGTAAGATAAGACGTCACAGGGAAGGAGTTGGAGAAAGTCATTTCCAAGGACATGAAGGTGGAGAGTTCTATTATGGGATAAAGGCTTAAGGGGAAGTGAAGGAAATGCAGCTCTTCTCACAAGTGATGTTATCAAGAAATATCTCTGCTCTTGCTCCTCAGGGTAAAATAAAAGAATAAGACAGGAATCAAAGGTCTGGGCATAGAAAAAAAAAAGTTTGGGCATAGCCTAAACCGGTTTGGCTCAGTGGATAGAGCGTCGGTCTGCGGACTGAAATGTCCCAGGTTCCATTCCAGACAGGGGCATGTACATTGGTTGCGGGCACATCCCCAGTATGGGGTGTGCAAGAGGCGGCTGGTCGATGTTTCCAGCTCTCTGTCCCTCACTCTTCCTCTCTGTAAAAATTCAATAAAATATATTGGGGGTGGGAGGAAATGTCTGAGCATAATTCCAAGCATAAAGTCCAAAAAGTTTCAAAATAACAAGTCACACAAAGAAAAATTCCTGAGACATGAGGAGTCTCTTTCTGGCTTAATCTAAAAGTGAAAAAAATGTCCTAGAAAGTAGATTCTGGATAAAGGTGACAGTGAAAGAAGTTCTAAAGAACCAAATCCTGGGCACGGAAGGGCAAGGTAGTCAGTCCCCTTCTTCAAAAAAAGCTGTATCAGCCCGGCCAGCATGGCTGTGTTGACCTATGAACCCGGTCACGGTTTGATTCCCCGTCAGGGCACACGCCCGGGTTGCAGGCTTCATCCCCAGTGGTGCACGTGCGGGGAGGCAGTCAATCAATGATTCTCTGTCATCGTTGATGTTTCATCCCTCTCCTTCTCCCTTCCTCTCTGAAATCAATAAAAATATATAAAAATAAATAATTTTTAAAAAAAGACTACATCAGATCCCCAAATTGGGAGAGTTGTGGAAATGGAAATCTAGAAGTGGAAATCCTTAAAAGAAGATAAACAGAGAATCCTCAGGAATACCCCCCCTCTCCTTTACAGATCTTAAATATAAAACCTACATGCCTCAAGATGAAGAGACTCTATAGATGATTTAAATGTATACCTGAGATCAAAGTGAGATAATAAAGACAAATCCATCCTTAGCTTTAGAATGACAGGCCAGCCAGCTTTAGGAGAAAGGGGTGGGGTGGCTGTCTTGTGGAAAGATGCCACCTTCTGGCTACGAGGCAACTTGACTTGGTACAATCCACAGTTCCTGAGGTCACAGATACCAAATGTCACCGACTTTTGACAATTTATCCTTGGGTTCGGGAGGAACCCAAGTGTAAGGTGAGAGTGGGGTGCCTCCCAGCGCCGGTAGGCGAAGGCCTCTGGAGGAAGGGAGACGGGTATAAGGCAGAACGGGCCTTCCCAGGGGGGGATCACAGAAAAAGAATAAAGAGAATTCCCCATGTGCTTGGAGTGTGGGGGGAAACGTGATCCGAGTCTAAGGCAGGCCTTCTGCGAGGAAACAGGAAAAGTCCCCAAGTCCTGGGTCCATGGGGTCTGGGGGGGGGGGGGGGGAGGCGGGGAGGGGGCTGATCCAAGCACAATGATGTCCTCCTCGTGTTCCTCCTCTCTGGGACGGGGTAAAAGCAGGTGCAATAGAACGGCCCAAAACAAGAGGGTGGGGACAAAGTTCCAGAGGTGCCCCCGGAGGGCTGCGGGGGGAGCGCGGGGCCGGGATTCTAAGGACTCGGCGCCGGGGGCCCGGCCCCGCCCCGCTCCGCCCGCCCGCCCGCCCGGGCCGCGGTGGGGCCGGCGGGAGGGGTCCCGGGCCGGCGCGCCGCCTCACCTTGTAGAAGGCCCCGTTGGAGCCGCGCACCTCGACGGGCAGTCCCGGCTCCACATCGGCCCCCGAGGCCAGGCTGCCCATGGCGCCGCCGCCGCCGCCGCCTCCGACGCCCCCGACGACGGCTGCAGCGGCGGTCTGGGTGCGGGCCGGCCCGGGCCCCCGGCGTTTCCCCGGAGGCGGCGCCGGAGGGGGAGCCGCGGGGGGCGGGAGCCGGGCCGGCCCCACGGCGGCCCTGCCACAGCCGACGAGCAGAGGGCCGGGGCCGGGCCGCTCCCGGTCCGCCGCCACCGCCGCCTTGGTCTCCGCCACCGTGAGAGAGACGGCCGCCGCCGCCGCCGCCGCTGCCTTCGTCACCTCAGCTTCCGCCCGCCGCCACCCCCGCTGCTGCCTCGGCCGCGGGACCCGCTGCTGCCGCTGCCGCTCCACGGCCTCCACCTCCCCCGGCCGCCGCCGCCGCCCACTGCGCAGGCGCGCGGGGCACCCGCCCGCCGCGCGCGGGGCCCCAAGGGCTACGGCGCAGGCGCGGAGGCCGGCGACTCGGCTCGCGCGCCCCAGCGCCTCGGAGGTACCTCGCTCCCCCCGGCTCGCGCGCGCCCCCTGTCGGCCCCTCGCTTGCGCTTGCGCAGAAGGAGGTGGGCGCTCTTTCTTCCCAGCCCCGCCACTCGGACACCCCCATATCTTCCTTTCCCCGCCCCACAACACTGAGAACTAGCCAATCACGGGGAGGGAGGGGCCGCGCTCGCTCATTGGGATTGGATTTCTGCTGCTCTGGCCAGACCACACCCACTTCACCGCGAGCTCCCACAGGCTGGGACGTATTAGGGATGCGCATGCGTTGGAGTGGCTGCTTGGTCACTTTCCCCACCTTTGTCTTCCTTGGTGCGCACGCTCCAAAGCAAAAAAAAAAAAGAGGAGGAGTCGAAAAAGCAAAAAAAATAAATAAATGAGTGTCCCACGCGCATGCCCTGAGCTTTACATACATATCGACTCTTTTTGAGTTTCAACAACTGTGCAAGCGACATCCTTGCCTTGAGAAGATTCTGATCCTACATGCAATGAAAGGTTAAAGAATAATTTCAAAGCAAACCCGAAAAGCGATTGCCACCTACCTCAAGTACAAGATGTGATAAGTTTAAATGCTGAGGAACTTCAAAATAGAAAGCATTGTCATGAAATAAGAGAGAACACTTCCGATCCTTGAATTAGGAAATTTAGATAAAAGTGAATAAAATAGCACAGAAATTAGAATCGTGTTGTGCATTTAATCACTTGCCAAATGTTTATTAAGCCCACATTGTGTTCCAATCACAGTGCTCAATGCTAGGGATACAAAGGCAAGGTGTGGTCCCTGATCTCAAGGAATCTATATATTGCGGAAATGATAGAGAACAAAGACTAAATATAGAGGGAGTCCCAAGGAGACAAAGGTCATTGTGATTCGGAGTGATCTGGGAAGACCACTGCCCAGGAGGCGATGCAGACTGAGGTAACAGTTTGGTTGGAGTTTGTTAGAGAAGAAGCGCAGTAAGAATATTGTGGCGGAAACAAGGACTTACACCGGTGCAGAGAAGCAGAAGGAGCCTGTCCTTTGGGGAATGGCAACTGATTCACATAGTATTGGCTTAAACTGAGGAGCTGCAAAAAGTTCGATTGTGAAGGATTTCAGATCAGTTTACGAAGAATGACTTTTACTTTCTCAGTAACGGAGAGCCACTGAAAGATTTTAAGCCACCTACATTTTATAACTGTGGCAGACAGATTGAAGAGTAAGAGTGGTCCTGAAGGTGGTGAGACCTGTAAGGAGCCATTGCAGGTGAGAAAGATGCTGAGGACCTACATGGATGCGGGGTACAGGTTGATTTAGCTTGTTAAATTTGCAGTAGAGTCAACAAGAATTGGTGATGAAACGGGGGAGTGGAATGAAGTCAGCCAGTGAAGAAGTAGAACACAGGACAATTACCAGATTTCTACCTTGGGTCAGCGTGTGACCAGCAATGCCAGCCATTGAAGAGAGAACACAGGAAACAAAGGTTTGGAGAGTCCTGGCCCATGTGGCTCAGTGGTTGAACATTAACCCATAAATTCAAAGGTCGTGGTTCTGTTTCCCATCACAGCACATGCCTGGGTTTCAGGCTCTACCCCTAGTAGGGGGAATGCAGGAGGCAACCAATCGATGATGTTTCTACCTCTCTATCCTTCTCCTTTCCTCTCTCTGAAATCAATAAAATATATATTTTTTTTAATTTAAAAAAATTTAGCCCTAAGCTGGTTTGGCTCAGTGGGCAGAGTGTCAGCCTGTGGACTGGAGGTTCCATTCTGGTCAAGAGCACATGCCTGGGTTGTGGGCTTGATCCCCAGTAGGAGGCGGGCAGGAGGCAGCAAGTCAATGATTCTCTCATCATTGATGCTTCTATCTCTCCCTCTCCCTTCCTCTCTGAAATCAATAAAAAAATATTTTAAAAAGATTTTTTAAGCATTGGGGACCTTGAAGTGTTCTCTTTGAATGAATCATATTTTTGTTCTTGTTAATCCTCACCGAGGTTATTTTTTTCCATTGATGTTTAGAGAGTGATAGGGAGGGGGAGAGACAGAGAGAAGCATCGATGTGAGAAACGATTGGTTGCCTCCGGACCCAGGGATTGAGTCTGCAACTGAGGTATATGCCCTTTACCAGAACTAAACCCAGGATTGACGTTCTAGCCCAGCCGTGGGCAAACTATGGCCTGTGGGCCAGATCTGGCCCGTTCGCCTGTTCTATCCGGCCTGCAGAGTCGAAAGAGCGGAGGGTTCTCTTGCTCTCCCCCTCCGCTCCTTCACCAGCAGCCCAAGATGAGAGTGCCAGCATGGTCAGGTTGCTTTTGCTCCAGCCCTCTGGTCCAGTTTAAGAACCCATTGTGGCCCTCGAGTCAAAAAGTTTGCCCACCCCTGTGAGTCTAGCCACTGAGAAGGGAGAGGGAGAAATAGAAACATCAATGATGAGAGAATCATTGATCGGCTGCCTCCTGTGGATTGAGCCCACAGTCTGCAGGGCAATGCTTTATCTACTGAGCAAACCAGCTAGGGCTAAATTGTATTCATTTTTTTTTTTTTTTTGGTATGGCAAAAATGGAGATTTATTGAAGAACAAGTACAGACTCCCATGAAGGGAGGGGGAAGAGTCCCCAATTGTATTCTTTTTACTCAAAATTTTTTTTTCATTTTATTGATTTCAGAGAGGAAGTGAGGAGATAGAAACATCAAAGATGAGAGAATATTATTGATTAGTTACCTCCTGCACACCCCTCTGCTGGGGATCAAGCCCACAACCCAGGCATGTGCCCTTGACTGGGAATCGAAACTGGGACCCTTCAGTCCACAGGTCAACTTTATCCACTGAGCCAAACCAGCTAGGGCTCATTCGAATTTTTAAAGATTGATCTTCCATTCTCTAGACATCCACAGATTCTGTTTCTTAAAATTTACACATTTAAGTGATCTGCTTGTTCCTTGCAGTGTCTAAATTATGACCATTTAACTGACTGTTCATCCATGAAGAGAATAACATGTCGCCGTGGAAAGTGATGATGGATGTATAATAGCATGGGAAGATGCTCCTAATATATTAAATGAAAAAAGTTTGCAAAAAGAGTATGCTCTCCTGAATTCCTACACACTTAATTATATATATATATACACACACACACACACACACACACACACACACACACATATATATATGTATTATAAAATATATATATTTGTATTAATCCTCACCCGAAGGTATTTTTCTATTGATTTTCAGAGAGTGGAAGAGAGGGAAAAACAGAGAAATATCGATACGAGAGAAACACATTGGTTGCCTTCATGTTCCCTGACCAGGGGGCTGGGGAAAAGCCTGCAACTGAGGTATGTGCCCTTGACTGAAATTGAACCTGGGACCCTTTGGTCCACAGGCCAATGCTCCATCCACTGAGCCAAACCTTCTAGTGTTGTATATATGTGCATTTAAAAAAAAGTCTGGCGGGTAGCTTGGTTGGTAAATCATCGCCCTGATAGGACAAGGCAGGTTCAGATCCCAGGTAGGACACATACAAGAAGCAGCCAATAAATTCATAAATAAGTGATACAACAAATCGAGTTTCACTCCCTCTACTCTTTCTCTTCTCAAATAATAAAATTTTTTTTAATCTAAAGAATTGATAACAGCCAAAACCGGTTTGGCTTGGTGGATAGAGCATTGGTCTTCGGACTGAAAGGTCCCAGGTTCAATTCCGGTCAAGGGCATGTACCTTGATTGGGGGCACATCCCCAGTAGGGGGTGTGCAGGAGGCAGCTGACCGATGATTCTCTCTTATTGGTGTTTCTAACTCTATTCCTCTCTGTAAAAAATCAATAAAATATATTTAAAAAATAAAGAATTGATAAAAAAGGGTTAATATAGTAAGTTCGAATATGGATTCTATTATTTTATATTTACATTCCAATTTTTCTTTTTAAAAAAAATATTTTATTGGTTTTTTTACAGAGAGGAAGAGAGAGGGATAGAGAGTTAGAAACATCAATGAGAGAGAATCATCGATCAGCTGCCTCTTGCACACCCCCTTCTGGGAATGTGCCCGCAACCAAGGCACATGCCCTTAACCAGAATCGAACCTGGGACCTTTCAGTCCTCAGGCCGATGCTCTATCCACTGAGCCAAACCGGTTTTGGCTACATTCCAATTTTTCTACAACAAACCTACATGACTTGTGTAATACAATATTATGAAAGTAGCATATGAGCCCATTCATTCCCCTCCATGAATCCTAAAGGTTTGTTTTTGTTTTGCTAAACTGAAAATAAAGGCTTTGTAATTTTTTTTAACCTCTAATCCTCATCTGAGGATATGCACATGCTTAGAGAAAGGGAGAGCAACAACATCGACTGGCTGTCCTCCGAACACTCTCGGACCAGGGATCAAACCGAAACTCGGGTACGTGCCCTGACCAGGGAATCTAATAGGCAACCTTTAGGTGCTCGGGATGACGCTCCAACCAACGGAACTACTCCGCCAGGCGCCTTGTGACTTTTTAAAAAGAAAGAGCACTAGCTAGCTATATTGACTTTTAAAATTTGGGACAACCAGCCGCCAGGTAGCTCAATTGGTTAGAACAATATACCAAGATTGCAGGCTCCATCCCCAGCCAGGGCACATACAACCACCAACCAATGAGTGCATAAAAAAGTGGAACAGCAAACGGATGTTTCTCTCTTCCTCTAAATAAATTTTTAAAAATCCAGTGAGGGGACGCGGGCCTTCCCAGCGCCGCTGAAATGCTACCACCAGGTGGCAGCCTGCTCCCTGGACCTGCCTCAGCCTTGGATCTCACGGGGCTCAGCCGGACTTTGGAGGCCTTTGTCTGGGTCGCCTATGTGACCAATAAGCCCGATATGCCCAGCTGGCCCCCGGCTCTTCTCTTCTCTATGTTCCACAGGCCCAGAGCCAGGAAATCTGGCCCACTGGCGGTGACAGTCCTCTTGGTCCTACTTTTACCCCAGGAGCAACATCCACCAACCAGAATGCCGAGGAAAGGTCCCATCAAGTCAACAACTCCTCTACTCAACGCACCGAGACGTAGTAATTGTCATTTATTTTTCAGCATCAGTAAGGGGGCGGAAAGACCTTTCCCTCAAGTCCGGCTCTTTATGTGCTTCAGGAATAGTCACCCCTAACTCTTCTTTCCTTCAGGAAGGCCTTTGGCAGTGGAGATACTCTCAGAGTGCTTGAACTGGGAGTGGGAGCTCAAACAGAGCCAGCTCCCCAAGGGATGAAGTCACTTTCCAGCCAGCTTCCTCATCTCCTCTCCTTCGAAGCGAAAGGAGTGCCAGCCCTCGGCTTCAGTCAGATCCTGGGCTCCCAGGGCCTTGTACAAGTCCATGGCCCTCTTGTTCCAGTCCAGGACTGACAGGCGGAACTGGGAACAGCCCTTGTTCAAGGCCACCTGTGGGGAAAGTCATCACTGGCCTTCCGGGGAAAGGCCTTCTCACGCTCCATGCAAGCGGAGGGCCTCCCATCCACCTTCGCCTTTCCAGGGCCCCTGGCCTGAAGCCGCCTCCGCCTCCTCCTCCTCCTCCTCACCTCCGCCACCTTTCTGATTATTTTGGAACCAATCCCCTGACCTGTCACGGGAGGAAGACGACAAAAAGAGGGACTGTGTGAGTTGAAGGGGATCGGAAAAGGCCATAGGTTGGGATCAGACGGTGGTCAGGCCTATGGGTTTGCTTTCCTCCCACCCAGCGGGGGCCTCTGCCCTGTACCCTGGTATTCCGGCTTAACGTAGATGTCCTCCAGATAAACGTTGCGCCCCTTCCACGTGCTGTAGATGAAGTAGTAGAGCCCGTAGCCCACCACAAAGGGCTCTGAAAGAGAGAGCAGAGAGAGGGCAGGGCACTGGGTGCCATGGGAGACACCCCTGAGGCTGACCGGAGAGGAGGCCTCTGAGGCGGAGGTGTGTTCTTACCCTGCGATTCCCCGGGGCCCGGGAGGCGCTCTGCTACCAAACAGTGATAGAAGGGGTTCTCTCCAAAGCCATCTGCCCTCAACTCTACCGTGATGGTGATGGTGACAAGGAGAGAGAGAGAGAGGGCCTGGGTGTGTGCCCAGCCTGGAGCTCACGCCCAGGGAGCCCATCCCTCACCTCCTCCCCGCCTCCGTCAGGACCCAGGTGCTGAGCCCCAACCTTCTTCACCGATCTTCACCTGATCCGAGAGTTTCTCATACTCAGCTAGCTCCTAAGGCGCGGGGACAAAGACCAGATTAGCGCAGAGGACCCGCTGCCCCGCGAGAGGGACCCCAGGGCGCGCTCCTCCCTCCTCCCGTCTCCCCTGACCCCCCCCCCACCCCGGCTTCCACCCAGCCCGGTTCTCACCTCCCCCCCCAACTCCCACCTCCTGCGCCCCCTCTCCGGCCCTCCAGCCCGACGCTGGATCCCCTCGGAGCCCCCGGTTAACCGCAGACTTAACCCGAATCATCCTCAGAATACTGCCACAGTCTCCCTCCTTGGCCTCTCGGATCTGCACGAGAACCATCCCGATCCCCACCGTCCGGAACCGAAGTCCAGGACCCCCGCTTCCGTCCTGCAGGGGCCCCCCCCCCCGAGAAGGGCAACCGGGACCCTTTCAAAGGGTCTACAAACTCGGGTCCCCCGGGAGCCGGGGGTGCGCGTTGATCGAGTTGGTCGCGGGGACCGCTGGTTGGGAAGCGGACACCGGATTCCGGTTACCGGGGGGCCGAGGGAGGGGCCGGGCGGGGCGGTCCCGGCTGCTGGGGAGCCCCGACATTCTGCCCCGCAGGCGCGCACCCGCCAGCCAATCAGCTCGTAGAGCAGGCGCGTCCCCGCCCCCCGGCCCTGCTCCCCTCGGCGGGGTCTCGTGACTGGCCGCGGGGGCAAGGGGTCAAGGTCTGGCTGCAGAGCCGCCCGCGCTGTTGACTCGGGCTGTCCCATCCTGCAGCGGAGTAAGCCCGCGGCTTATGCTTTTTCCACAGAGTTGTCTGAGCCACAGAGAGGAGTTGGGCTGATTATGGAGTGCGGAGGCCCTCTGGCCAAAACCTGTTGGTTGCTGCTGCTGCTGCTGCTGCTGCCACCACCTCATAACCACCAGGGACAGGCTCTGAGACAGATCCCCCCTCTCCCCCAGTGGTTATCCTCTGTACCCTATAACTGTGGCTCTAGTGTGGCTTTTCTGAGGCCATTTGTGTTTTTAAATGGGTCAGGGAAAGGGCGATGAACTTCTGTTGGTGGACCGTTAGGCCTTGTAGCAAGTGAATAAAGGAAGATAATTTAGTAGCCACTAAATCACACCTGGAGACAATGCCTCCTTCTGAGGCCAGCCTCCGAGGCCTGGGAGAACAGCGAGGGAGGCCCTGAGCAGACAGATACCAGGCAGGCACTGTGCCTGCATTGTCTCACGCACAGAAACCGCATAGAGTAGGCATTATTTATCTCACATTTTATATAGACAAGGACCTGCCCGCAGTCACTCAGCTGGGTGCTCGGGATTCCGTGTGGGGGCTCTGGTCCTCACTGGGATGCTGCTTGGGGAGCGGGACGGGAGTGTTTCTGCCCTCAGGCCTGTCCCGGCGGCCTCCCCAGGCGCCCAGAAGGCGTGGAGGACGCAGGTTAGGCTGTAGAGGAGAGAGAGAACCGGATGCATTTCCCAGCCCAAACTTCCTCCGCAGTGGGGGAGGGCAGTGGGAACTTTGTCCCTTACCCCATTTGGCCCCTCAGAAGGTGGTAGGGTCAGTGCCCCTGTCTCCTATCCCCCCCCTCTTCCCTCCCGGGGGCAACCTTTAACCTTCCGTCGTCGACACTGGGCAAGGCTGCCTGCTCTTACGCATTCTCACCGGAGTTGTAGTTGTCTGAGCCACAGAGAGGAGTTGGGCTGATTATGGAGTGCGGAGGCCCTCTGGCCCAATCGTGTTGGTTACTGCTGCTGCTGCTGCTGCCGCCGCCATCTCATAGCCACCGGGGACTGGCTCCGAGGCAGATCCCCCCCACCCAGGTGCAGGAACGGCGCAGGGTAACCAGCCCATGTGTTTCAAGGAGTTTCCCTCTTTCTGTCTTTCCTCCTCTGGCCCTGTACCAACCACTGCCTCTCCTCTGTCTGTCTCTGGCACGTCCTTATTCCAGCTTGTTTATTTTCTTTCTCTGATAGGGGATCCAGGACCCTCCTGCTGTGCACCTCAGCAATGGCCCAGGACAAGAGCCTGTCTCTATCATGATCTTTAACCTCACCAAGATCACAAAGTATGGGGTCGACCTAGTCTTGACCTAGTCCCCTGACCTACCATCTCCATCAGCTCTTCTCTCTTCCCTGTCTCATTGTCCTTCTCTCTCCCTTACCTCCTCACCTCCCCAAGCCCACAGATGCCTTCAGGGACGCCCCCCCTACACAGTCCCTCCTTCTGTGTCCTTCCAGAAGCTCCTCCTCCTTTGAGTTTCGAACCTGGGATTCAGAGGGAGTGCTCTTTTATGGCGATACCAACCCAAGGGATGACTGGTTTGTGCTGGGACTTCGCGATGGCAGGCCTGAGGTCCAGCTGCACAATCCCTGGGCCCAGCTCACAGTGGGCGCCGGACCCCGGCTGGATGATGGGAAATGGCACAAGGTAAGCCAGGTCTGGTCCTGAGGGGAAGGGTGTCTTGAGCCGGTCTGAGTAAGGGGAACAGAATCAAGTCTCTGGGCATCCCATTACCATTGTCATCTAGTTTACTCTGCACAAAACCCCGATCATTGCAAAGGGGAATTCTAAAGCTGAGTCGGTATATAGGTAACAAGTCCTAAGTGAGCCAAGGATGCTAGCAGACTCTTGACGTGCATGTTCTTTCCACGACAGTTGGCTGACTCTGAGGAAATGAGTGGAGGCAGGTCTCGGGGGTTTCTGGTTTTGCTTCTCTCCTCCTTTCTGCAGGTAGAAGTGAAGATCCGCGGGGACTCGGTGCTGCTGGGGGTGGACGAGGAAGAGGTGCTGCACCTGAGACAGGTCTCTGGGCCTCTGGCCAAAAAGCCCCAGCCCGTCATGAGGATCGCGCTTGGGGGCCTGCTGTTCCCCGCCTCCAACCTCCGGCTGCCGGTAACTGCACCGCAGGGGTGGGGACCGTGGCCCAAGCTGGGGAAGCCTTGCTGACTGGGTGGCCACGGGGGTTTAAGGCCACGTTTTCGAGAAGAGGGGACGGGATAAGAGTCGCATCGGGGAGGCCACATGCTTGCCTGTTGGAGGGGCGTGAACTGACAGTGGGGAGGCTGAGACCGGGCCCAGGTGTCCTAATCCTGGCATCCTGTGTCTTCCCTTCCCACCACGGGCTCAGCTGGTACCTGCCCTGGATGCCTGCCTGCGCAGGGATAACTGGCTGGACCCACAGGCCCAGATTTCAGTGTCTGCCCCCACTAGCCTCAGGAACTGTACTATAGAGTCCCAACCGGGGATATTCTTCCCTCCAGGAACTCGTGCAGAGTTCAATCTCCAAGGTAAAGGTGGTTTCCCCCTTCCGTGGCCATCTCTGTATTTATCTTCCTCCAGCTCCTTCCACCGCTGTCCCCCTCCCTCCACGAACCCCTAGCCTGAGGCCTCAGGAGGATCATTTCTCCCCCCCCAGATATTCCTCAGCCTCACGTAGAGCCCTGGGCCTTCTCTGTGCACCTGGGACTCCAGCAGGCAGCAGGCTCTGGCCACCTCCTTGCCCTGGGGACCCCAGAAAACCCTTCTTGGCTCAGCCTCCAACTCCAAGATCAAGTAAGAAGGGGCATTGCCTGTGGTGGCACCTGGTAGCAGTGGAGGGAAGGGGACCTCAAAATGCCAATATTAAGAAGGCTTAAGGGAGCCAGGGACACCCCTTAAAGTGGGGGACACCAAGCAGACAGCCTTTATTGATTTTTAAATTTTTTATTTATCGATTTTTTTAGAAAGAGAAATATTGATTTGTTGTTCCACTTATTCGTGGATTCGTTGGTTGTTTCTTTTTATTTATTATTGACTTTTTTTAGAGAGAGAGAGAGAAAAGGAGTGGAGAGATAGAGATAGAAAGAGAAACATCGATTTGTTTGTGCATTCATTGGTTGAGTCTTGCACTGACCAGGTATTGAACCCACAACCTTGGTGTCTGGGACGATGCCCTAACTAACTGAGCACCCAGCCAGGGCCACAAACAGCTTTTATTTAGATTGTATTATTTACTTGGGGTGGGTGTGGCTTTATGGAAGGTCGAGCCAGAGAACTTAGGCTGGATTTGGGAGGTGGGAATGGCCAGTAGGTAGGAGGTGTGGCTAAGAGGCACAATGCAGGCCGTTAGGGAGTAGATGTGGCTCCTCCTCTCCTCCCTCACTTACTGTATGTCCCTGTCCCACACCCTCTGCAGAAGGTGGTGCTGTCTTATGGGTCGAGGCCAGGGCTGGATCTGCCCCTGGTCTTGGGCCTCCCTCTTCAGCTGAAGCTGGATGCGTCCAAGGCGCTCTTGACCCAGGGGCCAAAGAAGATGAGCCTCGCTCTGCCCCCCGTGGGCCGTGACTCCCTCCTCAGCCTCTGGGCCCACCCCCAGGGGCGCCTCTTCCTGGGGGCTTTGCCAGGTAAGAGAGAGTGCTGTTCAAGGTCTCACACCATTGGAAACAGCTAGAGGCAGGGGGACAAGATAAGAAAGGGGCTCACTGCTAAGGCAAAGAAACATTTTCCCAAGGTCAGAGGGGACAGGGGGCAGCGGGAGGGAATGCTTTAGAACACTTACTTTGGAGAAAAGAAGAAGAGTGGGGAGGAGCTTCAGTATCCAAACCACCCTAATGCCCCCTCCGTGCCACCTCCCTCTAGGAGAGGCCTCTTCTGCCTCCTTTTGCTTGGACGGCCTTTGGGCACAAGACCAGAGGCTAGACATGGATCGGGCCCTGAGCAGAAGCCGGGACATCTGGACTCACAGCTGTCCCCAGAGCCCAGGCAATGCCACTAACACCACCCATTAAACCCCCACCTAAGAGCTCCCTGTGAATGTCACTCATTTATTTATTCAACAAATATTTATTGTACATCCGCAGTGTACCAGTCATGTTGTGTGGATGAGTAAAAACAACCCTGGTTTCTGCCCTCTTGGTGCTCATGGTCCCCTGGGGGAGGCATGTATTTATTCATCAAAGACCAACAACCAAGAGGGTAATTAGAAACTCTGGTAATGCTCTCAAGGAGCAGTCAGGGAGTGAAGAAAGCTTGTAGGCCAGGAGCCTTAACCCAGACTGGGAGTCAAAGAAGACTTCTTGAGGCAGCAGTGACACACACACACACACACACACACACACACACACCAGAGAGAGATCACTTTCTGGGAACCAGGAACCCACCTCCTTCTCCAGCAGGTATCTACTCCCTTCCCTTTGTTTTTAATTTTAAGGTGCATTTTATTTGTTTTTATTATTTAAAAAATATTTTTGTTGATTGCTGAAACCGGTTTGGCCTCGGTCTGTGGACTGAAAGGTCCCAGGTTCGATTCCCGTCAAGGGCATGTACATTGGTTGCGGGCACATCCCCGGTAGGGGGTGTGCAGGAGGCGGCTGGTCTATGTTTCTCTCTCATTGACGTTTCTAGCTCTCTATCTCCTTCCCTTCCTCTCTGTAAAATATCAATAAAATATATTTTTTACGGTAAATTAAAAAAATAAAAATATTTTTGTTGATTTCAGAGAGGAAGGGAGAGGGAGAGAGAGACAGAAACATCAATGATGAGAGAGAATCATCGGTCGGCTGCCTCCTGCTCACCCCCCACTGGGGATCAAGCCTGCAACCTGGGCATGTGCCCTTGACAGGATCAGAACCTGGGGCCCTCCAGTCGACAAGCTGACGCTCTGTTCACTTAGCAGCTAAGTCTTAGCCAGACCGGCTAGGGCTGCTCCCTTCCCTTTGGGACTTTAGCTGCCCCTTAATGGTCCTAAGGGGTCGGTCCATCGGGAGGAAAGGGAAGAGATTGAATTCTGTTGTCCTTGAGACTGGCCATTGCTGTTCGAAGAAGGAGCAGCAGGGGGCATGAGAGGGTCATAGAGAGCTGGGGGCAGGGATCTGGGAAAAGGGGTGGAGGCAGTAGGGAGAGAGAAAGAGGAGGAGAGCCCTGGGAGGAGGCTGCCTCGGTCTCTCCTAGTCTTGGTCACTTCTATTCTGTTCTATTAAGCAAGAACTGGCTTCTGCTGGTCATAGCTGGGGAAAACAGACAGATTCAGGGACATCTCTGCCCGTAGGCACGATGGTAAAGAACATGGTAACAGCCCTCGGCCCCCAGATATTTGGAGAATCCTGGTGCCTCGGCACCTCCCGGGGCACCCTCCTGCTTCAAGCCCCTGCTCCTGGGAAACCTCACGCCCAAGCCCCAGCACCTGGCGCCATCTCCCGTCTCAGCCCTCTTGGAAAGCCCAAACCTCCCAGCTCCCTAGGACTGCAACCCCGGTCCCAATCTCTCAGTCCTCCTCTCTCTCAAGAACTGTTAACCCAAAAATGGGCTTCTGTCATGAGTGGCACACAGTAGGGCAGTTAGATTGCTTTATGTGCAGAATCGACATCAAGATATTTTGGAAGCATAATTTTCTGGGGAGCTGGGGGCTGGTAATCATTGGTCCTGGTGCTCATTAAAAAAAAAAAAAAAAAAAGAACTATAACCCATTCCCCAGACTCCATAGTATCCTAGCCTCCTTGCTTAGTAGGGACTTTCCTCCCAGTAATGCTAACAACAGGGTGAGTTACTCCCTGGATCCGCCAGCCCCTTCCGCAGGGGTCAGCTAAGACCTATGTGAGTGCAGGGTAAGGAGGCTCCTGGAGAGTCTGTAGGGTAGAAGACACAAACCCTAGACCAGCCGTGGGCAAACTACGGCCCGTGGGCCAGATCTGGCCCGTTCGGCTGTTCTATCCAGCCCGCGGAGCCGAAAGAGCAGAGGGTTCTCTTGCTCTCCCCTCCGCTCCTTCACCAGCAGCCCAAGATGAGAGTGTCAGCATGGTCAGGTTGCTTTTGTTCCAGCCCTCCGGTCCAGTTTAAGAACCCATTGTGGCCTTCGAGTCAAAAAGTTTGCCCACCCCTGCCCTAGACCCTTCCTTGGACCCTCCCAATCTCGAATATGCAGGGCCTTAAAGCTACCTCCACCCGGTCACGGTGTTCTGTAAGCGAGGCCTCAGCATGGGCAGGAAATCCAGATTCAACTCTGGTTAGTTCCTGTGCAACTCTGGTTAGCTCCTGTTCAGAGTCAGCCTGGGTCACTTGACTGCGTCTACTAAACTGATATTTATTGATCAGCTAAAGACACTGAGGATGCATTGATGAGGATAGATACCATCTGCTCTTACGAAGCTTACAAAATAGGGAAGGGGTGGCCAGACAGCCCAGAAACAAGAGAAATAAATAAGCAAGATTATTTCAGAGCGTGGTTAGCTCTATAAAAGGAAAAAAAATAAAATAATATAAAGGTCGTAGGCGAGAGGCAGCATTGGCGGGTGGTCAGGGCAGCCCTCTCTGAGACAGCGTCACTTGTGCAAAGACCTGAATAATGAAAAGAAGCGGGTCCCGGTGCCGCCCGTGTGAGCCAGTTCACAGAGCGGTGAAAGGGCCTGGACACACCCGAGCCCCCGACAGGGGGGCTGACCTGAGTGGCAACTTGCTGACCTTGTGTCCTGAGGCTGGCTCTCCTCTCGTCCCTCCAGCCGACCTGCTCAGGACACCGTGCCCCCGACCTCCTTCTCCGGCCTGCCCTAGATTCCAAGATTCCTGATTACCATTCAGAGCTGTCCACACTCTCTCATTAAGACTGACTTTGCTCTGACACAGAGTCTGCCAGGCCCCCACCAAGGGCACCTACAATGCCTGCCCAGTGTCCCCTGCCTCTTCCACGCTCCTGACAATGCTTCCGGGCCTTGGCAGCGTCCCCGCAGTCCCCAGGCCGGGCCTACCCGCTCACTCCGCCTTCCTTTTCGCCTCTCTTCTTTTCCCTCTCTCCCTCCTTCCCTCCCTCCTTCTCTTCTTCCTCCCTCCCTCTGCCCCTCATTCCTCCCTCCTCACCTCTCTCTTTTTGTTTCTTTCAACAAACATTTATTGGCTGCTGACAGCATGCCAAGTGCGGGGTTAGGTAGTCCACAAGGACTCTAAATAAAAATGAATACACCGTGGGCCTGGCCCTGGAGCACCAGGGTGTCTTGGGGGATAATTAGACATGTCAGATGCCTTGGTAGAGAACTCTGTGACATGCCAAGGCACCTGGTTGCAAGTTCTGTTGAAGAGCATCAAAGAGGTAAGTTATGGGAGGTGCAAACTTGAGCAAATTATTAAATCTCTTTAAATTCCCGTTTCCCCATCTACAAAACAGGCAAGTTATCCTACTCATAGGCTTGCTGTGAGGACTGGATGACATCATGTAGGTCACATGCCCAGCACAGTGCTTGGCATAAAGTGCTCAAGCCCTGGCCGGTGTTTCTAAGTGGTTAGAGCATTAGCCCGAGCACTGACGGGTCTCTGGTTCAATTCCTGGTCAAGGGCATGTACCTGGGTTGCAGGTTCAATCCCTGGCCCCCAGTCTGGGCACCTGCGGGAGGCAACCAATTGATGCATCTCACATAAATGCTTCACTCTCTCTTTTTCTCTCTTCTTCCCTCTTTTCTACTCTCTTAAAAAAAAAAAAAAGAAGAAGAAGAAGAAAGAAAGAAAGAGAGATAGAAAAAAAAAGGAGCCCTAACTGGTTTGGCTCAGTGGATAGAGTGTCGGCCTGTGGACTGAAGGGTCCCAGGTTCATTTCCAGTCAAGGGCACAGGCCTAGGTTGCAGGCTTGATCGTGCAGCAGGCAGTCAATCAATGATTCTCTCCTATCATTGATGTTTCTATCTCTCTCCCTCTCCCTTCTTCTCTGAAATCAATAAAAAAATATTAAACAAACAAGAAAATAATGGAGCCCGGCCAGCATTGCTCAGTGGTTGAGTGTCAACCTACGAATCAGGAGGTCAGAGTTCAATTCCCAGTCAGGGCGCATGCCAGGTTTCAGGCTTGAGCCCCAATGTGGGATGTGCAGGAGGCAGCTGATCAATGATTCTCTCTCATCATTGATGTTTCTATCTCTCTGTGCTTCTCCCTTCGGTTTGTGCATATTTCTTTAAAAATATTTTTATTGATTTTTAGAGAGAGGAAGAAAAGGAGAAATATTGATGTGAGCATGAAACACTAATAGGCTGCCTCTTGCACGTCTCCTACCAGGGATCCAACCAGTGTCCCTTCAGTACCTGGGATGACACCCAAACAGCTGAGTCATACTGGCCGGGGCCTGTGCATATTTCTTGAAATACAAGACTGAGCCTGCAGATTTATAAAAGACTAGAGGCCTGGTGCACAAGGTGGTGGGGTTGGGGGGTCCCTCAGCCTGGCCTGCACCCTCTCATAGTCTGGGAGTCCTTAGGGGATGTCCCACTGATGGCTTAGGCCTGCTCTGGAGGGAAGTGGGCCTAAGCCATCAGTGGGACATCCTTAACGCTGCTGTGGAGGTGAGAAAGGCTCCAACCACTGGGCTTCTGATTGAGTAGCACTCCCCCTGTGGGAGTACACTGACCACCAGGGGCAGCTCTTGCTTTGAGCATCTGCACCCTGGTGGTCAGTGCATGTCATAGCGACCAGTCATTTTGCATTCAATTAGCATATTAGCCTTTTATTATATAGGATGAGGAACAGTGTGTGATATGGCTGAACCAGAGGCAGGCTGAGATAGAAGGGTAAACTGGGAATATTCCATGGGTTTCATAGTGAGAGGCCTTGTAAGTCCTGATAAAGAATTGGGTCTTGAACCGAAACTGGTTTGGCTCAGTGGATGGAGCGTCGGCATGTGACTGAAAGGTCCTGGGTTTGATTCCGGTGAAAGGTATGTGCCTTGGTTGCAGGCACATCCCCAGTTGGGGGTGTGTAGGAGGCAGCTGATCAATGTTTCTAACTCTTTATATCTCTCCCTTCCTCTCTGTAAAAAATCAATAAAATAGCCGAAACCAGTTTATCTCAGTGGATAGAGCGTCAGCCTGCGGACTGAAGGGTCCTGGGTTTGATTCCGGACAAGGGCATGTACCTTGGTTGTGGGTACATCCCCAGTAGGAGGTGTGCAAGAGGCAGCTGATCAATGATTCTCTCTCATTGACATTTCTAACTCTCTATCCCTCTCTCTTCCTCTCTGTAAAAAATCAATAAAGTATATATTTTTTTAAAAATCAATAAAATATATATTTTTAAAAAAAGAATTGGAGCTTTATCTGTTCAGCAAGGGGGCATCTGTTTTTCTTTGTATTTACTTATTTTTTAAACTGTAGTAAAATACACATAACAAAATTTACCATCTTAACCATTTTTTAAAATATATTTTATTGATATTTTACAGAGAGGAAGGGAGAGAGATAGAGAGCTAGAAATGTCAATGAGAGAGAAACATCGACCAGCTGCCTCTTGCACACCCCGCACTGGGGATGTGCCCGTAACCAAGGTACATGCCCTTGACCGGAATTGAACCCGGGACCTTTCAGTCCGCAGACCGACGCTCTACCACTGAGCCAAACCGGTTTCGGCATTAACCATTTTAAAAAATATATATTTTTTATTGAGAGAGAATCATTGATTGGCTGCCTCCTGCACGCACCCTACTGGGAATTGAGCCCACAACCCAGGTATGTGCCCTTGACCAGAATTGAAGCCAGGACCCTTCAGTCCGTAGGCCGGCGCTCTATCCACTGAGCCAAACCGGTAGGACTTGTGGTGTCAATCTTGCCTCCCCTCATTGAAGCCCAGCCTTCGTGTTTTCACGTCCCTTCTCCGGAAAGCTCTCCCCGTGGCCCCTTTGGGTCACTCAGGTGTCACATTGTAAGTCATCCCCGACCAGCCAGGCGCTCTCTGGCATAACACCCTGCTTTATTTTTTCTCTGTAATATCAACATTTTACTTTAAAATTTTTGCTTGCTTTTATTTTTTATCAGGATGGGTGGGGGGGGCCCAAGAGCACAGAGACCAAATAGTGCCTGGTTCTAAGAAAATGCTCCTTACACGCACATTACATGGATGAATGGGAGCCGGGGTGCACTCTGAAAGACGGGTAGTCTCCCAGGATGAGGAAAGGAAGTGGACAAAGGTGTGAAGTCAGGAGGAGCACAGCCTGTGCTGGAGCGGCTAGTTAAACTCCAGCAGAGGGCTAGTTAGGGCCTAGTGGGAAAGGGGCTGGGGACACAGGCTTGATCTAGATTGTGGAACACCCTGAAGGTTAAACTGAAGAATGAGGACTCCATCCTGAAGGGTAACAGGAAGCCTTTGAAGACCTTTGAGTTGAGGAGTAACCTAATTAAAACTGTATCTTTTTAAAAATAATTTTTTATTTATTGATTTTTAAATTTTACTTATTTTTTAAAATAAGTAAATTTTATTTATTTTTAAAAATATATATTTTATTTATTTTTTACAGAGAGGAAGATCGAGGGACAGAGAGTTAGAAGCATCGATGAGAGAGATACATCCACCAGCTGCCTCTTGCACACCCCCCACTGGGGATATGCCCACAACCAAGGTACATGCCCTTGACTGGAATCGAACCCGGGACCTTTCAGTCCCCAGGCCGATGCTCTATCCACTGAGCCAAACCGGTCTCGGCTAAAATATATTTTATTGATATATTACAGAGAGGAAGGGAGAGAGATAGAAGTCTAGAAACGTCGACCAGAGAGAAACATCGACCAGCTGCCTCTTGCACACCCCCTACTGGGGATGTGCCTGCAACCAATGTACATGCCCTTGACTGGACTTGAACCCGGGACCTTTCAGTCCGCAGACTGACACTCTACCACTAAGCCAAACCGGTTTCAGCTATTTACTGATTCTTTTAAGAAGAAAGAGAGAGAGAGAGAGAGAGAGAGAGAGAGAGAGAGAGAGAGAGAGAGAAATATCCATTTGCTATTCCAACTAATTTATACATTCATTGGTTGATTTTTGTATGTGCCCTGGCTGGGGATCGAATCTGAAACCTTGGCATATCAGGGCGACGCTCTAACCAGCTGAACTACCCAGCCAGGGCCTAAAACTGTATCTTGAGAAAATTAACTCAGAGTCTGCTGCTAAAAGGACTGAAGCAAGGCCAGCACCATAATTTTTAGAACCCACTGCAATATGAAAATGCGGGACCCCTTGTTCAAAAAGCAGGAAAGCCCTAGTTGGTTTGGCTCAGTGACTAGAGCATCAACCTGCGGATAGAAGAGTCCTGGGTTCGATTCCGGTCAAGCCTGCATTGCAGGCTCGATCCTCAGTAGGGGGCATAATGTTTCTGTCTCTCTTTCTCCCTTTCCCTTCCTCTCTGAAATAAACAAAAATATATTCAAAAAGAAGGAAAAAGGAGCCATTCAAATTACTGAAATATAAGATGTTTTCCTTTCTTCCACAGTTCTTTTCTCAACTTCTCTTGGCATTTTTAAAAAAATATATTTTATTGATATTTTACAGAGAGGAAGGGAGAGAGATAGAGAGCTAGAAACGTCGATGAGAGAGAAACACCGACCGGCCGCCTCCTGCACACACCCAACCGGGGATGTGCCCGCAACCAGTGTACATGCCCTTGACCGGAATCGAACCTGGGACCTTTCAATCAGCAGACCGACGCTCTACCACTGAGCCAAACCAGTTTCGGCTCTCTTGGCATTTTTATTTGCTCTTTAATGTTGTTCAATTACCATTTAGAAATATAGTTATTGGTTTTAAAGAGGGAGGCAGGGAGAGAGAGAAACACTGATGTGAGAGAGAAACATCAGTTGGTTGGCTCAACCAACTGAGCTACAATAACCTGGGCATCTCTCTTTCTCTACAATCAATCAATAAATAAAAATTAAAAAAGAAGTGCTGAGCTAAACCAGGGAAGTAGTATGACTGAGGAAGAACATATAGTCTTGAGCATTCAAGTCTCCTAGAAGACCATTGCCTTCTTCCTGTTTTCAAAGAAAGTTCTGCTCGAAAGGAAAGTTTGGCCCTTCAGCTCTCAGCATTTCCACGTATTCAGGTGTAGACATAGCACACTTACCTTGTCCCCACTCCGAGTCTCCCTGAACTCCCATGCCCGGTGGTTACATCCGAGTTCTGTGTTCATGGAGCATCGTGAATGGCATTTTCCACATAGTGTCTCTGCTCACACTCATGCTCTATTGTTCCATGAGACTTCCCTTACAAAGCACAAATTCAAAGGTAAAATTATGAAAATTGCCCCGCCGGTTGCTCAGTGGTTAGAGCGCTGGTCCTCAGACCCAAGGTTTAGTAGGTTCAATTCCTGGTCAAGGGAGTGTACCTGGGTTGGGGGTTCCCCAGCACAGTAGGGGCGTGTGTGGGAGGCAACCAACTGACGTGTTTCTCTCATGTCAATGTTTCTCTCTCTCCCTCCTCCCTCTCTTCCACTCTCTCTAGAAATCAATGGGGAAAAAGTCCTCAGGTGAGGATTAAAAAAAAAAAAATCTGAAGAATTAAAAAATGGTGACAGCAGAGCCTAAACCAGCCGTGGGCAAACTACGGCCCGCGGGCCGGATCCGGCCCGTTCGGCTGTTCTATCTGGCTCGCAGAGCTGAAAGAGCGGAGGGTTCTCTTGCTCTCTCCTCCGCTCCTTCACCAGCAGCCCAAGATGAGAGTGCCAGTGTGGTCAGGTTGGTTTTGTTCCGGCCCTCCAGTCCAGTTTAAGAACCCATTGTGGCCCTGGAGTCAAAAAGTTTGCCCACCCCTGGGCCCTAAACTAAGCGCAAAGCCATTCTGAGCACGGGCTTTGTTTGAGCGGATCCCAAGTCCATGAAGCTGACCCCTAGACGGGAGGGAGAGCATTTGAGGGGAAGACGAGACATGTGGAGGACTAGAGCCGAGGATTTAGGATGAGAATTGAAAGAAAAACCCCTCCAAAGAGAAGTGATGAGATTTGAAGAGAGATAAAAAAGAGACAATTATGCTTTTTAATAAAAATCCATATGTTTTTATTCATTTCAGAGAGGAAGAGAGAAGGAGGGAAATTCCACCTTACCTCTCCAGGGCTGCATTACACAAGGTCTCTCAATGAATGTTTGTTCACTCAAGTGGGCAAAGGATGAGGAGAGAGCTAAGACATGGGGATGCGGGGGAGGTCAATGGGGGGGGGGGGAGGAGACATATGTAATACTTTAAACAATATAAAAACAAACAAACAGCCAAAACAGGCTTGGCTCAGTGGATAGAGCGTCAGTCTGTGGACTGAAAGGTCCCAGGTTCGATTCCGGTCAAGGGCATGTACATTGGTTGCGGGCACATCCCTAGTGGGGGGTGTGCAGGAGGCAGCTGGTCGATGTTTCTCTCTCATTGATGTTTCTAGCTCTCTATCCCTCTCCCTTCTGCTCTGTAAAAAATCAATAAAATATATTTAAAAACAAACAAACGAACAAACATTGGTGTGGGAGGAGGCAGAACGCCTCAGCGGACCCGCACACCTGCTCCAGGGCTGGGTTCTCAGGGCAGCGCTGGGGCCGGGAATGTGGTGCTGAGAGGGATTCACTAACAGGTGTGGTGGGGAGCCCCGGAAGCCCTGAGACTTGGGGATCAACAGGACGTGGGAGAAGGGGCTGCGAGACAGGGAAAGGAGGCATGGGGAGGAGGGGGTTGGGGGCACCTGGTAGCAGCCCCCACCGGAAGAATTTCCCTCCTGGAGGCCTCTGTCCCTCTCCACGTGCCCTGTCCCAGCTCCCACCCTGCTGGCCCAGCCCCCTGGCTACGCTCTTTGACCCCCTTCCCTTGGTTCCTGGCTCCTTCTCTGGTCCTTGCACATTCTGCCTTGTGTTTCTCCTGGATCTCAGTCTCTTTCTAGCTCCCTGCGGGGGTCCCCATCTCAGCATGTGCTTGCCCCCCTCCCAGCCTCTGGGTCTCTCTGGGGTTCTCTCTCCTCTACCCCCTCCCCCCAGCCCAGGGCCTGGGGTGGCAGCGAGGGAGAGGGAGGGAGACCTCCCGGTCCAGAAGAGGCTGCAGGGGGCGGGCCGCACCTCCGGGTTTGCATATGCGGGAGGCGGCCCGGCGGCGGGCGGGGAGGCGGGGTTTCGGGGGGCGGGAGGGGGCGGGCAGCCCCGCGGCCGCGGGCTATAAAGGCTGCGCCGGCGTCCCCGCTCGCGCTGCTGCGGAGCGGAGCCTCGGGCCGGGGTCTCCTGTCCCGGGTGGACCCCGACTGCGCGTCTCCCCCGACCACCCCGGAGGCCGCGCTGCACCCGCCGCGGTCCCTGCTCGGCGGAAGCCTCTCCCGCGGTCACCCAAACCCTCTCCGCCGGCTCTTTCAATCCCGGATTTCGGGGCGGGCCCCCTCCCCCCCTTCTCGCTCTGCTTCTTTGCACCCCGATTTGCACTGCGTTCCTCTCCGGTCTGGCTGCCGTCTGTTCCTGCATCCCTCTTCCTGTTGCTTCTAGGAGGCGGCGCGAAGCTGCCCTCGAACCCCTTCCCCTCTTCATCCTCCCCTGCTCGGACACCCCCTCTTCCCCCCCCGACCCCCCGTTTATCGCAGTTGGGGGGCGCCTAGGATCTGTGCACCCCTCGCCGCGTTGCCGGCACCCCGCAGCGCGTGGCCGTGCGCCCCGGGATTCGCAGCGGCTGCACACCCGCAGGCGGGGGGTCCCCCTCGCTCCGGCGGCTGCCTCTGCTCCCGGAGCATTCCGGCGCGTGGGAGGGAGGGGGGGGGGCTGCCGCGCGCCGCACCCCAGCTTCCTCGTAGCCCCCCGCCGCCAAGATGGTCACCCAGAAGGAGAAGAAGAGCTGCGGGCAGGTGGTTGAGGAGTGGAAGGAGTTCGTGTGGAACCCGCGGACGCACCAGTTCATGGGCCGCACCGGGACCAGCTGGGGTACGCGGGGCGGGGGACGGGGGGCGGGGAGGGGGGTCCCCGCTGGGTGACGCCCCGGGGGCGCGGGGTCTTCTGGTTGGCCTGACCCCAGCCCCCCTCCCGGCCCGGCGTCCGGCCCCCCTGCGGCGCCCCGGGCGGGGTGGGGACCCGATCGCCCGGCTAAGCGCCGGGGCCGGCGCGGCGGAGGCGGGGAAAGTAGGTCAGCGCCGCCCGCCCCCCGCGGGGCCCCCTCGCGCGGGGGGTCGCGGGCTCTGCGCGCCTGCCCGCCCCGCCGCGCTCGCGCTCGCGCTCGGGGTGTGTGTGTGTGTGGGGTGTGGGGGGTGCCGGTCTGCTCCTCACAGGGGCCCTCCCTCCCCAGAAGACGCCCCTTCCCTCCCCGCGGCTCCCAACCAGCTGGCCGGCCCGGCTATTTTTAGCCCGTGCCCACCCCTGGACCCTGGGAACGCGCGGAGGGCGGGCCTTGGCGCGGTGGGAATGTGAGCGGGAGGAGGGGGATTCCGCCCGGCGGAAGTTGTCTGGGTCCCGCTGTGGATGGAGCCCTGGGAGCCGTCTGTGGCCGCTCTGTCTGGGGTGGGGGTGAGGGTGGGGGTGCGGGCGGGGGGTTCGGGGAGGAGAGGCGCTGTGGGAATGGTGAGGCTGGGTGTCTGTCTGAGATGGCGCAGGTGCAGGGAGGGTTGCTCATGGGGTGGGGAGATGTGTGCATCCTCTGGCCTCGTGTGGCCTGGGGTGGGGGCGGCAGGACTCGGGGGTGTGTGTGGGGGGAGTTGTGTCCGGTTGGGGGTGCAGGTTAGGGGTGGAACGCTTCCAAAAGGGAGAGGCAAACGGGGAGATCTGAGCGCAGGGTACACGGGGTGACGCCATTCACAGTTCATCCACCCCGGTCGAAGGATGTCCCCATCAGCCCGTCCACCTGGGGCCCCTGAGGTAGGTCCAGTGCTGTCCTTGCCCGGAGGGAACCTCTCAAGTTCAGTCCTTGGGGTTGGAGAGGTCCGTGAGCACTTGGGAGAACCAGAGGAAGCTCCACGGGGGAAGGGTCTTCTGAAGTGGAAGGACCGGGGGCTGCCCGTGTGGGAACAGCGGGTACCCACGCTCAGGGAGGGGGACAGAGTGCCATCGCACAGCCACAAAGAGCTGCTCTCAGCTGGGACGGCTGTGGGAGACTCTGCCTTCACTCCCCACGTCCGGCCTGGGTGTTCTGTGTGTGCGTGGGGGGTGAGGGAGTGGGGTGAGTGTTGACGGTTCTGGACATCCGTCCCTGAGAGACTTTGTAGTTAGGAGGAGGGAGCTGTATTCAATGGCTTCTGTGGGGCGCCGGGAGAGAGAGAGAAGATGTTGCTGTCTGGGTGTGAGGGATGGGGTGAGAGTTTTGGTCGTGACCCGGGAGCCAGTGCCAGCTCCAAAAGTTGTGTGCCGTGCATACAGCCTTAGGCGTGAGTGCCGAGGCAGCAGTCACAGATGTGCTTTTCCAGGGCCATGAAGGGTTGAGAAGTTGGGAATGTAATTTGAAGCAAAGTCACTGTGGCCTATCCTTGGGGGTTGTCTCAGCAACGAGAGTGTAGGTCTCTGGTGGCCTCCACAAGGTCAGGCCTCACAAACTTCCCGGCGCCCCAGGACCAGGAGGGGCTGGAGGCCTGGCCCGGAGCCAGGCACAGCGGCTCGTCTCATTTCCCTCCCCCTGGGAAGGCCGTCCATCGGGTGTACCCGAGGCTCGGTGACCCGACCCAAGCAGAGCCTCTGAGTGGGGAAGGGGGGTGTGGGCGCGGTGAGGTCACGGCAGGATCACCTGCTGACCCCGCTTCCTCCTCCCTAGCCTTTATCCTCCTCTTCTACTTCGTCTTCTACGGCTTCCTCACGGCCATGTTCACCCTCACCATGTGGGTGATGCTGCAGACTGTCTCTGACCACACCCCCAAGTACCAGGACCGCCTGGCCACACCAGGTGAGTGAGGAGGACTCTGCGTCCAGCCCCTCGAACGGCTCTCTTGCCCCTAAGCCCCCCCCCTCCCAAAGGAACCCCAAGGCTGAAGAGAACTCGGAATTCTCAGAGGCGTGGTTCTGATGATCCAGCCACCATGAGCTGGGCAGTTCTTTTTTTAAAAAAAAAAAAAAATATTTTATTGATTTTTTACAGAGAGGAAGAGAGAGGGGCAGAGAGTTGGAAACATTGATGAGAGAGAATCATCGATCAGCTGCCTCTTGCACTCCCCCCACCGGGGATGTGCCCGCAACCAAGGTGCATGCCCTTGACTGGAATCGAACCTGGGACCTTTCAGTCCGCAGACCAACGCTCTATCCACTGAGCCAAACCGGTTTCGGCAGCTGGGCAGTTCTGGAAGTCCGCTTTCCTTTCCCACATCCCACAGCTGAGCGCCATGGGACCTGGGAGGGGGGTAGCTTCCTCCCTTGAAGAGGGTCTTAGGTCTTCCTCCCATCCCTCACCCCGGTGCTCCCGGTGCTCCCGGTCTCCGCCTTCCGCCCTCTGCGGGTGGCCCCGCACCTTACACACAGCCCGCACCCCTGCCTTGCCCGGCTGCAGGCTTGATGATTCGCCCCAAGACTGAGAACCTGGACGTCGTGGTCAACGTCAGCGACGCCGAAAGCTGGGGCCAGCACGTCCAGAAGCTCAACAAGTTCTTGGAGCGTGAGCGCGGGCTGCAGAGGGGGGGCGCAGGACCGCGGGCGGGGGGCTGGACACCCTGGACGTGGGACACGGGGCCCACGCGCGCTCTCCCCGCCTCCTCAGCCTACAACGACTCCGTCCAAGCCCAGCGGAACGACGTCTGCCGCCCCGGGCGCTATTACGAGCAGCCGGACAACGGGGTCCTCAACTACCCGAAACGAGCCTGCCAGTTCAACCGGACCCAGCTGGGCGACTGCTCCGGCATCGGCGACCCCACCCACTACGGCTACAGCACTGGGCAGCCCTGTGTCTTCATTAAGATGAACCGGGTACCCGTGGCCCTGGCCCCCAGGGGGAATGGAGGAGGGGACGGGGGGGGGCACCGTCTACTGACAGTTGCGTCCTCTCCCTGAGGCTGCCAGGCGTCGGGGAGATTTCTGGATGCTTGAGCAGCTGAGAGAGAGAACGAGAGAGGTGGGGCCACTGGAGGCTGAGGTCCATGGCTGGCAGGTGTGTCTTTGGCAACTTCCTTTTCTAACCCTCACCCCTCCCCTCCCTCCAGGTCATCAACTTCTATGCGGGAGCGAACCAGAGCATGAACGTCACCTGCGTGGGGAAGGTGAGCGTGTTGGGCCTTGTCCACCTGCCCGCCTGTCTGTGTATCGTGGTCTCCGTGTAACCCACTCCTCTCTCCCCATCTCCTTTGCTCCCAGAGGCCCCATCTCTATAGGGAAAAGGGGGTGAGAGAGCGCTCCCATATGGGTCAGACTCCCGGATCAGACTATTCCTCTTGCTTCTCTCTAGGATGCAGAAGCCAGCTCTTGTGTGGATACACCCCCCACCCCCTTCCTGACTCCACCCAAGCCCTGCCTCTGGCTTCTCTCTTTAACCTTCCCACCGTCTTCTCTCTACTCCCTGGTAACTACGTCTCCTGCCCTCCCTCCCTCCCATTTCTCACCTGTCCCCCAGTTCTTTTTGGGACCCGGTAGCAGCTGATCTGTTAGCACCATCTGTTGCCACGCAGGTGTCCGTGGAACCCCACTGTCTCCATCTCTGTCCTGTCTAGAAACTTCCTGCCAGCTCTTCCCTCCACCCCTCTCCTTGCTTTCTACTGAGCCTAGCTCATTTATCTCTCTCTCTCTCTCTCTCTCTCTCTCTCTCTCTCTGGGCTCTGCTCTAGAAACTGATTCCTGAGGAGGGGTAAGAACTCGAGGTGGGGGTGGAGTAGGAGGCTTCGGTGTCTAGGTTAGCGCTCTTCACGACTTCCCTGTCTATTGGGAGAGACGGGATGCCTCCTCCCACTCACACACGATCACACACAGACTCACAGACTCCCGGGAAACAGAATAACCCGGGGTGGGAAAAACAACAAAGGGAAGTCCAGTGCGCGCCCGCCTTCCCCCCATCCCTGACCAGCTCTCCCTCCCACCCCCTGTCCCCCCACAGCGGGATGAAGATGCCGAGAATCTGGGCAGCTTTGTCATGTTCCCCGCCAACGGCAACATCGACCTCATGTACTTCCCCTACTACGGCAAAAAGTTCCACGTAAGTTCCGAGGGAGGCCCCGGGGCGATGGCTCCCCAAGGGGAGTGGAGTTCCCTCCCGAGGAGGAGGAGGAGGTCCCTCACTCTCCCGCTTTGGCCCAGGTGAACTACACTCAGCCCCTCGTGGCCGTGAAGTTCCTGAACGTGACCCCCAACGTGGAGGTGAACGTGGAATGCCGGATCAACGCCGTCAACATCGCCACGGACGACGAGCGCGACAAGTTCGCCGGCCGCGTGGCCTTCAAACTCCGCGTCAACAAAACCTGAGGACCCCCCCACCCCCCCACGTTCCTCCTGTCCCCGCCTCTTTCCTGTGGATGCTCCTGGAATGTCCCTTTCCCTTTCCCTCTGATCCCAGCCTGATGGATGTCCACTGTGATTTCCCCACTTCCACACATTTTCCACCGTCTTCTCCCAACCCTACTCCGTCAGAGGCGGAAAGGTGGGGTCCCCAAGATGGTCACGGAGGAGAGGCGCTGTTCTGGTTCCGGTTTAGCTGTGAGCGGGGTGCCCCCACAGCCACCCTCCTATCCCCTGAGAGATAGGGAAAATGCCTCCCCATCTTCGCACGCACGTAAACACAATCTCACGTCACCCCTTAGCTTCCAGACAGGAACGGGGCACTCCGTTCTCCCGTTCCTACCTGCAGGCGCTGTCGCCTTCCCCGAGGTCCCACACTTCCCCCTGCTATTCCCTGCTGCTGTCTTGGCGGCTTTTGACTGATCTGGTTCCTCTGGTAGGTCTTTCTCCGCCTCCTCCCCATCCCTATTCTCTCTCCAGGACAGCTGGCTCCGTAGTCTTTTCCCTGTTTCCCGGCACATTCCACTTCTCACCCGGAGGTGACGGTGTGAGCCGGGGGTGAGGGCTGGGAAGTCTGTGTTGGTCTCGCTGGAACATCCTCCCCCTGGTCTCCATCGCTCAGAGGGGCAGGTTGACCGAGGCCGAGTATCCGCTTTGTTGTTGGGGATGGCTCCCTTACCCGTGTCCGCTTTCCCAGAATATCCTTCCAGCTCCACTTCCCAGGAGCCCTGGGGGAGGGGCAGCGCCCGGGATGTGTCCCCAGCGGCCACCTTGGAGACGTCAGCAGGCCTGGGATTATTCCACCAGCTTCCCCGGGCCCACATCTGCCCCCACCCCCCACCCTCTTGCTGGTTTCTCTTAGCAGTTTATCGACTACTCACTAACCCTTTCCTCTGCGTTTTAGCCTGAAACTTGCAAACACCCCCTCCATTTAGGTCCTGAATTTCCTGGCTCCGTCTCCTCCGGATCTCTTTGCAGTTTCAAACAGCCCCCTAGTGCCCACGGAATGGTAGAAGAGGGGCCTCCTGTGCTCTTGAACTAAGGAGGCGTTTTAACTGTCTCCTCCAGTGCCAGTGTGTTCGCTTCCTCACCCCTCTAATCCCCCCCTCCCCACCTTTGGGGTGTGCTGCAGCCTCCACATCCCTCCCACAGACGGACCCTCCCCCTTTTCCTCTCGCTGGGTCTGTTTCCTCACTTTGGTCCCCATGTTCTCCCGCGCCCCCCCCCCCCACCCCGGGGCCTCTCTCCGCAGTTATTTAATGCCTGTGTCAGATCTACTGTAAAAAGAGAATTAAGTACAATAAAATGAGAGCAATTATATATATAAATATATATCAGACATGGAGCCCTGTGTGCGGGTGGTTCCTTTCTGAGCTTTTGGTAGAGCCCCGGGAAGGGGCGGAGGGTGGGTTTGGGTGATCCGGGGTTCCCGGGGCCTCGGGCCGCTCTTCGGATATGAGCTCTGGCTGTGCAGCATCTCGGCATCTGCCTCCTAGATCACTTCTTCACCTGCACTATCTTGAGATCACGCCACACCAGAGACAGGAAGCCTGTGTCCCTTTGTACAAGCATATTTATGAAGTGCCTACTATGTGCATGTTAGGCACCGTGAGGACACTTAGGAAAGAGGCAGAGTTCCTGCCCTCAGGGAGCTCCCCAGTTTAACCGGAGAGAGGGGTGAGGAGCACACAAGAAACTCACACCAGGTAGACTAAAACACGCCTCAAGGAGGGGGAGAAAGCTGGTGAGGACAAAATTCAGAGTGGCCAACCACTCTGTTGGGGCGCTCCGAATGTAAGGTTTTTTTTATTATTATTATTATTTAAAAATATATGTTTTATTAATTTTTTTTTACAGAGGAAGGGAGAGGGATAGAGAGTTAGGAACGCCAATGAGAGAGAAACATCAGAAAAATTGATCAGCTGCCTCCTACACACTCCCTACTGGGGATGTGCCCACAACCAAGGTACATGCCCTTGACCGGAATCGAACCTGGGTCCCTTCAGTCCACAGGCTGATGTTTTATCCACTGAGCCAAACCAGTTAGGGTTGAATGGAAGGTTTTTTAAAGGATTAAAGGATGGGGCAGTTTGGGGTGAGAATAGCATCAACAAATGTCTAGAAAGATGAGAAAAATGGACTAGAAGAGACAGATCTCAAAATGGTATGAACCATATGATCTTAATTTTGTGTAAAAAGAAAAGCATGCCCAAGCATAGAAAAATGGGTGGATGGGTCTACACAGCAATGTTTATTGAAATATATCGGACGGGTTTATGGCTAACTTTTCCTCGGGGCTTATTTGCTTTTGGTTGAGAAGCGTTGGTCTTCTTATTTGGCTTGAAAAATAGCTCTATTACATATGCATGCAGATATGCAATTTTATCCTGAATGCATTGTAGAAACAGCATGGATGAGTGAGCTTTGGTTATTGTTATTTCAAAATTGGATAATATTATGCACTTTTGTGCATCTCACTTTCTTCACTCAGTAAATTTGTCACTACTTCACCTGGTAGGGCTCTAATAAATTTTAAAATATATTTTATTGATATTTTACAGAGAGGAAGGGAGAGAGATAGAGAGCTAGAAACATCAATGAGAGAGAAACATCGACCAGCTGCCTCTTGCACACCCCCTATTGGGGATGTGCCCGCAACCAATGTACATGCCCTTGACCGGAATTGGACCTGGGACCTTTCAGTCCACAGACCGACGCTCTACCACTGAGCCAAACCGGTTTCGGCTCTAATAATTTTTAAATGGTGGCATATGTTTTTCTATTGGTTCATTCTCTTAATTTGTTACAGCAGCATAATTAACTGTTTTCTACATTGTAAAATTCCCCCCAACGGATTGTTTGCCTCTTGAGTTTGTGCCTGCTTTTACTGTTTGAGGGTTGGGTTTTCAGAGAGTCAAATATCAGTTATTTTGTAGTTTCTGGGTTTCCAGACACTAGGGTATACACATTATTTTCTAGAATTTTTATTCTTTGTTGTTGTTGTCAATTCTCACCTGAGAATATTTTCTCCATTGACTTTTAGAGTGGAAGCGAAGGAGAGAGAGAGAGAGAGAGAGAGAGAGAGAGAGAGAGAAGCATCAATGTGAGACACATTGATTGGTTGCCTCCCACATGTGCCCCAACCAGGGTAAGGGATGGAACCTGCAACCCAGGTACATGTCATTGACTGGGAATTGAACCAGGGATTTAAAAAATATATATACATATATATCTATTAATTTTTTACAGAGAGGAAGGGAGATGGATAGAGTTAGAAACATCAATGAGAGAGAAACATCCATCAGTTGCCTCCTGCATACCCCCTACTGGAGATGTGCCCTCAACCAAGGTACATGTCCTTGACCGGAATTGAACCTGGGACTCTTCAGTCCACAGGTCGATGCTGTATCCACTGAGCCAAACCAGCCAGGGCCGAACCAGAGATTCTTTGGTGCACAGGCAGATGCTGTAACCATTGAGCCCATGGACCAGGGCAGGATTTAAATTTCATTTAAAATTGACATTCCCTTTAAATCATCTGGTTTATTTTTGGTTTTGTAAATTAGGAGTCCAATTTTATTTTTCCAGTTGTGTCAGCTTCATTTTAAAAAATCCATAATTTATTCCCACTAAATTGAAAAACTTTGGCCATATAATACCATTTCCTATAAACTGAGGTCTACCTCTGGATTCACTCCTTGCTGCCCAGGGGCTATTTACCACTCCATAAATCAAGCTGTATCGCTCTAATTTGCTGTTTCATGGTATGCTTTTTCATATTTAACAAGTAAGTTCCTCAATTCTTTTTATTTTTTTTAATTTTTATTTCTTAAATATATTTTAATTGATCTCAGAGAGGAAGGGAGAAGGAGAGAGAGAGAGAAACATCAATGATGACAGACAATCATTGATCCCGGAATCAAACCTGGGAAACCCGGCCAGGGTTGGTTGATTCTTGTATGTGCCCTGACCAGGGATCAAACCCTCAACCTTGGCATATAGGTACACTGCTCTAACCACCTGAGCTACCAGGCCAGGGCTGCTTTTGTTATTTTAAATGGAATGTTTTTTCAGTGCTTTTAAAACCATTAGTATTTCTCTATTATCTGCCCACCTTCCTAAATTCTCTCAGTTCTATCACATCTCTAATAAGGCTTGAGCTTTTAGACACATGTGATCTAAAAGGTAGAGAATATATATATATATTCCCCCCCCCCTCTTATTGAGTGTCCTAAAAAACAAACAAACATTTGCTAGTGGGCATCCCTGTTTAGTTCTTGATTCTAATTGAAATTATCGTATGTCTTACCCATTAGGATACTTCCTGTTATTCCATTACTGTTTTTTAAAGAATGGCTGGTGAAATTTAATCAAATTCCTTTCAGCATCTGTTGATATGATCTTATTTTTCTTCATTCATTTCTTAATATAATGAATTATGTTGATAGATTCTCTATTAAACCAACCTTGTGCTCCTGGAATAAACCCTACTTGGTTAGTGTTAATTATATATATATATTTTGGTGACTCCTACCCATCTTTTTTCTTTCTTTTTTTATTCAACTTATTGGGGTGGCATTGGTTAATAAAATTAAATAGATTTCAGGTGTCTAATGCTATAAAATATCATCTATATATTGTCTTGTGTCTTCACTACCCCAAGTCAAGTCTTCCATTAGGATTTATGGCCCTTGTACCCTCTTCTACCTCTCCCTCCCCCTTTCCCTTTGGTAACCATCACACTGTTGTCTGTGCGTTAAGAGGTTGTTGTTTTTAATCCCTTCACCTTTTCCACCCACCCCACAACCTCCCTCCCTTAATAGCCTTAATAGACTTAATGTATAGGTACTATTTTGAAATATTACAGCCATAATTTGGCTTCTGGGTTTTTAGTATCTTTATGAAGTTGTTTTTTTTATTTTTATTTTATTGATTTCAGAGAGGGAGGAGAGATAGAAACATCAATAACAAGGATCACTGATTGGCTGCCTCCTGCACAATCGGGGATCGAGTCCCGCAATCCAAGCATAGGCCCTGACCAGGAATTGACTGGTGACCTCCTGGTTCAAAGGCTAACGCTCAACCACTGAGCCAACCCAGTGGCTTTCCATTAACTTTTTTTTTGAGTTGGAAGGGAGTGGGAGAGACACAAAGAAAGACATTGATGATGTCAATTGGTTGCCTCCAGCATGGCCCCTACTGGAGCTAGCCAGGGATTGAGCCTGCTACTAGTACTAGCAAGGTATGTAACCTTGACCGGATTGGAACTGGTGATTCCTTAGTCCATGGGCTGATGCTCAATCCACCGAGCCAAATCGGCCAGGGCTCTTTATTTGGTTTTAATATTAAAACCACTTCACATGAATAGGAAATTTCACTCTTCCCCTAAGGCCCGGGACAATAGAAGTACCACTCATTGGACTATTTGGTTCTTATTCTCCTCCACCCCCTCAATCAAGTACTTGGGTTAAAAAAATAGCCAAGACCGGTTTGGCTCAGTGGTAGAGCGTTGGTCTGCGGACTGAAAGGTCCCAGGTTCGATTCCGGTCAAGGGCATGTACATTGGTTGCGGGCACATCCCCGGTAGGGGGTGTGCAAGAGGCAGCTGGTCGATGTTTCTCTCTCATCGACGTTTCTAGCTCTCTATCTCTCTCCCTTCCTTTCTGTAAAATATCAATAAAATATATTAAAAAAAAAATAAAAAAATAAATATATTTTCTTAAAAAGTCACTGCTTTTGGATTTATCCTTTTAATTAAGCTTGCTTAGATTCTTATCTTTTCTCAATAATGAAAGCATTGGTTGTACATTTCCCTCAGAGCACTTTTGCTGGGTGTCTCCCAGATTTGGGTGCCCTGTGTTGCTGAAATTGGGGAAACAAGTTTCCTGACTTATTCCAAACCTCCATGGGGCGGGGCTTGGGCTCCTGAGAGAACAGGGGCCTCGCCTGCCATGGGGCCCCCCCGGCTTAAACAGTGATGGGCACAGACCAGCTAGAAGCGTAGATAAGTGAACACAGTGAAGCGAGCAGATGGGACCAGAGAGGTTAGGGACTCATTAAAAGTCACACAGCTCAGCAGAGCTGGTCAGATAACCCACCTTATAGTTCTCAGATTAGTAATCCGTCAACTCACAAAGGGATCAGCCGAGCCAGAATGGATCTTTTTTTTTCTTTTTTAAAATGTTTTTATTGATTTTAGAGAGAGGGAAATACCAATGTGAGGAACTTTGATAGGGTGCCTCCCACATGTGCTCTAACCATGCCCTGATTAGGGTCCAAACCACAGCCTGTGCATGTGCCCTCACCAGGAATCGAACCAGCGACCTTGAAATGCATGGGGCGACACTCAGCCAATGAGCCACGCCAGCAAGGGCTCGGATCCACTTTTGAAGTACAGCAAAAATGAAACAGCTAGGGACACACTCTAGGGAAATAGAGTAATGGGTGCTGGACGCTGGTCAGAAAGGAAGCTTTAAGGTGATGGTCTACAGCAGTGTTTCCCAAAGTGTGGTACGCATACCCCCAGGGTTACGGGAAGAGTTTGGTGGGGGTACGCGTTGCACCGGAGTTTGGTGGGGATATGCACTGCACAGTGCTCAGCTGCGCCTAATTCTACGTTCTCATGAGTCAAGTCAAGACAGTCTTGTGAGGCGTGAGATGGTCCGGTGTGCAAATAAATGTTATTTATAATATAACTTTTATTTATATTTTATTATGAATAATTTTATTTTTTATTATTTTGTGTAATTACCAAAAAAAGAAATATATGTTGATTGTTATTAAAATACACTTTTTTTTTTTGACGAGGGGTACTCAGCGTTACAAAAATTATAGAAGGGGTACACATAGGTCAAAAGTTTAGGAAACACTGGCCTACAGGGATGAGTTTGCCAAGGGCCCGGTAGGTGGGAGGGACGGTAACTCTGGTCTCTGGGGAGGGGTTTGGCATCCCTTCACAATTCAGAGAAAAATGGTTCTGAGACCAGGGTGGCCAGAGGCCTCACACCATCTGGGCCCCACAGGGCAGGCCAAAGGACTCCCACTGGCACTCTAAGCCTGGTTGGTAGGCGGAGAGGACAATGGCCCAGAAACCCCTCCAAACTTCAGCACTTCTGCCTCTACCCACAGGGAGGAGGCGGGACAAGCCGTGTCCCCATTGTCTGGCCACCCCCCAAGCACTGGCCAGAGCTGGCCTGCCCCGGCCCCCCTCCCTGGGAGCCTGCAGCAGGCTGGGCCGGGGGCGGGGCTCTCCCCCCCAACCCAAGAAGCCCTTTGAAAGGTTTTCCTGGCAGAGTCTAAAGCTTCAATTCATCCAACCGCCTGGCAGGAGGCCCAGGACGAGGGGATGCTGGGAAGGCCCCAGCCCCGCACCCCAGCCTTCACCTTAGCTGCCCCCACTTCCCGGGCCGGCTGGCAGGCCTCCCGCTGCGTGCTCCCGTTATCAGACAGCACCCACCCTCTGTCCTCCGGGGAATCCAGGTACCCTGCCCCTTCCCCGGGGAGCAGATGGCCTCCCCGAGGCTCAGGCCTGCTAAATTAGACCTCTAAATCCCATAATCCGTGGTGAGTGGCTGACAAGGGGGCAGGAGGGAGCCTCGTGCCAGCCCTGGCAGGAAGGGAGAGAGGGACAGCTATGGATTCACCCCCACCCTTGTTGTCATGCAGCCCGCAGACTGACCCAGTCTCCAGCTTTTGTTCTCCGCCTGCACCCCGGGGTGGGGGCTCCCCGGCCCGCACTCCCCGCAGACTCAGGTGGCTGCTGCCCAGGGTCACCTCTTTAACCCACCCCTGCCCTGTGGGCCCCTAAACTCACCCCCAGACACACAGGTATCAGCAAAAGTTTTATTGTAAAACAAGAAACCAATATAAAAAAAAAGTGATACAAAAGGGGAAGAGGGGACGGGGTGCGGGTGAGGAATACAGATGTGCCTGTCAGACCCCAGAGGAGATTGATCCTGAGCATTCAGGGGAAGTAACACAGATCTTGGAAGATACAGATCCTACACTGGAGAGGGGCCCCTCCAGGCTGTGCGATGGGGCGAGATCTCCTTTGAGGCGGCGAGGTTCCCTGACTTCGGACGGGATTTGGCCAGGCCAGGAGAGAAGGGTTTAGAAGTTTCCTTCTCTTAACTGGCTGCCCAGTCAGACGGGGGGCAGGAACCGGCACCCCAGGGGGAGTCAGGTCCCAAACACCCATCACTTCAAAAACCCTCACAGGCAGCCCCGTAAGGCGGGTGTGATGATCGACCTTTTATCCACGTGGACAATGAAGTGAGAGAAAAATCAAACTCGAGATGACTTCCCTGGCTCGTTTCCAACCCGGTGTTGACGGCGGATTTAAAACTTGACCCTTGCATGCAGGGACACCTTCCTCCCTCCCCCAAACGGCCTTCAGAGGAAAGACCTTCAAAGGTAAGCTGAAACATCTTAGCTCCCGCCACCTTCCCCCAAACCCGCCAGCGCAGGCCTCAGCCAGGCAAACGGAATTCTGGGGTGTTTTGGAGGCACATCTATACCAAGCAGAGGGGTAAGCTCCCACCCCCAAAAATATGCCAGGAAAGGGTCAAGGGTGGGGGTGCCAATGGAGGCCAGGAAGCAGGGGCGTCAGTCTGAGTCAGGGCCCTCTCTCTTGAACATGAGCTTCTTTTTATGGCGGGAGGTGGACTGCCCCTTCTTAGACTTCAGGTGGCTGTGGAGACAGAAGAGGGAAGGGAGGAGAGTACATCATCAGAGCGAGCGGGGAAGGGCCTCTCTTCCCACATCTAGGTTTTGAAGGGCCTGAGGTTGGAGCAAGGGGGATTTAAGTTAAAATAGTCTCCATCAACTGGAGACACGCCTACTGAGCACCGGGGGTACTTGTCTGTACGAAACTCCTTAACCCCATTTGACAATTGAGGAAACTGGGTTTGATAAGGAGGAGTCACAAAGCCACACAGGACTTGATAGCTCTCAGGAAGGCCAAAGATTTGACCCCACACCCCAGCTCTGCCTGGCACTCCCACAGTGACCAGGCCCCCACTGGGGACCCCAGATCTGAGATAGAGGTGATTAGAAATGGCAAGGAAATATCCATGCTCATAGCTGGGCTTGAGGGGTCTGTGGACCACTCCACCTGACGCAGGGAAGTGGTCACATGATTCAACTAGAGGACGAGTAAAGGATGCCCAGGCAGGGCCAGGGCCCAGTGGGAGAATTCTGTTGTCTCTGACCTTGAGGGCAGGGTTACAGTGGAATCCCAGGCTTTCAGGGGAGAGGGCCGAAGGGGCCCCAGGGCACTCACCTGGAGTGAGTCTTGCTTCCACCCGGGTCCTTTCCAGCCTGGGGGTCCCTTCCAGCCTGGGCATCCTTCAGCTCTAAGGCTTCGTTAATTTGTCGTAACATCTCGAAGCGTTCACGCCCACGGATCTGTGGCGGGGAGGAGGGGGGAAATGCAGTATTAGGCAAAGTCATAGAGCCATTGTTATGTTCTCTTCAACAAATTTTCTTCTGAAAGATGACCCTTTAAAATGTAGGTTATGGTTCAAGATGGCATCCTGAAATCAGACCTCACGGGGAGCCCTAGTCTCTAGGCACCACTGCCCCCTGATGGCAAATGCCCTAATTGCAGGGAAAGCAGCCAGGGAGAAAATAGCATTTTTGAATGCTAGACTTGAAACGTAATCTTCTTTTAAAGTGGCTTAAAACAACACACTCTGTTATCTTCTGTGTGCCAGGAGTCTGACCCAGATCTCAGAGGGCTAAGAGCCCGGTGGCAGCAGGTGCGTTCTTCTGGAGGCTCTAAATGAGTCCATTTCTTTGCTCATCATTCGGATTACTGGCAGAATTCGGTTCCCAGTAGATGCCATTGCTGGTTACCAGCAGACGGCTGCTGCCAGCTTCTAGAGGGCACCATGGTTCCTTGACTGGCAGGGAAGGCAAACCGGCACCTTTACTAAGCCCCTGGGGCTTCTCTTTGGCAGGGCCTTAATTATGTTTCTACTAGGCACATCCGCATGCTCAAGTTGACACTTAATCTCAAGGCCGTGGTTCATGGCCAGAGAAAGATCAGGTGGGCCTACCCGCACACTTGCTACATTTACATCTTTTCTATCCTTATCCAATCCCACCAAGTAGGGGCAAGAGACTGCCCGTCTCCCTTTCCCAGACGTGGTACCTGAAGGGTGAAATATTCTCCGTCCGCTGGCATCTTTGGCGGGGGAGAGGAGTCCGTGGCGGCGGGCAGTGCTGGGGAAGAGGTAAGGAAAGGGGAGAGGGGTGAATCTGGGGCAGAATCACACCCTCTCCCTCCTCGGCTTCCCCTCGCCCTGCTTGCTTGCTACCTCGCTTAGTGCTCCCGGAGGGCTGCTTGGGACTCGCGGGGGGCTGCTCGAGACACGACTCCCCCTTCTTGCGGAAATTTTCTTCCTCTGTGCGTCGGTCTCTCCCGGGACAGGCACAGATGCGCACCTCGAAGCTGTTTCGCCCCAGCAGGTTACCACTGCCCGGGCACGGAGAGGGAAGCAGGAGGCAGTAAGAAGGTGGGCGCTACCCGCAAACCAGGTCCCCCCACTCCCGACCGCCTTCACCCGACGTGGAGCCCGAGCTCCAGGGCCAGGTTAGAGGATGCAAAGCCAGAGAACAGAAAACCGGGGAGCAACGAGGAGGTTCTACACACAGGGACGGGAGAGGGAAGGACAGCTGGCGGTCCAGGAGAAATGGCTGCGGGGCGGGGCGCAGGGGACAGAGACAGGCAGAGGCCGGGGAGGAGCATGCCAGCACAAGGGGTGGCGTTCCAGTCCCTACTTGGAATCTTCCAGTGTGATGATGGTGAGGATGGGCCGCCGGTTCATGCCGCCCATGCAGGAGCTGTTACACATGAAGTTGTAGTGAATGGTGGTACAGTCGGAGCCCACCTGGGAGAGAACGGGGCCGAGGTGAGGTCACGCAGCCCCAAAGCCCCCTGGGAGCTCCAGTTCCGCACCTGGGGACTGGCAACCACCCACCTCCTGCTCCGGACGCATCCCAGCTGGGTGGCCGAGGACAAACCCTCCTCACCCCTGCCCCCCAGAGAGCCCAGCTGCCACACCAGACCTCAGGTGGCTCGTAGGGCACCACCACGCTGTGTCGAAGAGTGTTTTTGTCATCCAGATACTCCGCCCGCAAATTCCCTTCCACCCGGATGAGGTGCTGAGGAGGAGCCAGACCTACGAGCAATTCGGAAAAGAATGAGGCACCTGGGGGTGGGGGACTCTGGGCCCCGGCCCCGCCTGTCCCTTGTGCAGCCCGACCGCTCACCGTCACTGTAGTCACTGCAGCGCTCATGGTGGGGGCAGCGCCGCACCACCTCCGTCATGTGCTCCGACTTCTTGTAGATGGCCATGGCGCGGACCCGGCTGCTGAGCGGGGGTGGGGAGGTGACCCACAGCTGCACGGGGCAGGTCTTTGCCATCTGGCAGAACAGCTTGTTGAGGGTAGAGGAGTACTGTGGGAAAGGGAGAGAGAACGGGTGGGAGGTCAGGGGACAGGCACTGCTTAGGCACCAACTGAAAGCCGTGTACTGTGTGTGGGGGGAGGAGGGTGGCTAGGGATGGCAGAGTTGGAGACCCGTGTCCCAGGAGCGGATGTACAAAAGCTAAGGGATGAAAGAGAGCGCAGAGGGAAGGAAAAGTTCCCTGGCCTCCCGAGAGATGGGAGTGTGACGCCCAAGGGCAAGGGAGGAAAATGCAGCGTTGGGGCAGAGGTCAAAGGTCACAGACCACCCAGGTAGAAGGTAGAAGGACAAGCCAAAGGCTGAGAGAGACTCTAGTGCGCTGGATAGGAAAACTAGGGGGTGCGGGGGGGGGGGGGGGGGGGGGAGAATATGGTCAGGCATGGAACTGTCATATGGAAGCCAGCCTCCCGGGGCCACTGACCGTGCAGGTTACAGACTTGGCTGTCCCAGAATTCAGGAATCCTAAACGGAAACCATAGCTACCGGGATAGGTCTTCTGGGAGGGGACAGAGGATGACAGGGTCCAGGGGGCGGCTGGTGCTGGGATGGCAGCGGCGGGCGCCGGCGTCGCTGGCATACTGGAGGCTTCATTCGGACCGTCGTCCAGACAGTCTACGAGGTCTGGGGGCATCCAGTCCAGCTCCCCCACAGCCTGGGAGACTTCAGGGTTCTGTGCGCGAGGAAAGCGAGAGTCAGAGAGCCAGGTTCCCAGGCAGCTGGCCCTGTGGCCCCTGGTCCCTCCCCATCCCTGGTCCTTACCAGATTATTACTGCCATGGAGTCTGAAAGACAAGAGCGGGAAGAAAGTCAGTACTGGCTCCTGCCGTCTACAGGCCTCTACTCCTAGGGTGCTGGGAAATGGGGGGGGGGGAGGGGGGAGAAGGGAGGAAGGGGGAGGAGTAGGCAGGGGGAGGCAGTTATCAGAGGGTGGGCAGTGAACATGTCCCTCCCGAGAGACCTCTACTCACAAGCTCCACAGTTCTGAAAATGTCTCCTGACTCAGGGGGAGGCCAGACACTTCGGATGGTGGCACATCCATCGCAGCTCCCTGGAAGGCGGCGTGGCTGCGGTGGGGGGAGGAAAAGTGAGGATCCAGCATGAAACACGCCCAGCGCCATATCAGGGGCTGACGCACAGGAGTCCCGACTTCCTGAGGAGCAGGGCTCACACACTTCTTTCTTCCAGTCTCTCATCGCTACCCAGGCTGCTCCGTGCCCCCCTCACCAGCCTTACTACACACTTGCTTGAGAAAAAAAGAGAAAACCAGAGAGGGACTTCCAATCTTCCCACTGATGAATCCACAAGCCTTCCTGGAAGGGACCTTCCTTCCCGATAAGGTTGCAGTAACGCTCAGCCCTCTCCCGCCACCTGGGGGAAGCTGCCTCCCTCGACCTTCTTCATCTCTAAGCTCCCGGAAGCAGCAGTGTAAGCTTTCCGACCCTCATGGCCAGGCCCCTGCCTGCATCTCTGTCCTCATCTGCCAGGTTTCCCCTTCCCCCAGGCTCTGGCTGCGGCTGCCCTTCTAACACTCCCCAGTCCACTGCTGGTTCCCTCTACTGGGAACACTGGTTGTGCCATCGCTGCAGACCTCAACTTGAAACCTCCTCAGGGTATTTCCCCAGGCCGCTCAAAGACTGCTCGCCAAACTCTGTCACCCTATTTTATTTTATTTTTTTAAAATTTCATTTTCTATTTTATTTATTTATTTATTGATTGATTGGTACTGATTGCAGAGAGAAAGGAAGAGAAAGAGAGATAGGAACATCCATGAGAGAGGATCATGGAGCGGCCGCCTCCTGCACGCCGCCTACTAGGGGTCGAGCCCACAACCCGGGTATGTGCCCTTGACCGGGGATCGAACCCATGACCTCCTGGTTCTTAGGTTGATGCTCAACCTCTGAGCCACCCCAGCTGGGCTGTCACCCTATTTTATTTTATTATTATTTAAAAAATATATATATTTTATTGATTTTTTTACAGAGAGGAAGGGAGAGGGATAGAGAGTTAGAAACATCGATGAGAGAGAATCATCGATCAGCTGCCTCTTGCACACCCCCTACTGGGGATGTGCCTGCAACCAAGGTACATGCCCTTGACCGGAATTGAACCCGGGACCCTTTAGTCCACAGACCGATGCTCTACCCACTGAGCCAAATCGATTTTGGCTGTCACCCTCTTTTAATTTGTGCATTTGTTTCGACTGAGTCTACCGTGTTTCCCCCAAAATAAGACCTACTTAATGGAAGCATAATACATCCCCTGAAAATAAGACCTAGCGCATCTTTGGGAGCAAAAACTAATATAAGACACTGTCTTACTTTCGGGGAAACAGGGTAGTTGAATACAAACAGCCTCAGGACAGGACGTTATCTTGTTCAGCATAGTTAGCATAACGCCTGGCACCTGGTCCAGCTCACTGGCGACTAAGTGAATTGTTTGGAGTAAGATGCATACTTCATTACAGATTAATCTTCAGGTACAGATGTTAGCTAACAAAAATTGTGCGTCTCAGAGGCTGGCAAAGGATCACCGCCAGAACTCCCCAAACTGATGGGGGTAACTGTGTACCTGCAAGGAGGAAGGCAAGAGGGGGTGGCAAAGGAGTGACCATTGGGAACTGGGGGGAAGTACCAGGGTCCCCTCTCGATCAGTGATCAAAACTTCGGAGACTTTTATGGAAGGGGGCTGGCTCGTAAGTAGAAATCTCTGGATTTGCCACAGCCGGTTTGATTCAGTGGATGGAGCGTCAGCCGAGGACTGAAGGGTCCTGGGATCAATTCTGGTCAGGGCACATGCAGGAAGCAACCAATCGATGTTTCTCTCTTTCTGTCTCTCCTCCTCTCCAAAAATCAATGGAAAACTATCCTCACGTGATGATTAACAAAAAGTTAAAAACTGCAGCAGTAGCCTACATATTACGGGAAATGTACAACTGAGAAAAGCAGCTTAACAAATGCTTCTGTTTGTATGATAGTTCCATTTTATTTGTTCTATATTATTAGTCTAGAGCGAGAACTCTGAGTGTGAGCGAGGGGGACTTTTGTGGACTGCCCATCAATGCTGGTTCGCCTCTTCCAGGGAACTCAGTTCGGTAAACACGTGGCAGGGCTGTCCTGGGATGGTGGGCCCGGGTGTCAGTCCCCCCGGGAGGGTCCGCCCCAAGCCCAGAGGCGGCCTCCCCCTCTCTCCGTTCTTGGTAGCAACTAAACTCTCAATGCTTCTTTAAACAGCAGGTACAGCCCAGCTGGCGTGGCTCAGTGGATGAGCGTCCAGCTATGAACCAGAAGGTCCGGGTTCAATTCCCAGTCAGGGCACAGGCCGGGGTTACGGGTTCGATCCTCAATGTGGACATGCAGGAGAGGCAGCTGATCAATGATTCTCTCATCATTGATGTTTCTATCTCTCTCCCCCTTCTTCTTGCATAAGTCAATAATAAAAAACATACATACAAAAAGGAGCAGGCAGAGTCATCAGGAGGAAACCTTTTAAGAGTGGGAACTTCCGCCCTGGCCGGTTTGGCTCAGTGGATAGAGCTTCGGCCTGCGAACTGAAGGGTCCCGGTTCGATTCCGGTCAAGGGCATGTACATTGGTTGCAGGCATATACCCAGTAGGGGGTGTGTAAGAGGCAGCTGATCGATGATTCTCTCTCATTGATGTTTCTAACTCTCTATCCCTCTCTTCCTCTCTGTAAAAAATCAATAAAATATATTTAAAAAAAGAAAAAAGAGTGGGAACTTCCGTCCTGGCCGGTTTGGCTCAGTGGATAGTGTTGGCATGCAGACTGAGGGGGCCTGGGTTCGATTCCAGTCAAGGGCACATGTCCAGGTTGTAGGCTCCATTCCCCGTGGGGGGCATGCGCAAGGCAGCCGATCGATGATTCTTTCTAATCAATGATGTTTTTTTTCTCTCTCTCCCTTCTTCTCTGAAATCAATAGAAATATATTTTAAAAAAGAGTGGGCACTTCCTCCAGGTGTGTGCAGGATACTCAAATTGTGGGCAGCTAACCCAGGCCTTCCAGAGGCGGGGAGGGAGGACGCTCACACCGGCAGTCCCGGTGCGAAGGCGCCGGCCTGTCAGGACTGCAGGGCGGCCACACAGCTCCCCTCACAGCGGCTGCCGCTCACAGGCCAGTGCTTCCAGGGCCCACCCCGGAGAGCCGCCATCGCCGGCTGAGGGACTAAGGTTACAGGCACGAAGTCAGCCAAGCTCAGAAAGCTCTCCGGGGGAGGGCCAAAGGCTGGAACCTGCGGAGCCTGAGGCTACACCCAAGCTCTAAATTATGCTCCCGAGGCTTCATCCAGAGTCTGGTGTAAAAAAAATTTTGATTCTGGAAGACACACATTTTACTACTTAGCAAGACCACTGCCAGGTAGCTCCTAGGAACATGGTTGATCGGGTGCAGCAGGAGTTTTGATACAAATATTCTCCTTAAAACTATCATGACACAAAAATTCATGTCAGTGTTGTTCCTTTTTTTTTTTAAAATATATTTTTGATTTTTTACAGAGGAAGAGAGAGATAGAGAGCTATAAACATCCATGAAAGAGATATCGACCAGCTGCCTCTTGCACACCCCCTACTGGGGATGTGTTTGCAACCAATGTACATGCCCTTGACTGGAATCAAACCTGGGACCTTTCAGTCTGCAGGCCAACCCTCTATCCACTGAGCCAAACCGGTTTCGGCCTGTCAGTGTTGTTTCTAATGGCAGGTGACAAGCAAGGAACAGTATGACCCATCAGTGGGAAATGGCTAAATTATTATTTTTGTTAATCCTCACCCAAGGATATTTTCCCATTGATTTGTAGAGAGTGGAAGGCAGGGGGAGAGACAGAGAAACAAACAACTGGCTGCCACCTGCCTGCACCTAGAACCTGCAACCAAGGTAGGTGCCCTTGATGGGAATCGAACCTGAGACCCTTCAGTCCTCGGGGTCGATGCTCTATCCACTGAGCAAAAGCAGCTAGAGCTATTATTATTATTTTTTTTTAATCTTCACCCGAGGATATGTGGTTTGTTTTTTTAAATTGATTTTAGAGAAAGAGGAGGGGAGAAACATTGATGTGAGAGAAACATGGATTCATTGCTTCCCATGTGAGCACCAACAATGGGTATGTGCCCTGACTGGGAATTGAACTTGCAACCTTTTGCTGCATGGGACTAAGCTCCAATTAACTGACCCACCGGGCCAGGGCAGGAATGGCTAAATAAATGCGATATACTCCTTCACAAGAGAAACTCAGTACAGAAGTTTATGAAAATGAATTTTCTGTTTGTGTAACCTGATATAACTCAGAAACATGTTGAAAGATACAATTCGCTAGAAAAAAGCAAAACACAGGTAAGTAATTTATACAAATTAAAAATACAAAACAACTATTTATTGCTTAAAATCATATGTATGTTAAAATTTGAAAGACAGGCAAAAAAAAAAAAAATTCACAAAACTATGATAGTGCCTCAGCGAGGGGATATGTTTGCTCAGGGGACTGGGGGCTTCAGCTTTATCAACAAAGAAAAATGGAAAAAAGAGCTTATCCATACATTAGTTATGCGATTAAAATATGGATACAAATGTTGTAATTATGTGGTGGAAATATGAGTGTTGTTATTCTTGTACTTGACTGCATTTTTCCAAAATAAGAAAATCTATAAAAAGAAAAATAACTTCTTTTCCAGATTCACTTTGGGGCCTTGGAAGAAAATCATTTGACTACACTTACGTGTCTTTCCCTGGACTGTATTCTGTTCACTGTTTATCCTCCTATAGCTTTAAACTTTGTGCTACTCTTTCATTTTGGAATCAGCTTGTGAGTTTCTATAAAAAGGCTGCTAGCATATATATCTATATCTATCTACCTATAATGTTTTTATTGATTTCATTGAGAGGAAGGGATAGAAACATCAATAATAAAATAGAATCATTGATCGGCTGCCTCCTGCACACCCCCTACTAGGGATTGAGCCAGAAATCTGGCTGGGAATCGAACCCTGACCTCCTGGGTCATAGGTTGATGTTTAACCACTGAACCACACTGGCCAGGCTACTTATTTTTCTTGCTGAAGTGGCGAGAGTGGAATCCTTTAGTTCCTGATCTTAGAGGAAAAGCATTAAGCCTGTCACTGTCCTATATACTTAAAGACTAATATGCTAAGGCCATGCAACCACTTGCTGTGTCATACACAGACCACCAGGGGGCAGACGCTCAACACAGGAGCTGCCCCCTGGTGGTCAGTGTGCTCCCTTAGGGGAAGCACCGCTCAGCCAGAAGCTGGGCTCATGGCTGCTATGCCAGCTGGACATCCCCCGCCGGCTCCCAGGCTGTGAGAGGGTGTAGGCCAGGCTGAGGGACGCCCCCCCACCCCTTCTAGTTATGTATATTGCTAATGGTAACTTGATTGGGGGTGACCTTTATCGGACTGAGTAAGTTTTCTGTTTTTAGTTGGCTGGGAGGTTGATTTTTCTTTAAGGGTTTAATTCCCGGTCAAGGCACATACCTGGTTTTGGGCTTGATCCCCAGTAGGGGACGTGCAGGAGGCAGCAGATCAATGATGTTTTTCTCTCTATCTCTCTCCCTCTAAAAACCAATAAAAACACATTTTTAAAAAAATCACAAGTAGTTGTTGCATATTGTCATCTGCTTCTTATGCCATCTGTTAAAATGATGATTGGATCTTTATTTCAAAGAATAGTTTTGTGATTTTTAAATAGAGAGGAAGCAAGAGAAACATTGATGTGAGAGCACATTGGTCTGCTGCCTCCTGCATTACCCCTCTCCCCCCAAAGGGTGGTTGAGCCAGAACCCAGGCAAGTGCCCTGAACAGGAATCAAACCAGCAAACTTTCAGTGCATGAGATGGTGCCCAACTGGGCCACATCAGCCAGGGCAATCATAGGATCTTTAACCCATCAATCTGCTAACGTGGCACATTACACTGATTGTTGGATGTTAAATCAACACTACAGTCAGGGTCAGGGATAAACTTCACTTGGTCATTTTTGTATATTGCCAGGTTTGATGTGCTAAAATTTGTTAAGATTTTGCACATATACACTAACAGGAATATTGGTCTAATTTTCTTTTCTGGTAACATCTTTGATTTAGGTTTGTGATCACGATTATACTCATCTCCCAAAATGAGCTGGATAATGTTACCTCATCTATAATTGCAGATTGGTATTGTTTCTTCACCAAATGTTTGAAGCCAAGGAAGGGAACCAGTTTCCCCACCCTGAAGCTTCCATTTTTGGGGATATTGCTTTTAAGCTGTTTAATTAAGAAACAAAAGACTCAGAAAGAACTTTTGACCCTAACCCCTTTCTGTCCAAGAGATTCAAACAGAAATTCCTGCTTCAGGAAGGAGATCTTAGAATGTTCTCCTTAGCCTAATTTGAATGAAGCAGGGATTCCATTCAGAAGTGGCCTGTTAGATTGATACTGTGTCCACTATCTCACAGTTGCCTTCCAGGAAAATTCTTGCTGTATGTTCTGCCTCATGGATGTTCCACTCTTCCAGAATCACCCACTCTCACTTATGAAACCTAATACCCCGCCTCCTCTTTCTCCAAAGTGTCTTATGTGAATTCCCCATGCACATATATTAAAATTTTGATTTTCTCCTGTTAATCTGTCTCTGTTGATTTAATTATTAGCCCAGCTAGAACTTAGAAGGTGGGACGAAAGGTATTAATTTTTATTTTTATTTTTTGGCTTAAAACAACAGAACTCGATCGATCGTCTCAGAGTTCTGGAAGCCAGAGGCCCAGAATCAGGATGTGGGCAGAGCTGTCTCCTCCTGGAGGCTCCAGGGAGGATGTGTTCAGTACCTCTCTTCTAACTGCTGGTGGTCTCCGACAATCCTTGGTGTTCCTTGACTTGTAGATGTATCCCTCCCATCTCCGTCTTCATCCATCACATGGCCTTCTCCCCGTGCGTGTCTAAGGTATTAATATATTTTTTAGCCCCCACCAAGAATAAAACAGACAGAAAAGAGAATTAAGATAGCAAGACTTGAGCCCAAACCTCACAATCATTGCATTAAATGTAAATTGACCAAACACTTCAATTAAAAGCAGTTCGGTGGGGAAAGAAAGAGTATTTCAAAAAGTGGAGCTAGAACGAGTGGATATCCACATAGAAAAACAAACAACAAAACCCCCACTAAAACAAAACAAAAAACACCTATAAAGGTTATAGAAGATAATATGTGAGAAAGTAAGTGTACAAGAGTATCTTTCATGACCTTGAGATAAGATTTCCTAAACAGGTAACAGCAAACACTTAAAATGATGAATTTTCTCCTCTAGTCAAGCAACAGGTCAGTAGAAAAGACATGTATCAGCTCTAGCCGGGTAGCTCAGTTGGTGAGTGTCATCCCAATACCCCAGAGTGGTAAGATCTCTGGTCAGGGAACATACAAGAATCAACCAACGAATGTGTAAATAAATGTTTCTCTCTTTCCTTCCCCAGGTCTTTGCAAAATCAACAAATAAAATTTTTTTTTTAAAAAAAATTTATCTTTATTATTGCACTGCCAGCGTGGCTCAATGGTTGAGTGTTAACCAGGAGGTCACAGTTCGATTCCTACTCAGGACACATGCCCCAACTGTGGGTTCAATCCCCAGTGTGGGGTGTGCAGGAGGCAGCAGATTGATGATTCTCTCTCTTCATTGATGTTTCTATCTCTCTCCCCTTATCTGAAATAAATAAAAATATATTTAACAAATTTTTCTTTATTGTTTAAAGTATTAGATGTCCCCTTCTCCTCTTTTGTAAACATTTTTTAAAAAGGAAAAAAAGCTCCCACATGTATCATATCCAAAATATGATACATATCCAAAATATGTAAAATACCACAAATCAATAATTAAAAAAGCAAACAAACCAATTTTAAAAATGGGGAAAAAACTTGAAGAGCCACTTCACATGACATAGGAATGGCCAATAAGCACATGACAACTGTTAATGGTATAACCACTTTGGAAATTATAATTTTTTATAACAAGAAACACGAAAACCTATGACCACAAAAAGACTTCAGCAAGAAATGTTAATAGCGCCTGGAAAGTGTGGCTTAGTTGTTGGTTGAGCAACGACCTATGAACCAGGAGACCACGGTTGGATTCCTGGTCAGGGCACATGCCCAGATTGCTTACTGGATCTCCAGTAGGAGACAGCCAAGCAATGTTGCTCGCCCTGGCTGGTTTGGCTCAGTGTATAGAGCTTCGGCCTGTGGACTCAAGGGTCCTGGGTTCCATTGTGGCCAAGGGCACATGCCCGGGTTGGGGGCACGGTCCCCAGTAGGGGGCGTGCAGGAGGCGGCCAGTCAATGATTCTCATCTCTGATGTTTCTATCTCTTTCTTCCTCTCTGAAATAAAAAAATACATTTAAAAAACATATATATTAAAAAAAAACAATGTTTTTCTCTCACCATTGATGTTTCTATCACTCTCCCCTCCTCTCTCTAAAAATCAATAAAATTCATTTAAAAATAGGTATTATATAAAAAAAGAATGTTAATAGCTTTATTCAAAATAACCCCATGAAATCAAGAGGCCATCAAAATGAGAATAAACAATCCAAAGGTAATATATTAAATAAAAAGTATCAAAATACTGATACTCTACCAATATACATGCAATAATATGGATGAGTTTCACAAAAACCACGCTGAAGAAGCACATACTGCGTGACTCCATTTCTATTAAGTTCTCTAAACAGAAATAAAAATAAAGTTTGGGGTCAGGCATGAGAAACTTTTCTTGGACGATGAAAATATTCTACATCGAAAGGCGTTACACGGCGGTTAGATGCCAAAACTCATCTAATTGCACTGGGTATAAATGCGACCCCAATTTTTTTTTTTTTAAAAAAAAGCACACTGGGTACCGCGCAGGCGCGTCGTAAGTGCCTGGAAAAGGACCGACCACCTCAAATTAAGGGACGAAGATGCGGGGAAGCGGTTAAGCTGGGGCTTGGCGAGGTTCGGCCTCTCTCACGGGCCAACACCTATGGGGCCGGCGCGCGGCTCTGGGGCCCGCGGGGCCGCCCGCCCCTTCCGCCTTCCGCTTTCACGACGTTCGGTCTGCGTCCGGAGTCGGGAGTCGGAATGGTTTAGTCCAAAGCCGGGGACAAGTTTTTTCTCTCCGCCGCACATTAACCGTCGCTATACACTCTTTTCATCGTTTACTTCACAAACGTACTCATTCTCGAAATTACCCAGGGGTTGCCCTGTGCACACTTAGAAACAAACAGACAAACAGATAAAACCCTTCCCACGCAATGGTAGCGTCCGCCGAGGGTGGAGCGCACCATTCAGAGAGGGGGGGGGAGAGAGCTTAGCATCAAAACAAAGACACGCCCGTCCTTCCCCAAAGCCGTAATGAAGGAGCCCAGAAAGAAAAAAGAAAAAAAAAATAAGAGGAGAGGGTTATCAGCTTCCCTCCACAGGTCATCGGAACCAGGTTAAAAGACATTTTCTCTTTTTCCTTCCCTTTCATCGGGTAAATATGAGCTGCTCCGAAGGAAGAAACCGGAAGTGGTACTGTAAGCGGCAGACATGTAAATGTGGAGCCAAACAATAACAGGGCTTCGGGACCTCTCAAACCCGGACATTCCGCCCGGGTTTTGCGGGCAAACTTTTCCTTTGGCACTTCCCACTTCCACGACCGATAGTATTTGATTGGATTTTCTTCGTCTAGCAGAGCCGGTTGGAAAAATGATCCCAGGAAGGACCAAGGTTCGGTAGTTATAGGAGCTTCCTTAGCCGCGTGGGCTCTCAGATCACCCCGAATAATCATTTCAGAATGCGATCCCAGATTTCACTAGGGTATCATGGGCTCTAAAATCTAGAGCCGGCGACATAATTTGATGAACAAGAATAGATTCAGTGACAAATGGCAAGGTGTGTGGGGGGGAGTTAGGGCAACCGAAGGACTTGTATGCATGCATATTAGCATGACCAATGGACAGAGACGCTGGGGCAGAGGGGGCATGCCCGGGGTGGGAATGGCTGCGGGGGGGGGGGTGGGTGGTGTCAATCGGGGAAAAAGGAGACATATGTAACACTTTAGACAATAAATAAAAAAATAAAATCTAGAGCCGGGAGTTCCAGATCCAAAAGTCAGACCGTTATTTTAACGATTCCCCGCTCCTGGCCCTGGGATGGGGATAAGAATGGGTGGTGGTGAAGAATCCCTTAGGCCAGCGGAAAGTCCCTCCCCCACCCCCTACCCCAGCGCCCAGGTATTGAGGTTCCCCAAAGTTCCCCCCCCCCAAGGTGTTCAGGTTCCCAATATCCTCATTATCTACACCCAGACCTCCCGATATAGCCGTCAGCCAAGCTTCTCCTCCCCCCGAAACCCCCGGCCGAGTCGCCAAGTCCCCAGCACCCAGCCTCCCTAGCTGAAAATATTCGGGGTCGGGAGCTCATGGACTCAGAGAGGACTTATCACACCGTCAAGAGCTTACCTGAGCTTCAGGGGAGCGTATCACCGTCCCGGGAAGCAGCCTCCGAGGCCGGGAGCCAGGTGACCCTGGGGGCCCAGGGGACACCTGCGTCCAGGACGGTGGCTTCGGACTTTTGAGCTCAAAACTTTTAGCGCCAGTCCGGGCACATGGGAGGGGAAAATCCCAATCCCAGCAACCCTCGCGAGACTACTGGCACAAAGCTGAACAGTGGCCATGACAAGTAAGGGCAAGCAGTGTGCCGGAGGGCGGAGGCTATTGGAGAGGGGGGAGAGTCAGGATTCCGCTGTGTTGGTGCGGTAGCTACCGACATTTTGGGGTGGTGAAGTTAGACGAGCCAACGGCGTGAGGACTGAATTGGTGGAAACCATTTTGGAAGACTCCTGCCATTGTATCCAACTTGAAGGCGGAAGGAAGAAAGCCTTTGTACTTGCCGTTCCCTCTGCCTGGAACACTTCTCTCCCAGATAGTCGGACGGTTTCTTTCCAGCTAAAGTGTCACCTTTTAGGAAGGCTTTTATTAAGATCCCAATCGAATGTATTTCCCCTAATACTCTGTCTCACACCATCTCGCTTTATTTTCTTCACAGCCCTATTACTACCTGAAAGTATTTGTTCCTTGCCTTCAAATACACAGCAACGTAAACTTTAGTCTACTGTCTTATTCGCTGTTTTATTTCCCAGTGCTTAGTACAAGTGCTGGGAAGCAACTAAATGCTCAGTAATACATATTTATTTAATGAATGAAGAGACGAAAGTCGGAGGAACTTGGCGAGAAGGGAAAAGTTCAAAGCCTATAAATATTAAGCATGGCGCTAGCGCCCCCTGCAGCTGAGGTGGGAAGTAGGCGCTTTAAGGACGACCGCGGGAGCTCAGGCATTGCTCGGGCCCGGCAGACGCTTTCAGATTACAACTCCCAGGGGCCGGTCCGAGCCCCACGGCTTCCTGGGAATGGTGCGTCCCGGCCCCGCCCCTTCCGTGGGTCTCCCGCGAAATCTGAGCCGAGATGCGGAGGTCCAATCGGAAGGTTGGCCCAGATCTCGCGAGAGTCAGTGGCGCGTAGGGACCAACCCGCGAAGGTCCGCGGCGCTTTCAACATACTAGGTGTCCCGGCTGCTACTTTTCATCCTCGGGGTCTTCTGCCCCCTCTCGGGAGGAGAAGGGAGGCACAGGTGGGTCTGGCGGCTTCCGGGATCCCTGTGCATCTGGAAGCGGAGCGGCCGGAGCAGCCTGCTGGCAGCCAGTGGGAAGAGGGCTGCCTGGCCGAGGCCGGTGCCTGCCGGGCTTCCTCTGCGGTATGAAGACGTCCGAGGAGCCACCGTTAGCTCCCTACTGCCTATAGGCAGACAAGGCCCCAGCTTCAGCCCGTCTCTCGCCTCAGGCTTCCCCGATGGATAAAAATACGTACCCGGAACTGATGCCACTGACATCCGAAAGGGACGATCCGGCCCCCGTGTTCCCGGATCTCATGGCTGACTCACCTGTGCCCCAGGAGCTGGAGGAGGGGGACCTAGCTTCTCTCTCCACTTCCCTGGAAACAGGGTTTGGCACTCCTAGTGAATTGAGCCCTGGAATCCAGGAGCAAGAGCTTTCTGAAAATGTGAGCTTTCCTGCAGAGGAAACGAACTGGTCAGATTTGGGGCCTGGAGAAGCCATGGAAGGTGTGTGTGAGGAGCCTGTTCCTGAGGATGGGGGATCCATGTAAGTGGTGATGGCAGTTGACTGAGGGAATCCGAGGACATTGGGAATCTGAGATGCATCCAGTCCTCAGTCCCAATGCTCCAGGCCTATTTCCTCTTTGCTTTGGCGACTCAGGTTTGTTGTCCCCCATCTTCCTTCCAGCACTTGGAACTACAGCTTCTCCCAGCTACCTCAGTTCCTCAGTGGTTCCTGGTCAGAGTTCAGCACCCAGCCTGAGAACTTCTTGAAAGGCTGTAAGTGGTAAGGAAAACGGGGCAGGGAGATAATCACACCAGGATGTTCACCTTCAAATACCCTATTTATCGGGGAGAAGGATTCACTAGAGGTGGGAGTAGGAGTAAGAATCCCTCTTGGACGGAACTTCACTTTCACCTAGGATTTTATCTTCTACTTCCCTCAAGGTCTTGTGGGGGCTTTCCTCCCTAGAGGTAGGCGCAGCCCTAGCCCTACACTTGGAAAATGGAGGTCTGTTTAGCTTTCTAACTTTTGCCTACTCCTAGGGCCCCTGATGGTTCCTGCATCTTGACCAATAGTGCTGATAACATCCTGCGGATTTATAACCTACCCCCAGAGATGTACAATGAAGGGAAACAGCTGGAATATGCAGAAATGGTAAGGATAAGGGCTAAACCAGCCTCTTCTCCGGACACTGAACATCTTCATCATGAATTTCCATAGGTAGCATTTTTTACCCTAAATTCTGAAGTCCTTTATTTATTTTTATTTTATTTTTTTAAACATTGATTTGAGAGAGAAAGAAAGAAACATCTGTTTGTTGTTCTACTTATTTATGCATACAACCTGACTGGGATTGAACCTGCAACCTTGGTATTGGGAGGATGCTGTACCCAATTGAACTAGGGTATAAAGTCATTTAAAGAGATGTTTGTCCCCTCTTAGTCAGGAATATGTGTTTTCCATAAGAGAGTAGTGAATTTCTAGTGACAGTTCTTAATTGACTTACAGATTTTTTTTAAAAGTTATTTTTTAAAATATATGTTATTATTGATTTTTCACAGAGAAGAAGGGAGAGGAATATAGAGTTAGAAACATCGATGAGAGAGAAACATCCATCAGGTGCCTCCTGCACACTCCCTACTGGGGCTGTGCCCTCAACCAAGGTACATGCCCTTGACCGGAATCGAACCTGGGAACCTTGAGTCCGCAGGCTGACGCTCTATCCACTGAGCCAAACTGGTTTCGGCAAAATTTTATTTTAATGGTATTTTATTTTTTGTTAACCCTCACTCGATATTTTTCCATTGATTTTTATTTTATTTTATTTTTTAAAAATATATATTTTATTGATATTTTACAGAGAGGAAGGGAGAGAGATAGAGAACCAGAAACGTCGATGAGAGAGAAATATTGACCAGCTGCCTCCCGCACACCCCCCACCGGGGATGTGCCCGCAACCAATGCACATGCCCTTGACTGGAATTGAACCCGGGACTCTTCAGTCCTCAGACCGACGCTCTACCACTGAGCCAAACCGGTTTCGGCTCCATTGATTTTTAGAGAGAGTGGAGGGGGAGAGACAGAGAGAAACATCACTATGTTGATTGGTTGCCTCCCACACGGGGATTGAGCCTGCAATTGAGATATGTGCCCTTGACTGGAATTGAACCTGGGGCCCTGCAGTCCTCGGGTTGGTTGATAATCCCTGTCCAAACTAGCTAGAACCAGGTGTTTTTGAGATACATTTATGAAATCTGGGCATAATGAAACAAGGAAGGGCTTAGGATAGAAGCAACAGGAGGGAACCTCGGCGGGGCTGCTGTGGCTCACTGGAAAGTCAGAGAAAAGGAACCCTGGAGCCAGGGTGAGGTGGTTAGCCCGGATGAACTGCTGCCCGTTGCTCCCCTGGTTGCAAGTCTTGTGGGGACCCTTAGAGATTAGGAGATGCATGTCTGAGGAGGAAGAAAGGTGTGGGTGTGCTCCTGAGAGGGAGGGTGCCAACAGATATTTATTAAATAATTACCACTATATCAGTTACTGTGTGGTGCTGGGATAAAGCAAGTGAGACAGATGAGCTGGTTTGCTTTCTTGTTTGGGAGATAGACAACAAACCTGCAAACCAATAAATAATCAAGTTCATTACAAATTATAATCAATGTTATGAAGGAAGTAAATAATGAAGAGAGAAAAACGAGAGGATACCACTGAGCCCTGGCTGGTTTGGCTCAGCAGATAGAGTGTCATCCTGTGAACTGAAAGGTCCCAGGTTCGATTCCAGTCAAGGGCACATGCCTGGGTTGTGGGCTCAATCCCGTGAGGGACTTGCAGGAGGCAGCCGGTCCATGAGTCTCTCCCATCATGGATGTTTCTATGTCTCTCTCCTTCCTCTCTAAAATTAATAAACAAACATTTTTTAAAAAAATGGTCTGGGAGGGCCCTCTGAAAAGGAGACCTGTAAGCTGAGACCTGAAGGATTATGAGATCAGTCATGTGAAGGAAGAGCTGTAGAAAGAACATTCTGGGGAGAGGCAGTGATCTTCCAAAAACCGAGAGCTAGGAAAGAGCTTTTTGTGTTAAAGGAACAGAAAAAAAGACTAATGCACCTGGACTGTGGCCAGTGAGAGGGGAAGCGTGCTGTTTATGGAGAGAGGGGGCCAGTAGCCACATTGTCAGATCTTATCAGTAAGGCATTTGGAGTTTGTTTGGGAAGCCATGTAGTTTTAAAACAGAGGAGTAAAATGATGGCTGGATTTGAGAGAATGGATTGTGGGTGGGCAACAGGGAAATCAGGAAGATTCATTAGAATGTGTTTTTCATGGTCCAGGCAAGAAATGATGGTGGCTTGGGCTAGGGTATCAGAAAAGATGGGGAGATGTGGGTGAGTTTGAAAAAAAAAAAAAATGTATATATATATATATATATATATATATATATATATATATATATATGTATATTTTTTAATTGATTTTTTACAGAGTGGAAGGGAAAGGAATAGAGAGCTAGAAACATCAATGAGAGAGAATCATTGATCAGTTGCCTCCTGCACCCTCCACACTGGGGATGTGCCCGCAACCAAGGCACATGTCCTTGACCGGAATCGAACCCGGGACCCTTCTGTCCACAGACACTCTTACCCACTGAGCCAAACCGGCCAGGGCAGATTTGAAGTATATTTTGTAGGACTTGGAGGTCAATTGGATGTGGAGGTGCAGGGAAGGAAGCAGTCAAGTGTGGTGTCCAGGTTTTGCTGCCAGACGGATGCTCTGATTTACTCAGAGCGGGATATAAAAAGGTATTGGGACAAGTTAGGAGCTTTTAGGTACATCAAATGTGAAATGTAAAACTAAGGGAAGAAATTGGGGCTAGGGATATACTTTGAGAAGTGGGAGAGCATGTAGATAGTATGTTGTTTCTTGAGAATGAATTCAGTCTCAAGAGAGAGTGTAGCTGGAGAAAGAGAAGGCTCGGGCAGAGCTCTGGGCATCCCAGCATGAGGAGGAGGAGTGTGGAAGAAATTAGAAATGGAGGCAGAGAGTCATGCTGAATGCTGTTGAAAGAGGCGGGTATAGAGAACAACCCAAGAAGACACTAGTGACCCTGACAAGAGTACTGTCAGAGGAGTGATGGAGGCCGAAGACGATTGGAGTGGGTGGGAAAGGAAAAACAGACACTTCCTTGGAAGAGTTTTCTTATGACAGGAAACAGAAATGGAGTGGTGACCAGAGGGACTGTGAGTCCAAAAAAGGGTTAACGGTTGCTTCTGTGATGTCAGGAGTAATTCCAGTAGAGAGAATTGGTGCTCTAGGAGAGGGAAGGGTTAACAGAGACACTGAGTAGCAGGGGTGAAGACAGGCTCCGCCTCAGCGGACTCCCGGGTTTGATTCCAGTCCAGGGCATGTACCTCCATTGCAGGCACATCCCCAGTAGGGGGTGTGCAAGAGGCAGCTGATCGATGATTCTCTCTCATCAATGTTTCTAACTCTATCCCTCTCTCTTCCTCTCTGTAAAAAATCAATAATATATATATATATATATATATTTTTTTTTTTTTAAAAAGACAGGCTCCGGAGTACATTAGCGGTCTCTGACAGGTTCAGAACGATGCCTTGCTGTAGAAGGAAAGGCAGAGATGCAGTCAGAAGCGCCTGTGTGGTGTTTGGAAGATTTGTGTCTCTCTGTTGGCTTGTCAGTGAAGCATGAAGGGAGCTTGTCAGCTGAAGGGAGAGGGCCTGTGGGCAGAGCGGGAGGAGTGAAGGATCGGTCCCGGGGAGCTGGAGATCAAAACCACCGAAGAACGCGGTGGTATCGCTCATCCTTGCCCAGCGCTCACTAGAAATGTGTTGCCATCCATTTAAAGTCAGACCCATTAGCGTGGTTCTGCATCTTTCCCCAGCAAGTTAATCAGCCATCTCAGTTTGTAAAATGAGGATGATGATAAGAACACTCACCTCACAGAGCTGTGAAAATTAAGACTTAAAGTGCTTAACACAGAGCCTGACCTATAGTAAGCAATAAGCAGTCACTGATATTGGTTGAGTGCAAACATGGAGGATAGTCCGGTTGGGGTTTGTCATGGGAGGAAGACAAGGGTGTCTTTTAAAAAATATATGTTTTTATTGATATTTAGAGAGAGAGGAAGGGAGAAGGATAGAGAGATAGAAACATAGATGAGAGAGAAACATCAACATTGATTGGCTGCCTCCTGCACACTCCTACTGGGGATCGGTCCCACAACCCAGGCATGTGCCCTGACTGGGAATGGAACCAGTGATCTCTTAGTTTGTGGGTTGATGCTCAACCACTGAGCTACACCAGCCATGATGTAAATTATTGTTGATGAAGCTGGTTAATTGTGGTAGAAATGGCAGAGCAAGCGAGCAGGATGGGTTGGAGATGGTAGCCAGAGACAGTGGTGGTGACAAGACCCAGGACTCAATTATGGTGTCAGTTATAGCTGTGGGTGCTAAGGCGGTGAAGGAATGGGAAAGGCCATGATATTGGATGGATGCATCATTCTTTCATTGATTTATTTATTCAACACTGTTTTTTTTCTAGTACATTCTGTGTACCAGGCCCTGTTTTAGAAGCTGAGGATTAGTCAAACAGAAACAGGCAAAAGTCCCTGTCCTTGTGAAACTTATATTCTGGTGTGGGGAATAGGCAACTAAAAAAAAATAACAAAGTAAAACATATATGTAGTACTTGGGCTAGGGTGGTGTCAAGAGAGATGGAGGGATGTGGATGCATTTGAAGTATATTTTGTAGTACTTGGAGGTCAATTGAATGTGGAGGCGAGGGAAAAAAAGTCAAGGATTATGTCCAAGTAATTTTTTTAATCCTCACCAGAGGCTTCATTGGTTTTAGAGAGAGAGGAAGGGAGGGAGAGAGAGAAACTATACTCGCCCCGCCTGTGGATCAAACCCACAACTAGGTATGTGCCCTGACTGGGAATTGAACCTGCAGCCTTCAGGTGTATAGGATGACACTCCCACCAACTGAGCCACCCAGCCAGAGCTGACTTCACTATTTAGATGACATCTGAGCAGAGATATGAAGGAAGGAAGAGAGTGAACCAAGCTGATGTTTTGGGAAAGAATACAGTGGGCAGAGAATAGCAAGTTCAAAGTCCCAGTGGAAGTGAAAGTCACCAAGAATAACAGAACTAATTATAGGGAATGAGACAATAAACTAGGAGATAAAGTCTCAGTGAATGAGGGAAGATGACAAAAAGTGGGGAGCTAGAATGATGGCAAGAACTGGAGAGAAGCTAGAGTTTGGAGAAGTGGAAAGATTTAGAAATTCCAGTGGGGAGCACAGTTGACACCCACCTCCTGTCCTGTATTGGGGAGCGGGGGTGAGAATTAAAGAAATTCTTGGTGGCTTCTTTAAAGAAGAAGGGTGTTAAGCTCTGGGGGTGGTCCTAAATGCTTATCCAGCACGCAGCTCTATAAGATCGGAGTGCAGGCCTTTGAGTTCTCAGTGCAAAGTTTAAGGCGCTCCACACCCTGGTTTCTGGAACGGAAACCAGTGGTGCCTCGGGGTTCAGGCCCTGGCTTGTGTGGCACAGTTGGTTGGGACTTCATCTTGTAAACCATAAGGTTTCGGTTTCAGTTCCTGGTCAGGGCACATACCTAGGTTGAAGGTTTGATCCCCAGTTGGGGGCGTGCAGGAGGCAACCAATCAATGATTCTCATCATTGATGTTTCTATCTCTCTCCCTGTTCCTTCCTCTCTGAAATCAATAAAACTACATTTAAAAAAATACATATATTTGTTTTGTGTATCTTGTGATATAGATAGTCCATTTATTTTGAACATTTTTGTGTTTTTATACAATGCTGTTAGCGTTGTGGGTGTACCAGTTTAGCCCAATCTCATTCATTAGATATTCCCTTTTTAAAAAAATATATATTTTATTGATATTTTACAGAGATGAAGGGAGAGAGATAGAGAGCTATAAACGTCAATGAGAGAGAAACATCGACCAGCTGCCTCTTGCATACCCCCTACCGGGGATGTGCCCGCAACCAATGTACATGTCCTTGACCGGAATCGAACCCGGGACCTTTCAGTCTGCAGACCGACGCTCTATCCACTGAGCCAGACCGGTTTCGGCTAGATATTCCCTTTTAAAGTTTACTATTTGGAAATGGATAAAGTATATAGGCAGGGAAACTGCAGAGTATTTTTGGGGTGTATCCATATACTGCTTCTTCCCAACATAGTTTCCCAATAACTTTCTTCCCTTCTCTCCCATTTCTAGAACTCTTATTCCCAACTACCAGCCACTTTTCTGAGAACTCTCCCTCCCTGTGGCACTTGCTGAGGCATTTACGTCCCTCTTGCCTTCTCCAGAGAAGACTGTGCATCCTGTGTGCCCTACGTATTTCACTGGGGGCGGAGGGGACCCCTCATTCCCAAATACTATATCCAGACCATTAACTATATCAAGTTAAACTTTTCCTTTGAGGCTTCTGCTGTCTGATTCTCCCACTCACCCTCACCAAGGACATTGGCACCTCATGGCCCTCCTGTGAACCCCAAGTTCTTTACCATCTTGATGAACTCAGGTATTCAAACCAAAAACCAGGGTCTCATCTTTTAATTAATTATGACATCCCATCAAGTCTATCTAATCTTTCTGATCCATCTATTTCTCTCTGTTTCACTGCCTCTACTTTACTTTAAACTCCTATTATTGTGGGCCTTATGTTACTGAAACAATCTCCTGTCTTCATTTGCTCATTAAAACATTATTTAGCCCGGCCTGCATGGCTCAGTGGTTGAATGTTGACCTCTGAACCAGGAGGTCGTGGTTTGATTACCAGTCAGGACACGTGCCTGGGTTTCAGGCTCGATCCTCAGTGTGGGGCATGCAGGAGGCAGCTAATCAATGATTCTCTCTCATCGTTGATGTTTCTATCTCTGCCTCTCTCTTCCTCTCTGAAATCAATAAAAATATATTTTAAAAAACACAAAAATATTATTTAGCCCTGGTCAGTGTAGCTCAGTTGGTTGGAGCATCCTCCATGCACCAAAAGATTGCAGATTCAATTCCTAGTCAGGGCACAGATCTAGGTTGCAGGTTTGATTCCCGGTCAGGGTATGTATGGGAAGCAACCTATCGATGTTTCTGCTTCACATTGATCTCTCTCTCTCTGTCTCTCTTTGTGCTCCTTCCCCTCTCTCTAAAATCAGTAAGCATGTACTCAGGTGAGGGTTAAAAAATAAAACATTTAAAATACTAGGTGTTGGAGAAACAGTGCGAGCAAGACAGACGTTCCTGCCTGCCTTCTCAGATAGGTACGGGGCAGTGAGCACAGAGGGCTATAGGAACGTGGCGCAGACACCCTGCTCAGCTTGAGGGGTTAGGGAAGGCTTCCCAGTGAAAAAAGCTTCTAAGAGACCTGAAGGCTGACTAGGATTCAACCAGAAGTTGGGAGAGGTGAAAGAAGAGTATTACAGACTTAGACACTAGTATGTGTGAAAGCCTGCAGGTTGAGAGTATGGTGAGAACTGAGAGCCAAAAGAGTAGGATGTAGAGATTTTTAAGGAGTGAGTACCGAGAGATGAGCCATGAGTGGTGGGTGGGGTAGACACCTGGTAAGGGAAGCTTTGTAAAGAGGGGGTTATAAGACGGTTATGAAGAGTCACTGAAACAGGTTGAGAAGGTGACACTGTGCAGAATCCCAATTTAACAAGGTCTGTAGGGCCTTGACGTGGCTGTAGTGTGGAAATGAGAATGGATGGGTAGATTGGAGTGTGAGGGTACAGGGAGGCCTGGAGAACATCTAGAGTTTTGCAGAAATGCAAGCAAGAAAGCAGTGGCTCCATGTGGCATGAGGGAAGTGGACAGATGCAAGAGAACTCTAGGAGTTAGAATTGGCAAAATAAGATATTGGGCTGGACCAGGAGTGGAAAGGCAGAAAAGAGGAGGGGGAGGAGGAAGAAGAGGAGGAGGAAGAGGAGTCATCATTCAGGCTGGTGCTGATTCAGGCTTGAAAATGGGCTGTGGAGCCCAGGAGGGACAGCAGGCTTGAAGGTGGCAGGTGCCGGTCCCTTAGGGACACGTTGAGGGTGAGGTGCCTGTGGGATTGCCAAGCGGAGCTTTCTACCAGGCAGTTGAATATATGGGTTCAGAATAGAGAACTGAAAACTGAAGTCATGGCTGGATGACATCACCCAAAGTTAAGCAAATAACTGACAAAGGACTGGTCCAGGTGATTTAAAGATTTCCTTCAAATCAGTAAGAAAAAGACAAGAGCCTTGTAGAAAAATGAACAAAAATTATGAAAAGGCACACTTAAATGGCTAATAAACAGATAAATGCCTCAAAAAAACCTACATAGATAAATGTCTAACCTCAGTAGTATGAAGGAAACGCCAATTTATCCCATTTCACAGCCTCCAAACAGGAAACTTGAAGGCTGGCACAGCGGCAGGACGCAGAGCAACAGGCACTCTCATGCAGTTGGGTTGAGTCCTTTGGGAAAAAAAATGTGACATTATCTAGCAGAGTTGGAAAAGTACATGCATTGAGCCCAATAATTTTCCTTGTTAGCAGAAGCTACAGAGAAACCCACCCTCTCACATGTGTACCAGAATGTTAAAAAACACATTAGCTAAAAAATGGAAAGACATCAGTGATTGTCAATAGAAAAGGAGAGATGAGTGAAGTACCTTACAGCAGTGAAAATGCATGAATTAGGGCCAAATGTGTCACCATGGCTAAATCTCACAATCACAGCCAGTGTGATATCATTAATATTAAGTTTAAAGGCAGGCAGGACAATGCTATATATTGTTTTTTCTTTTAATACATTTTTATTGATTTCAGAGGGGGAGAGAGAGAGAGAATCATTGATCGGCTGTTTCCTGCATGCCTCCCACTGAGAATCGAGCCTGCAATCCTTGACTGGAATTGAACCTGGGACCCTTCAGACCGTAAGCAGACACTCTATCTGCTGAGCCAAACCAGCTAGGGCTACATTGTTTTTTCTTTGTATAAATATACAGGCAGTCCTCCGGTTACTGGTTACTTCGAACTGGATGTAAATCGTTTCATGGTTACATCACCATCTCCCATTTATTTATTAAAAAAAAAAGTTATGTCATTTTGACATAGTATATATGTGCTTTATGTTTTTTTAATTTTTATTTACCACAAGTAAAGGTCAGGAATTGTTATCTTTTATTTATTTATTTGTTTATTTATTTTAAATATATTTTATTGATTTTTCACAGAGAGGAAGGTAGAGGGACAGAGAATTAGAAACATCAATGAGAGAGAAACATCGACCAGCTGCCTCTTGCACACCCCCTACAGGGGATGTGCCCGCAACCAATGTATATGCTCTTGACTGGAATCGAACCTGGGACCTTTCAGTCCGCAGGCCGACACTCTATCCACTGAGCCAAACCGGTTTCGGCAGGAATTGTTATCTTTTAAAAAAATTTTTTTTCCTGTTTCACTTCATTACTGCTGTGTATGTGCTCCATGTGAGTGATGTAGGTGCTTATGTAGGTGGGTTCCGACTCATGGCGGAAATTGCGTTATGTCATGCCATAGGAAGGGATCTCCGATGTAACCCGAGGACCTATTCCTAAAGAAATTCACGAGAATGGTCAATTCAGGATAGTATTTACCTCTGAGGGAAGGTTTCATTGGGCTGAAATTTTAACTGTTTTATATATTTTATTTCTTAAGTTGGGTGAGAGTCACAGGTGTGTGTGTGTGTGTGTGTGTGTGTGTGTGTGTAATACTTTGCATATTTGAACTGTTTAATTTTTTAATTTTGATTTTTTGTTGTTGTTAACCCTCTCCTTAAGATATTTTCCATTGATTAATAAAAAACAACAACAAACATGTTTTTAGCCTAGCTGGTGTGGTTCAGTGATTGAGCATCTACCTATGTTTTTATTGATTTTTAGAGAGAGAGAAAGGGAGAGGCATAGAGAGATAGACACATCAATGACAGAGAAACATCATTGGCTAGTTGTTTGGGGCTTAAAACCCCACACTGGGAATTAAGCCAGTAACCCAGGCATGTGCCCTGACCAGGAATTGAACAGGTGACCTCTTGGTTTTTAGTTTAACATCCAACCACTGAGCTACATCAGCTGGGCCAATTGATTTTTTTTTTTTTTTTTTTTTTTTTTTAGGGAGAATGAAAGGGATGGGGGGGAGAGAAAGAGAGAGAGAGAGGGAGGGAGGGAGGGAGAGAGAGCATGAGCCCAAACCTGAGGCCAGGATCAAGCCTACAACCAAGGTACATGGCCCTTGACTGGAATCAAACCTGGTACCCTTCAGTCCTTGGGTCAGTGCTCTATCCACTGAACTGGCTAGGGCTGTTTAATTTTTTAAGGGCTCAAGTGGCACCTAGTAGCTGGTTTGGCTCAGTGGATAGAACATTGGCCTGTGCCTTGACTGGTTTGGCTCAGTGGATAGAGCGTCGGCCTGTGGACTGAAAGGTCCCAGGTTCGATTCCGGTCAAGGACATGTACCTTGGTTGCAGGCACATCCCCAATAGGAGGTGTGCGGGAGGCAGCTCATCAATGTTTCTCTTTCATCAATGTTTTTCTTTCATCAATGTTTCTAACCCTCTCCCTTCCTCTCTATAAAAAAAATCAATTTTATATATATATATATATATATATATATATATATAATTTATTTATTTATTTATTTATTTATTTATTTTTTTGTAAAGAAAAGAACATTGGCCTGTGAACTGAAAGGTCCCAGGTTTGACTCTGGTCAAGGGCACATGCCCAGTTGTGGGCTCGATTCCCAGGAGGGGCCATGCAGGAGGCAGCCGATCAATGATTCTCTCTCAACATGGATGTTTCTATCTCTCTCTTCCTCTTTCTTCCTCTCTGAAATCAATTTAAAAAATGAAATATGCATATTATTGGTTGGTTCTTTGTTGGGATATTATTTATTTTTTCTTCTCTGAGTGTTTAAAAAGCAAAAGGATGATGTGTATGACTTTTGGAGGCCCAAGTCTGACATTAACGTATGAGCTGACCTTTGAGTGTTGAGAGAAAGATTCTGTTCTCCATATAGACCCCATCTGCCCTCTCCTGCCTGGTTAAATAACGACACATGGTCTCCCCCTGCCGTAAAGCTGCCGGAGGTCCGGGAGGCCCCCTTCTCTGCCAGTGACCCAGGCGTTCCATCTCTGTCCAGGTCCCTGTCCTCCGGATGGTGGAGGGCGACACCATCTATGATTACTGCTGGTATTCTCTGATGTCTTCAAACCAGCCAGACACCGCCTAGTAAGTGAAGTCCTTTACCTCTGCTATCCCCACCCCCCAAACAGTTTCAAGGGGATCCTCTACTGAGAGAGAGTCAAGGGCTCCCCACGGACTCTGGGAGGAGGAAAGCTTGGTGCGCCTTCAGGTGTGAGCCCAGAGGGCCGGTCAGTTGGCCTCCCACCCTGACAGCAGCAGGGCCTGTGTCCTCGTTGTCCTCAGCGTGGCCAGCAGCAGCAGGGACAACCCGATTCACATCTGGGATGCATTCACTGGAGAGCTCCGGGCTTCCTTCCGCGCCTACAACCACCTGGTAGGGACTGCCGCCAGCCTCGGCTGGTCCTGGCCCGGCTTTCCTTCCTTGCGGACGGGTGACTTGCTTTACAAAGCTTGTTTTCGACCTCCTCCTCCTCCCAGGACGAGCTGACGGCAGCTCACTCACTCTGCTTCTCCCCGGACGGCTCCCAGCTCTTCTGTGGCTTCAACCGGACCGTGCGCGTCTTTTCCACGGCCCGGCCCGGCCGCGACTGCGAGGTCCGAGCCACGTTTGGTAAGCATCCGTGCTTCTACGAGGAAGCAAGAAGAGGCACTGCCATGCGCAGAGGGGCCTTGTGTGAGCCAGGGGACCGCATGTTGGGGGGGGGGGGGGGTGTGCCACATCCTCCTCCGTACAGCCCTGGTGGGCAGAGGAGAAAACACTCGGAGGCATGAAGCTTTCCCGAGGTCAAACCGGTGAGCAAAGAGCTTGTTCGCTCTGAGCCCAGTTCCTGTTGGCCTTGTACCTTTTGGTCTCCAAAATCTTAGCATCGCTAGGAAATTGGAGGTGAAGCTGACTATTTTACTGCAAGCCGCCAGCTTCCCATTCCTTCAGGAGAAACAGATTTGAGAGGGAAGAAGTAGGTCTTAGGCTTTAGGTCCTTGGTGGGGGCTGGGGGCATAGGAGGATCTTGTGGCAGATGGGGTCGGGAGATACTGAGTTCTGGCCCAGGGGCTCCGGGACGGGAGACAGGTGCACCTCTGGTCAGCCCGGTTCATGTCAGGTGCCACTGCTCGCTCCCCACCTCGTTCCTTCCCTCTAGCCAAAAAGCAGGGCCAGAGCGGCATCATCTCCTGCATCGCCTTCAACCCCGCCCAGCCCCTCTATGCCTGCGGCTCCTACGGCTGCTCCCTGGGCCTGTATGCCTGGGATGACGGCTCCCTTCTCGCCTTGCTGGGGGGGCACCGAGGCGGCATCACCCACCTCTGCTTCCACCCGGATGGCAACCGCTTCTTCTCAGGAGCCCGCAAGGTAGGAGTCATGTCCTGAGACCCCAAAGGGCAGTAGGCAGGAGTGGGGGTGTCGGCTGATATTTTGGGGGGAGATGTGAGGAAAAAATCACCCCAAGCTAAAGGAGTGCCTGTAAAGCTTGAGGGAAGCAGGGATGTCTGGGTGGTGGGCTCCACACCCTGTTCCGTGTCTTCAGGACGCCGAGCTTCTGTGCTGGGATCTCCGGCAGCCTGGTCACCCACTATGGGCCCTGAATCGGGAGGTGACCACCAATCAGCGCATCTACTTTGATCTGGACCCGTGAGTGACCGTGGGCCCTTCCCTCCCAGGGCTCTGGTGCCCCCTGCAGCCCGGATCCGAACCCCTGGGTGTGAGGAGTTCCTGGGCCGGATGATGACTCGGTGCCAGCAAGCCTTGTGCTCTCTCCCCAGGACTGGGCAGTTCCTAGCGAGTGGCAGCACGAGCGGGGCTGTCTCTGTGTGGGACACTGGCGAGGCCGGGCATGAGAGGAAACCGGAACCCGTGCTGAGCTTTTTGCCTCAGAAGGACTGCACCAATGGAGTGAGGTCATACCGCGGCTCTGGGGCTCGGGTTGGGAGGGAGGCGGGTTGCAGAGGGAGCAAGCATCCCCTCTGAGGGCGCTGACAGACGCTGCCTGTCTCTCCCTCCAGCCTGCACCCTAGCCTGCCTCTGCTGGCCACTGCCTCCGGTCAGCGTGTGTTCCCAGAGCCCACGGAGAGCGGGGACGAGGGGGAGCAGGAGGTGGACCTCCCCCTGCTCTCCACGCGCCACGTCCACCTTGAGTGTCAGCTGCAGCTCTGGTGGTGTGGGGGGAGCCCCGACACCGGTCTCCCCGATGCTCAGCAGGCTGAGCAGGAACAGGGGTGGGCAAACAGTGGTGGGGATGAGTTTATATAAAAAGGTTTTCTATGATACCAGAGTCTCTGTGTCTGTTTGGGAAGGCAAATGATGGAGAGAGGGTTGCGGGGGGGAAAGGGGGGGCGGTTATTAGTGGGCTCCCCAGTCCAGCGGCAGTGGGGATTGGCATATTGTTCCTAAAACCAGGGTTGAGAGGTGGTACTAGGCAGGAGCCAATGGGACTACCGAGCTCGGCGTGGAGTCAAGTAGTGGGGGTGGGGCTTCATGCCATTGACTGGTTGGTTGCTAGGCAACTTGATAAACGGAAGAGGGGGGGAACCTGTTTGAAATCTCACTCCCAAGGTGGGGTGGCAGGGGTCACAGTGAGCGTGGCTGAGCAGGAGTGGCAGGGACTGTGTGTCAGACTGCTGGGCGTGACTATGTGAGACTGTGCAGATGGTGGCAGACAAGACACCCGCTCTCTCTCGCTCAACACTAGTTACTCTCATCCAGCAGCAGAGGGACCATCACTCAGCTCTGGGAGAAGGGGAGCAGAGGCACCCCCTCCCCCCCCTCCCCTCCTCTGGGCTCCCCCAGGAGGCCCTGACTGAGTAGCCAGAGTCAAGGACACGCGAGAAGAGTAAAGGTGCTCCAAGACACACGTCACATTCTGTATTTCCGTTAGACGCAGGACAAGGGTGCGCGTCTTTCATTCAACAGTGTTACTGGCGTTTCTCCATTTATCTGCTGTTTTTTTTTGGGGGGGGCAGTATGTTATTTCAAGCAGCAGCTCGCTCCCCCCTTTTATCCCCCCCCCCTCCGCTGCCCACCCCAACACACACAGCTTGCCAAACCCTGACTTGGGGAGCTGTGAAGGGTTACTGTCAGCAGGAACCCGAAGGGGCTGTCAGTAGGGGGGTTGATTTTGGACCTCAGAATCAAAGGGAAGGGACTGAAGGCCTGTAACAGCTCGAAAGGGGAGAGGAATGTCACCTCTGCCCAGAGGTGCTGAAAGCTAGGGTTCTTACACGCAAGCAGGCAGCCCCCCTCCCTTCCCCCAGGATAATTGGAAACAGCCCTTCCAGCTGAATGTGAGTTTGGGGTTGTCGGTACTCCCTCTCCTCTCCCAGCCCATGTCTCCCCATAGCCGTCCAAGGAGGGCCCAAGTTTACCCCCTAATCTGCTTTTCACCCACCCCTAGCTAACAGTAAAGGGTACAGGAGGCTGCGACAAAAAGACCCCTCAGTACCCCTTCCTCTTTCAGCAACTTGGGTTTGGTTCCTAGACACCCTATGACCTTGGGCCTCCCTGAGCCTCAGTTTCTTCATCACTGCAATGGGGATCCTTTAGCTCTGCCCGCCTCACACAGGTGGTCGCGATGCTCGCTCAGCCCCGCGGGAAAGTGCGAGGCCCGGAGGGTTGCCGCCCTGCTCCCCGGCCTCGGCCTCGGTGATGTTCGGGATGCGGGAGGCGGGGGCTGCGGGGCGGTAGGGGCTGGGCTCCTGGGGTGGAGAAGCCGAGAGCCCTTCCGAATCTGAGAGACGACGATTCCTAGCGCCCCGGAGGGGAGGCGGGCGGAAACTAAGCCGGAGACCGGAGTCGCCCAGACAAAGGGGGCGTGAGCGGCCGCCGGGGAGCGGGGAGCGGGGAGCGCGGCGGAGGGAGAGGGGCCGGGCGAGGCGGCGGGAGGTGCGCCGGCCGCGGGAGGTGTGGGGGCGTGGGCTGCGGGATCCCGCCGCCCGCTCCGCCTGGAGCTCCATCCAGCTCCGGCTTTTCCCTCCGCCATCCTCTCCCCCTCCCCGCCTCTCCTTTAACTCCCCCTCCCGGGCTCGGGACTGGTTTCCTCCCTTAGCCCGCTGCCCTCAATCCCGGCGAGGCTGGGGCTCCGGCTCGGCGCCCCCTTCCTCGCTCCCCGGTCCGACGCCCCATGCCGCCGCCGCCGCCGGGTGCCTGGCTCCCTCAGTCCCCGACTTAGGCCGGCTCCCCGATCCCGGGGTGCCGGAGCCTGGGCTGGGGCGCGGGGAGCTCGCAGGCAGACCGCCCCTGGAAGGGCTCCGGAGGGCTGAGCGCCCCGGCGCCGGGCGCGGGCAGAGCGGGGAGCGGGTCCGCGTGGGAGCGGGGGTCTCGGCCGCCCGGGGGGTCGGGGCCGAATAGCCTGGGCAGCTAAGGCAGGCACCCCAGGGAGGCATCGACTTTGGGGGGAGTTGGTGCCCCGCCCCCAGGCCTTGGCGGGGTCATGGGGGCCCCCCATTCTAGGCCGGGGGGCGTGCGAGTCGGGGCCCTGCTGCTGCTTGGTTTTTGGGGGCTGGTGTCTGGGCTCAGCCTGGAGCCCGTCTACTGGAATTCGGCGAATAAGAGGTGAGCGACCCGGGCTGGGGAGACCCTACCCCTTCCCCGCAGGGAGTGTGGAAGCCGTGGGGGCTCGGGAGCTGAATTCCCGGGGCCGGGAGGGCCCCGGAGGGAGGGTGCCGGCGCTCTGCTGCAGGCTGATGGGTGGCTGCGCCGATGGTCTGGGGAGCAGCCTCCTGGCCGCACACAGAGCTGGAGGTGTGGGGTGATATCCAGGGACTGGGAGTTTGAAAGACCCCAAGGGCAAGGACCCGAAAGTTCCCGGGGCGCCGGGCGGGCGGCGGACGGTGGTGTGGGTTTGTGGGAGGCTTGCCCGGTGGCGGGGGCTGGGCTTGGCGGGAGCCTGGTTAGTGTCAGCTCTCAGGAGGGCCGCTGAGGAGGTGCTGCTGAAGCGTTGAAGGGAAAGGCAGGGTGCCTCCCGCCCCAGAGGGGACTCTCGTGGGGACGGGAGGGAAGGGGGCTCGGCTTGGGGACAACTCCCCAAGGCTTCCTTGGCTCTCTTCACACGATCTGGCCCCCACCTCTTGCCCACAGCCAGGTAGCCCTTGGGTGGAACAGTTTCCCCGCGGGTGATATTCCTGCGCTCTGGCTTCTGGGCTTCCTTCTGAAAGAAGCCGGGAGCCCACCAAGCCGCTTCTTTTGCCCCCCCTGGCATCTGAAGTCCCCAAGACTCCGTTGCTCCCTCCCCCATCTTTGCTGCAAACTCTCCCGTTAGACCTCTGTTGCAAGGCATGCTTGCTTTGCTCCGGAGAAAGGCCAGGGGTCAGATGAAACTTCAAGCCACACTGGGTAGAACCCTTGGGAGGTCATCTGGGTCTCTTGCCTCCTTGCAGATCTCACTCCCCATTAGCAAAAGAGTTCTGTGTTTTGGAAAAAAAAAAATCCCTGGGGGGTGGGATGAGGTGGGGGGAAGGCTGCATGAGGCCATGGGAAGAGGGTGGACTTTGGAGCACATCAAATTTTAATTGATGAGCTGTGTGGCCTTGGGCACATTCCTTAACCTCTCTGGGTTTGTATCCTCAGTCCTCACAGCTCTTAGAGGATCAGAGGTGAGGTGTTGGAACATACATGCTCGTTAAAGGAGAACTAGGATTATTGGTCTTCCTCTCCACTTCATTTACAGCCTCCCACATCTCACTGTTCTGGCCTCCCTCCCATTTCATTGGGTGTAATCTCAACTGTCCTCTCTCTCTCTCTCTCTCTCTCTCTCTGATATGTGAGAATCTGGATGATGCTCTAGCCAACTGAGCTAACAACTTGAGCTAACCTTGGCCAGGGCTCTCAACTGTCTTTTCCTTACCCAGCCCCGTACCTGTCAACTCCCAGTTGCATTTTTATCTGGTACAGCTTGAAGACATTAGGCATATTCTAATAGACTTGAGGAAAGGGAATTGGGGTGTTTGGGGGGGCTCTTTGGGGTGTCGGGTGGCCAGATACAGAGCAGCAGCCCCCTGGGGTCCAGTTCTGAGACCTGTCTGCCATCAGTGAAGAGGGAAGGGCTGCAGGCCGGCAGGTAGTGGCCGTGCTGGGCCAATGGATGCCTGATGTGGGCTTGTGTTGGCGGTGGTTAGAAAAGTCAACTCCTTCCTTTCCAAAGCAACGGGGCAACTTTCCCTCGGAAGTCGGAGACCTGAGGGAAGAGGGGTGCTGAGCAAGGCAATGTTGGGCAGCTGGCCCCCAGACCCTGGTTCTCATCAGCCCCATTCAGGGCCATTGCCAGCCCAGGCGTTTGCCTCCTGTCACATTGCCTGGTAGACTTGGGATCCTCGTCTTGATCACCCTCTTTCCCCCTCCCCCTTTTTTGCTCGGAAACCCCTGAAATTCGGTTGTGGCTTGGGGGAGGGGAGGCGCTGCCCCCATGGTTGACTGCCATAGAATAGTGAAGTCACCTGGGAGGGGTGGGCTGTGTGGTTCCAGAGAGGCCAGCTCCTTGGTAACTGGCATCCTGTTGCCAGGGCAACAGAGCTGGTGATGAAGGGAGAGATGGCAGCGTGCATGTGGCGAGGGCAGGCTGAAGAGTGCAATTGGGCAACCAAGGGGGCAGGAGACCTCTGAGCCTGGCTTCCTGCTGCTTCCAGCGTGAGCTTACCGAGCCCTTAGTGCCCGCGCTCTCGCTCTCTCGGAACGGGCTTCCTGCTCAGACAAAGGCTGGCCTGCGGGGATGGGGGACGAGGGAGGCGAAGCTCTGGGGCCAGACCTCTGACACCTCTCCCCCTTGTCCACCTCAACCTCCTCCCCCTAGGTTCCAGGCGGAGGGTGGTTATGTGCTCTACCCTCAGATTGGGGACCGGCTAGACCTGCTTTGCCCCCGGGCCCGGCCTCCTGGCCCCCACTCCTCTCCTAATTATGAGTTCTACAAGCTGTATCTGGTAGGGGGTGCCCAGGGCCGACGCTGTGAGGCACCCCCTGCCCCAAACCTCCTTCTCACTTGTGACCGGCCAGACCTGGATCTCCGCTTCACCATCAAGTTCCAGGAGTATAGCCCTAACCTCTGGGGCCACGAATTCCGCTCGCACCACGATTACTACATAATTGGTACTGCTGGGCAGGGGGCAGGGCTGCGCGGGGAGGTGCTCCCGGGATGGAGGGCAGGTGAGGGAGAGGACCACCGGAGCCAAGAGCGACCCCTGATGCCCTGGGTTGGTGTGGGGGCCAGGATTGAGGCCAGACTCTCGAGTGCCAACCTGTCCCTGTGGGTCTTCTCTCCCAGCCACGTCGGACGGGACCCGGGAAGGCCTGGAGAGCCTGCAGGGCGGCGTGTGCCTTACCAGGGGCATGAAGGTCCTCCTCCGAGTGGGACAGAGTGAGTGGGGCCGGGGCGCCTCCTGGGAGCTGAGGAGGGTGGGGGCAGCCCCGGCGTGGTCAGCACCCCTTTCTCTTTGGCCTTTGCTATCGCCAGGTCCCCGAGGAGGGGCGGCCCCTCGAAAGCCTGTGTCTGAAATGCCCGTGGAGAGAGACCGAGGGGCAGCCCACAGCCTCCAGCCTGGGAAGGAGAACACGCCAGGTAGGAACGAGGGGTCCAGCTCCTCCTTGCCCCAGCCTTCTCTGCTCTTGGATCCCAGCTGCCTTGCCTTCCCCCTCTCCCTCCTCCTTTAGATTTTTTATTTTTTGGGGGGGGTGGGGTGGTGGTGGAAGAGGGGAAGAGAGGATGGGAGGGTGAGAAGGGAATGGAAGCCAAATGAGGAAAAGACTCAATTAGAACTAATTAGCCAAGTCAGCGCTTCAATCAGGGCTGTCAGAGAAGTGGGGAGGACTCTGGCACGGAGCGGAAGGGCTGGACACACCTGGATTCGGAGCTGGGCTTGGAGGGGTGGGGGGGATTTGGGGTCCCCAAGGGGCCTGTGCACTGGACGCCCATGGGGCCCCCAAGGCGGGCTGCCAGCTGCCCAGGTGGCTCCTTCAGCCCCTTCCCCTCTTTCCTCCTTCACCCCTTCCCTGCCAGGTGACCCCACCAGCAATGCAACCTCCCGGGGTGCTGAAGGCCCCCTGCCCCCTCCCAGCATGCCCGCAGTGGCCGGGGCAGCAGGGGGGCTGGCGCTGCTCTTGCTGGGCGTGGCCGGGGCTGGGGGTGCCATGTGTTGGCGGAGACGGCGGGCCAAGCCTTCGGAGAGTCGCCACCCTGGTCCCGGCTCCTTTGGGAGGGGAGGGTCTCTGGGCCTGGGGGGTGGCGGGGGGATGGGACCCAGGGAGGCTGAGCCTGGGGAACTGGGCATAGCTCTTCGGGGCAGTGGGGCCGCAGACCCCCCCTTCTGTCCCCATTACGAGAAGGTGAGTGGAGACTATGGGCATCCCGTGTACATCGTGCAGGACGGGCCCCCCCAGAGCCCTCCGAACATCTACTACAAGGTATGAGGGCTCCGCCCGCCTGCTCTCCTGGATCCAGCCCTCCTTGCGGTGCTCCTCCGTGTAATTCATGGTTGGAGGGACCCCGCTGGCGTCTCCTTGGCCCCCTTTGCCCCACCAGCCTCTTCATGCCTCCTGGCTGTTGCCCTCTCCTCTACTTGTAGGATTCCTTAAGATTGTCACTGAATCACTTCCTGCCCTGTGGTTGGCCACGTGTGCCCCCCGCTGTCTGTGTCCCTGTGTCCTATCCCCTTGGGAAGGAGGCAGAGACTCAGCCTCCTCTTCTGGTGACCCAGGGATCCTTGCTCCCCATACCCACTGAGAGCCGGGGCGGGAACAGTCTGCCTTTCGCTGGGCACCTCTTTCTGCCTCTCACTGTTTTTTCTTCTCTCTCTCTCTCTCTCTCTCTTTCTCTCTCTCTCTCCCTCTCTCTCATTCTCTTTCTCTCTTCTGTCTCTAGGTCTGTTCCTCTGCCCTAGCATTCCCCTCCCTACATCACCTTTCTCCCTCTTGGCTTCTTATCCTGTGCCTCTCCCATCCCCTAGGTGGGGGCATCAAAGCTCTTCTCCCCTCAGCTCCCTCTTCTGACCTCTTGTCAACCACTCCCCTCAATCTGCCAAAAATGGGGGCCTTATGGGGAACGCTCTGGCAGTCCACCCCAGCCCAGGGCACGGGCAGCAGCGCCTCCTCCTCTGCCCTGCCCCAGGCCTCTACACACTCACCCCCGCCATTCGGGGTGGTTGGGTCATGACAGCTGCCACGAGAAGCATCCCGTTTGTCCAGTGGCCAATAACAAGACACGGACTGGTTGGGACACGTTGTGGACTTGGTCTGATGCTGACTGGGTCACTTGGGACAGGAAGTGATCTGCTCCAGATAAGAAGTGGCCAGGCCTGGACAGACGTGGCCCGGTGAAGTGGCAAAAGCGGTGCAGCAGGAACTGGAAGTGCCTTCATCTGGCTGGAACTCAAGTGACTTAGGCTGGGGGGTGGAGGGGAGGGAGGCGGATGGCTCTGACTCCGTGGAGAAGGGGAGCAGGACAGTCCTCACTGGGGAGGACCTTCCTGGTGTTCAGTGGCACTTCCCAGGACCTCCCTTCCTGTGTTCTCTGTGCTACTTCTAAGATGACTGCCGTCTGCGGTGGTAGGCCCAATGACTTGTTCTTCTTCCCTTTCCACATGTCAGTGTAACCTCTGCCACTCAACAGGACTACCCCAAGAACCTCTGTGTTGTCCCCCAGTAGCCCAGATGGCTGTCTTGTTCATCACATCCTCCATTTCCTACTCTCTTCAGATTCAACTCCCTTCTTAGTGACCAGAATGGTGGCCTACTGACTGGTCTAGCTGACAGTGGCACTTAGCAACTGCCGCTGTTCCGTAGTGGCCAGCGTATACCTCTTCCCGCCCTCCAGTACACAAGTGGGTGTTCCCTCAGTCTCCTCCCAGCTCATTATGAGACCAGAGCTGCCCTTGGGCACCGAGTCCGCCGCCACCTCAATCACCAGCCAACGTGGTTGCTTTGTCCACCAGATGTCAAGTCATCGCTCCGCTGTAGTTCCCGGCTCCTTCCTGGTTTTTCTAATTGCTCCATCCAGGGAACAGGAAGTTGCTGTTGCCATGTGGGAGGTGGCGGGGTATGGCTGTCATCTCAATAGTTTTATTGTAAAAGGGAAATTTGAACAACAAAAACAAAAAAAGAATAAAAAACTTCAAAAGTTAACGACAAGGCTGGAAATGACGTGAACTGGAACAGAGAACTAGTGGTTAGAGTGGCTTTCAAGCTGAGGGTTGGATCTCGTAAAACCAAGGGGTAGGGTAGGGAGAGGGTTGGGTTGGAGGGGTGAGGTGGGCAGTGTCTGGGGAGGGCAGAATGGGCTGGGTGAGAAGGCTGAGGCAGGCAGCCACTGAGGGAAGGGAAGCGAGGGTGTGGGGAGTGTGGGGGGCGGCATGGGGTGGGGGGCGAGTTGCCAATGCATCTAATGGGGATGCATGTGGTTATAAGTTCCCACATGGGGAAAGCCTGAGTGTCTGTTGCTAAACCAAAGCCCGGGGACAAGGCAAATCACAGAAACAAAGTGGAAAAACAATGCTCCTATGTTAGTCTGTGCTCCATCATCCCTGCCCAAGGCACCCCTTATGTGGGGTGTTTTACTTGGAGGAGAAGCGGTGTGGCTGCCCAGAAGATTCAAGCTGTCTGTCTCCTGGCTCCCTGTGTACCCACAACCGAGGCTCCTCTCCCCTAAAAAGCCCAGGTGCCCAGCCCCCTAGACCCAGCCCCATTCTCCAATCACAAAGGCAGCCGTCAGGAACTTCGCTGGAGCTGGTTGGCAGGGGTCACAACCTCTGCCCTCCCTACCTCTCCTCTGACTCTAGGTCCTCTCCCGCTGTCTCCCATCTGCCTGGAGGTCAAGGGGTCCTCTTGCCCCTCCTCTGTCCAGGGGGACCCCCGCCCCTTCCCCTGTCTGCGCAAAATGCCTGGATCCTGAGAGGTGCAGGCACTGTTAGCAGGGAAGTTGGAAACTGGGAAGCCAGGTGCTGGGCTGGCTGGAATGTACTCCTGCCTTCCAAGCCCACAGGAGCTGCCCAAGGTGGGGAGGCTGGAAGGGGTGTGGAGGGCTGGTCCCTTGCCCCTTCGTGGGGGTTTGTTGTCATGGCAACATCCCCTTTTTCACACAACGGGAAGCCCCCCTCAGCCTCCCTGGTGGATGGAGCCGACAGCTCCATCGCTGGCTATCAGCCTCAGGGACTTGGCAACCGTCACTATGGCAACCCAGAGCCCAGCAACAGGGCCCAGTGAGAAAGGGAGGGGTCCAAGACTGGGGCAGGGTTGTGTGTGTGAGAGGGGGCAAGGGAGCCGAGGGAGGCTCCCCCTACCCATACATCTAGAGACACAGGTGGAGAGACAAAAGGGAAGAGAAGCAGAATAAGCCCTCTCCGAGACAGGCAAACACCTCGCCAAAGCAGCAGAGGCATCGTAACATGCTGAGAGATAGGAAGACACCTGGGGACAGATGCACAGCTGGAGAGAGAAACAGCAAATTCTACAGAGCACCCTGGGACCCACGCCCTTGGAGCACTGGCATCTGTGGACTCCCCGCCCCCCAACATGAACAACACAAGCCCATCAGCCTCCACACGTGTAGTGACTTGTGCGCCTTTTGAGCTACTTGAAAGTGCTGGTGATTTCCTCACAGAACCACCCATGCCAGCCTGTTTGCTTTCTGGGTACGAATACACAAACCCTCTCCGAGGGTAGCAATGACAACAAAATGAATAGGAAGGCAGGAAGACATTCGTTCATTCCTTCATTCGTTCACTCAACGTCATGTTAAGTATCTACTTTGTTCCAACTACTGTTTTGGGCGCTGGGACTTTGTATGGTAAATGAGGCAAAGTCCCTGCTTTCATGAAGTCCGGATTTGGGTGGGGAACAACGTAATAAAATTTCTGGTAGTGATAAATGAAGTCAACGAAACAGAGGAGGAAGAGGATGGAGGGTAACAAGATGTTTTAGATTAGGAGGTCAGGAAGGTTTCACTGAAGTGGTGACATTTAAAATAATGTTTTCAGCCCAAATCAGTTTGGCTCAGTGGATAGAGTGTCAGCCTGTGGACTGAAGGGTCCCAGATTCGATTCCGGTCAAGGGCATGCACCTTGGTTGCGGGCACGTCCCCGGTGGAGGGTATGCAGGAGGCAGCTGGTCGATGTTTCTAACTCTCTATCCCTCTCGCTTCCTCTCTGTAAAAAGTCAATAAAATATATTTTACAAAAATGCTTTCATTGGTTTTTACAGAGAGAGGGAGAGGGATAGAGAGATAGACACACCGATGAGAAAGAAACATCATCAATCGGCTGCCTCCTGCATGCACCTCTCCTGGGGATCGAGCCCACGACAGGGAATGGCAGCTTGTACCATGGCTGGAAATCAACTAATGACCTCTTGGTTCCTGGTCAATGATCAACCACTGAGCCATACCGGCTAGGCTGAAGAGCTGACATTTAATGAGGACCTTGTATAATGTGGAGTGAGGCATGCAGTATGAGGAATATCATGCCCAACAGAGGGAACAGCAAGTGCAAAGCACAGAGGTAAAATCGAGATGTGTTTGGAAATAGGGAGGATGACATCACAACTTCACGCATGTTCCAGACGGGTCTTGTCCTTCCCCAGCCTCCGCCTGTAGGTCACTTAGGGTCTAGAATCCACATTTAAGAAGCTGCTCTAACTCAGTCTTCTATCCACGCCCCCCCCCCCCTCTGTTTCTTATGTGTATGTGAGTCTTCAACTAAATTTTAACTCTGGAAGGGCAAGGATGGTGCTCTGAGCTTCTTGGGAGCTGTGGCATGGCTGGTGGTACAGAAGGTTGCAGTGTGTGTGTGTGTGTGTGTGTGTGTGTGTGTGTGAATGTGGTTTATGTTGGGGTTTTGTGTTTTTAAAAAAATGTGTATTTTTTATTGATTTCAGAGAGGAAGGGAGAGGAAGGGATAGAAACATCAATGATGAGTGAGAATCATTGATTGGCTGCCTCCTGCATGCCCCTCACTGGGGACCGAGGCCACAACCTGGGCTTGTACCTTGACCAGAATCAAACCGTGACCTCCTGGTTCATAGGTCAATGCTCAACCACTGAGCCAGGCTATGTATTTGTTTTTGTTTTTGGTTGTTTTTTTTTGTTTTTTTGTTTTTTTTTTTTTTTTTAAAGGAGAATAGAGCAAAGGGTGCAGTGGGAATTTCTAGTGGGGAATGGAATTTCAGTGAGAATGAAAAAATGGAGCTTTCTCTGGGGCTCTATGGGAAACCACAAACATGGGCGTCCTATTCCCCAGGAAGAGTTTCCGGGTCTGTAGACAGGCTGGCAGAAATGTTGCAGGGTGGTTTGAAGGCTGGAGGCTGGCTAGAATGGACTCAGACGGCTAAGTGTGTGTGTGGGGGGGGGAAAGGGGAGTATAAAAGATGCCGTATAGCCGAAACCGGTTTGGCTCAGTGGATAGAGCATCGGCCTGAGGACTAAAGGGTCCTGGGTTCGATTCCGGTCAAGGGCATGTACCTTGGTTGCGGGCACATCCCCCAGTGGGGGATGTGCAAGAGGCAGCTGATCGATGATTCTCTCTCATTGATGTTTCTAACTCTCTATCCCTCTCTCTTCCTCTCTGTGAAAAATCAATAAAATATATATATTTTTAAAAAAGGATGCAGTATAAATGGGAGTGAAAATTAGGCAGCAGAAGTGCAGTTTGGAAGGTTAACAGGGCATGTGAAGTCCCGAAGGGAGTTCTGCGGGGACCGGGTCCCAGGTACCCCCGAGTCCCGCAGGGAATTGAAGCATTCGGGGTACTGGGTCTTCCGCCTGCTTCCCCCAACTGCCATCGGAAACTTAGGCATCAGCTCCCTCAACCCCAGGGGCTGCTGGTGGTGGGGAGATTGAGCAGCCTCAGGGGGCGGCAGCTGGTGAGTGGGGAGGAATCTGTGTGCTCAGCAAACAGCAGCCTCAGTGCCCAGTGGCTGCCTCCTCCCTCATCAATCAGCCCCAGCCAAATGTCCTTGCATTCCCACCACCCCAAGGGGACTGGGGCTGGGCCAGGGTCCCCAGGGGAGTGAGATGGGGATGGGTCGGGGGAGCTGGGGGTGGTGCTTGGCTGCCCATCTCTGGGCCTCTATTCTCTCCTCTCCTGGAAGCTCTCAGCTCTTCATGTCATGGGATGACTCTGTCCTGGCTCCTGCCACCATGAGGGCATCAGCTACAAATCACCTGTGGGGGGCTGCTGGGAGGGGAGAGAGGGGAAGAGGGATGAGTCGGGGATGAAGAGGAATCTGCTCTGGTTCTCACGGACCAGCCCAGGGCACAGTCAGCAGGGAGGCTGTTGGCACAGAGGCTGGGTCCCCCTCGAGCTAGCCTCTGCGTCCCTGACAGATGCTCTGGACAGCAGGCTGTGGCCCCCAAATGTCCTCTCTTCCCACCTCTCCTAACCCCCAGCCCACATTCCCATCAAGATCCAGAGGTCTGGCCCCCAGATCACCTCACATCTGTTGCTCCCCCTTAGGGACTGGGGCCTCCAGACCTTAGCCTGGGGCTCACTCCCCCCCCCCCCCCCTTAGCCCTTGCTCCCCTCAGGGACCCAGGCGTCCTGCCCACTCCCCTCACCATAACAACCATTCTTTGGGAGTTGCTTAAGACTTTAATATCATTTCATTGTCAGCTAGTTCCGAGAAGGTTGGGGGCACAAAGAGCCTGGGGTGGGCAAAAGAGGGCCAAGGTAGGGGGGAAGCAGGGGAAGAGCTCCCCTCTCTCCGTGGAGATGGCTCTGAGAAATCAAATATTGACAGTGAGAGAACAGAACTTATTAAAGCGGGGACAGGGGTGTGTGTGGGGAGCTGTGGGAATGGCCGGATGCCTGGGTTCTGAGGGTAATGAAGGTTCTGGGAGGATGCAGTTAAGACTGAGTCCTATTGGCACAACTCTTCTCCCTCCCCCCCCAGCCCCCCCCCCAATTTTTTAAGATGTTCTGAGTCTTGCTACCAAGTCTTGTTTCTCAGCTGTCCCCTAGGGCCCCTGGGGAGACCCCATCACAGCTGTGGTTGGCCCCACTCCATCCCTTCCCCCTACCTCCACCTCTGCTGATGAGCTTCAGCAGCGTTTAATCGGATTGAGCAGTAATTAGCAAAGTGAAATGTTTGATTACCTATTTAGCATAATGTAGGGGGCTGAGATCCTTAGGCACAGCCAAGGTTGGAGTGGGAAGAGAATTGGGGTCTACACAACGTTCCTTACCCTGGGGGAGCCCTGAGCCCCTCTGCCCTAGGCCTCCCCTCACATCTTCACTTCTTTGGAACTTCTCCCTGGGGGCCCTGACCAATTATGCTTCCGCTCCCTCCCTGCCACCCACTGCCTATCTGATTAGAGGAACTCCTACTTAGCCTTGCTTGCTGTGCAGCTGGTTTTGGGGTGTGGCAGGACCCCTCTCTCTTTCTTTCTCATATATATATATAAATATATAAATATATATATATATATATATATATATATATATATATATATATATATATATATATATATATATTTTATAGAGGAAGAGAGAGGGATAGAGAGTTAGAAACATTGATGGGAGAGAATCATCCATCAGCTGCCTCTTGCATACCCCCTACTGGGGATGTGCCCTCAACCACAGTACATGCCCTTGACCGGAATCGAACCTGGGACCTTTCAGTCCGCAGGCCCACGCTCTATCCATTGAGCCAGACCGGTTTCGGCACCCCCGTCTCTTTCGATCCTTGCTCTCAGTAACCGGAGTTTGGGCTGGGCAGGAGGCCACAAATCAGAGCCCAAAGATAATGGTGGGGGTGGAGGGTGCCAAGGGCAGGGTCTGTCAATTCTGGAAATAAAGATAGGGCAGGTAGGTGGAATGGTGAGGTCAGAGTTGAGTCTGAGTGTGGGTTAATTCACTGGCCCTTCAGGGGTACCAGAGACTGTCACTCCTCTCAGTGCCAGACTGGCATAATGAGGCCTGTCAGGTGTGAACACCCCCAGGAACACCCACCTCAGCTCCCCTTTCCTCATCCAGCAAAGAAAATGTCATCAATTTAGCTCCTCATGGAAATGCAATCAGTGGGCTTACTGCTGGCTTTGTCTTAATTAGGCACTATTGATGGAAGCAGGTGGGGTGCCTTCCCATCCCCCTGGATGGCTTCCTCCCGGATCTCCCAGGTCTCCCTGAAAGCGTCTTCTGGCCTCAGGTACCACAGCCTTCTAGGCGCCTTTCCCTGCGGCCCCGGCGGCCCGCAGCGCCCCCTAGCAGCGGTTGAGGGCTGCCCCTCCGCTCACACCCCTCTCCTCTCGCTTCCCTAGGACGCAACCTTTGTTCTTATGGAGATCTTAGCGCCTCCCCGGCGTGGTCACCTACTCCAGGAATCCCGCCTCCCGTTACTCCCAAAGTGAGCGATGCTTCTTTCCAAAGCCAATCCTCAGATTCCAAAAATTCCAGTTCCATTCTTCCCTCCCTTCCCCCCCGCCCCGCGATGCGGGCTGATCCTTAGACCCCGGTCCGAATTAAGAAAGGGGAATGAGCTGGAGGGCAGGGGTGCTCCAGCCCCGGTTTTTCCTCCGCACCCAGCTGCAGCCGCGGCTGCCTGGAAATCCTGGAGCGCCTTCGACAGCGCTAATGAGCCTCGCAGGCGGGACCCGGGGCGCCATCTGCTGGGCTCGCCGGGCTCTTAAGACCCGACGCTAGGGTTCCCCCCTTTTTTAGTGTCCCGCAGGGGGGCAGCTCCTTGTTCCACAGTCCTTTGGCTCTGTACTCAGCCCAAGCCCCACGCACCCTCCAGCCTGCCAGGCTCAGTGGCTCCCCTCGCCCGCAGCCCCGCAGCCCCGCAGCCCAGAGCGCCGGCAGCAGAGACTCCCGCCGAGCGGGGCGGCGGAGCGGGTCCTCACTGCGCCTGCGCCGAGGACGCCCGCTCCGCGGTCGGGCACCGCCGCCGCCGCCCGCCCCGCCCCGCCCCGCGTTTCCATGGCGACGCGTGCACACGCGCGGGGCTGAGAGGGCCGAGCGGGGCAACTTCTTAGCTGAAGTGGCCCTTCCGTCGGCCTGGGGAGGAGAGGGTCGGCGCCGTGAGGTGTGTGTCCGGGGCCGAGGGGAGGAGAAAAGGGGTGCCGGGCTGATGTGGGGAGTTGCGGGGAGCGGGGCAGTGGTGAGGGGGTCGGAAGGACAGTTGCGGGGGCGGGAGGGCGAGGCAGCTGTGGGGGAGGGGAGAAGAAGGGGCAGTTGGCGCTGAGGTGGAGCAGCGGGGCAGTTGCGATAGTTGTTTGAGGAAGATGTTGAGAGGGGACCTTTGCCCACTGGTGGGGTGGGCAGTTTGAGGCGAGGGCCGGCCCCCTATAGAATTTAATGAGTAAACCAGCTCCCCCCGGGGCCTGCCCTGTGGGACATGGGTGAACCCCCGGGAGGGCAGCCCCAGGCTCCGGAGGCTCCGGCTGGAGGCGGGGAAGCACCGCCCGACCGACCGACCGCCCGACGCTTCTCTGGAGACCAGCGGCGGAAGCCGGGCCGCCGCAGTTGGTTTTATTGACGTGTGGGCCTAATTGAACGTTTCTCCTTGGAGCAAAGCACAGACCCTTCAGGTCTGAAACTCATCACCGGTGATCAGTGCCCGTGACCGCCTGTGGGGACGAGGAAGGAAAGCCACAGGTGGCTGTCAGGAGATGGCGGAGCGGACGGGGCACGTCCAGCGAGTCAGACGGTGCCCCTGGGACCCTGACCGCCTGCCAGAGGTGCTCCGGCTCCCAGCCAGCCTGTGTTCTGAGGAAGGCACCAGCGTGGCCGCCTTCCTCGTCCCTCCCCTCCCCCCCCCCCCCACACACACAATGAGAAATTCAGTGGTGGGCGACTCGTCCTTCCTTCTCCTCAGGGCATTTGGAGTCAAATGGTCTTGGTTTTCAGGACCAGTCAGCACAGTTACTCAGCCAGATATGCTGAGACCTTTCCAGTTACACACACAACAGGGTTCCTGCCCCTCAGGAGTTGAAAGCTAAGGAGACGTTGTAAATACGGTTTTTCTTTGTTTAAGGAAGTTGCAGATTTTAGTATGAGCAGGAGGAGTATTTTCCCATTTCCCTCTCCTCCTCTTTGCAGGGGTAACTTGGGAGGAAAGTAGACACACAGGAAAATCGTATTGATTTGCTTCATTGATTTGATGCAATGACAAAGGGTGGGGAACCGGGGGACAGTCTTCCCTTCCCTGGGTCCGCTCTCTCTCAACCATGTCTCTGGGGGATAGGGTGGTTGAGGGTGTGTGTAACGGCACCTCAGCTTGGTGTCCCTTTTCCTGATTATCTTACGTTCTCATACTTCTGGGCAGGGTGGGGAGTTCCTAAAGGCTCATTAATGGGGTGTCTGTTGGGCCACCATCTTTGACTTCCATATTCTTTAAAAAAATATTTTATTGATTTTTTACAGAGAGGAAGGGAGAGGGATAGAGAGTTAGAAACATCGATGAGAGAGAAACATCGACCAGCTGCCTCTTGCACACCCCCTACCGGGGATGTGCCAGCAACCAATGTACATGCCCCTGACCGGAATCGAACTCGGGACCTTTCAGTCCGCAGACTGACGCTCTACCACTGAGCCAAACCGGTTTCAGCTCCACTTGCATATTCTTAATGCCTCGAGGGATCACATTGACTTTTAAGCCAATGCTCTGAAGAAAGTGAGGTGTCCCAGGGGAGGGAGTGAGGACTGCAAGGCCCCTGTGGCTGATGGAACAGGGACTGCGTGGGTTTGCTTGTGGACCCCCGGTTTTCTGTGCGTCTGCAGGTTTTGGCGGCGTGATGTCCACCAAAGCTGAGAAGAAGCGGAAGGTGGGTGGCAAGAAGAATGCCCGCAAGCGAGCTGCTAAGGCTAGTGTGGCCACAGTGCCTGAGGAGGCCACCCAGCCTGCCAGTGAGTCAGGGCCGGAGCTGGACCTGGGCCAGGAGCCAGAGCCCAAGCAGGAGCCCGAGCAGGAGCCTGAGCCTGAGCCCGAGCCCGAGCCGGAGCCCGAGCCGGAGCCCGAGCCGGAGCCACAGCCGAAGCCAGAGCCGAAGCATGCCAGGGAGAAGTCTGGTGGGTACATGCTGCCAGGGGGTTGAAGGGAGAATATTAATATTCAGGAGGGCCTCAGGGCTGGGGAACAAGCAGGTTTTATTGTTTTTGGGTAAGAAGCAGGGGGGTTAGTGGAATCTCAGGCCTGCCGATGGGTCCCTTTTTTGTGTATTTTCCTCCTGCAGAGCCTTATGCTGCTTCTTTCTGCCTTAAAAATGTCCCCCAGTGCACCAGGAGCTCACCAGCCAATCCTTTATTTTAGCCTCTTCCTCCTTATTCAAGTGCTCATGGTTGCTCCTACCCCACTGGAGAGGGTTTAATCTCTTCCTTTTTCCCATTTTCACCCTGGGTGGCAAAACAAATAATGTTTTTCTCCCATTAAGCGCATCACCATGGAGACAGTCTGCTTTGCCACCCTTTGAATCCTAAGCCTGACTGATGCTTTCCCCATCTGTTTGAGGCTCTTGTATCTCCACCCTCATTTCGGTCAGCGGGGCCTTGGCTGACTAAGGAGGTTCAGGTTCAGGGCCACAGGAAAAGAAGCCCGAGGTCTAGACTGAGAGAGAAAAGAGTTTAAAGAGGCTGCCTCCTGTGCTTTGATCTGAGAGGTTCTTTCCCTGTAAAATGAGCTGGGACACATAGGGTGGGAAGGATTTTGGTAGCTGCTGCTGTCACTGGGCTGTTCCTAGGGCACAGACCATTGTAGATCTGATTGTGAGCTAAGTATAGTCCTTTCCTTTTACCTGGGGCTTCCTTTAAAAAATATTTTTTAAAAATATATATTTTTATTAATTTCAGAGAGGAAGGGAGAGAGAGAGAGAGAGAGATAGAAACATCAATGATGCCGAACCGGGTTGGCTCAGTGGATAGAGCGTTGGCCTGTGGACTGAAAGGTCCCAGGTTTGATTCCGGTCAAGGGCATGTACCTTGGTTGCGGGCACATCCCCAGTGGGGGGTGTGCAGGAGGCAGCTGATCCATGTTTCTCTCTCATTGATGTTTCTAACTCTCTATCCCTCTCCCTTCCTCTCTGTAAAAAAGCAATAAAATATATTTTTTTTAAAAAGAAAAGAAACATCAATGATGAGAGAGAATCGTTGATAGGCTGCTTCCTGCATGCCACACACTGGGGATGGAGCCCACAACCGGGGCATGTGTCCTGACCAGGAATTGAACCATGACCTCCTGGTTCATAGTTTGACATTCAGCCATTGGGGCTTCTTTACACTGCTAGCAGCCTCTCAAGACGGAGAGAAATAGAATTCCTTTTCCTATTAAAGGTTGATAGATTAAGGGTGAGCAAAGAGAAAGGGCCATAGGGCCTGTCCTAGGATCCAAGACTAGAAATGTGCAAAACTTTATTCTTCTGAGGTCTATTTTAAAAAAATACATATATTTTGTCAATTTTTTTACAGAGAGGAAGAGAGAGGGATAGAGAGTTAGAAACATTGATCAGCTGTCTCTTGCACACTTCCCAATGGGGATGTACCCGTAACCAAGGTACATGCCCTTGACTGGAATCAAACCTGGGACCCTTCAGTCCACAGGCCGACACCCTATCCACTGAGCCAAACCAGTTTTGGCTCTTCTGAGGTCTCTTGAAAGCAGTTTGAAATGGGACTGGCTCCTAGAAGCTGGGTATCAGGAGTAGGTTGTGGGAGGAGAGAAAGCAGTGATGTTCAATTTGGAGAACCCCCCGGGATAGGAAGAGAAAGAGCTTCTAACTGAAAGCACTGACCACCAAACCCAAGGATCTCTGACTACCCTGGCTGGAGGCCTTTTTAGAGTTTCATGTGCAGTTTTCCAGCTGACGCATAACCCTGACAGAGGTTCAGAGAAGACTCGCGTCTCCATGAGAGCCCTGAGATGAACATTGATCCCTGTAATCTTTAGAGACAGAGGTTCTGAATATTTGTGTCCCTCTAAAACTCATCTGCCAAAACCCCAGTGCCCAATGTGATGGTGCTGGTGGGCGGGCCTCTGGGAGGTGCTTGAATGGTGAGGGTGGGACTGTTAGGAATGAGATTAGTGCCTTATAAAAGTGGCTCCAGAGAGCTCCCTTGCCTCCTTCCACTATGTGAAGACACAATGAGAAGCTTGTGATTGGGAAGAGGGCCCTTCCTAGATCATGCTGGCACCCTGATCTAACTTCCAGCCTCCAGACTGAGACATGAAGCCCAGTCATGTGCCCTGACCAGGAATCAAACCATAGCTTTCTGGTTCGTAGAGCCTACGCTCAACCACTGAGCCATGCTGGCCGGGCAAAACCCGTTTATTCTTAGGATTGTCCCGGTCTCCCTCCCCTGGCCTAGTTCCAGTCTGAAATCTTGAATGCCCTCAGTTTTCTCAAAGGGCGGTGGATTTCTTGGTCACCTGTCGCGTCTACCAAAAAGCTCCTGGAATCATCTGCTCCATCCCTTTTCATGATTCCTGTCCTTGGCCTCTGTGTCTCACTCCCCTCGGAGTTTTCCTTTCTGGAAGTTGGAGTGTTGTGTTCCCCAAAGTCTTCTGGTTCCATCTCGTTGTTCTTCCTCCTTTCAGCCACGGGAGATGGGAAACCCACCAGTTTTACCCCAGGCTCCTGTTTAAGCCACAGATCAGGAGGTACACCTGGGTCAGGAGACATCAGGAGAGAAAAAGCCTCCTGGGTTTTGATGGGTTCCAGGATGAATGTGGCAGAAATGAGTACCCAGCACCCTGGGTGTTTGGAGAGGAGCCGGTTTCTGTGGAATCCAACTTCCCTTCGTGAGAAGAGGATTGGGAGTAGAATGGAAGGCCAGAAGCTGAATGCCTAGACTATCCACTTAGTACTGACTGCCTCCCCTGGACCCTCCAGCCCCAGGCAGCTTTTAAAAAAAATATTTTATTGATATTTTACAGAGAGGAAGGGAGAGAGATAGAGAGCTAGAAACATCGATGAGAGAGAAACATCAATCAGCTGCCTCCTGCACATCCCCCCACTGGAGATGTACCCGCAACCAATGTACATGCCCTTGATCGGAATCGAACCTGGGACCCTTCAGTCCGCAGACCGACGCTCTACCACTGAGCCAAGCTGGTTTCGGCCTCCAGGCAGCTTTTTAAAAGAACAGCCACTTGGTATAAATTGAGATATAATTCACTTACTATGAAACTCATTCCTTTGACGTATTCCACAATTTCTGGTATATTCACAAAGCTGTGCACCCCTCACCACTATATAATTTCTGAGCATTTTCATCCCACCCCCAATAAGCCGCTTTAAGCCTGAGAAATTGGTACCAGATGACCCCTACATCTTTACTTCTAAGTTACTTCAGACCCTAGCCTTTTAGTAGTCACTCCCTATTTCCCTTTCCCCCTCAGATACTGGTAACCACTAATTACTTTCTGTCTCTATGGATTTGCCTGTGTTGGACATTTCATATAAATGGAATTATACAATGTGTGCTCTTTTTTGACTGGCTTCTTTCACTTGGCCTAGTGTTTTCAAGGTTCATCCATGGTGTAGAATTGTAGCAGAACTTCATTCTTCTTCTTTTTTTTTTTTAATGGTTGAGTAATATTTCACTACAGTTTGTTTTTTATTCATTTACTTGTTGATGGACACTTGGGTTGTTTCCACCTTTGGCTACTATGAATAGTGCTGCTATGAACATTGGCTTACAAATGTCTACTTGAGTACCAGCTTCCAGTTCTCTTGGGTATATATCTAGAAGTAAAATTGCTGGGTTGTATGGTGACTTTAACTTTTTAAGGAATGCTTTCATTTTTGAATCTTTATTCTTCCCAGAGTCAATTTTGGAGAAATCTGAAGTACAGAAAGAAGAATTAGAGGAGCTTGAGGTGGATGTGGTAAGTTTAGGTTTTCCTTGAGACAAATATTCCTCTCCAACAAATGGTGACTCAAAAGATTGGTTGTAGCATGGTGTCTAAGGAATTCTCTTCAGTCTGTCCATTCCTGCTATATCCTCTACTGGTAACCTACCCACCACAGATCCAGTTCACTAAGTAAAGGCCAAAGTTAGCCAGGCTACCACCACTCCAGAAGAAGAGAGTTTTAAGTGAGAAACAGGTCTCTTAGCTGTCCCTTCCTTGTCTCCCCACCTTGGGTAAAAGGTTGACAAGCTACCCCCCCCACCATTTTTTTTATTAAGGTATTATATGTGTACCTTGCTTACCATTGCTCCCCCCACCTCCCAAACATGCCCCCCCACCAGAGTTTTGTGTCCATAGGTTGTACTTATATTTGTGCATACCAGTCCTTTGGTTGATTTCTTATCTCCCCCAGATCACATTACCCTCCCCGCTGTCATTTGACAGTCTGCTTGTTGCTTTACTGTCACTATATCTATCTTTCTGTTCATTAGTTTATAATGTTCTTTATTATCCATACATGAGTGAGGACATGTGGTGTTTCTCTTTAATTGACTGGCTTATTTCACTCAGCATGATGTTCTCCAATTCCATCCAGGTTGCTGCTAATGATGAGAATTCCTTCTTTTTTATGGCAGCATAGTATTCCATTTTGTGTCGATGTACCATAGTTTTCTGCTCCAATCATCTGCTGATGGGCACCTAGCCTGTTTTCAAATCCTAGCCATTGTAAATTGTGCTGCTATGAACATAGGGGCTCCCCCGGGTCCCCCCCCCCCCACCAGGTCACATGGCTCCCCTGGGTCCCACTGCTCTCCTGGGGCACACGGCTCTCCTGGGGCACATGGCTCCCCCGGTCCCACCGCTCCCCTGGGGCACACGGCTCCCCCGGGCCACATGGCCCGTCTGGGACCGTTGATTGATGCCCTCCTATCCTAGATTCCCCGGGGCCCGAGCTGCAGGCAAGCAGGAGGGCGACGAGGAGGCTCTGCCCGATTCCACCCTAGCAACCTCAGCAGCTCTGATTTCACATGTCCAGGCTTTCAGTCCCCCGGGTTTAGGTGTTTAGAGTCCCAGGCTGCAAAGAGTGTTTTGGGTACTACCTCTCGGTCCTCTGTCACGCTCCATGAGTATGCTCCGCCTTGGCCCTGGCTCTCAGGGGCTCGGCAGAGGCTCCGGCCAGGCCCGGCGGCTGGGGGACAGATGGGCGAAGGCCTCGCTCGGGCAGCCAGGTGGGCGGGCCTGGAAGTCTGCGGGCGAGGTGGCCGGGCTCCGAGGCGGCCCACTCCCTGGGCCCGGGGCGGGGCGGGCTCCACTCTCGGTGGGCCTTCCTCACTGGTGGCGGGGACTCCGCTGCGGCTTTAAACTCCACCTGGTGGCAGCAGCACTTCTCCTTCTTTCAGTTGTAGATTTCCCCCTCCGTCAGCTTTCCTGAGGTTTAGACAGGATCCTTTTTGATTTTCCCCTGGGGCCCTGGCCTGCTGCTGCCGGCGAGCAGGAGGATGACGAGGGAGAAGAACGGGGAGGCTCTGGCCGCCTCTGCCACAGTATCCTCCGCCGCCCACACTTCACATGTTCTGGCTTTCAGAGTCCCCGGGTTTAGGTGTCCAGAGTCCCAGGCCTCAAAGAGTGCTCTGGGCATAACCTCTTGGTCCTCCATCACGCTCCACGAGCAAGTCTGCTCCGCCTTGGCTCCTGCCCTCGGGGGCTCAGCAGAGGCTCTGGCCCAGCCCAATGGCGAGGGGACGGATGGGTGAAGAGCTCACTGGGTCCGCGAGCAGAAGGCACAGCCGTGGCCCTGTGCCTGCTCCCTCGCTAGCATGGTTGGGAAGACTGCGGGCGCTGAGGCCGGGCTCCAAGGCGGCTTGCTCCAGGTGGGAGCGGGAGGTGCGGCTGCGGCCCTGCGCTAGTTCCCTTGCTCCCACAGTGGGCAGGCCGGGAAGGCTGTGGGCGCTGAGGCCGGGCTCTGAGAGAGCCCACTCCCTGGGCCCGGGGCAGGGCGAGCTCTGCTCTAGGTGGGCCTCCCTCACTGGCGGCGCTTCGGTGGCGGCTGCGGCGGCTCTGGTTCCACTGTGGCTTTAAACTCCACATGGCGGCAGCAGCGCTTTTTCTTTCTTCTAGTTGTAGCCATCCCATTCCGCCAGCTCTCCTGTGGATCTGATGAGATCCCTTTCAATTTTAGCTGTTGTTTTTTTCCAAATTGTTGATGAGGCGGCAGCTTATGAGACTACCTAGGCCGCCATCTTGTGTAGAAATCGAGAGGTCGACAAGCTTTACCAATTGTATGGGTGAACTTCTGAACAAATTGAACAAGCTGGGCAGATATTGTCCTAATTGGATACTAATGTCTTTTTTTTTTTTTTAAATCCTCACATGAGGATATGTGTTTGTTTTTTTTAAAAACTGAAACTTTTAAAACTTTTTTTTTTTTAACAGTATGAGGATATGTTTTTATTGATTTTTTTTTTTTTTTTGAGAGGGAGAGAACAATCAATCAATTGGTTGCTTCATGCCATGACTAGACAAACCAGCAGTCTAGGTATGTGCCCTGCTGTATGGGATGATGCTCAAACCAACTGAATCTTGAATACTAATTTCTAAGATGTTCTCTTTTTTCCTTTTTTTCAGTTTTCTCCTTTGGCAAAATAATTTACAGAAGCCACTTCAAGCACTTTTAGAAATTGGCACTAAGTAACCCTACTCCTTTATTACCAAGTTGTATCAGAGCCTAGCTATAGATACTTGGGTTAAAGAATGGATTGGTGACCTTGAAATTTTTTGTAAATGAGAGAAAAGTAATAACTACTCATTAAAACACCCCCCCCCCCCACACACACACACATTGGAAGGACATTAAAAGTAAAACAAAGAAAGGAAAAAGAAAAGTCATATCATGACAGCCTAAACACACTCAGTTTTAATACTTTGGTACATGTCTTTTCTTTCCATGTATATGTTTGTGAGTTTTAAAAAAAATGACCCTAGCCCTAGCTGGTTTGGCTTAATGGGTAGAGTGTTGACCCACTACTTGAAAGGGGCTGAGTTCGATTCCAGTCAAGGGCACGTACCCAGGTTGTGGGCTCAGTTTCCAGTGGGGGGTCATGCAGGAGGCAGCCGATAAATGATCCTCTCATCATTGATATTTCTATCTCTCTCTCCCCCTCTCCCTTCCTCTCTGAAATCAATAAAAATATATTTAAAAATGAATAAAAATAAAACTATCCTAACTGACTCTGGCTGGTGTTTCTCAATGGTTAGAATGTCAACCTATGTATGGAAGGGTTCCATTCCTGGTCAAGGGTTGCAGATTGGATCCCCAGTCCCAGTCTGGGCATGTTTGGGAAGCAACCGACCAATGTGTCTCTCACATCAATGTTTCTCTCTCTCTCTCTTTCTCTCCTTCTCTCTCTCCCCCCTCCTTTCACACTCTTAAAAAAACACAAAAACCAGTGTGGTTCAGTGGTTGAGCATTGACCTATGAGCCAGGAGTTCACAGTTTGACTCCTGGTCAGGGCACATGCCCAGGTTGCAGGCTTAATCCCCAGTGAGAGGTGTGCAGGAGGCAGCCGATCAATGATTCTAATCATTTATTTTAAAAAAAATTTATTGACTTTTTACAGAGAGGAAGGGAGAGGGATAGAGAGCTAGAAACATCGATGAGAGAGAAACATTGATCAGCTGCCTCCTGCACACCTCCCACTGGGGATGTGCCCACAACTGATGTTTGTGCCCTTGATAGGAATCAAATCTGGGACCTTTCAGTCCACAGGCCAACGCTCCATCCACTAAGCCAAACCAGTTTCAGTTAATCATTGATTTTTGTTTGTTTTGTTATTGTTAATCCTCACTTGAGGTTATTTTTTCATTGATTTTTAGGAAGAGTGGAATAGAAAGGCAACGACAGAGAGAAACATTGATGTGAGAGAAACACATTGATTGGTTGCCTCTTGTATGAGCCCCAATCACAGCCCAGGCTGAGGCATAGTCTGCAACCAAGGTACGTGCCCTTGACTGGAATTGAACCCAGGATCCTTTTGTCCACAGGCTGACTGACTATCCACTGAGCCAAACCAGTTAGGGCTCATCATTGATGTTTCTGTCTCTTTCTCTTCCTCTTTCTTCCTTTCTGAAATCAATAAAAAATATATATTAAAAGATCAATGGGAAAATATCCTTGGATGAGAATTAATAACAAAAAATAAAATAATCCCAACTGTATCATATATTATAATTAAGCTTTTTCACAAAACATTTTATCATTTTTCAAGTTATCTATCTATCTCTCTATCTATCTATATCTATATCTATATCTATATCTATATCTATATATATCTATATCTATCTATCTATCTATCTATCTATCTATATAAAAGCCTAATATGCAAATTGTCCCCACGGGATATTGCTTGCTTGCTATGATGTGTACTTACCACCAGGGGGTGGTGAGGAATGAAGGAAAGCCCCGCCAGCAGCTGGAAGGCTCCAATTGGCCCTGATTACAGGCCAGGCCTAGGGACCCTACTCATGCACGTATTTTATGCACTGGGCCTCTAGTTATAATATACTTTAAAATGTCTATTAATTTCAGAGAGGAAGGGAGAGAGAGAGAGAGCGAGATCAATGATGAGAGAGAATCATTGATTGGCTGCTTCCTGCATGTCCCATATTGGGGACTAAGCCTGAAACCCTGGTATATGCCCTGACCAGGAATCCAACTGTGACCTCCTGGTTCATAGGTCAACACTTAACCACTGAGTCACATCAGCCCGGCTATAATACACTTTTTGTAAGCACCATTTTATTATTTTTATTTCTTTTTATTTAAAAATATATTTTATTGATTTTTTACAGAGAGGAAGAGAGAGGGATAGAGAATTAGAAACATCGATGAGAGAGAATCATCAATCAGCTGCCTCTTGCACACCCCCTACTAGGGATGTGCTCGCAACCAAGGTACATGCCCTTGACCGGAATCAAACCTGGGACCTTTCAGTCCGCAGACCGACACTCTATCCACTGAGCCAAACTGGTTTCGGCATTATTTTTATTTTTTAAAATGGCAGTATAGTTCTTGATTAGATGTATGTACCATAGTTAAATCATGACTCTTGGACATTTTGCCATTTCTAATTTTTTTGCTATCATAATAATACTGTGATGAATATTATAAGTGAAACTAGCACACTTTGAAATACTTAATATTTCCTTTAGATTCCTATGTATGGAGTGACTGAATCAAAGAGTAAATAACATTTCTTTTTTAAAAAATATATTTTATTGATTTCAGAGAGGATAGGAATATCAATGATGAGAGAGAACCATTGATTGGCTTCCTCCTGCATACTCCCTACTGAGGATGGAGGCCACAACCTGAGTATGTGCCCTTGACCAGAATTGAGCCCTGGACTCTCAGTCTGTAGGCTACTGGTCTATACACCGAGCAAAACTGGCCAGGATAGAACATTTCTAATAATCCTATATAATAAAACCCTAATATGCTAAGTGTCTGGTTGACCAGTTGGCTGTTCAACCAATCAAAGTGTAATATGCTAAGGCTGCTCAACTGCTCACTATGACATGCACTGACCACCAGGGGACAGATAGTTGACTGGTTGACCAGTCACTATGATGTGCACTGACCACCAGGGGGTAGATGTTCCAATCAGTAGGTTAGCTTGCTGCTGGGGTTCTGCCAATTGGGACTGAGTGAGACAGGGTGGACATGCCCTCGAATCCTCCCATGGTCCCTCCCTGGCTGGCTAAAATCCCTCTTCCCTCCCAGGCCCCGATCGTATACCAGTGGGGTCCCTCAGCCTGGCCTATGCTCTTTCACAATCTGGGACCCCTTGGGGATGTTGGAGAGCCGGTTTTGACCTGATCCTGCAGGCCAGGCTGAGGGATCCCACTGGTGCATGGATTCATGCACTGGGCCTCTATGAATCCAAGCTGTTTTCCAAATGCATTGCACCTTTTGTCCTCATATTAGCAACAAACCCTTTCCAGGCCTGAGTGTTATCAATTTAGCAAGGATTTTAAAGAATGATAGGCAGTAAATGATATATCTTTGCTATTTTTATTTGTATTTCTTTGATTTCAACTGAAATTGAACATTTTTCCATATGTATTTTTTTTTAATACATTTTATTGATTTTTTACAAAGAGGAAGAGAGAGGGATAGAGAGTTAGAAATATCGATGAGAAAGAAATATCGATCAGCTGCCTCTTGCACATCCCCTACTGGGGAAGTGCCCGCAACCAAGGTACATGCCCTTGACTGGAATGGAACCTGGACCTTTCAGTCTGCAGGCCGACGCTCTATCCACTGAGCCAAACTGGTTTCGGCCATATGTATTTTTTTTTATGGCATGTCATGTTAGTTTACATCCCTTTGTCCATTTATTTAGTGTTTTTCTCGCTGGTTTATCTGTGTCTTAACCATTTAACTGCCATGATATTTTGAACTTAATTTAAAAAAGATCTGCTGCTTGTATCTATAGACATTTATGGCATACAAGTGATTAATATAGGAAAGATTTTAGGTCACTAAGTTTTCTTGACTTGGAAACTTTATAATAATAAATTTTATGTTTAAAAATATTTTTTATTCATTTCAGAGAAGAAGGAAGAGGGGGAAAGAGATAGAAACATCAATAATAAGAGAGAATCATTGATTAGCTGTCTTCTGCTTGTCCCCTACTGGGGATCGAGCCCACAACCTGGGCATGTAACCTTGATGGGATCGAACCTGGGACGTTTCAGTCTGCAGGTAGATGCTCCATGCATGGGGCCAAATCAGCTTGGGCTGACCTGGAAACTTTATTTATTGTTATTTTAAAAAATCTTTATTGCTCATATTATTACAGTTGTTTCTCCTTTTTCTCTTCCATAGCTCCCTTCCACCCTATTCCCACCCCACCCTCTGGCCTTACCCCCTCCCCCCACATTGTCCTCATCCATAGGTTATACGATTTTAATCCAGTCTCTTTCTGCACCCCCACACCCCTTTCACCCTTATAATTATCAATCCACTCCTTTTCTTTGCCCATGATTCTATTATATTCACCAGTTTATTCTATTCCTCAGATTTTTAATTCACTTGATCTTCTTCCTCTTCTTAAGTAATACCTTTCAGCATTTCATATAATACTGGTTGGTGTTGATGAACTCCTTTAACTTTTTCTTATCTGTGAAGCTCTTTATCTGCCCTTCAATTCTGAATGATAACTTTGCTGGTTACAGTAATCTTGGTTGTAGATTCTTGCTATTCATCACTTTGAATATTTCTTGCCACTCCCTTCTGGCCTGCATGGTTTCTGTTGAGAAGTCAGCTGATAGTCATATGGGTGCTCCCTTATAGGTAACCAACTGCTTTTCTTTTGCCACTTGTAAGATCTTCTTTTTCTCTTTTGCCCTTAGCATATTGATTATGATGTGTCTTGGAGTATTTCTTTTTGGATTCCTTTTGTTTGGGGTTCTGTACACTTCCTGTACTTGTAAGTCTATTTCTTTCACCAGGTGAGGTAAGTTTTCTGATATTATTTCTTCAAATATGTTTTCAGTATTTTGTACCCCCTCTTCTTCTGGCACCCCCATAATTCTGATGTTGGTGCACTTGAAGTTGTCCCAGAGGCTCCTTACACTATCTTCAACTTTCTGGATTCTCTTTTCTTCTTGCTTCTCCAGAGGAGCGTCTTTTGGCTCTTTGACCCGATTCTCGTGTTCTTCCATTCTGCTGTTGGATCTCTGCATAATATTTTCCAATTTAGTCGGTTTATGTATACTTTTTAGTTGGGTCTCATGAAGTTTATCAACCTTTTCTAGGATATTCTTGCATAACCTTAGAACCGTAGTGCTGAACTCCATATCCTCCATCTCTTTCGTTTGAGATCTATTTCCTTGTCTCGGCATTTTTGCTGTTTTTCAGAGTTGGTAGGATGGCTTTGTGTGTTTGGTGTCCTATATGGCCCAGTGAGTTAGCCTCCTCAGTTACCTGAGGTAGACACTCTTTGTGCTCCCCTTTGTGGACTGCGTGCACAGCCTTGTTGTAGCTAAGTCTTTATTGTTGTGAATTGACCTTCAGGCCAACTGGATATGGGTATCAGCTGTGTCTGCTCTGGGATAACTTCTGTATTGGAGACAGTCTTATAGGATCAGACTTGAAAAACTTGAGCAGAAGCCTCTGCTCAGCTTGGATGGGGCGGAGTCTCAGGGCTGAACTGACATTCTTGGCTTCTGCCCTGCCCTTGTGCACTCACCTGAGTTTCCGCCTGACCTCTGCCTTCCACGGCTTCCCTGAGTTTCCGCCTGACATTCCCCGGTTCCCCAAGCAAGAGCGTGGGTGCCCCAGGGGCTCACCCGGACTTGGGCTGGTCTCTGTAGTCTGGAGCTTCTGACTCCTTCCATCTCGGTGGTCAGATCTCTGCGCTTACTCACTCGCAGGGGACTGTAGACCCTGCCAGCTGCGGCTCCCGGCAGCGGCTCCCGGCTCCTCCAGTCTCCCAGTCTCCCAGTCTCTGAGTCTCTGGGTGCCTTTCTCTACAGTCCAGACTCCACCCGTATGAGCCTGTGTCCATGGGGTTTCAGCCGGGGTTGGGGATCAGTATAGTCAGAAAGGGTTCGTGCAATCAGGAATTCCTCCCCTCCACGCGCGAGCGTCTCCCTACCTCAGTGCTTTGCTGCTCCCAGTTCCGATCCGTGAGCCTCTCTCCTTCTTTCTAGTTGTAGCTATCCCACTCCGCCAGCTTTCCTGCAGTTTTGATGAAGTCCTTTTTGATTTTAGTTGTGTGTGTGTGTGTGTTTTAATTGTTGATGAGGCGGCAGCTTTGGAGACTACCTAGGCCACCATCTTGGTTCTTTTCTCCCTGAAAACTTTAAATAAAAGAAATTCCTTCTCATCTTCCAGGAATATTGGAGAAGGACAGGGTGGCTTCTCAAGTTCACTCAGAAATATCTTTATATCTTTGTGTCCTTAATTTATTTCAAAAAGTTCTACAGATTAATTTTTTTCTAGTCATCAATTACACTTTCTTTCCATCTAATTGATTTGTTCTTTGGTGTTTTCCAGTCTTTTATTCTCACTTCTTCCTCATTGCTATGCCCATTGACTTTTACCAAATATTTCATACTTATTTCAATATTTTGAGGAGGCTGCTACATCATGAAGAAATTGCTCTTGCATCATTATCCCTTTACCAGCTTGTCATCTCCATATTTCTTTTTAAAAATATATATATTTTATTGATTTTTTTTTTTTTTACAGAGAGGAAGAGAGAGGGATAGAGTTAGAAACATTGATCAGCTTCCTCCTGCATGCCCCCTACTGGGGATGTGCCCACAACCAATGCCCTTGACCAGAATTGAACCTGGGACCTTTCAGTCTGCAGACCGACGCTCTATCCACTGAGCCAAACCAGTTTTGGCTCCATATTTTTAATTGGTTGATTTAGGCTAATGTCCTACATGTTTCCTTAATTTAGTGTGACTTTGAGGTTGAGGGTTGCTCAATAACGCATTTTTACAACAACAGGCATAAATGAAATATCTTGAGAAGAAAAGATCTCAAGGAAGGATAATCTTCTTTGAAATGAAACTAAGAAAAAATCCTGGTTTTTCTCTACAATCCATTCTATCTTTACTTATAGAGGCAAGAGAATCTTACTGTCTTATTTCATCAAAAGCGTGAAAGCTATAATTCAGTTCATTCTCAGCTTTCTCTTCACTATTCTGGTCCTGTCTGACTTCTGTCATTTTCTGTGTCCTCACATGTGATTGTGGATGGGAGAAATGACTCATCCTAACAGCTGTATATTTTTTGGCTCTCTGTTTTCCTTCTGTAGAAGCCCTTTTTCCAGTCTCGGATTGTGCTGACAGGACTGGCGGATGCCACGTGGACAGCGGAGCATGATGCCATTCTGGAACACTTTGCCCAGGACCCGACAGAGCCCATCCTTACCGTCTACATTGACCCTTATTCGGGGCTGAAGCTAGAACTGGGCATGCCTGTACAGGTGGGTGCCCTCTTCTTCAGATCCCACGGCGGTCTTCCAGGGAGCCGGGGGTTCCGCGTATCTCTGTCATCGGTGCCCAAGCTCTGGTGCCACAGAGAGGAATGAAGCAGGCTTTTGCTTTTTTTTTTTTTAAAAAAAATATTTTTTATTGATTTTTACACAGAGAGAAATTGAGAGGGATAGAGTTAGAAACGTCGATGAGAGAGAAACATCAACCAGCTGCCTCCTGCACCCCCCAATGGGGATGTGCCCGCAACCAAGGTACATGCCACCGACCGGAATCGAACCCAGGACCTTTCAATCCGCAGGCCGACGCTCTATCCACTGAGCCAAACCGGTTTCGGCAGGCTTTTGCTTTTGATGATCTCTCGTGGTCTAGTGGGAAAGACAGACATATAAGAAGTATTTACACCAATTATGATGCATGAGCAAAACTTTATGGGAGCTTTATGGGAGCAACTAATGTGGCAGGTGGAATGCTGGCAAGGCTCCGTGATGGAGGTGATAATTTGAGTTTGAGAATGCAGAGTAAGTAGGATTTCATAGAGGCTGGGTAAGAGCTGTGTAAGTAAAGACCACTTTATGTGCAAAGAAAAGAGGAGTTGTGGGAAGTGATACTGAAGTTGGGGTCAGCTTGGGAAGACCTTTGTACGTTATGCAAATAATTTGGCTTCTATCCCAGAGGGACATATCGAAGGCGTCCATGGATTAGATATATAAGTATTTCAACAAGGTGGGGAATACATTAGTGAAGGGTAAACCGTGGGTGGGGAGACAGTTAAAATATATATAGTAAAATGTTAGTGGTAGAATCTGGGTGGTAGGTGTACAGGTCATTATTATAAAATTCTTTAAACTTTGTTATATGCTTAAAAAATTTTGAAATAAAATGTTGAAAAAGAAAAAGGTGATTGCTTTGCTGTTATTGCCAGTACACATACAAAAATAACAATGATAATGAAATGAGCATGACCCTGTACAATGACACAATTTGTGAAACTTATTAAATGTAAACACAGGCTATTGATTTTCCTTATATATTGGCAATAATCAGCTATAAAACATGATGAAAAATATTTTATTCACAAAAGGGACAAACATTTGCAAAATATATGTAGGATTTATATGAAAGAAAACACCTTTATTGCAGGCCATGAAAGAAGATTTGGATATAGTGAGGTATATCCTGCTTCTGAGTGGAAATTTTAATATTATATTAAGATAATTCCATTTAAAAATGTACTATTTTAATGCCATCCAATCAAAGTGCCACAGTCCTTAGATACCTTATGTAAAGGATTTAAAAATATATCCAGAAAAATGCATGAATAGAACAAAGAAAATGATGAAGGAAAGTATTGGAGGAGACTTGTGAAAATGAAAATCTTTTACTAAGCAACTAATTAAAAACAATTGTACCGGGGCAGGAATATATATTACATAAGCTACAGTAAAGAAACATAGAAAGTACAGAATCATATATTTAAGCATTTTCTACAAAAATGGCATTTAAAATCTGTGGGGAAGGATGAATTATTCAATGAATGGAATTGGGAAACATAAAAAACAACATTTTTCCATTAAAAGGTTTACTTAGCTGCCCTGTCAATGGCTCAGAGGTTGAGCATTGACCCACGAACCAGGAAGTTACTGGTTCAATTCCTTGTCAGGGCATATGCCTAGGTTGCAGGCTCTATCCCTAATAAAGGGTGTGTAGTAGGCAGCTGATCAATGATTCTCTCTCATCATTGATATTTCTTTTTTAAAAATATGTATTTTATTGATTTTTTACAGAGAGGAAGGGAGAGGGATAGAGAGTTAGAAACATTGATCAGCTGCCTCTTGCACACCCCCTACTGGGGATGTGCCCATAATCAAGGTACATGCCCTTGACAGGAATTGAACCTGGGACCCTTCAGTCCCCAAGCCGATGCTCTATCCACTGGGCCAAACCAGTTTCGGCATCATTGATATTTCTATCTCTCTCCCTCCCTTTCTCTGAAATCAATTAAAAAATTAAAGAAGAAAAGATCTCCTTAGTTGAAGGGAGGGGGAAATGTGGAAATATTGGTCAAATAGGACAAGGTTTCTGACGCCAAAAACAAAGGACATAAAAGCTAAAATAAACAAATGGAACTACATCAATCTGAAAAGCTTCTGTGCAGTAAAGAAAAACAACAATACGAAAAGAAAACCTAAGGTAGGAGAAAATATTTGTAAATCATGAAGAACTCATATAACTCAATAGCAAAATGACAATCTAAGATATGGGCAGAAGAATTGAAAATATGTCTTTCCAAAGAGGGCAAACAAATGGCCAACAGGTACATGAAAAGATGCTCAACATCACTAATCATTAGGAAATGAATATCAAAACCACCATCACCTCACACCTTTTAGAAAGGATATAATAAAAAAGGAAAGAAATAACAAATTTGCATGCGGATATGAAAAAAAGGAACCCGTATGCATTGTTATTGGGAATGCAAATTGGTACAGCCACTATGGAAAATAGTTTGGAATTATTTTATTTATTTTTATTATTATTTTTTATTTTATTAAGGTATTATCTGTGTACATAGCTTACCATTGCTCCCCCCTCCTCCCATTTATACCCTCCCTCCCCAGAGTTCTGTGTTCGTTGGTTGTACTTATGTTCATGCATACCAGTCCCTCGGTTGTTCTCCTATCTCCCCCCAGGTCTCCTTCCCCTCCCCGCTGTCATTTGACAATCTGCTTGTTTTATGGTGACCATCTCAGGACCCCATGAATAGAATCCGCTCCTCATTTGGCAGTCTGCTTGTTTTATGGTGACTATCTCAGGACCATATGAATAGAGTCCGCTCTTTTTTCACCGCCCCTTCCCCTGGGTCCCACTGCTTCCCCTGGGACACATGGCTCACCCGGGGCACACTGCACCCTGGGATACTCAGCTCACCCGGGGTACTCGACCCCCTGGGACACTCGGCCCCCTGGGACACTCGGCTCACCCGGGGCACTCGGCCCCCTGGGACACACGGCTCACCCGGGGCACTCGGCCCCCTGGGACACACGGCTCACCCGGGACACCTGTTCCCTTTGGGGGATACGGCTCACCTGGGGCACACGGCCCCCTGGGACACTCGGCTCACCCGGGGCATACGGCCCCCTGGGACACACGGATCACCTGGGGCACTCGGACCCCTGGGACACTCGGCTCACCCGGGGCATATGGCCCCCTGGGACACACGGCTCACCCGGGGCACTTGGCCCCCTGGGACACACGGCTCACCCGGGACACCCATCCCCTTTGGGGGGTACGGCTCACCTGGGGCACACGGCCCCCTGGGACACTCGGCTCACCCGGGGCATACGCCCCCCTGGGACACACGGCTCACCCGGGGCACTCGGCCCCCTGGGACACTCGGCTCACCCGGGGCACACGGCCCCTCTAGGGTGTTGGGGTCGCATATTGGAGGCGCCGCGCTAGCTCCTTGCTAGCATGGCGGGCAGGCTGGGACAGCTGCAGTTGGGCTGAGATGGTTGCAGGCAGGGGGACCACCTTCAAAGGTGTCTCGTTCGGTGTGGGAGCGGAGCAGCTGCAGACATGGAGGCTAAGTTCTGAGGTCGCCCACTCCCTGAGCCCAAGGCTTGGTGAGCTCTGTTCTCAGTGGATTTCCTTTATTCACGGCGGCAGTGGCGGGTGGTGGTGCCAGGTGCAGCAGTGACGGTCACTCCTGTGGTTCAATTACCACTGTAGTTTTAAAGTTCACATGGCAGTGGTGGCGAGAGCTTTGGCTCAGCCATGCGGCATCGGAGGAAGGGCTCGCCTGGGCGGCTAATGGAAGGCGCCGTGCCATTTCCTCACCAGCGCGCTCCATCTCCCTCCCAGCATGGTGGGTGTGCTGGGAAGATTGTGGGCGGGCTGTGATGGCTGCATGGGGAGAGTCCGCCCTCAATGGTGTCCTCTTTGGTGCGGATGTGGAGCTGCTGTGGATGCAGAGGCTAATTTCTGAAGCCACACTCCCTGTGAGCCCGGGGTGTAGTGAGCTCTGATTTTGGTGGTGGAATTATTTTAAAATAGAACTACCATATGATCTAGCAATTCCTCTTTTGGGTATATATCTGAAGGAAATGAAACCAGTATCTCAAAGTGATATTGGAAACCTCATGTTTATTGTAGCATCCTATATTATAAAGAGGTGATATGCAAATTGACCATCATGCCCTTGCACAAGATGGCTGCCCCCATGTGGTCACAAGATGGCTGCCACAAGATGGCCAACAGCAGGGGAAGGCAGTTAGGGATGACCAGGCCAGCAGGGGAGGGCAGTTGGGGTGACCAGGCCTGCAGGGGAGGGCAGTTGGGGGTGGCAGGGCCTGCAGGGGAGGGAGAGCAGTTGGGGGCAATTGGGTCGGCAGGGGAGCAGTTAGGCATCGATCAGGCTGGTAAGGGAGTGGTTAGGATCAGGCTGGCAGGCAGAAGCAGTTAGGGGCAATCTGACAGGCAGGCAGGCGAGTGGTTTGGAGCCAGCAGTCCTGGATTGTGAGAGGGATGTCTGACTGCTAGTGTAGGCCCGATCCCACAGGAACCAGCAGTCAGACATCCTCCGAATATATTTGAAAGTTAAGCAAATAGATCTTAAAAGTTCTCATAATAAGAAAATTTGTAACTGTGAGATGTTGGATGTTAACTAAACTTATGGTAGTCATTTTGCAATAAATATATATATATATATATATATATATATATATATATATAATTTTTAAATATATATTTTATTGATTTTTTACAGAGAGGAAGGGAGGGGGACAGAGAGTCAGAAACATTGATGAGAGAGAAACACCGAGCAGCTGCCTCCTGCACATCCACTACCGGGGATGTGCCCGCAACCAATGTACATGCTCCTGACCGGAATCGAACCTGGGACCTTTCAGTCTGCAGACCGACGCTCTATCCACTGAGCCAAACCGGTTTCGGCAATAAATTTATATATTAAATCACTATGTTATAGACTTAAACTAATGTTATAGGTCAATTATATCAAAATAAAACTGGGGGGAGGGTAGAGTTTCAAGATCTAGTATATAGCATGGTAACTATGGCTAATAATACTGTATTATGTACTTGAATTTTGCTATGAAAGCAAATGTTTTCTTTAAATTTTTCTTTTATTTATTTTTAGAGAAAGAGATTGAAACATTGATTTGTTGTCCCACTTATTTATGCATTCATTGGTTGATTCTTGTATGTGCTCTGACCTGGGATCAAACCTGCAACCTTGGCATATTGGGGATAATGCTCTAACTAACTGAACTACCTGGCCAGTTAGTTAGAGGGTAAATCTTAAGTGTTCTAAAAAAAAAAAAGATAATTATGTGAGTTGATAGACATGTTAATTAGCTTGATTGTGGTGATCATTTCACAATGTGTAGACCTATCAAAACATCAAGTTACATACCTCAAATGCAAACAATTTTTATTTATCAAATATACCTCAGTATAGCTGAAAAATATTAGCATATTGAAATATATTCTAAATAGGTCACAGACTTAATTATGTTTTCCTAGGTTAAGATGGCCAATTGAAATGTCCTTAAAATTTATTACCATTGAATACTTGATAAATTGAGCAAAAAGTAAAATCAGAAAAGAAAAGAAAAAAACAAACAAAATAAAACACACACACAGAAAAAAGAAAAAAAGACTCGAAGAACCCTCCTTTAAAAAAACAAAAATAACGTTATCAACAAAAACTTAGTTCATTAAAAAATAAAACAAATAAAGAACTCAGCAATAGAGAATCTATGAACATTCAGGACATTTAAATAAAGAACTAATACTAAATAGGCATGGGAATTATGGTTATGCTATTGAATGTGAATGTTATCAACTTGGACAAGGTAAAAAGAATACTGTAGAGAACCAGCATCCTGGAACAGAGTACTTTATTCCTCCCTCAGAATGAATGGAGACCAGAAATTGGATGTATATGACCAAAAAGAGCAGAATTTCATCCAGCACTTCTCCCAGGTTGTCAAGGTGCTGACGGAGGATGACCTGGGGCACCCAGAAACAGGAGATGCTATTGCCCGGCTTAAGGAGGTCCTGGAGTACAATGTCATTGGAGGGAAGTACCAACGGGGTATGACGGTCTGGTAACTTTCCAGGATCTGGTGGAACCAAGCAAGCAGGATGCTGGTAGTCTCCAGCGGGCCATGACTGTGGGCTGGTGTATGGAGCTGCTCCAAGCGTTTCTCCTGGTGGCAGACATTATGGATGCATCCCTCACCCGACCGGGGAAAACCTGCTGGTATCAGAAGCCAGGCATTGGTTTGGATGCTGTGAATGATGCTCTTCTCCTGGAAGCATGCATCTACCGACTGCTGAAGCTCTACTGCCGGGAGCAGCCCTATTACCTGAACCTGATGGAGCTCTTCCTGCAGACTTCCTATCAGACTGAGAGTGGACAGACCCTGGACCTCATCACAGCCCCTCAGGGCAACGTGGATCTTGGCAGATTCACTGAAAAGAGGTACAAATCTATTGTCAAGTATAAGACAGCTTTCTACTCCTTCTACCTTCCTGTAGCTGCTCCTATATATATGGCAGGCATTGATGGGGAGAAGGAACACGCCAATACCAAGAAGATCCTGCTGGAGATTGGAGAGCTCTTTCAGATCCAGGATGATTATCTTGATCTCTTCGAGGACTCCGGTGTGACGGGCAAGATTAGCACTGACATCCAGGACAACAAATGCAGCTGGCTGGTGGTACAGTGTCTACAATGGGCCTCTCCAGAACAGCGCCAGATCCTGCAGGAGAATTATGGGCAGAAAGAGGCTGAGAAGGTGGCTCTGGTGAAGGCACTCTACGAGGAGCTGAATCTGCAGAATATGAGGAAGACTGATACAGCCACCTTCTGAGTCTCATGGAGCAGTGCTCTTCGCCCCTGCCCCCAGCCATCTTCCTGAGGCTAGCACAGAAGATCTACAAGCGGAAAAAGTGACCTAGAGACTGCCAGGGTGGGGAGGGGAGGCGCTCAATAAATTACAGTATATCCTCACTTCAAAAAATAAAATAAATAAAATACTGTAACAAAAATTGCAAAGTGGTGAGAAGATGAGAGGGAGTATGAAAATGTCAATGTTCTTATCTTTCAAAGCATAAGTCAATAGAATTTAAAATAGAAAGATAGTGAGAAAACTAAACTATTTGTTATAATCTCTTATAAACTTAGTAAGAGAACTTTTATGAAGAAATCTCTTACAGGTAAAGAAAGACTTATCTAAAGATGATCAGTTCCCTTATTATATTCACATTATTAAATTAAATTCAATACCTTTAAAAGTAACATGATCCTATTTTGAAATAACTATTTTATTTTTCTATGTTTTATACCAGTGGTTGGCAAACCCATTAGTCAACAGAACCAAATATCAACAGTACAATGATTAAAATTTCTTTTGAGAGCCAAATTTTTAAAACTTAAACTATATAGGTAGGTGCATTGTTATTAACTTAGAGTACTCCTAAGCTGGCCTTGGCTAAAAACTCAAGGGGCCAAAAGAGCCGCAGGTGGCTCGTGAGCCGCAGTTTGCCGACCGCTGTTATATACCAATAGGAAGATGTTTGGAATACTGTTTGTTCCCAGTGTTAACAGCATTGTCTGGGCGGTGGAATTTCAGATGACATTTTAATTTTAAGCATTGTTTAACTTTATGCATTATTTCACTTATTTATAATTAACAAATTATTTAACAGAAATAATAATAGTTAAGCTTTGCCATAACTGGTTTGGCTCAGTGGATAGAGCATCTGCCTTCAGACTGGGGGTCCCAGGTTCAATTCCAGTCAATGTACCTTGGTTGCGGGAACCAAGTTCTGGAGGCAGCTGATCGATGTTTCTAACTCTTTATCCCTTTCCCTTCCTCTCTGTAAAATAAATAAATAAATAAATAAAAATATTAAAAATAGTAGTTAAACTTTTTAAAAAATAGACACAGAACTTTGGCTGGTGTGGCTCAGTGGTTGAAATGTTGGTCCAGGTTCGTTCTCCGGCCCCCAGTCCTGGCAAACAATCAATGTGTCTCTCTCACATCAGCACTTCTCTCTCTCTCTCTCTCTTTCCCCCAACCCCTCCTTTCCACTCTCTAAAAATCAATAGAAAGATATCATCTGGTGAAGATTAAAAAATAAATAAACAGCCGAAACCGGTTTGGCTCAGTGGATAGAGCATTGGCCTGCGGACTGAAGGTTCCCGGGTTCGATTCCGGTCAAGGGCATGTACCTTGGTTGCGGGCACATCCCCAGTAGGAGGTGTGCAAGAGGCAGCTGATTGATGATTCTCTCTCATCGATGTTTCTAACTATCCCTTTCTCTTCCTCTCTGTAAAAAAAAAACACACACAAAAAAACACACACCAAAACCAGCAGCTTTACTGCTTAAAATAAAAAGACACAAAATGTCAAACTTTAATTCTGGGTAGTGGGAAGATGGGTAATTATTCATTTCTCATTTATGCCTTATTTTCAGTTTTACAACTTTAATTATGCCTGGCCTAATAGCTCAGTTGGTCAGTGTCATCCCCATGCATCAAGGTTGCGGGTTTGATCTCTGGTCAGGAAACATACAAGAATCAACCAATGAATGCATAAAAAAGTGGAACAACAAATTGATGCTTTTTCTCTCCTTTCCTCTCTCTCTCTCAAATCAGTTAAAATTAAAAAATATTAAATTATGAAGAGTAGTTACAAAAATACTAAAGGAGAGAAAAAAGGCGAATATGATCTTCAGGAGGGAATAAACTTTCTAAGCATGTAGAAGTCAGAAACTTTAAAAAGTTTGACCACATGAAAGTTATAAATTTCTAAATGCAAACAACAAAAAAGACTGATCATAAACAAAATTGAAGGATAAGTGAAAAATTGTCAGAAAAGTATATGTAACGGAAATAGAAAATCCTAGACAATTGTCTGTTTCTTCCAGTTTTTTTCCTTTCTTCTTTTCCTATATCTGAAAGTGCTTTATTTATTCTATTATTTTCATTCCATCCATCCATCTATACATCCGTCCAACATTTATTGAGCAACTAATATGAACTAATCACTGTGGTAGGTTCTGGAGCCAAGTTGGACATTCTATACAGTCCCTATCCTCAAATTATGCTCTCTGCACTTCCTCCCTACATCTCTGGGTGTGGACTCTATTATGTCCCTAAAAATATAATGTATCACATGACTTACATTTAGAGAAGGGCCAGGATGTGCTAAGGCAGCCGTGGGCAAAGTATGGCCCGCGGGCCGGATGGGGCCAGTTCGGCTGTTCTATCCGGCCTGTGGAGCCGAAAGAGCCGAGGGTTCTCTTGCTCTCCCCTCCGCTCCTTCACCAGCATCCCAAGATGAGAGTGCCAGCATGGTCAGGTTGCTTTTGTTCCGACCCCCAGTCCAGTTTAAGAACCCATTGTGGCCCCCCGAGTCAAAAAGTTTGCCCACCCCTGTGCTAAGGGAACATTACTAAGAGCTCAACCAGGTTTTCATGACAGGAACCTCAGATTCCTTTGGGTGTCAGGCTGGGCCTGGTGACTGACATCTGATCTTTCACTGTCTTTCATGCAGAACCAGAGACAGCTTGTGTACTTCATTCGCCAAGCCCTGGTTCCCATCACTTCACAAAACTTTGATTCGACTGTGCAGTTTGGGACAGTGCGGGGTGCCTACGTCCCAGCCCTGCTTCGCCTCCTCACTGGTGTCTATGCCCCTCAGATCTTTACAAACACCAGCTGGCCTGAGAGCATTCGAAATCACTTTGCCTCTCACCTGCACAAGTTCTTGGCCTGCCTGACAGGTGAGCAGACAGGCTTGAGTGCCTGGTGCCCCTCCAACAGGAGAGCTGACGAGGCAGGTCAGAGAGTCACCCCGAGCGCCTGTGCTGCTCGGCACAGAGAAGGTGCTCGGTGTGTTTGCTGAATGAGGGAAACCTGGTACGGAAGGTGTCTTCCAATCCGTGTACAGATTTCCGCTGTAGAATGGTCAGCCAGACCTGCTCAAAGGTACAGTGGGAAATTTCCCAGAGCGCAGGTGGGGTGGGGGGAAATGTAGATGCTGTAGGGGCAGAGAGGGTGTGCCAATATAGAAGAGAATGTTGAGGGCATGGATTTTTGACCCTGCCTCATGACAATCTCTTATTATACCTCAGTGAAGTTTTCTTCTTGCCTTCTGTTATTTTTTTCCTCGAGATATATTGATATCAGTTTCTTCTGCCTGCTCTCCTGAAATGCATATACTTCTTGGGCCCCAGATCATCAAACAGGATTGGAACTGGGTGACATAAACTCACTCCTGTTTGTGAAGTTCCATGGTCTTATCCTTTCCGTAGACACTCGGTACAAACTGGAGGGGCACACTGTTCTCTACATCCCCGCAGAGGCCATGAACATGCAGCCTGAGGTGGTGTTTAAGGACAAAGAGCTGGTGCAGCGGCTAGAGAGTGAGTGGCTGGCATTGCCAGTGTGTTGGGGACCCTAGGGGGAGCAAAGGGGGGGCAGCCCAGATGGTGAGAAAGGAGTTGGGTTTGGAGGGCTATGCAAGGGGCAGGGGAGGGGGAGGACATAACCAGGAGCAGTGTAGAGCGATGAAGAGGTTCTGTATTCTCCCCTGCAGCCTCCATGATCCACTGGACCCGGCAGATAAAGGAGGTGCTCAGTGCCCAGGAGACTGTGGAGATAGGAGAAAACCTAGGTCCCTTGGAGGAGATTGAGTTCTGGCGCAACCGATGCATGGATCTGTCTGGCATCAGTTCACAGCTGGTGAAGGAGGGCGTGAAACACATCGAGTCCATCCTGCAGCTTGCCAAGTCATCCTACTTGACACCCTTTTTGAAATTGGCCCAGCAGATCCAGGTGTGTGGGTGGACCAAAGGATGGAGGCTCAGCAGAAAGCGGACAGTGCTTGGGACAATATAGGGTGCTAAGAGGAGGGAGCCATTGTAATCATCCACAGCAAAGGTAGACCAACCCAGTGTTTGGACTTGTATTTGTGGGAGAGTATAAAAGGATGGTCCCAAAGAGGTTGTAGTTTAGTTAGGGAGACTACTAGTTAGTCAACAAAAATACATCGAGTACCCTCTAAGAACCCAACCCCTACAATCCAGTGGAGAACAGAAGACTTATACACAAAATAGGATTACTAGATAACAGGTGGCTCAGCCAGGAGAGCTGCAAGATAAACACTTAAAACTAAATTTACTACAGTGTGGCAAGTGTTGGGGACTCAGAAGATCAACGTAATCTGTAGAATATGGAGATAGAAGACTTCTCCCCCTAGGTGGAATTTTAAGGGAGGTGTTAAGGGAATTGAGCCACAGTCAGGTGGAGAAGTCTAACCTCCTGGTTGAGAACAGGGCAGCGAGGGGAACTCCGGTGAACACTATGGGGATAAATGGGAGTGATGTCTGGTTAGTTGATCAACAGCTATTACGTACTTTGTGCAGAGTGAGTTTAACTGGGGAAACTAGAGGAATAGACAAAAAAACCCAAGTTTGGGTAACTCTCTGTCTAGTGGGCACAATGGGACTCACACATGAGCAAAGACCTAAACATACTTTTGTAGAAACTGGTAAATGAATAAAAGTCAATATTGGACCCGAGGGCTGCAGAGACCCGAAATGATTAGTACCAGGGAGGATTGGGTCCATTGGAAATGCTTCTCAGTGAAGGCAAGTCAGGATGGGGTTCCGATGGGTAAAAGTGCTTGCTTTGAACCAGTTGTTTCCAGTGGATAAGTCTTCTTCTTGCTTTCTCTCTCCTGCCAGGACGGCTCTGGTCAAGCACAGTCAAACCTGACTTTTTTGTCAATCCTGAAGGAACCTTACCAGGAATTGGCCTTCATGCGGCCTAAGGACATCTCTAACAAACTTCCTAAGCTGATCAGTCTCATCCGAATCATCTGGGTCAACTCTCCCCACTACAACACTCGGGAGAGACTGACCTCCCTCTTCCGAAAGGTTTGTGTCTTCAGATTTCCTGATGAAGGTGGAATTCCCTTAACAGAAGGCCTATGGTGAAGAGAGAGTAAGGACCACCCTTCAGGTCAGGGCCCAAAGGCTTATGCCTGTGTCATCAATGTCAGTGATGCTCTTAGAGCTGGGGCCTGGGCTGGACATTTTGCTTCCGTATGGAAGCAGCCCAGGTGGGAGAGGAGCTTTGAGAAGAGGAGTTGATGGAGAAGAGAGGAGGAAGGCAGGAAGGACAGACTCCCAGGCTGAGTTTACCGGAGGGGAAGACTCTCTTCTTCTCATTTCCAAAGATGGAAGTTGCAGTGGGTGAGAGGTAGGTTTAAGAGGGGACACTGGCTTTTGAGGAGCAGGACCTGGCCCATTTAATCTGGGGTGACAGAACCGAAGTGTGGGGGCTGAATGCTGGCTGGGCAGTGCAGCTGTGAGGCGGGCTGCCGCAGGGAGGAAGGTGAAACCAGAGGGGCTGTTCAGCAGCAGGGGAGGACTTAGGCAAGATGGGTATCAGGAGTCAAATCTGGAAGTAGGAGGCTGAGACATGAGGCATATCAGGAAGACTCAGAGGAGGGGGTGGGCGTAACTAAAGCTGTGAACTGAGGCCCTTGGGACTCCTTCTGCAGATGAGCAATGAGATCATCCGTTTATGCTGTCATGCCATCTCCCTGGACCGAATCTTTGAGGGATATGTCTCCTCTAGCAAGTTGGAACTACAAGGCTGCATTTCCTGTTGTCAGGCCTGGAAAGACCATTACCTGCGGGCTGTGCAAATGCATACCCAGTACGATGTGTCTCCTCTAACATTCTGTAGATTCCCCCCTTCATTCCTGTAGAGCAGTGGTTGGCAAACTCATTAGTCAACAGAGCCAAATATCAACAGTACAACGATTGAAATTTCTTTTGAGAGCCAAATTTTTTAAAACTTAAACTATATAGGTAGGTACATTTTTAAAAAAATATATATTTTATTGATTTTTCACAGAGAGGTAGGGAGAGGGATAGAAAGCTAAAAACATCGATGAGAGAGTGTGCCACCTCCTGCACACTCCCTACCAGGGATGTGCCTGCAACCAAGGTACATGCCCTTGACCGGAATCGAACCCGGGACCCTTGAGTCCACAGACCGATGCTCTATCCACTGAGCCAAACCGGTTTTGGCTAGGTACATTGTTTTTAACTTAATTAGGGTACTGGCCTTTGCTAAAAACTCAAGGGGCCAAAGAGCTGCATGTGGCTCTCTAGCCGCAGTTTTGCCGACCACTGCTGTAGAGCAACCTTTTTTTCTGCCAAGGGCCTTTAAGATACTTATAATACCATTTACTAATATCGTTCATTAATATAAATTCATGTTGCTGTGAAAACAACCCCTAGACTTATTGAATGTTGAGTTCTGCCTGCGGTTGCCGTGGCAGGGCCAGATCAAATGATTCCTTGGGCCTTAGACAGCCCGCGGGCTGGACGTTCCCACTCCTGCTCTGGAGAGTAGATTCTGACTTCTTTCACTTTCACTTAAAAAAAAAAGTCTATGGATACTATTTTTCTAGACCTGTAAGTTTCTACATGGATCCAGGTTTTCTCTCTAGATACAGGTGTTCTGGCCTCTAAGCCTAGGTTCTTTCTCCACACTCTAGTCACCTCTTCTCCCTGATCCTCCCTCTAGTCACCTCTACTCCCTGGCCTTTTCCTCCTTTTTTGGCCCTAAAGTCTGAAATTCCATCACGTACGCACCCTTTCCTAGAACTGAGGCACTTTGTCCCCTCACTGGTAATTCTCACCTCGCATTTTCTCTCTCAGGGTTCAGGAAAGTTGCTTCTTGGGGTCTCACTTCTAAATCTCACCCCTGAACCCAGGAACCCCGTTCTAGCTTTGCATAGGCAGGTTGGTATGTAGTGTTCCTGCTTTTTGATTTGGTCCGTCTCTCTCCTAACACAGGTTCTCCAGCCGGGGCTGGGTCCTAGACCAGACCAGCATATTTGCTCAGGTGGATGCTTTTGTGCAACGCTGCAAGGACCTGATCGAGGTGGGAAGACTAGGAGGGGAGGAGAATCAAAGCTAACAGCAGACATCCCAGAATTCCCATCCAGGAGTTGGGGTGCGGGGGAAGATGCTAAACAAAGAACTTAACCTCTTTGGCTCCTCCTGTATCCCTGTGTGCCCTACCACCGCCCCATCCTTTTAGACCCTTGCCTGTTTTCACTGCCTTAGTATCTCATATTCCATTCTAGAGCTGAAATCCATCCTACTAGACTCTTGCATCTGGTTGATCCTTCTTAGTTTTTAGACATTTTTAAAAATATATTTTATTGATATTGTACAGAGAGGAAGGGAGAGAGATAGAGAGCTAGAAACGTCGATGAGAGAGAAACATCGACCAGCTGCCTCTTGCACACCCCCTACCGGGGTTGTGCCCGCAACCAATGTACATGCTCCTGACCAGAATCGAACCCGGGACCTTTCAGTCCGCAGACTGACGCTCTACCGCTGAGCCAAACCGCTGTCGGCTAGTTTTTAGATATTTTAAGCCTTGGACTTGCACAGGACTTACAAGTTCAGAAAGGAGAGCAGGAATTCTCATGTTGACTTCTTTTTAGGTATGTGACTGTCAGTACCATTTTGCCCGCTGGGAGGATGGCCAGCAAGGTCCCCTTCCTTGCTTCTTTGGTGTCCAAGGGCCCCAGGTAACACGGAACTTGCTTGAGATTGAGGATATTTTCCATAAAAATCTGCATATTTTGCGAGCTGTTCGAGGGGGCATCCTGGATGTCAAGAACACCTCTTGGCATGAAGACTACAATCGGTGAGAAAACCACAGGCTAACTCTGCACAGAGAAGGGAAGGGAGGCCAGGGGAGCCAGGATTAGGAGGAGTGGTGAGAGTGTACAAAGGAAAGTGGAGGTGACAGATCCGGGAAAGGGAGGCAGGATCGAATGCAAGGAAGGAGTGTCTGCTGAGAAGAAGGGTTCCAGAGTTAGCCTTTTGGGGCTTGTAGCCCAGCTCTACCGCATACTAGATATGTGATGGGCGAGTTACTAGTTAGAGCCTCTGTTCCCTCATCTGTGAACTAAGGTTAGTGATAGGACCTTTCTCATCGCCTCATTTTAAGGAATAAGTTGATCAACGCATGTAAAGCACTTAGAACATAACACAGGATTCTTACTTAGGGGGTGTACCTGAGGGCAAGGCAAAGGCACCCACTTTTCAACATGCCTCTCTGATGTGCAGTTTCCGTGCTGGGATCAAGGACCTGGAGGTGATGACCCAGAACTTGATCACCTCTGCCTTCGAGTTAGTTCGAGACGTAGAGCATGGAGTGCTGCTGCTGGATACCTTCCACAGGCTGGCGACCCGTGAGGTGTCGCTGCCCTCCTGCTTCCTCCACCCCGCTTCTCCTGTGCTTCCCGTCTGTTCCTCAGGAGCCTTCCAGACACCACCCGCCTCCATTCGTGCCCTTTCCCGTGTCCCAAATTGCCAGTGTCTCTTTTCTTCCCTCTGTGCCCCTGGTTTCCAGATCGCTAAGGAGTGGGACCCCCACAGCAGGGTGTAGCTTTCCTCTAGGGTGGGTCACTGGAGGAACCCATGCCCCCAAGACATAGTGTCAGCTTCTACCTCTTCTCCGTTAGGCTATCAAGCGAACATATGACAAGAAGGCGGTGGATCTCTACATGTTGTTTAATAGCGAACTGGCCCTCGTGAACCGCGAGCTGAACAAGAAATGGCCGTACCTGGCGCCCTACATGGCCCATTATTCTGGACAGGCGCACTGGGTGCGGATCCTGCGGCGTCGCATCGACAGGGTCATGAATGTAAGTGCCTGAACTCTGCTAAAACGTGTCCTCAGTGAGACAGCAGAGTTTGCAGGTCGTGCCACATCCTGGGAGGGACCCGTCCAGAAATTCCCTAGAGAGTTTTCATGACCAGAGACCAAGTCTACCCAGGGGAGAGGCAGATGCAGCTTCGAGTGAGGCAGGATTTGCAGCAGTGGTGAGTGTGGTTGGTAGAACATGGGCCTTTCTATCAATGTGGAGAGGAGGAATGGGCCAGCATCTGAGAAGCCGGGCCACCAGAAGAGTAAAAGACCTCAAAGTCCAGAGAACTGGATAGGTGAGACCCTTAAAGGGCCTGCCTGTCTCCCTAGAAGAACAAGCACAAAGAAACAGAAAAACAAAACGTGAACTTTCGGGGAATATAAGGCTGAAGCTATCTACCTGCCATCATCTAATTGGCTCTGGGAGAGAAGAAGGCAGCTCACAGACAATTGGAAGCTTCTTAAGAAGTGGTGGTCTCAGGCTACAGTGAGGAAGGGCTCTTACTGGTTTCAGGCTAGTACCTCTTAAATCCTTCACCTCCTATAATTTATTTTCTTTGCCCAGCTTTAAAAAATATATGTAGTTTTATTGATTTCAGAGAGGAAGGGAGAGGGAGAGAGAGATAGAAACATCAGTGATGAGAGAGAATTATGGATCGGCTTGCCCCCTACTGGGGATTGAGCCCGAAACTCGGGCATGTGCTCTTTACCAAAATTGAGTCTGAGACCCTTTAATCTGCAGGCGGACACTATCCACTGAGCCAAACCAGTTAGGGCCCAACTTTCTTCTGGAATTGAATCTTTATGCTTCTATTTCTTTATTTTGATTATATTTCTTCTTGTTGCCTTGGTCTTTTCTCACTCTCTTTTTTTTTTTTTGGCTTCACCTTCCCTCTAAATAAGTGATTTTTAACCTTCATCTCATGCCACACATAAACTAATTATTAAAATTCTGCAGAATACACAAAAATGTATTTTTTGCCCCGCTTCCAAAAAAAGTACAATTTTGATTTATTCACATTGGACAATTATTGTTATATTGGCTGTTGTCATTTTTAAAAAATATGGAACGAATTTGCATGTCATCCTTGCATGGGGGCCATGCTAATCTTCTTTGTATCGTTCCAATTTCAGTGTATGTGCTGCCAAAGTGAGCACGGCTGTTGTCATTTTTCAATTTGAAAATCTAAGGGAAAAGAGGCCAATGCCTCTGACTACTAGTCAGGTCTGGCATGTTTTAAAAATTCTTGTAGCACACCAGCGTGCTGAGGAACATTTGTTGAAAATTGCCGGACTAAGTAGTTAAGATCAATCTCTGTAGCAAGCCTCACACATATTGCTGGTGTGTGTGTGTATGTGGTCTAGGGAGATGGTCACATGGAGGAATGAGGTAAGTAAACCATTTGTGTTCTTCCTCAGTGTTTTTCTAGTGCTCACTTCCTGCCCCACATTGGGACTGGAGAGGAGAGTGTACATACCTATCAGCAGATGGTGCAGTCCATTGATGAGCTGGTTCGGAAAACCTTCCAAGACTGGACAGCAACCCTGGACAAGGACTGCATTCGCAGGCTGGATACTCCGTTGTTACGCATCAGCCAGGAGAAGGCGGGCATGTTGGATGTCAACTTTGACAAGTACAAGACACACCCCATTCCTTCTGCCTTTATCAGACTCCTTCTGCCTATTCTGTCTCTGGTGCCATTCCCTCCCCCAGTTCTCCCAGGATATATATACACACACACACACACACACACACACACACACGCGCGCGCTCACACACACATATATATATACACACACACACACACACACACACATATATATATATATATATATATATATTTGATTTTTTATAGAGAGGAAGGGAGAGGGATAGAGAGCCAGAAACATTGATCAGCTGCCTCCTGCACAACCCTTACTGGGGATGTGCCTGCAACCAATGTACATGCCCTTGACCGGAATCGAACCTGGGACCTTTCAAGTAAGTCTGCAGGCCAATGTCCTATCCACTGAGCCAAACTGGTTTTGGCCTCCCAGCAGTTTAACGCCCATCTCCTAGTGTTCTCTCCATCCTCTCTAACTCTCTCTCATACTGAAATACTGTCACTGTCTGAAAGACTGTTTCTGTCACTTCCTAATTTTAATTTTATAATTTATCTTTAAAAGAAATGGTTTAAAAAAAGAAACCCCACTGACCTACTCGACCAGTGATGTAGGTGCTCTGCCACTAGATGGCCATGGAGGCTCAGCTAAGTCACCAGGAGCCGAGGTGGGGCTTTCCTGAGCTGACGGGGCTGTGGAGTATGACCTCTCCTACAGGCTTCACAACTGCGACTTTCCCCACATAATTATTTAAAATGTAATTAATCCATTTACTAGTTATGTAACAATATATAGTGAGTGCCTTCCATGTGCTGGGAACCAACGCAGGCACAGGACATTTATATAATGGGGAAGCCCCTGCCTTCTGTCTCCCTGTGATGAATAGTTATATCTATCTACTCTTGGAGCAGTGCTTCCTTTCCATATAAGATGCAGGAGAGAAAAATAAAGGAGTTATGTGAGGCATCTGTGTACAGAGATTACAAACCTTCTGGTGACAGTTTTTTCCTGATCGGAAGGAAATGACTTTTTACTTGATTGGTTTTGGCTCCCTCTTGTCATCAGCTAGGCCCTATAATAAGAGGTATTTCACACATTTCTAGGCAGTTGCTACTAGCATTGGCTTCAACTCATAGAATGCCTTTATCTGTTGGGCAAATTTAGAAGGGGCTTTGCCAGAGAAGCCTGTGTAGGGATGGAGTCCGAGGGACACAAGAAGCTGAGTGTGTCTGTTCTGGGCAGCTGAGGCAGCCTCACCAGGGGAGATACACGGGTGGTTGAGGAAGGAGACAAAGGATCAGGGTGGACAGTCAGGCCAGAGGGGTGGGGCAAAGGCATTAGTGAGAAGGACAGAGATGTTTGAAGCCACAGGGATAAGGAAGCAGTTGAGAAGCCAGAGCGTGAAGATAAGGGGAAGAGGTTTTGGAAAAGCCTTTGATGAGGGGCGGCTGTCGGAGCCCAGCTTTGATAGGGGTCATGGGTTTTTGAGATATGGCTGGACAGGATCATATAAAAATGGCTTTACAAACCAATAATAAGATTTTGAAGAGACAGACGACTTAGGCCAGTACTGCCCTAGCTATGACATTTGCAAGCACATAATGGAGTTGACAAGATGTATTCTCTCATCAAGCTGGGCACCCCCAAAAGAACGGGGTTTGGGAGACACCCAGACACACTTGTAATAATATTAATATGAGCACACAGAGTTCATCAATTGCCCTTTTCCCATGAACTAAAGGACAGTATTCAAATAACAGAATTTTATTAAACACCAGTGATGGATATTTACATTTTGAGTATGAGATAAAACAAAATTTGAGAAAGAGGTAAGAGATGCTATCAGTAAGCACTGGTTGGTGGCTACTTCCTTCTCAGGGTCAGGCAGTGAGAGTGAATAAAGCAGAAGCTTCAATGCCAGACAGACCAGAGTTTGAAACCTGGAGTAGATCTGTTTTGCCATGTGACTCCAGGCAAGCCGCTTAATTTCTCTGAACCCAAGTTTCCTCAACTACTTAAAACATCCTTTCCCGAGGTTGTCATGAGGCAAGGTAATATGTGTAAAAGTCCTCACAAAGAATAAACAATCAATAAACATTATTTTCTCTTAAAAAATCCACCTCATAAAACTTGGTAAACATAGCATTTTTCAAAAGAAAATTTAGGCCCTTGCTGGTTTGGCTCAGTGGATAAAGCATTGGCCTGAGGACTGAAAGGTCCCAGATTGGATTCCAGTCAAGGGCACATGTCGGAGTTTGGATATCTCTCCATAGTGATATCTTTACCTAATGTTTGAACTTGTACTCATCTAGTTAGGATAAAATTAAGATAAAATTTTCCTGTCTGCTGTGGTCATCTCAAGGAATATATCAGATACTTATCCAAAATTCCATTTGCATAATCTTTTAAAAAATACATTTTATTGATTTTTTACAGAGAGTAAGGGAGAAGGATAGAAAGCTAGAAACATCGATGAGAGAGAAACATCGATCAGCTGCCTCCTACACACCCCCCACTGGGGATGTGCCCACAACCAAGGTACATGCCCCTGACTGGAATCAAACCTGGGACCCTTCAGTCTGCAGGCCGATGCTCTATCCACTGAGCCAAAAGGGTTTCGGCCATTTGCATAATCTTTATAGTAGAGTTTACAAGGCAACTTTGGGCCAAGTATTTATGGCTTGGGTTTGGTTGAAACCCAAATATTAGCTATAGACACTTCTTCCAGAGAGAAGAAATGCTCCTCTCCTTTGGCAATTGTTTTCTAGAGAGTCTGTTATAAGCTGTTTTACATTTTTGTGGTTTTAAGGTATAACTGCCTCAATCCAGTAAATAATTTATAAGGGGTGCGGGGACCATAATCATAGGGAAGGATTTGAAAAGTCTGGGCTCATCAAACCAGTAAAGAAATCCAAGACAGTTTCAGCTTTCCCAAAGCCTAGTAAAATTCCAAGGAGGCACAAGTTACTTTTATCTAGTTATTCTTTTGTGTTCAATGTCTAGATAAGTCTTGAAATAAGCATACTTTTCAAATGTGCTAATTGTCCCTAGAATTACCTGACTCTCCCTTAGTCACGGAAGCCTTCCAGTGCCAATAGCACCTAGTTTATCTCACAAGGCTTTTACTATCCCACCTCATATCCCAAACATTTGAACTCTGAAGTCCAAATTGGCTTTTACTACATTTTGTGGCTGGCCCAGCTTTACTGATTGTCCTTATCACAAACATATTCCAGATGTTGTCTGTCCGCTGGCTGAAAAGAGCTGTTACCACTATGTAGATAGCAGATTCCTCTGAGTAGTGGAATTTCCCAGAGCAGGGTTGGGGACTGGCCTCTGTTTGTTTGTTTTTTTGTGTCTGGGGCTTGCACTTTCTCCTTCCTCCCCAGGCCTATAGCACTTTCTCCCCTGAGTCAGTTCATTCTGGGTTGTCAGCACTAAACTCAGCTCACTTTCCTACCTCTACTGCCTCACCACTTGTCTGAGGATAATTATAAAGATATTTTGCAAAAACAATTTCCCACATTTATTTCTTCTTAAAAATTATATTTTTATTGATTTCAGAGAGGAAGGGAGAGGCAGAGAGAGATAGAAACAGCAAGGAAGAGAGAGAGCCATTGATCAGCTGTCTCCTGCACGCCCCACACTGGGGATCAGTCCCACAACCCGGGCATGTGCCCTTGACCGAACCAAACCTGGGACCCTTCAGTCCACAGGCCAAGCTCCATCCACTGAGCCAAACCAGGTAGGGCCACGTCTGTTTCTTTTTATAAAGTATGCTTGCCAATACAATACAATTTTTACTCCAGAAATTATTGACAAACTCCTGGCAAAGCCTGAACAGCATCGTGAGAAAAGTTTCTCATGGAGTTTTCCGCTCAGTAGCAGGAAGGTATTATCCATATTTGTGCTGTTGGCTGACAAGTTAAAATTCCACTTGGAGTGATGCGGGGGAGGGGGTGCTGTTTTCAGGGGGCTCCTGAAGTCACCATGTTTCCTGTTAGGCTGGTCAGAGGCCACGGAAAACAATCTTTCAGACTTCGTTCTGGAGACTGTAGTCCAGCTGCCAGAGTGCTGGCTTCTGGGCAGGAAAAGAGGGCTGGAGGGCTTAACGTTTAGTGTGCAGGTGGCCACCTAACGACCCCGCTCTCCTTCAGCTGGGCTCCAGGTCCAGTCCGAAGGCCCTCTGGTTCTGCACTGCCTTCTCCGGGCAAGAAGCCTCCAGCCTTTGGTGGGGTGAAGAGGGCACCTGCCTCACCGTGCAGGGGAGGGGAGGGGACATGGGAGAGCTGCTTCCTAGACTTCCACCTGTTTTCCCGGGTTAGTCCCACCTTCATGCCCTTCCTTGATACTTGAAGCCACCAGCCTCTGGGCCTTTGGAGAGTCTGCAGGATAAACCGAGTGGCTTTTAAAAAAAAATTTAATATATTTTAATGATTTTTTTTACAGAGAGGAAGGGAGAGGGATAGAGAGCTAGAAACATCGATGAGAGAGAGACATCGATCAGCTGCCTCCTGCACACCCCCTACCGGGGATGTGCCCGAAACCAATGTACATGCCCTTGACCGGAATCAAACCTGGGACCTTTCAGTCCGCAGGCTGACGCTCTATTCACTGAGCCAAACCGGTTTTGGTCCGAGTGGCTTCTTAGCTGTCTACATCACCAGCTTAAGATTCCAGATCTGCTCCCTATCCATCTACTTTTCAGCTTCCAAAATTACTCTGTTGTCGTCTCCTTGAATAGGTGGGCTTGTGCCTTAAGCAACAGAAACCCCTTTGCTGCTGCTTTGGTGAGGAGAGGAGCCACAGCCAGTGTGTCCGTCAGCCTCCTGGCCCGGAGACGCTGCTCTGTTTCTCATCTTTCTCTGCCTCCTCGCTGCCCAGCCCTGCTCCGCTCGGTCTGCTGTTGGTTCTTATGCCCATGAGCAGTACCTTCAGCTGCTTTGCTTTTCTTCCTCCCCAAGGTCTCTGCTGATTCTCTTTGTGGAGATTGACTACTGGGAGCGGCTGCTGTTTGAGACGCCCCATTATGTGGTGAACGTCTCGGAACGTGCGGAGGATCTGCGTGTTCTTCGTGAAAATCTGCTACTCGTTGCTCGAGACTACAATAAGTAGGGCCCCGTCCTCATTGCTCTTTTTTACCTCCTTTTTGTTGTATCTGCTCCATGAGGTCCTTTCCCTACAGTATCCACCCTTTACATTCTGTCCATCTCAAAAAGATTCTTTTTGTCCAGTCTCTCTCTGTGGCCCTACGACTGTCCCCTTGTAGTTTTGTCTTCTAGCTTTAGGGCAGAGACCCAAAACAGCCAGGTCCTCTTCCACCCCATAGGGCCATATATATTGTAAGCCTGGGTCCCTTCTCTAGGAACGAAACTGGCATTCAGATTATGGACACAGCATATCATCAGATTCATTGAATCAAGGCCATGCCGCCAACTCTTCTCTTAATGCCCTTGGCACTCATTTCTGGAGGGAGGCTTTGTTCTGGGTTGGGTCCCTTTTTCAGCCCGATTAAAGTCCAAGGGGGTGGAACTAGCCGTCTTTTTTGGGTGTCTAGAACGGAACTATCCATTATGGTAGCCACTAGCAGCATATGGCTATTTTATTTTTTATTTTTTATTTTTTTTAAAATATATTTTATTGATTTTTCACAGAGAGGAAGGTAGAGGGACAGAGAGTTAGAAACATCGATGAGAGAGAGACATCGACCAGCTGCCTCTTGCACACCCCCTACTGGGGATGTGCCCGCAACCAATGTACATGCCCTTGACCGGAATCGAACCCGGGACCTTCCAGTCCGCAGACCGACGCTCAATCCACTGAGCCAAACCGGTTTCGGCTGGCTATTTTATTTTTTAAAAATTTTTTTAAAAAATATATATTTTATTGATTTTTTACAGAGAAGAAGGGAGAGGGATAGAGAGCCAGAAACATTGATGAGAGAGAATCATCTATCAGCTGCCTCCTGCACACCCCCCACTGGGGATGTGCCCGCAACCAAGGTACATGCCCTTGACCGGAATCGAACCTGGGACCCTTCAGTCCGCAGACCAACGCTCTATCCACTGAGCCAAACTGGTTCTGGCGCATATGGCTATTTTAATTAATAATTAAAATCCAATAACTTTTAAAAAATTTGGTCACTCATTTGCACAGGCTACATTTCAGATGCTTCATTGCCACATGTGGCTAGTGGCTATTGTATTAGCACCCAACAATGTAGAACATTGCCATCACCGCAGAATGTTTTATTGGGAAGCATTATCTAGAATTATGAACTTTCAGATTTTTCCACCCAGTTTCTGGTGTGGAGGAGAGGTCTTCAGAGCTTGTCCCCACCAGCTACCAGTCTGCTCTTGTACACAGGATCATTGCCATGCTGTCCCCCGATGAGCAGGCCCTGTTCAAAGAACGCATCCGATTCCTGGATAAGAAGATCCACCCTGGACTCAAGAAACTGCACTGGTCCTTGAAGGGAGCCAGTGCCTTTTTCATCACAGAGTGTCGCCTACATGCCAGCAAGGTAGACGATGGTTATTAGACCCTAAAGGCCGAGCAAAAGGCTGGTGCATAGGAAGTTAATACCTGAATCTTAGGTAGTGGTGGAGAGACCAGAGAGTAATGGGAAATAAACGAAGTATGCTTGGGGAAGGACTTTTACTGTCAGCAACTCTAGGTAGAGGACAGGTGGGAGGACAGAACTAGGCCCAGAGGGCCTCTTCCGAAGCTGAAGCCCCCACCCTATGGGGGCGTTTCTGAGTCCAGGTACAGACGATTGTGAATGAGTTCAAGGCATCCACTCTGACCATTGGCTGGCGAGCCCAAGAGATATCAGAGACACTGTTGGTACGCATTAGTGGCAAACGGGTGTACAGGGACTTGGAATTCGAGGAGGACCAAAAGGAGCACCGGGCAGCTGTGCAGCAGAAGTTGGTGAGCCTACACCGGGATGTGATAGCCATCATGACCAACTCCTATGAAGTCTTCAAGAATGATGGCCCTGAGGTAGGAGTCCTGTGGTCAGGGCTTTGTGGTTGGGGAATCCCCCAGGCCCCTGGTCCCATCAGGCCATTCAAACCTTCTTCCTTCTGGACTCAGAGTCCTGCCTTTCTGTTTAACCAGCCTATTTCCATTCCCATTGGCCAGACCTACCATCTTCCCTGAGGATTCTCTTTCCCTTCCCTCTTCCCACCAGATTCAGCAGCAGTGGATGCTATACACGGTTCGGTTGGACCACATGATGGAGGATGCCCTGCGACTGAATGTGAAGTGGTCACTGTTGGAACTGTCCAAAGCTATCAATGGGGATGGAAAGACCTCCCCAAATCCACTCTTCCGAGTCCTTGTAATTTTGAAGAATGACGCACAGGGAAACGCAACGCAGGTGGGGACCACTTTGCCTCCAACACCTGAAAATGATCATACTTTAATCTCCAGTCGCCCTCAATCCTTAAACTTAACCCTTGACCTTGACTTTATCCTTTGGCCTCCAGATCTGGTTCTGAGGTGTTCAACCTTACCAGTCCTGAGGCCTGTCTCCTCCATGGCCTGTGTGAAGGCGCTCTCCTTGTGTTCCCACAGGTGGAATTCTCACCCACTCTGCAGACTTTGGCAAATGTGGTCAATGACATTGGCAACCACCTTTTCACCACCATCTCTGTCTTCCGCCACCTCCCTGAAATTCTCCTCAAGCGCAAGTTTTTTCGTGACCCCATTCATTTAATCGTGGGTGAGTGGGCAACAGGGAGGGAATTTAGTGCAGGGATAGCAGAGGCTTAGGAATGGGCAGAGCTAGGAGGAGAGACCAGGGCTGTTTCCAGGCATACTGAGTCAGTCATCTCTAGTACGGGTGGAAAATGCAGGGCAGGGGCTAGATTGAGGAAGAAGCAAAGGCAGGAATGGAGGTGAGAAGATTAGGTAACAGATGCTCCTGGGATTTGGGATTCAGGGTTGGAGATTAGGGAGGACAAATTTAAGACTTGGTCTGGGATCTAACATGTCCAAATACCAACAGAGGATATATCTGAATCTTATAGATTAAATTCATACTTTGACTTTCTGCCTTCTCCTTTATTTTCTAATGCTCATGTTTGAGTCTTATTCCTTTGTGGAGGTGATACTGGAGTGGAGGGTCTGGGTTGGTGGCCAAGGGCCAGGCTGGAGCTTGGGTTGAAGTGAAAGTTAATGAGAAGCATTTTGCCGGGTCCTGCAGAGCGTGATGAGGACATCAAGAAGATCCAAGCCCAGATCAGCAGTGGAATGGCGAGTAATGCTGGCCTGCTGCAGAACTATCTCAAGACCTGGGATATGTATCGGGAAATCTGGGAGATCAACAAGGATTCTTTTATTCGTCGCTATCAGCGTCTCAATCCCCCTGTCTCTTCTTTTGATGCCGACATTGCCCGGTGAGCAGGGCAGGTGGATGTGAAGGTCTGTCTCTAAAGGTGTAGACCAGATGTGGGCAAACTTTTTGACTCAAGGGCCACAATGGGTTCTTAAACTGGACTGGAGGGCTGGAACAAAAGCAACCTGACCATGTTGGCACTCTCCTCTTGGGCTGCTGGTGAAGGAGCAGAGGGGAGAGCAAGAGAACCCTCCGCTCTTTTGGCTCTGCGGGCCGGATAGAACAGCCAAACGGGCTGGATCCGGCCCGCGGGCCGTAGTTTGCCCACGGCTGGTGTAGACTCTCAGGAGGCTAGAGGCTCAGAAGGAAGGCCGGGGCAGGGAGAGGTGCAGGAAGTGTGTCCTTAACTCTAGGAGAGAACAGGGCCTAGGGCGCTGGACCTTTGCTTCTCAGGGGTGGAGGTCAGATCAGAGCTGGGTAAGATTTAGGGAAAAGGCTGTTTGGTGGGTAGTACCCATAGGGTCCTGTTGGAAAGAAGGAAATACTTGGGATCTAAAGGATGAGAGAAGTGAACACTTCCATTTTAAGAAGGTAGGTTGGAGTTCATTTGAAGAAGATGCTTGAATTCTAAAGTCAGGAAAAGATCTCCCATCTCTTTGTCCTCTGGTTAGTCATACATTTATTAAAGAAACCACCACTGTTCTCTGGATCCTGAGGAATAAAAAGAAATGAACAAGTGTTTTCCGCCTCAGGGCTACAGTGCAGTAGGGAGGATAAAAGAACAGGGCTGGGGCATTGTGGGAACTGGTGAAACCCCAGCTCTGCCGCTCTCTAGCTGTGGAATCGTAAGGCACTTAGGCTCTCCAGGCCTCAGCCTCCCGTGAAGCAGATACCACACCACTTACCTTACAAGGTGGTGAGATTATTCAAAATTGGCAAACTCGAAAGTACAGTCCTCATGTACTTGCTATTATACAAGCTTCAAATGTGAAAAGTATATGATTAAGGTTTACAAGGTCCCAGGGCAGTTCAGCGGGAGGACATAGGAAAGGCTTCATGGAGGGAGTGACTGTGGGGCTGGGCTTTATGCAATGGGTAGGATTTCAACAGGCGGAGGTGGGCACTGGGAGGGCATTTCAGGGAGAGAAAATAGCACCAGCAAAGGCATAAAGAAGGGAACATGTAAGCATGTTTGCCACATAGTGAGTATTTGGAACATAGATACACAAAAGGGAGGGTGCAAAGGGATTGAAAAATGACAGCCAACTTCATTCCCTCCACAGCCTTGGGAGGTAGGGCCTTTTTTTAATCATCATGATACGGGTGAGGAAATGGAGGCTTCTCATAGTAAAATAACCTGCCTGCGGTCATAGAGCTAGTGAGCACCTGTGTGACCTCAACCCAGGCCTATGTAATGCTAAAGACCTGGATGCCAGACTGAATCTGAGAGCTATCCCGAAGGCAGCGGCTGGGAAAATGACATGATCACAGCTGTGTCTGGGGTGGGCTGAAATGAGAGACGGCGGGGTGTAGAAGAATGCTTTGGAGCTGCTGCACAGGTCTGGGTGGCAGGAAATGAGAACTTGAACTGGCATCAGGGCAGTGGGCATGTCTTCAAAGAAAAAAAACGTGCTAGCAGGAACATGGGCCCTTTCTTTCAGCTACACAGAGGTTGCTAATAACGTGCAGAAGGAGGAGACAGTCCTCAACATCCAGTTTGTGCTGCTGGACTGCTCGCATCTCAAGTTCTCGCTGGTGCAACATTGCAACGAGTGGCAGAACAAGTTCACGACTCTGCTCAAGGAGATGGCAGCCCGGCGCCTCCTGGAGCTGCACACCTACCTGAAGGAGAACGCAGAGAAGTACGGGCGGGGGCGCGTGGCACAGGTGGGGAGAGCCTGCCCTGCCCCGTCTCCTTAACTGTGCTCTCTGCCTGCCTTTAGAATAAGCCACCCTCCCCAGTCGCTGGAGGAACTGGGGGTCAGTTTGCAACTCATGGATACCCTGCAGCACGACTTGCCCAACCTGGAGACCCAGATTCCTCCCATCCATGAGCAATTTAACATTCTTGAGAAATACGAGGTGCCAGTTGAGGAAAATGTGAGTTCCAGTACTGTTTGGTCCACCCAAGTTGAACCCATGCCAGCAGAGGTAGAATGGGAAGCTGATCTCTCACAGAGTAGATCCCTGTGCTGTCAGCAGGGACAGCAGAGGTGTGTGTGTGTGTGTGTGTGTGGGTGTGTAGTGGGGTGCAGGGAGAAGGTTCAAGATTCAAAAGCCACTGAGAGCCATAGCTAATTCAAATGGTATTTCTGGTTAGTTTATGGAGTTCTTTTAAAGTTCCTTTTGTTTTTATTGTTTTATTTTTTTAAATAAATCTTTATGCCTCAGATCATTACAATTGTTTCTCCTTTTTCTCCCCCATAGCTCCCTTCCACCCGACTCCCACCCCACCCTCTGCCCTTACCCTCTTCCCCCACCATTGTCCTCATCCATAGGTTATATGATTTTAATCCAGTCTCTTTCTGCACCCCCACACCCCTTTCACCCTGATAATTATCAATCCACTCCCTTTTTTTGCCCTTGATTCTATTATATTCACCAGTTTATTCTATTCCTCAGATTTCTAATTCACTTGATCTTATTCCTCTTCTTAAGTAATACCTTTCAGCATTTCATATAATACTGGTTGGTGTTGATGAACTCCTTTAACTTTTTCTTATCTGTGAAGCTCTTTATCTGCCCTTCAATTCTGAATGATAACTTTGCTGGATACAGTAATCTTGGTTGTAGGTTCTTGCTATTCATCACTTTGAATATTTCTTGCCACTCCCTTCTGGCCTGCATGGTTTCTGTTGAGAAATCAGCTGATAGTCATATGGGTGCTCCCTTATAGGTAACCAACTGCTTTTCTCTTGCTGCTTGTAAGATCTTCTTTTTGTGTTCTACCCTTGGCATATTGATGATGATGTGTCCTGAAGTATTTTTCTTTGGATTCCTCTTGTTTGGGGTTCTGTACACTTCCTGTACTTGTAAGTCTATTTCTTTCACCAGGTGAGGGAAGTTTTCTGATATTATTTCTTCAAATATGTTTTCAGTATTTTGTACCCCCTCTTCTTCTGGCACCCCCATAATTCTGATGTTGGTGTGCTTGCAGTTGTCCCAGAGGCTCCTTACACTATCTTCAACTTTCTGGATTCTCTTTTCTTCTTGCTTCTCCAGAGAAGTGTCTTTTGGCTCTTTGACCTGATTCTTGTGTTTCTCCATTCTGCTGTTGGATCTCTGCATAATATTTTCCAATTTAGTCAGTTTATGTATACTTTTTAGTTGGGTCTCATGAAGTATATCAACCTTCTCTAGGATATTCTTGCATAACCTTAGAACCGTAGTTCTGAACTCTATATCCTCCATCTCTTTCGTTTGAGGTCTATTTCCTTGTCTTGGCATTTTCGCTATTTTTCAGAGTTGGTAGGATGGGTTTGTGTGTTTGGTGTCTTATATGGCCCAGTGGGTCAACCTCCTCAGTTACCTGAGGTAGACACTTTTTGTGCTCCCCTTTGTGGACTGCGTGCACAGCCTTGTTGTAGCTAAGTCTTTATTGTTATGAATTGACCTTCAGGCCAACTGGATGTGGATATCAGCTGTGTCTACTCTGGGATAACTTCTGTATTGGAGACAGTCTTATAGGATCAGACTTGAAAAACTTGAGCAGAAGCCTCTGCTCAGCTTGGATGGGGCGGAGTCTCAGGGCTGAACTGACAGTCTTTGGCTTCCACCCTGCCCTTGTGCACTCGCCTGAGTTTCTGCCTAACCTCTGCCTTCCGCAGCTTCCCTGAGTTTCCGCCTGACATTCCCAGGTTCCCCGTGCAAGAGTGTGGGTGCCCTAGGGGCTTGCCAGGACTTGGGCTGGTCTCTGTAGTCTGGAGCTTCTGACTCCTTCCGCTACAGAGAGGCTGCCACCTTGTACAGAGAGGCAGCGGCAGCCTCCGTGGTCAGACCTCTGCGCATACTCACTGGCACGCGTGACTGTAGACCCTGCTGGCTGCGGCTCCCGTGTCCCGGGTCTCCCAGTCTCTGAGTCTCTGGGTGCCTTTCTCTACAGTCAGACTCCACCCGTATGAGCCTGGGACCACGGAATTTCAGCCGGGGTTGGGGTTCAGTACAGTTGGAAAGGGTTCTGTGCAATCGGGAATTCCTCCCCTCCCGCTGCCAGGCAGCCATTCGGCAGCTGCACTTCCTCTCTGCGTGCAAGCGTCTCCCTACCTCAGCGCTTTGCGGCTCCCAGTCTGATTCGTGAGCCTCTCTCTTTCTTTCTAGTTGTAGCTATTCCACTCCGCCAGCTTTCCTGAGGTTTTGGTGAAGTCCTTTTTGATTTTGGTTCTTTTTTTAAATTAAATTGTTGATGAGGCGGCAGCTTAGGAGACTACCTAGGCTGCCATCTTGGTTCCGGGTGTCTGTTTTTATTGTTTTAGTCCTCACCAGAGGATATTTTCCCTCTGTTGACTCTTTTTTTTAGAGAAAGTGGAAGGGAGAGGAGAGAGAGAGAGGGAGAGGAAGAGAGTGAGAGTGAGATGTGTGTGTGTGTGTGTGTGTGTGTGTGTGTATCAATGTGAGAGAGACACATTGATTGGTTGCTTCCCACATGCGCCCCAATCAGGGGGATCAAGCCTGCAACTGAGGTACCTGTTCTTGACTGGAATCAGATCCAGGACCCTCCAGTCCTTGGGCTGACACTTTATCCACTGAGATAACCCACCTAAGGCTATTTATGGAGTTCTTTTAGGCCCAGCAACTCAATGCCTGGTTTCTTTGGTCTCTTTGCATGTGGAACTTGGCCCCAGACTCCGCTCTGGAAAATCAGAACAGAGTCCTAAAGGTGTTGGTGAGAGGTGGACAGAACTTCTGCTTGAGGATTATCCTCCCTTCTCTGATGTCCCCAGGTACTGGAGATGCTGAACAATCTCAATGGGGAGTGGGTTATCTTCCAACAAACTCTGTTGGACAGTGAACAGATGCTGAAGAAGCACAAGGAGAAATTCAAGACAGGCCTTATTCACTCAGCTGATGATTTCAAGAAGAAAGCCCATAATCTTCTGGAAGAATTTGGCACCAAAGGTACCCCTTTCGTATCCTCTCCTCCTCTTTTACTGTTGTTGTGACCCAGTCTTTCAAAGCTTACAGTCGAGGGAGGTTCGAACAAGGATGAGTGTGGGAAGGACTGACCTGGGGCAGGAAAAGGGCAGTGGCACTTCCATCAGTGGGTTAGCCCCACCGTGGTCTCTGACTTTTGGTCAAAAGACAGCAACCCAACTCACATTTCCAGTTTTCTTATACCCACTTCCCGAGTCCCACCTGTTTCTGATTCTTGAGCCACGTATAGTGGTTAAGGTAAGACTAATCATAATCCTTTCAATGCGTTTTCCCTTATTTTCCTTTCCTTCCCTCTCTCATGTGAGGAAGAGGTGAGATTTACCCATAAAGAGGTAGGAGAGCTATGGCAGCCCTTTCAGATGACTGTGACCGTGAGTGGGAATCTGAGCTTCCTCTGGGATTTCCCATAGGCCCCTTCACCAGCGGTGTGGGACACCAGGTTGCTCTCGATCAGATCGCCCAAATGCGGGCCATGCTGAATGCCATGAGGGAAGAAGAAAACACTCTCCGTTCCAACTTGGGCATCTTCAAGATCGAGCAGCCGGCCTCCAAGGACCTGCAGAACCTGGAGAAGGTGGGGTGCCAAGCTAGGCCCTCGTGTTAACTAAGGATATGGGGCAGGGGACAGGTGAACTTACCCTAAGGGCCTGGGAAAACAGCTGGGACCAGGAAGATGGGTGCATTAAGAGCTTTTTTATTTTATTTTACTGTATTTTAAAAATATTTTTAAATTGATTTTCGCAAGGAAAGGAGAGGGAGAGAGAGAGAGAAAAAAAAAACCCATCAAAGATGAGAGAGAATCATTGATCAGCTGCTTCCTGCACCTCCCACTACTGGGGATTGAGCCTGCAAGCCTGGCATGTACCCTGACCAGAATTGAAAGGTGACCTCCTGGTTTATAGGTCGATGCTTTACCACTCACTGAGCCATGCTGGCCGGGCATGCGTAGCCTTTTTTAAAAAAAATTGATGTAAAATTCAGATAACAAAAGAACCAGCTTAAAGTGAACAGTTATTCAGTGGCATTTAGTACATTGACAGTGTTGTGTATTCATTACCTCTAGTTTTAAAACATTTTCATCACCCCAAAAGGAAACCCTTATCCACAGCAGTCATTTCCCATCCCATCTCTCCCCAGTCCTTGTTGGCCACTAACCTATTTCCTATGCATGTGGATTTGCCTATTCTGAACATTTTATATAAATGGAGTCATGCAAATATGTGGCTCTTTGTATCTGGCTTCTTTCACTTAGCATGATATCTTCAAGGTTCATCCGTATTGTAGCATGTGCCAATCAACATTTCATTCCTTTTTGTGGCTGGTTAGTATTCTATTGTATGAATTTACCACATTTTGTTTATCCATTAACAAGTTAATGGACCATTTGGGTTGTTTCCACCTTTCAGCTGTTTGAGTAGTGCTGCTCTGAACATGTGTATCTTTGTATTTGTTTGAGTCTCTGTTCCCATTTCTTGTGGGTATGTACCTAGGAGTAGAATTGCTGGATCATATGGTGATCCTATGTTTAACTTTCTGAGGACTTGCCAAACTATTTCCCACAGCAGCTGCACCATTTTACACTCCCACTAGCAATGTACGAGGGTTTCTAATTCTCTGCATTGTTGCCAACACTTACTCCTCGCCCCACACTTTCTTTTTTTTTTTGTCCTAGCTATTCTGGTGGGTGTGAAGTTGAGTCTCATTGTGGTTTTGATTTGCATGTCCCTACTGACTGATGATGCTGAATATACTTTCCTGTGCTTGTTACTTGAGGAGCTTGTAAGACAAGAGAGTAGAGAAAGAAATCTGAATTGAGGAGGCAGCTCTATAGCCTGGAGGGAAAAACTTCTCAGATGAGAGGAGCGAAGAACCTGAGTGTTTGTCAGGAAGAAAGAGGGTAAGAGTCGTGTTACTTAACACAGCTTTCTGCTCTCTGCCATGAAGGAGCTAGAAGCACTCCAGCAAGTCTGGGAGATCACACGGGACTGGGAGGAGAACTGGAACCAGTGGAAGACTGGTCGGTTCCTGAATCTGCAGACAGAGACCATGGAAACCATGGCCCATGGGCTGTATCGTCGCCTTGCAAAACTAGCCAAAGAGTTTAAGGTGTGTGGAGAAAGGAGGGAAGCATAAGATAAGTCAATTGAGGAAGGGGGACTGTGCAGGGAAGATTGTCAGTTCTTCTGATGCTCCCCACTTCTGTTCAGGACCGAAACTGGGAAATTATTGAAACCACTCGAGCAAAACTCGAACAGTTCAAGAGGACCATGCCTCTCATCTCAGACCTACGAAACACTGCTCTTAGAGAGAGGTAAGTCTCCTCTGCTCCTGGGATGACCATGTGATTTCTTTCAGTTGTCCCCTCCCTGGTGATCATAGCTCTCTGTGCCCCTCTGTCCACACACACACACACACACACACACACACACACACACACACCTGGAAGAGACCTTCCTTAGAGCCTGCAACTGTCCTCTGTTTCTCGCACTGTCCTGGGTTCTCCTGTATTCCTTCTCTGCTTCCTTCCCCCTCTGTCTCCTCTCACTTTATGCCATCTGTCTTAGCTAAGTTGTGTGCCTTCTGCCATACAAAAGTTATTTTGATGTAGCCAAAAGTATAACTTTCTTTCTTTTTTAAAAAATAGTTTATTTATTTTTAGAGAGAGAGGAAAGGAGAGGGGAGAGAAACTTTAAAAAATATATATATTTTTATTGATTTCTGAGAGGAAGGGAGAGGGAGAGAGGGATAGAAACATCAATGATGAGAGAGAATCATTGATTGGCTGCCTCTTGCACACCCCCACACTGGGGATTGAGCCCTGGGCATATGCCCTGACCAAGAATTGAACCCGTGACCTCTTGGTTCCTGGGTCAACGCTGAACTGCTGAGATACACCCGGCTGGGCAGGGAGAGAAACTTCAATGTGAGAGTATAACATCCCTTTGCTGTCTCCAACACACCCCCTACAAGGGATCAAGCCCACATCCAGGGCACGTGCCCTTGACTGGGAATTGAACCAGCAACCTTTTGGTGCACAGAACAATGCCCAACCAATGAGCCACACTGGCCAGGGCAACAACTGTCTTCCTTTATGGTTTTTGCTTCTGTGCCTTGTTTAAGACCTCCCTTACCCCAGAGTTAAATTCATCCTCTGCAACTTTCTTCTAATTCTTTATACTTTTGTTTTTCAAGTTTAACTCTTGTAATACATCTGGAACTTATTTATTTATTTATTTATTTTAAAAAATTTATTAAGGTATTATATGTGTACATAGCTTACCATTGCCCCACCTCCCACCTCCCATTCATGCCCTCCCTCCCCAGAGTTCTGTGTTTGTTGGTTGTACTTATATGCATGCATACCAGTCTTTCGGTTGTTCTCTTATCTCCCCTCAGGTCTCCTTCCCCTCCCCGCTGTCATTTGACAATCTTGTTTTATGGTGACTGTCTCAGGACCACATGATAGAATCCCCTCATTTGGCAGTCTGCTTGTTTTATGGTGACTATCTCAGGACCACACGAATAGAATCTGCTCCTCCTCTGGTTCACACCACCCCTCCCTCTGGGTCCCCTGGGACACACGGCTCTCCTGGGGCACATGTCTCCCCCCGGGCACATGGTTCACCCAGGGCACATGGCCCCCTGGGACACAGGGCTCACCCGGGGCACACGGCCCCCTGGGGAACACGGCTCACCCGGGGCACATGGCCCCCTGGGACACACGGCTCACCCGGGGCACACGGCACCCTGGGACACACGGCTCACCTGGGGAAAACGGCCCACTGGGGCACAGGGCTCACCTGGGGCACACGGCTTCCTGGGGAACAGGGCTCACCTGGGGCACATGGCCCCTCTGGGGCGCTGGGGTCGTGAACTGGAGGCACCGGGCTAGCTCCTCGCTAGCATGGCGGGCAGGCTGGGACGGCTGCGGGCGGGGAGACCGTGCTCTAAGGAGTCTCAGCGGAACAGCTGCTGACCTGGAGGCCAAGCTCCGAAGCCGCCCACTCCCTGGGTCTGGGGTGGAGTGAGCTCTGTTCTCGGTGGGCTTCCCTCACTCGCAGCAGCGGCGGCAGGTGCAGCAGAGGCGGTGGCTTTTGTGGCTCAATTTGCACTGTATTTTTAAAATCCACATGGTGGCAGTGGCGGAAGCTTCGGCCCGGCCATGCGGCAGCAGAGGAAGGACTCGCAGGGGCCGAGAATGGAAGGCGGTGGGCCAGCTCCTCACCAGCACAGCGTGTGTGGAGGCCGGGTTGAGCTGGCTGCGGGTGGGGAGACACTGCGCCATCTCCTCACCAGCACGGTGGGCAGACTGGGACGGCTGCAGGCTGGGAGACTGTGCTCAAAGGCTTCTTGTCCCGGCAGGAGCCGAAGGCACTGCGGAGGCCCGGCATCAGTCCCCCCACTCCCACGGCAGGCCGGCAGGGATGGCCCGGGCCCGGGGCAGAGCGAGGTCTGGCTTCCCTCATTCCGGGTGGCAGCGGCTCCGGCAGGTCCGGTTCCGCCGTAGTTCTAAACTCCACATGGCAGCATTGGTGCCGTGCTTTGTGTCTAGTTGTAGCCTTCCCATTTCGCCAGCTTTCCTGTGGGTCTGGTGCAATCCCCTTTGACCTTAGCCGTTGTTTTTTTCCAAATTGTTGCCGAGGTGTCAGCTTAGGAGACTACCTGGGCCGCCACCTTGTTTCGGTCTCCTGGAACTTGTTTATGATAGAAGGGTCCTTTGAAACCGTTGAGTATAGAAGAAACTATTTTACAAATGGTGCTTTAATAATTAATCACATATCTATTTAAGAGGACATAATTTTACTTCTTTTGCATTCCTTCCAGGGATAATGTTTTTGCAATGTTTCACCATTAAGTATGTGGTTAAGTATAACCTAACGACTTTATTTACTTATTTAATCTCTCTAACCCTCAGTTTCTTCATATATAAATGGAACGGCAGTAATTCATCATTTATATAGGGATGTGGAAACTTTTTTTCTGCCAAGGGCCATTTGGATACTTATAACATCATTTGTGGGCCATGCAAAATTATCACTTTAAAAATTAATCTGCTGCCCTAACCAGTTTGGCTTAGTGGATAGAGTGTCAACCTGCGGACTATAAGGTCCCAGGTTTGATTCCGGTCAAGGGCATGTACCTTGGTTGTGGGCACATCCCCAGTAAGACGTGTGCAGGAGGCAGCTGATCTATGTTTCTCTCTCATCGATGTTTCTAACTCTCTAGCCCTCTTCCTTCTTCTCTGTAAAAAAAAAAAATCAATAAAATATATATTAAAAAATTAATCTGCTACATTTAACATTGAATTAGCTCACCCAAAATGCATTGGCAGGACCAGCCTAATGGTTTTTTGGGTCTTATATGGCTTATGGGCTAGACATTTTCCACCTTTGATGTATAGAGTGGTTGTGAGAATTAAGTAAGATGTTTCATGCAGGGCACTTATCCCAGCACAGAATCTATAATAAAACTGCAGTAATCCATCTTAACTCCCTCTCCTGAGAATCAGCACATCAATCTCTGTATTCCCCACAGTGCCTGAGTTGCATGTTAGAGCCTATTTAGTAAATAGGGGTGAAATCATGAATAAATAAATACCCAGTCATAATATCCCAATGGGAGGAAGCCTGGGGAGTGATGCTAATACTTTTCAGTAGGCCCTGGTATTCAGCCTTCTAAACTGATCTCCTGGCCGCAGGCACTGGGATCAGGTCAGGAATGAGATCCAACGGGAGTTTGATCAGGAATCTGAAAGCTTTACTCTGGAGAAGATTGTGGAACTTGGAATGGATCAACATGTGGAGAAGATTGGGGAGATCTCTGCCTCAGCGACCAAAGAACTGGCAATAGAGTTGGTATGACAGAATCCTCTCCCATACTCCCCCATTTCCCAAGCCTGGAGCAAAGGCTGCCAGTTTTGTATCATCTGATGGCTTCTTACAGCTCCTGTTCCCCTTGGGGATTAACAATCTGATTGTTCTGCGCACCCCCCCCCCCATTTCTTTCCACAGGCATTACAAAACATTGCCAAGACTTGGGATGTGATTCAGCTAGACATAATACCCTACAAGGATAAGGGCTATCACCGACTCAGGTAGCGAGGGCCTCGGGCAGCTAGAGACTGGAGGGCTGTGTGACCTGGGCTGCGGAGCGGGGACCGAGGATTGGCAGATGGGGAAGAAACATGATTTTGATGCTTTTCTTCCCAGAGGCACAGAGGAAGTATTCCAAGCGCTGGAAGATAACCAGGTGGTTCTGTCTACCATGAAGGCATCTCGTTTTGTCAAGGCCTTTGAGAAGGAGGTGGACTACTGGGAACGCTGCCTCTCCCACATCTTGGAAGTTATTGAGACAGTGCTCACAGTACAGCGTCAGTGGATGTACCTGGAGGTCAGGACTCACAGCCTGTTTTTACTCCCTTATTTGCATAGGACCTAAATATTTGCCCCGTTATCCGCTTCATTTTCTCACCTCTACAGCGGCTCTTCATTCGGGACCCACGCACGCACTAGTTATCACCTCTCATCATCAGTTCCCTCCCTGAAAAGACTTGTTCTTCTTTCACTATTTTTCTTGGACCCAGGTATCTGACCTCTCTGACTCTTTGATTCCAATGCTCCTTATCTTCTACTCAATTATCACTCGTGGTCTGGGAGCAGGGAGCAGAGTGTGGAGAGTATGTGAGAAACGCCTCTCACTCCAAAATTCCCGGCCCTTCAGAATATCTTCTTTGGAGAGGACATCCGAAAGCAGCTGCCCAATGAATCAGCCTTATTTGACCAGATCAACAGCAGGTGGAAATCCATCATGGAGCGGATGAGCAAGGACAACAATGCTCTCCGGAGCACCCACTATCCAGGTCTGAGCTCCCTGGCCTCTTGCCCTGACATAACCTCGGCTTGTGTTGTATGTGTGTGAAGTCATGGCCACCTGGTCCACTTACTGAAAGATGACTGTTGACCTGGCTGCCGTGCCATCACCATTGCCACTTCTAAGCATTAAATAATGGTTCAGTAAATTCAGTTCCATGAATGTTCAAGTGGAGTACAATGTAGTGGTTAAGAGAATGGGATATGGAATCGGACAGACAAGTTCAAAATCTGACTGATGCTTTACTGATTGTATGCTCTTGGGCAGCTCATTCCCTCTATAGCACAGTTTCCTCACCTGTAGAGGGGGTTAATGATAGCTATTTCTCAGGGTTTACAAGGGTTGTAAAGGAGTATGTAACACTGAATGTAGGGTCTGCTGTAAAATTAGTGCTCAGTGATGATTCTCTCTCATCATTAATGTTTCTCTCTCTCTAGCTCTCCTTTGCTCTCTTTGAAATCAATAAAAACATATTTTTTAAAACAATTTTTTAAAAAAAAACTCATAAACACAGAGAATAAACTGATAGCTGCCAGATGAGAGGGGGGTGGGGGGGGAGGCTGTGAACACTGTGGCTCAGGAAGTCCTGATTGAGAAATCCCTCTTCTCTCTCTTTTTAAAAAATATGTTTTTATTTATTTCAGGGAGGAAGGGAGAAGGACAGAGAGAGAAATATCAACAATGAGAGAGAATCATTGATCAGCTGCCTCCTGCATACCCCACACTAGGAATGGAGACCACAATCCAGTCATATGCCCTGACCGGGAATCAAACCGTGAACTCCTGGTTCCTAGGTCAATGCTCAACTGAGCCACACCAACGGGACTCCCTCTTCTCTAGCTGATTCATCTCATGAGATAATGCAGATAAGTGAGATCAGGCAAATAAAGCACTTATCACATTAAATGGCAGAGAAAGTCCATGGTTACTATTAACTAGTGTTATTATTACAGTGACTTTGTTATTGGTTTTCTTTATTTTATTTTTTTCATCACTATTTATCCCCCCATACCCTCTTCCACCTTCTCCTACCCACTCCCCTCACCCCTACAAACATTGACTTTAACTAGTTATCAGATTAACCAGCAGTTGGAATATCCCTCTCGAAATTCGGACTCCTAACCACTTGCCTGCTTACCTAGCTGATCGGCCCTAACCACTCTGCTTGCCTGCCTGATCGCCCCTAACTGCTTCTGCCTTGGCCCCCACCACAGCGGCTTCATCTGGAAGGATGTTCGGAATGATGTCCAGGAAGGTCATTCAGCTGTCCAGTCTAATTAGCATATTACACTTTTGTTTGTATAGATGTTCCCTAAGGTGTACTTTACATCCCTGTGACTATATTATAGCTGCCAATTTGTACTTTTTAATTATTTCACCTTGTTCACCCAGCCTCCCAACTCCCCCTCTCATCTGGCAATCATCAGTTTGTTCTCTGTGTCTATGAAGTTTTAAAAAAAAAATTCTTTTTAAAAAATATGTTTTGCCGAAACCGGTTTGGCTCAGTTGATAGAGCTTCAGCCTGTGGACTGAAAGGTCCCGGGTTCGATTCCGGTCAAGGGCATGTACCTTGATTGTGGGCACATCCCCAGTGGGGAATGTCCAGGAGGCAGCTGATCGATGATTCTCTCTCATCGATGTTTCAAACTCTCTATCCTTCTCTCTTCCTCTCTGTAAAAAATCAATAAAATATAAAAAAATTAAAAATATATGTTTTTATTGATTTCAGAGAGAGAAAAGGAGAGGGAGAGAGAGATAGAAACATCAATGATGAGAGAGAATAATCAATGATGAGAGAGAATCGTCGATTGGCTGCCTCCTGCATGCCCCCTACTGGGGATTGAGCCTGCAACCCAGAGCATGTGCCCTGACAGGGAATCCAACTGTGACCTCCTGGTTCATAAGTTGATACTTAACCACTGAGCCACATAGGCAGGGTATGAGGGCTTTTTTTTCTTTATTTTTGTTGACACTATTATAGATGTTCCCGTTCCCCCACATCCCCTTTGCTTGCTTCCAACCAGCCCCACCCCTTCTTCCTCCTGGCCATCACCACATTGTTATCTGTGTCTGAGTTATGCATCTATGTTATTTGGTTAATCCCTTCAATTTCTTTCATCCAGTCCTCCCTCCCCCTGACCCTCTGACAGCTGTCAGTGTGCTCCATGTCTCTGTTTCTGTTTTGTTCGTCGGTTTATTTAGTTCATTAGATTTCACATATAAGTGAGATCATATGGTATATGAATTTGTTTCTGTTTATCTATTTTGTTTTTTAGATTCCTCATAAGTGAAATCATATGCATTTGTCTTTCTCTGTCTGACTATTATTACTTAGCATAATACCCTCTAGGTCCATTCATGTTGTCACAAATGGTTAAGATTTTATTCTTTTTATGAGTAAGTAGTATTTCATTATATATGTGTACCACATTTTTTCATCCATTCAGCTTTTGATTGGAGCATTTAATCCATTTACATTTAAAGTAATTATTGGTAGGTATGTAGTTATTGCCATTTTATTGTTTCCTAATTGTCTCTGTAGTTCTCTGTTCTTTCTTATTCTATTGCTCTCTTCTCTTGCATGTTGATAACTCTCTGTGGATTCCTTTCTCTTGATTTCTGTGGATCCCTTCTTTACTTCTTGTACATCTTGGGCTTTTAGTTTGTGGTTGCCATGTTTACAGGCATCTATTTGAAGTTGCTGGTTGCTTAATTTTAAACACATCACTTCCAGTTTTACCTGATCCCTCCACGATTGTTTTTGTCATTTTTTCCCACTTTTTGTGTATGTTTGTTTGTGTGTATCCCTTAATTTGCTGTTGTAATTACCCATAATCTTTCTACTTTTTCCTTTTAACCTTAAACTAGTTTTAGTGTTGGGTAATCTATGACTGTTATTATGTGTTCGCCTTTGTCAGTGAGAATTTTTTTTGCGATATGTTCTTACTCATATTTTTTCTTCTTCAAGAAGTCCCTTTAACATTTTTTGTAATACTGATTTCATGGTGATGAATTTCAGCCCCAGTTCTTTGGTGAAATGGAACTGTTTCAAAGACTGAGGAGAGATATAGTACATTAATGGAATCATATGTGGTGTATAATAATGCATAATGTATATTGTATATAATAGTGTATAATGAATACTTAATAATGAATTAATAGAGAATGGATTAAGCATGATAGATTGATTGGGGACACTTGTCTGCTTCCTAAAACAATTGTGACAATCTGTACTCTAACATTCAAGAACTGGCAGAGTAGATATAGTTGGATACTCTAGATCTACTCAGGAGAGTGGTGAAAGAGCCATCAAATGTTATTTACTGCTTTTCTTCCCAGGTCTCCTGGACTCATTGATAGAAATGAACACAATCCTGGAAGATATTCAGAAGTCTCTGGATATGTATTTAGAGACTAAACGCCATATTTTCCCCCGCTTCTACTTCCTGTCCAATGATGACCTCCTGGAGATTCTGGGCCAGTCTCGAAACCCAGAGGCTGTGCAGCCACACCTCAAAAAATGCTTTGACAACATCAAATTGCTGAGAATGCAGAAGGTAAATAGAGTTGGCTATAATGAGATGAAGGGCAGGGGAGGATGTTGAGGTCAAGGTAGGTATTCAAGGCCTTGAAGGAGACAATGTCCTCCCAATAGGAGGGGGATATTAATGATTCAGGATTATGTGAGATAGGACTTTTTATTTTTTTAAATACTAATTTTTATTTATTTATTTTAATATATTTTATTGATTTTTTCACAGAGAGGAAGAGAGAGGGATAGAGAGTTAGAAACATCGATGAGAGAGAAACATTGATCAGCTGCCTCCTGCACACCCCCCACTGGGGATGTGCCCACAACCAAGGTACATGCCCTTAACTGGAATCGAACCTGGGACCTTTCAGTCCGCAGACTGAAGCTCTATCCACTGAGCCAAACCGGTTCTGGCAAGATAGGACCTTTTAGAATTGGCATTATTGAGGGAGAGGAGCTGAAATTACTCTCAAAAGGGCCCAAACACCACCTAGGCAGATTCTAGGAATAAGCAGTCCAGGCCATTAATAGGTTCTTGTTTCCACAGGTTGGGGGACCCAGCAGCAAATGGGAAGCTGTGGGGATGTTTTCAGGTGATGGCGAATATATTGATTTCCTCCACTCAGTGTTTTTAGAAGGGCCTGTGGAGGTGAGTCATGGCAAAGGGTTAAGAATCGAGTTGATCGTATTCCCGTTAGGAAGTTTGCTTGCTCTGTGAGGAGAGAACATCTCTGTGAAGGGACAGTAACCACGTTTTGCCCTTCCTGAAAACTATAATCTAAAAATATGTCGTCTGGCCTCCATATCCCCCCCGGGGCCCAAGCCAGATACTGCCCAGGTTCTACTTCTATGTTTGGTTCATGCCCTACAGTTCTGTTGCTTATGCACCTTTCCTGTGGGGACTCTTGTCTTGGCCTCTGAGGCCGAGCCATCCTGTTCTCCCCTCTCCTCAGTCCTGGCTTGGTGACGTGGAGCGGATGATGAGGATAACCCTACGGGACCTTCTCCGGAACTGCCGTGTGGCTCTCAAGAAGTTTCTTAACAAGAGGGACAAATGGGTGAAGGACTGGGCTGGCCAGGTGAGCTCGGGCCAATAGAAATGAAGGAATAAGAAACATTAGGCTGAAAGGGAGCAGCAAAGGTAAAGACAAAATCTTAAGTATGAAAATGCTGGTTAAAAAAAAAAATGCTGGTTTCTTGTGACCCTGCTCTGGGCCACGGCCCTGGAACCCTGCAGACCAGACCCTTAGCTCCTAGCTTTAAGCATGCGCCCCACCCTTCTGAGCAGATTAGCATATTGAGAGAGTAGCACCTGGTCCCTGGATGTGGGAGCTGGGCTGTGTGGGTAGCCAGGGGAAGGGTTTTGGAATACAGCCTCTGTACATGCCGTAGGTGGTGATCACCGCCAGTCAGATCCAGTGGACGGCTGATGTCACCAAGTGCCTGCAGACAGCTAAGGAGCGGGCAGACAAGAAAATCCTCAAGGTCATGAAGAAGAAGCAGGTGGGGAACCCTATAAGTACAGGATAGGCCTGGAGTTAGAGTTGGAGGGGGTGTGTGTGATAAATTGGCGTCCGAATTAGAGATGAGCTGGTGGGAAAGGGTCAGAATGAGGGTGCTTTATGGGAGAAGTCCAGGGGAAAAGGTTTGGTGGAATAGAAGTACCTTTTTCCTATGCTGATATTGGGTGTCTGTGTTAGAGTGGCATTAGCATTAGCTTGGGGTTGAAAGTTGAGTTAGGCTGGGATGATGTGGGATTGACTTTGATCGCATTGATCCATCTGTTCTCTTCCCTGCCGCCCCATTCTGCAGGTGTCAATACTGAATAAGTATTCAGAAGCTATCAGGGGGAACCTGACCAAGATCATGCGGCTTAAAATTGTGGCTCTGGTGACCATAGAAGTTCATGCCCGGGATGTGTTGGAGAGGCTTTATAAGAGTGGCCTCATGGATGTCAATGCTTTTGACTGGCTCAGCCAACTGCGCCTCTACTGGGAGAAGGTGCAGATGGGCCAGCTCCCCACTCTTTGTACTCTAAACCCAATCCTAATGCATTAACTAAATTCCTGTTCTCTAAATACAACAATATTCCAATCCAAGCCTTAGTTCTATTACAGTGCCCTGATCCAGTTCTTAACTCTGTCACAGTCTCTTAAATCAGAAATGGCAACCATTTTCCAGTTGGAATTCACTGTGGGTGTCACTTGACCAGAAGTAGAAAGACTGCTGCAATGGATTAGGGTTGACATGCAATGAACCCAGTGTCCATCTTGGCTGTAAACTCTTCCCTCTTCTAACTCTAAACGGAACCCTCATCTTCTAACTGACCTTCTTGCATCACCAGTCCTGCTCGCAGTCATTGCCCAGCTCTAACTCTTCCTCTAAGCCCGCCTCTCTCTCACTCTGCTGTTTCTCCAGGATCTCGATGACTGTATCGTCCGCCAGACCAACACACAGTTCCAGTATGGCTATGAGTACTTGGGTAACTCTGGCCGGCTTGTCATCACCCCGCTTACAGACAGGTCAGCCGTGTGGGATGAACAAGGTGTTTGGGTGGGGGCAGCGAATACCCATGAAGGCTTCCAGGAGTCTGACTTGAGTCCTGTCCTGAATTCTCAGGTGTTACATGACGCTGACTACAGCATTACACCTGCATCGAGGGGGCTCCCCCAAAGGCCCAGCAGGCACGGGAAAGACGGAGACCGTCAAGGACCTGGGCAAGGCCCTTGGCATATATGTCATCGTGGTCAACTGTTCCGAGGGCCTGGACTTTAAGTCCATGGGCCGGATGTACTCAGGCTTGGCCCAGGTCAGCATCCTGCCATCCTGCCCCACAGGCCCCTTACATATCTTTAGTCCTAGGAAATCAGCTGGAACTCAAATTTGATTTAGTGCTTTGTAACTTACATTACATCCCCTCAGTTCTTAAAATTGTACTTCTCTGAACTGCGCTTTGCTTATTGCAAAATCAGAAGATTCAACAAGGATTAAATAAGTTAATGCCTCTAAAATGGTGCATAGTGTATGCACTCAGTGCTCCCAAGTTCTCCACCCTAGTCTCTTTCCAACTCGCACCTTTCCTAGCATTCCCCTGGACTGTCCCTGTCCGATGGAAAGCTCTGGCCAGAAACTACAACAGTGCTGTGCTCCCTCTGCCCACCTCCCCGCCCCCCTCCCTACATTTTGGAGGCCACGTTCACCTATCAAAACCCTCCAGGCAGGGCTGTGTTAGTCACCCCTTCTAGTTTCTCTCAACCTGGGATACTTCTCTTCCTGCCGGTGAATCTGCCTCCCACCCTACAGACAGGTGCCTGGGGCTGCTTTGATGAGTTTAACCGCATCAACATTGAGGTGCTGTCCGTGGTGGCCCAGCAGATCCTGTCCATCCTATCCGCCCTGGCTGCCGGCATCACCCGCTTCTATTTCGAGGGCTTTGAAATAAATCTGGTGTGGTCCTGTGGGATCTTCATCACCATGAATCCCGGTAAGGGCCAGGGCATAGATGGGGCTCCAGGGGTAGGGGGAGAACTGGCTGTCCAGGGCAAACAACTGTGTCCTGCCAGGCCCGTGTATTTAGCCAAGTAAAATATGGCTAAAGACAGCGAAGTATGAGAGAAGAACAAACATACGACTTTCTGGGAGAAGGGGAGGCTACGTGTATAGAATGTGAGGCAAAAGTAGGTTTATAGTTGTTCGCATACAAAATATAGAGTTTATTCTTATAGTATTATTTATTAACTAGAGGCCCAGTGCACAGATTCATGCACATTGAAAGGAAATTAATTAGCAGGTGGCCGGCAGGGCGGGACTGGGCCAGAAGGGCGTCTGCAGAGTGAGCGGGTTCCCTCCAGCAGGTAGGCCTGTGGGGATGGGGCTAAAACCAGCTGTCCAACATCCTCCAAGGGGTCCTGGAGTGTGAGAGGGCACTCTGCAAAGTTGCTGTAGCTCAGCAGGCTCCTGTGTTGAGCGTCTGCCCCCTGGTGGTCATTGCACATCATAGCTACGGTTGGACAGTCGAATGGTCAGACGGTTGCTTAGGCTTTTATACATATAGATTACAGTGTTATTTTCCATATGAACAGCTGTAAGCCTACTTTTGCCCCACCCTGTATATGTAGCCCTAGGCTTTGAAAGTACTTAATTATTTTCTCCCATGCAACTACCTTCAGGAATTCTATCTGCCATCCCTTTTGAAAATGGGAGAATCTCCCCAAAGTGAGGCATTAGGGTCTCTGATCACTGTTCCCTAGGAATAACTCTGACAGAAGGGTCTAGGCAAAAACAGGAAAGGGTTTAGCTACTGAAAGAATCAGAGACGCAGCTGTGATTTCTATTAGGACTGAATTATAAATGGAACTTGGAGAGATGGGAAATTGGCAGCTCTGTGATTTGAGTTTAGAATAAGGCCACCCAGAAAGCAGGGAAAGGCCCAGAGATAGGAAAGAGGAGCAGACTGGTGTGGGAGGAGCCAGGGCCGAGATGAGAATGGAAGAAATCTTGGAGGTGGAGTTGGGGAGAAAGGGATGGAGCGAGGACGGGGGGAAATGGGGTTGGTTGGGAAGGGAGTCTTTGGGAAGCAGTATAACAAATGGCTCTGTTTTCCAGGCTATGCTGGTCGGACAGAGCTTCCTGATAATCTTAAATCCATGTTCCGTCCAATTGCCATGGTGGTGCCTGATTCAACTCTTATTGCAGAAATCATTCTCTTTGGGGAGGGCTTTGGCAACTGCAAGGTATTCCAACAACCCCTCTTTCCCCAATTATTTTCCTTCCACGATTATTCCCTGGACAGAGGAACTTCCCGAAGGCCCCACAGTCTGTTTAACCTGTAAGGAATGCCCTATCAGTAGGATAGGGGGACAGAAGTATTCAGAGGCCTCCCCTTTGTGTGAAGTTACAAGTCCATGATTATGCAACTGGCACGATCTCATTAGGATTGTCCACGGAGCAACTCCCAGCTGTTTCCAGTCCTGGGACTTAGCTTCTTGTCTCTGTAACTTTCCCTAAAGAAGCAGAGGGGTTTGTGGAGAGAAAGGTTGTTTCCTCCTCCTGTGTTTTCATTCCCCAGATTCTGGCCAAGAAGGTGTACACCCTGTACTCCCTGGCGGTGCAGCAGCTGTCCAGGCAGGACCACTATGACTTTGGCCTGCGCGCCCTCACCTCCCTCCTGCGCTACGCCGGCAAGAAGCGCCGCCTGCAGCAGGATCAGTCTGACGAAGAGGTAGGTCAAGGTCATGGCTCCGGACACCTCCATTGACACTGGTCCTCTGCACCTTCGCCAAAGTTTTTCAGATCCTTTCTTTCCCTAGATTAGGATTCCCACCTTTCGTCCTGTCCCCTGTCTTGCCTGATTTTACCTGTCACATTTTTAAAAATAAGTTTTTATTGATTTTTAGAGAGAGAAGAAGGGACAGGGATAGAGAGAGAGAGAAACATCATCATCAGCTGCCTCCTGCACTCCCCTTTCTGGGATCAAGTCCGCAGTATGCCCTGACTGGGAATCAAACCAGTGACCTATTAGGTTCCTGGGTCAACACTGGCCAGGTACCTGTCATATTTTAATTTAATTTAATTTAATTTAATTTAAAATATATCTTTATTGATTTCAGAGAGGAAGGGAGAGGGAGAGAGAGAAACATCAATGATGAGAGAGAATCATTGATTGGCTGTCTCCTGCATGCCCGCCACAGGGGATCAAAGCCTGCAACCTGGGCATGTGCCCCTGACTGGAATCAACCCAGGACCCTTCAGTCTGTAGGCCAGCGCTCTATCTAATGAGTCAAACCAGCCAGGGCGTGTCCTTTTTTAAAGACTAGCTCAGGTAGAGCCATTGTTCTTGGCTCTTGCCCCGCCCCCTTTGGAGAAGAAGGGCTCAGTGAGCACCTAGGTCCTAGCTCCTCCAGCCTGAGTCTTCGTCTTTTCCCACCCAGGTCTTGCTGCTCTCAATGAGAGATATGAACATTGCCAAGCTGACTTTATCCGACGTGCCGCTATTCAATGCCATTGTGCAAGATCTCTTCCCCAGCATTGAGCTGCCTGTCTTTGATTATGGCAAGGTATGTGTTCCTCAATACGCTTCCTGACCTCACATGTGAATGTAGATCTGGAAACATGACACTTGGTTCCCAGGCCTTGTTCTGCTCTCCACTAGCTGTTTCCTGAGCAAGACAGTTGGCCTCTATAAAAAGGTGCCGACCTATTCAAACATTCTACTCTCTTACCACAATTCCCTATTTCTCCCCAACCCCCAACTCACCTGCTCAAGTACTTCCACTCATTGATACTTTGGCTTCATTGAGATCTCGAATCCACTGGCCTTTCCACTTTCTCAATACCATCTTCCCTTTCCTGACTCTACTTCTCTTCTCATTTAGGGAGTTTTGAGGGGAGACTGCTAGTAACTGTTCGAAGGTGAGAGCAGTGGAATGGAAGGAGGATGGTGGAGGAGGATTTTAGAAAGTACAGAAATTTTCTTTTCTGGCAGTGGTAGCTTAAACACCCTGAATTATCCTTTCCATTGAAACCACTAAAATTCTGGATAAAAATATAAGGATACATATTTTTAAATACATTGCTAAGTTGGAAAGAAAGAAAATATTCTGAGATGGAGAGAGGAAATAGAAGCAGGAAGATTAGTGAGTGTAACAGCTGGCTTTCTTGTTGAATTTAAGGAACCGGGGAGCGGAGAGAAAGTAGCCCAAGTTTGGAGATATCTTAGAAAACCCAGTCCTGCATGACCTCCAGCCTGTGAGGGGAAACATGCTCAGTAAATGGAACAATGAGAAGCCCACCATTGAAAAGGGTCCATACAGTAAAGATATTTGCTTGTTTTGGCAGATAATGGGAGGAGAGGGCAAACTTTTTGAAATTTCCTCATTGTAGGCCAGCCCATACATAGTTTATGGTCATAATTTATTCTACTGTGTAATCCCAAAAGTCTCAAATTTAAAGCTTAATTTTAAGTAGTTCTAGATTGTTAGCTTCCTCCAGGTGCTTGGCAGAAGCAAATGTAATTTATTTATTTATTTTTAAAATACATTTTTTTCTTGATTTCAGAGAGGAAGGGAGAAAAAGAGAGAGAGAGAAATATCATTGATGAGAGAAAATCATTGATTGGCCACCACCTGCATGCTTCCTACTGGGGATTGAGCCCACAACCTGGGCATGTACCCTTGACCAGAATCGAACCTGGGACCCTTTGGCTAGGGCAGCAAATGCAAATTATTTATGGAAGAGAAATTTCTGGAAGCCTCAAAGAATTATCATAAAAATTCAGGCTAGAAGTCCAAGAAAATGAACAACTTCTGGTAAAAAACCACAGAACACACACATACACGGGGCAAGATACATAATGGAAAACAGAGGAGCAATAGCACAGCTGAATGAAATCCCCCAAGGACTTCTGATATTGAAGTGATCAGCACAGAATTTACAGATAACTAATTTAATATGTTTAAAGAAATAAAAGCTTGAAACTATGAACCAGGAACAAGAGACTTCTAAATTAAGTTGATTTGAAAAGGAGCAAATTGAATTTCTATAAATGAAAAAATATTATAATTGAGATTTAAAACAACTACTCAATATATAGAGTACTTCCAGGTAAAGAAGGTGGGTTGAAAACAATTTTGTTACCTTTTGAAAATCCACTACAATTCTCTAAGGAGATTTTTTAAAATAAGGCATCTTATATCCAAAAGGATGGAGAGGATGGGAGAAATGGAACAAAAATTTTAGACATAAGGAACAAATGGAGCCCTGGCAGGTTTGGCTCAGTGGCTAGAATGTCGGCTTGTGGACCTAAGGGTCCCGGGTCAAATTCCGGTCAAGGGTACATACCTTGGTTACAGGCTCCTCCCTATCCCGAGCCCTGGTCGGGGCATGTACAGGAGGCAACCAACTGATGTGTTTCTCTCCCATCCATATTTCTCCCTGTCTTTCCCTCTCTCTTCCACTCTCTCTAGAAATTAATGGAAAATATCCTCATGTGAGGATTAAAAAAAAAAAGAAACAAATGAATAAGTTGTAATTTAGCAAGCTGAGAAGGTTGGAAGTGGGGGAAATTGAGAGGCAGTTCTCCAAAGGCTAAGCTTTTGTGGTATTAGATGCCTCTGTAAGTAGGGAATAAAGGAGGCATAGCTAAAATAAGAAGGGTTGGAGGTAAACTGTCTTGGAAGATCTCTAAATCTTCCCTTCTGTGTGACCCCAGATGACTAGGTCTCTCCCACTTTGGCAGAAAATTAGAGAATAAAATAGAAGGTCTCTGGACGGGGGACAGATATAGTAGTTCAGGGCATGAGTAAACCCTATTAAAAATGGGAATTTCCCTGGCTGTGTGGCTCGGTTGGAGCATTGGCCTTTATACCGAAAGGTTGCAGGCTCGCCTGGTCCGGGTGCATGCCTAGTTTGCAGGTTTGATCTCTGGTTGAGGGAATACAGGAGGCAACCAATCAATGTTTCTCTCTCTCCCCACCCCCTCTCTAAAATCAATAAACACACATCCGTGGGTGAGGATTTAAAAAAAGAAGAGGGGGGTATGAAGGGTGTGAAGTGAATGCTTATACATTGATTACTGAGGCTGTCTTCTTTCATATCTCAGCTCCCAGAATACTGGCAGCCAGACAGGAAATTGGAAGTTTTCTCTGGAGACTCTGTCTAGCCTAAGAGGAATGATCAAAACATTGAGAATAACTTTCCCAATGCAGGTCCTAGAAAAGTCATTGACAGGATACTCACAGTCTATAAGCCCCACTCACACTCGGGCTTCCATTCAGTGTTTACTTATCCACCTTATATATGAGCAGAGCCACACACATCTGAGGAAAGTCTCTAATAAGAAAGCAGCCAAAATAAATAGGAAAAAGCAAATAGGAGAAAATAGGCAGTGCAGAGAAAAGAAAAGTTGGGGAAAAACACACACATTGTAGTCTCAGTGGTTAAGATAAGATTAAGATATTGTCACCCTGATATACTATTAAAAAAAGAAATGTTCCAGAAAATAGAGTAGACAAAGGAGAAAAGAAGTAAGATTCAAAAGCCAACCAGGAAGGACAACAGCCAAATCATAGGAGTTCCAAAAAGCAGGACCAGAGAAAATGGAGAGAAGGACCCCCGGAACTAAGTTTCCAAAAGGAAAGAACGCACAAACATATGACAGATGCAATGGATAAAATCCTTACCAAGGCCCCTCATTGTGAATTTTTTAAGAAAATCCTCACCTGAGGATATTTTCCCATTGATTTTAGAAAGAGTGGAAGAGAGAGGGAAAGACAGAGAAAAAACATCGATGTGAGAGAAACACATTGATTGGTTGCCTCCTGACCAGGACCCCGGGCGAGGGAGGAGTGTGCAACGGAGTTACATGCCCATTGATCAAACCTGGGACCCTTCAGTCCGCAGGTCAATGCTCTATCCATTGAACCAAGCCATCTAGGGCCACAATTATGAAATTTTAAAACACAAGTACAAGGAGAAGATTTAACAAGCAAGAGAGAGAGAGAGAGAGAGAGAGAGAGAGAGAGAGAGAGAGAACATGCAAATGATATCAAGGACTTTTCAATAGTAATACAGAATTTATAAACAATGGAACAGCTTTAACTCCATTCTGAAGGAAATGATTTTCAACTTCAAATTCTATTCCCAGCCTGTCACATGAGAGGCCAGATAAGAAATATTTCAGACATGTGCACTCTCAAGAAATGTTACCTGCAATAGAAAGCTCCTGGAAAGGACACTCTACCAAAATGCTGGAGCATACGGAGAAAGGGAAGCGTAGGACAGGGAGGAGGGCTGTCCCCTGACGGAGAGAGAAGCCAGTCTAGATGGGAGTGAATGGAATGCTTCTGGAGGACTTCTGAAAGAAGAAATGTATGCCTAATGTGAGGAAATGTTTTGAGAGATTTAGTTAAGTGACAGAGTTTGAAGTTGAATTAGAGATTAGTGTATTAAAAACCAAGCAAACAAAATACAGTAGCAATTAGCCAAAACCGGTTTGGCTCAGTGGATAGAGCATCGGCCTGCGGACAACCTTGGTGCCCGTACCTTGGTTGCGGGCACATCCCCAGTAGGGGGTGTACAAGAGGCAGCTGATGGATGATTCTCTCTCATCGATGTTTCTAACTCTCTATCCCTCTCCTTTCCTCTCTGTAAAAAAAATCAATTAAAAATATATTTTAAAAAAATACAGTAGCAATTAACCTCTAGGAAAAACAGAAAAATTGTCCAGGAAAGGGAAAATAGTCATGCATTGAATAGTAGACAGTATTATACTAATCTTTAAAACATACAGACAAAGGGTTGAGGGTCACAGAATAGAAAAGGACCTATCAGGCAAATACTAATCAAAAGAAGGCTGAGGTAGAAATATCAGGCAACATAGATTTTAAGGCAAAAAGCATTACTAGAAATGAAGAGGGTCACTTAATAATGAAAGGTCCTTGCTGAAACCGGTTTGGCTCAGTGGATAGAGCGTCGGACTGCAGACTGAAAGGTCCTAGGTTCGATTCCTATCAAGGGCATGTACATTGGTTGTGGGCACATCCCCAGTAGGGGGTGTGCAGGAGGCAGCTGATAGATGATTCTCTCTCATTGATGTTTCTAGATATCTATCTCTCTCCCTTCCTCTCTGTGAAAAATCAACAAAATATATTTTTTAAAAAATAATGAAAGGTCCAATTTATCAGGAAGATAAAACAGTTCTAAATTTAGAGGCACCTAATAATATAGTCTTAAAATAAAAAGCAAAGTTTTGCAGAATTACAAAGAGAAAGATAAATCTAGCACTGTAGTGGAGATCTTAACATCTTTCAGCCTGGGCAGCGTGGCTCAGTGGTTGAGTTTTGACCTATGAACCAAGAGGTCATGGTTTGATTCCTGTTCAAGGCATATGCCTGGGTTGAAGGCTTGATCTCCAGTGTGAGACAGGCAGGAGGCAGCCTATCAATGATTCTCACTCATCATGGATGTTTTGAATACAAACAAACAAGAACAAAAAACATCTTTCAGTAACTAACAGATAAAGTAGATGATATACCATAGAAGATTAGAACAACATAATCTTGATTTTAGTAAACACCTATAGCAGTTGCACTTAACAATTGAAGAATAATCATTTTTTAAGCATACATAGAATATTTAGAAAGGTTGACCATGTAAAGGCCATAAATCTGCCTCAAAAACTTCAAAAGAATTTATTCAAAACATTTTGTCATCACAAGCATAACTCTACTGGTATCAGACTAAGTTGACTTTCTAATTTCATAATGATAAAAGGGTCCATGTCCCAAAATATATAACAGTTCTGAATTTGTATGCACTTAATAATATAGCCACAAAATAGATAAAACAAGATCCACAACTAAAAGGAGAAATAGATTAAACCACAGTCCTTTAGAGAAATCTTAATAAAGCAGAGATTTAAAAAAATCCATAAAGATATAGACTGGAATGCTTTTAACAGGTTTGATTTGACACATATAGAACATTGCATGCAACAATTGCAGTTACATATTCTTCTCAAGAGTGCATGGAACATTTACCAAAATTGACCATGTGCTAGTTTATTAAGCATAGGTCTCATAAATTTCAAATGATTGAAAATTATACAGAGCTCTGACCACAATAGAATTAAACTAGGATCAATAACAAAATATAATTGTATAATTGTTTGAAAATTAGGCAATAGAATTCTAAATAATTCATGTCTCAAAGAAGAAATTAGAATTTTTTGTTGTTGTTTAATCCTCACCCAAGTATATATTTCCCATTGCTTTTTTGTGTGTGTGTTTTTTTCAGAGAGTGGAAGGGAAGGAGGGAGGGAGGGAAACATCCATGTGAGAGAGACACATTGATTGATTGTCCCCCACACGAGTCCTGACCAGGTCCCTGGATTGAACCTGCAACCCAGGTGCATGCCCTTGACTGGAAATAGAACTCAGACATTTTGGTATGCACGCTGCTGCTCTACCACTGAGCAAACGGTCAGCACAAAAAAAAATTTTTAATTATTGATTTTAGAGAGAGAGAGGACGGGATTGAGAGACAGAAAGAGAAAGAAACATCGATGTGACAGAGAAATGTCAGTGGTTGCTCCCGTACGTGTGTGTGCTCTGACCAGGAATCAAACCTGCAACCTTTTGATGTATGGGACATGGTCCAATCAGCTGAGCCACCGGCCCAGGGCAAAAATATTTTAAAATTAATTTTTTTAAAATGACATCCTAAACTTGTGGCATGATGCTAAACATGAACACATGTAAGTGTGTGAGGGCCAATACACGAAGGCATCTTAAGATGGACAAACAAAGCAGGCAACTCCATAGAATATAACAGGATTCATTATAGGGTCATTTACTTACGGGAATGTAGGGTCAGAGCAGACAGACCACTCAGCAGTTTGCTACAGTGCTGTTTTTTATAGTCTAACTCAGGTACTAATGATAAGACAAAGAATGCAGTGTGTGCCTGGGGCCAGGCCTTCTGGTAATCTTGTGATAGATGACTGTTTATAATCAATACTATCACCAGTTTCTATTTATCTTGGTTATCATGCCATTCCGGCCATTACTAGCAAAAATATTTATGGCTACATTTTAAGGAACACAGATAACATCAACTAGGGGCTTTGCTTTGCCTTGCTAAAGACATGAAGGTTCTTCAAAGACCACAGCATGAAAACTCCGGGATACAAAAATGGAGTTGGTTTTATTCTCATCTATATTTATACAACATGCAAACATACTAATAAAACTAATTCTCAAAAAAACAAAACAAAACTAATTCTCAGATAGCGGGAGGAAGTAGTAATGAGGCCTCTTAGTGGTGTTTGAGAGATACAAATAGAGATCTTGCATCTATTTGAAATTACTTGGTTGCATTGGCTGTATTATTTTATTATTATTTTTTTAATTTTAAAAAATATATATATTTTATTGATATTTTACAGAGAGGAAGGGAAAGAGCTAGAGAGCTAGAAACGTCGATGAGAGAGAAACATCGAACAGCTGCCTCCTGCACACCCCCCACCGGGGATGTGCCCGCAACCAATGTACATGCCCTTGACCAGAATCGAACCCGGGACCTTTCAGTCCGCAGACCGACGCTCTACCACTGAGCCAAACCGGTTTCGGCTGGCTGTATTATTTTAAAATGTCACACTATTCTGGACTGATCCATGTGGTCATGGTTCTATAAGCATTTTTTTTATTATTAATATTTGTATTGACCTTTGTTGCAGAAGACCAAAGAGATACCAAGCCCGCCTCCTAGAGAGAGGGAGGGAGCCCGTTTACCAGTGGACTCGGGCATAATTTCCAAATCAGAGTGAAGAAACACGCTGAGGGCTTCACTTTTTATAACCTTCTGGGGTCTTTGTCTTGCAGATATGGTTCCTCCCTTCCGTGGGCTTACAGGAAGGCCCCCAGGTGTTGGGGGTCCCCAGGCCTTATCTGATGATCTCTCCTGGGGCCAGGGGGTGCATTGTTCACAGTTTTTATGGCCTGACCCGCCTTGTAAGACTAGTTCCCTCCTCATCTTCAGAGAGAGAGGAAGGGAGAATGAAAGGAAGTGGAAGAGAGGAAGGGAAAGGGAGAGGGAGAAAGAGAAGGAGAGGGAGACAGGGAAGAAGGGAGAGGGAAAGAGAGAGGGAGAGGGAGAGAGAGAAATATCAATGTGAGAGCAAACATCAATTGGCTGCCTCCTACAAGCCGCTTACCAGGGATCAAGCCTGCAACCCAGGCATGTGCCTTTGACCAGGGATCGAACTAACAACCTTTTGGTGCATGGGATAATGCTCAACCAACTGAGCCACATGAGCCAGGTATATCAGCACTTTTATTTTATTTTTTAAAATATATTTTATTGATTTTTTTACAGAGAGCAAGAGAGAGGGATAGCGTTAGAAACATAGATGAGAAAGAATCATCGATCAGCTGCCTCCTGCACACCCCCCACTGGGGATGTGCCCGCAACCAAGGTACATGCCCTTGAACCCAGGACCCTTCAGTCCGCAGGCTGACGCTCTATCCACTGAGCCAAACCCGTTTCGGCGGATATCAGCACTTTTAACTTAGGTTGTTTAACGTCTGGTTCTCCCACTGACTGTGAGCTCTGCAGTAGGATGAACTCTACTTTGTTCTCAGCATCAACATACTGCTTGGCACATACTATAGAGGCTTCATCAATATTTGTTGAATAATATTACAGAAATGTATACAGCACATGTCAGATACCGTGTGTGTGTTTTCAATCCTCACCTGAGTTTATTTTTTCCCATCGATTTTTACAGAGTGTGGAAGGGAGTGGGGAGAGAGGGAGGGTGGAGAGAGGAACATTTGTGTGAGAAAGACACATTGATTGGTTTCCTCCTACACACACCCCGAGCAGGACTGGGGATCAAACTTGAAACCCAGGTACGTGCCCTTTTGGCACTCCGACCACTGATCAAAACAGGCCAGAGCAGACATTGTGTTTTATATTAACTATTCAATACAACAACCTTATGAGAAAAATACCACCCTTACTCCTGATGAGGAAACAGATGAGGAAACAGAGACTCAGAGAAGTGACTTACGTTCACACAACTGAGCCCGGTCTCTTCAGTCTGCAATTGGTCAGCTTCCCCGGAGTGAGCAATTGCCAGAGTGCAAAGGGTCTTGGTGCCATTTTCAATAGTTGGAACATTGTCCTCCCAGGTGTTGGCAAGATCTAAAAGTCCTTTGCAGTCCTCTTCCTTGTTTTCTACTTCCTGCATTTCCCCTTCTCTCAGCTGCGGGAGACCATTGAACATGAGATTCGAGACATGGGCCTGCAGATCACACCGTTCACCCTCACCAAGGTCACCCAGCTGTATGAAACCAAGAACTCCCGCCACTCCACCATGATCGTGGGCTGCACGGGCAGCGGCAAGACTGCCTCGTGGCGAATCCTTCAGTCCTCCCTGTCCTCCCTGTGCCGTTCTGGAGACCCCAACTTCAACATTGTTAGGGTAAGGGTTGGGACTGTGAAGCCACTGGCAGAGTAGCAGGAACATGGTGGAGGCTGGGGGCAAGGATGCATTGGGTCAGGGAGGGCAGGCCAGGCCAGGAGGCAGTGTCTGGATCAGAGGAGGCCTGGGAGAGAGGAGAGAGAGAAGGGGCAGATACAGATCCCTGCACATAAAGGGAGATCTCGGGATTTGTGTCTGCCAGCAGCTCAAAACCTCTTCCTGTGTCCTTTTAGGAGTTCCCTTTGAACCCTAAGGCATTGTCCCTAGGGGAGCTGTATGGGGAATTTGACCTTGGCACTAACGAATGGACAGATGGCATCCTATCCAGTGTCATGCGGATGGCATGTTCAGGTACCTAAAGGATCATGGGGTTGGGAGAACAGGTGCACACATTTCCTAGGGGTGTGAACTTTTGGGGGAATAGAAAGCTCAGTTTGGGACAAAAGTGCTGGGAGAATGCTGAGGCACAAGGAAGCATCGGCTTGCCTCTGTGCGGGGACGAGGGTGGCGGGCTGTCGGGAGGAAGCTCTGGTTTCCTTATTAACCACCTTCTACCAAGATGAGAGGCCGGACGAGAAGTGGATCCTTTTCGATGGCCCTGTGGACACACTGTGGATCGAGAGCATGAACTCCGTCATGGATGACAACAAAGTGCTGACCCTCATCAACGGCGAGCGCATCTCGATGCCTGAGCAGGTGCAGGGCCCTGACTACCGAGACCCCGAGACCCTGAGGCAGAGGAGACTGGAGGCACGAGGCCGGGCTAAGGGGAAGGGGGGGTGGTCCCTAAGAGAAGAGGAATCTCTATAGGAGAGCGGTGAGGAGGAGGAGAAGGAGGAGGCCTGGATTCAGGGGAACCTGTGACTGAAGAGAAAATGCCCGTCCACCATGGCTGTGGGAGCCATCGTACGGAAAAGAGCCCGTGCCCTAGGAAGCAGCCTCCGCACGTTCATTTCCACCGACGGGGCGGGAGGACCCTCACGTGCGCCCGGTGAAGCCCACCCTTTCCACCCACTCAAACGGTGTGAGCGAGAGGGCGGTTTTTATAACGGTAACCTTGAATAAGCCTCCTTTCTCCCAACAAGCAAATCGCTTGTAAACCTTAGATCTATCCATCTGCCACAAGTGGTACCGGACAGGGTCATCTCGGGGCATCCCAAGGAGCGAGTGGCAAGGCTGTGACAGAGTCTGTCCTTAGGTGTCTCTGCTGTTTGAAGTGGAGAACTTGGCAATGGCCTCTCCGGCCACCGTGTCTCGCTGTGGGATGGTGTACACTGACTACGCTGATCTGGGCTGGAAGCCCTACGTGCAGTCCTGGCTGGAGAAGAGGCCGAAGGTGAGAGGGGAGTCGAGGAGAGGGAGGTGACCAGCGTGGCCTGTGGGACGTAAGGATGAATAAAGAGCCCCTCCCTGTTCAACTGCAGGCTGAGGTAGAGCCCCTTCAACGGATGTTCGAAAAATTTATCAACAAGATTCTGGCCTTCAAGAGGGATAATTGCAACGAAGTGGTGCCTCTCCCCGAATACAGTGGAATCATCTCCCTCTGCAAGCTGTACACGGCCCTGGCCTCGGCAGAGAACGGGGTGAGGGGACCGGAGCAGGGCCCCCAGGACGGGCTCATGACTTCTTGGGACAACTGCAGGGAAATAGTGTGTTTGAGAATTTGAACCCCTGGTTTGAGTGGAACAGAGACAACAAGGGAAGGATACACCCACCATGGACACAGTGAGGGGTGTGAGCACACGTGAGTGTGTGTGTGTGTGTGTGTGTGTGTGTGTGTGTGTGTATGCATACGCACTGGGAGGCCAAACTAAGATCTTTGTACACGATGGGTCTCACTATAATTTCTTCCGCGTATTTTGGGAACTGTGGGTAGTTCACGTGGTTCCTCATTTCTCTATCCTTTCAAAAAATAAATATTAAGTCGGGATACTCTTTCTGCTGGAAGGAGCCCCCAACTTAATCTGATGAGGGGTTTTAGAAATTTCCAGATTAATTGATACATAAGAAAAATTTTGTTCAGTTTAGAATTATGGAGCAAGGACCAAAATTATATTTTCTGTTGAGATTAAATCACTGCTCAGAAATGGTTTGTACCATTTTTAAAGACGCTGTCAGATAATTAAACTTATAATATAAAATTACATAACAATTAAGATCTGTAACAGTATATGTCATTCCTGATACAATTAATGTAACTTAAAAACTATATATAAAAAAAAAAACCTATGTGGATGAACTCAAGGTGACATATAGGAAAAGGACAGTAATATAGTATCAGTGGCTCCAGGTGCTGAGGAGGACTGGCTAGGGCAGGGCCTGAGCAGAAGAGGAAGCGAGGAGGTAAAGAGAATGGCCTTCACAAAAACACAGACACCAGAGTCAGTCCCCGCTGGGCACGGAAGGGTGGGGTCGTGTTTGCATGCAGACCCTGCAGTGTAGCAGAGACCCCAAGAAGAGGATGGTGAAAGGTGCTGCATGTTGAGGTGAGATGGAAGGACAGACTGAGGATTCTAGATGGATTATGGTAGACAAGAAAGTCTCAACACAATTTCCTGCCTATATTTTGGGAGTTGAGAATTATTCTAAAGACCAATGTTTTGGGTTGGACAACATCCCGTATGTCACATTACTTGCAGTGATAGGTATTTTATTTTATTTTTAAAACATGTTTTTATTGATTTTTAGAGAGAGAGAGAGGAAAAGAGAAGGATAGAGAGATAGACACATTGATGAGAGAGACACATTGATCGGCTACCTCTTGTACACCTCCTACCAGGGATTGAGCCCTCAACCATAGCATGTGTCCAAACTGGGAAATGAACCAGTGAACTCTTGATTCATGGGTCGATGCTCAATAACTGAGCTACCAAAAATAAATAAATAAATTAAAAAAAGATAGAGACATATGTAACTCTCAACAGGAAATTTTTTTAAAAATAAAACAAACAAACAAAAATAACAGCCACACTGGCCGGGCAGTGGTAGGTATTTTAATTTAGAGCCCATCCTCAAGAGCTCCCCACCCATGGGTGTGTGGCTGTTTCACAGTCGGTTAGAAATTATACATGTGAATGCCAGGTTCGCTCTCTATTGGCCCTTTTCCTCAAGGAGTTCAGTGGAGTTTGCACAGCCCACACGCACCGTACACCCTATTGAAGAACAGCATCTGCACATGCCCTTTGGGTTGGGGGTTGAGAGCATGAGCTCTAAATATTCTATTTCTGCTGTTAAGTTGGTACATTTAAAATTTTAATTTTTAATTACACAAGTAACAATTGAATCTAGTTTTCTTCCTAAAAATTACAATTTTTTCATACAGAGCTAAAGTTATTTTTGATCCACCCTCCCAGTCCTGGTCTACTCCCTTCTCCCCAAAAGTAACTTCTGTAGTGTGTTTATCTGTGTCATTCCAGGTCTTTAAAAATACACATTTACATAAAAGCACATAGGTATCCATAAAAAACGAGGCATTTAAAAACGTATCATGCTTTATACCACACCTGCAATATGGTCATTAAATCAACAGTATGTGTTTGAGTTCTGTGCAGCGACAGGTAGATTGATTTCATTACTTTTCACTGCTATACACCAACCCAGGGTAGAACATGGCATTTTACTTTTCTATTCCTCCACGGGTACACAGTTAGGTCATCTCCAATTTTTTGTAATTATGAAGAAGTCACCACAAATGCCCCTGGACATGCTTCCTTGAGTATCTGTGGGCACTCCATCAGGTAGGCCTGGAGTGGCTGGGCCCCTGCTGTGTTTTATAATTAACTCAGGGCCACTTCTGGGCTACCAGGAGTTTCATGTTTATTGAAATACTAGAAGCCCGGTGCATAAAATTCATGCACGGAGTGTGTGTCCCTCAGCCCAGCCTGCACCCTCTCCAATCTGGGACCCCTCGAGGGATGTCCAACTGCCCATATAGGCCCAATCCTACCTAAATGGGCAGTCGGACATCGCTCTCACAATCTAGGACTGCTGGCTCCCAACTGCTCTCCTGCCTGCCTTCCTGATTGCCCCTAACCGTTTCTGCCTGCCAGCCTGATTACCTCCTAACCACTCCCCTGCCAGCCTGATTGCTCCCAACTGCCTTCCCCTGCAGGCCTGGTCCCCCCCCAACTGCACTCCCCTATAGGCCTGGGTCCCCCCACCAACTGCCCTTCCCTACAGGCCCGGTTGCCACCAACTTCCCTCCTCTTCTGGCCTGGTCACCCCCAACTGCCCTCCCCTGCTGGCCATCTTGTGTCCACATGGTGCAGCCATCTTGTGTGTTGGAGTGACTGTCAGTTTGCATATAACTATTTTATTAGATAGCATTTTAGACTTAGGTTTGTCTGTACCCATATAGTTTTTCCAAACAGATCCAGGAAGGGAGGAAAACTCTAAGCCTTTGTGATGATTTGCCAAAGTAGATCCCTCCGTCCCTTATAGATTTAAGATATTTCCCCTCTTCTTTTTCCATCCAGTTGAACCCGGCCGATGGTGAAAACTTTATCTCCATGGTAGAGTTGACATTTGTGTTCAGCATGATCTGGTCTGTGTGTGCTTCTGTGGACGAGGAAGGCCGTAAGAAGATTGACAGCTACCTCCGAGAGATTGAGGGCTCTTTTCCTAATAAGGTCCGGGCCCCCAAACCAGCCGTTGTATTTTTCCAGAACCTGCCTGTATCCCTGATTCTCACACTCTTCTTGAGTTCAGCCTGCCAGCCCAGCTCTCTTTCTTTCACCGGTGGTCTGTGAGCATTTTTGTCTGGGCAGGGAAGAGCTAAAGGAAGACTTGTACCCTGACATACATTCCTTCTTCAGGACACGGTGTATGAGTATTTTGTGGATTCCAAGATGAGGAGTTGGACATCATTTGAGGATAAGCTCCCTAAGAGTTGGCGCTACCCTGCAAAGTGAGAGGCAGGCCTTGAGGGGGGTGGTTCAGACTTGGGGCTGCAGTTGGTGAGAGATGTGGTGAGAGAGCTGGGGCATAGAACAAAAGTGAGCTATAGAAAGGAGAGTGTGGACCTCAGAGCAGAGACGACTCTTGAGTATAGGAAATGCAATGGAGGGGAAATGGGACAGGATCCCCAGGGGAAGGTCTGTTCCCAGGCCCCACAGGAGGCAGGGTTGGCGAGCAGAGAGCAATGATGACAGAGGAAGATAAACACAGGGAGGCAGAATGAAGGGAGAATAGAAAGGAGTGGGCCAGTGATCCCTGAGACACAATTGCTTTCCTCCCTAGCTCCCCCTTCTATAAGATCATGGTGCCTACTGTCGACACTGTTCGCTACAACCACTTGGTGAGAACCTTGGTGGCCAGCCAGAATCCCGTCCTGCTGGTGGGTCCCGTGGGGACTGGGAAGACCTCCATTGCCCAGAGTGTTCTGCAGTCCTTGCCTTCCAGCCAGTGGTCAGTGCTCACTGTCAACATGTCTGCACATGTATGTAACAGGTTCCAGGCTGCCCACTTCCCACTCTCTCTCCTCCTCCTGCTCTCTTTTGGGATCCAAGTATTTGGTTGACACTCCTCTCTAACCTGTATTTCTCCTGGAGGACCTGCGCCTTCATTCTGTACCCTTTTCACCAGACCACGTCCAACAACGTGCAGAGCATCATTGAGAGCAGGGTGGAGAAGCGAACCAAGGGTGTCTACGTGCCAGTTGGGGGCAAAAGCATGATCACCTTTATGGATGACCTAAATATGCCAGCTAAGGACATGTTTGGGTCTCAGCCACCCCTGGAACTGCTCCGCCTCTGGATTGACTATGGCTTCTGGTACGATCGTTTGAAGCAGACTGTCAAGTACATTCGAGTAAGCACCTGCGGTATTTATTCTCTTTTCCTCCCATGACAGTCTCGGTCCCCCCTCCACTGTGATGTCAGGATAGAATACCTTCATCTTAAGTTCCTTTATACAGGAATAACCTGCCTTTCTCAGGACTGGGATAACTGGCTCCTAAATTATTAGTTCCTGTTATTAACTCTCTTCACTGACTCTGACCAAAGGATACTCTCCTCTAACTTCCACTCCTTTTCCAGGCCTCTTATATACTGTGCTTACATGCCAACCTGATGCCACCCAGACTGTCTAGGTGCCCAGGGTTACAACTCCCTCTCCAGCCTTCTCTGTCTCCCATTGCTGTGTAAACACACCATGGTGTCAGTTCTCTGCTCCCCACCCAGGATCTGGGCAGCTTCCTTCAGTCCTGGCTTGGGATTCTGGGCATCTTGTTTGTTTCTTTTCCCTGAATCAAGGGACAGCAGTCATTCCACCTGATTTCCGGTGGTCATCACCTGGCATTCAGGGCCAATAAGTAACATATTCATATGTTTGTTTCCTTTTTAAAACTCTTTATTTATTAAGGTATTACATATGTGTCCTTATTCCCCCATATGTTTCTGAGAACATATACATGCACACATGTGGATAGATATATACACTTTAAAAAAAAAAGTCTAGAAGATATAATTAAATGTTGGTTTTTAACTTACCCCTATTTTCTAATTTGGACACATGCATTATAATGACGAAATAAAAACAAACACATCACTTTAATGATTCTAAAACAATGTCCCCGATCCCTTCCTTCACTTTACCTTTCCCTGCCCCCATACTCCCTGTTTCTTCCAGCTGATCTGCCCCTGTCCCTCTTCCCGTTTGTCCCTCCGTGGACTCTCTTCCTCTGGCTCCTTCTACATTGTCCCTATTTCTTTGCCTCCTCTCACCCCCTCTTTTCATTTGTCTCTCTGTCTGGTCTTGTCTTTGCTCTCTAGGACATGTTCCTGATGGCTGCCATGGGCCCTTCCGGGGGAGGAAGGACTGTCATCTCCTCAAGGCTGCAGAGTCGCTTCAACATCATCAACATGACCTTCCCCACAGTGAGGGCAACTGGGACCAGCAGAGGGGGAACTGTAGAAGGCAAAGCCATCTGTGTCCTAGAAAATGAGGGGCAGATCAAGGAGGGGGCTTGGAGACCCCTTGAGCAGAGCCGCATATAGGGGGCTGTAATATATGGATGGGGAGACTGTCAAGCCTCGTTGTCCCCGTGGGCAGAGAATGCAGGTGGTCCAAACTAGGCTCAGCAAGGTTAATCTCACAAGGCTGAGAGCTAGAGCATTGCCAGGATTAGGGTGCAGCCAATGAGCACTCAGGGGTGCCAAAAATATTCAGTAATCAAGATAAATAACATTTTAATGCAATTAAAAAAAAAGTAAGCCCAAGACTTTATTATGAACAAAATACAAAAATTTTAAATAAATACAAGATTGGCACAGTACCATGCTGAGCCATATTGAAGCCTGAGGCAAAAATAAAAATCAATAAATACTAATCCCATTTTTATTTAAAATGTTGGTATTTGTTCATTATAGGTACCGGTATATTGCATTAATTTTGATTTTTCACATCATTTTTTAAGATTTTCAATTACAGTTGAAATATAATATTATAGTAGTTTCAGATGTATAACCCAGAAATTAACTTACTAAGTGATCATCCTGATAAATCTTGTACCCATCTGACACCTTATGTAGTTATTAGAATACTAGAAGATTCGTGCAAGAATGGGCCTTCCTTTCCCTAGATGCAGGCACTGCCTTTCCGCTCTGACCCTGCCTTCCCATGCTGCCCAGAGGTCCTGAGTCTCCCAGCCTTGGTAGAGTGGCCTTGTGTAGTAGGTATCCTGTAGGGCCCAGTGATGCAGCCTCTCTAGTCACCCACGCTGGGCACTCCAGGTGTGCCCCTGTTTGGCTGTGTGCACAGTCCTGCTATAGTTAAGCCTTGATTGCTGTTGGCATCACTGGGAGGGGTTGATCCCCCAAGGCTAATCAGCTGTAAGGACTGACTGTAATGACCAGCTATAACTACAGTGGAGGAGCTGCTGTGCAAGAGTGAACTCTATGGAGGACTTACTTTAGCAGGGCTTTGGTGCTCACCTTGAGTATGGAGATGGTAGGGTTATAATCTGGTGTGAACTGAAACTGTCTACCTCTTGGAGGCACAAAGTCAGCCACTGTCCTTGTCCTGCCCAGAGCCTCCCACACAAACTAATCTGAAGATGGCTGCTACTTGTATTGTGCTTGGAGGTACCCAGGAGAGGCCAATCTGTGAACCAAGATAGGCTTCCGCTAGTGCTGGGCCTGGAGCCACTTATCAAGAAGTAAGAGGTACACAGAAGCCAGGTGCTGCTTGTTTGAGAGATTTTAAGAAAGTCCGAAGCATGAGGCAAGAGGCTAGTTGTATGGGAAAGACACTGGGAATTGTTTGAGTGGACCTGCAAGTTGGGTGGGCCAGTGTCTCAGGAAATCACCAGGGCAGGGCAAACAGTGTGAGCCAAGTTGATGGAGATTCAGATATGGCTCCTATCTGTCAACCCTGTATGTGTGTGGGGAGAGGGGTCTCAGAAAAGGAATGATGGTCTCTGTCAGCATTTTGTCTGGCAGAAAGCTGCTCCCCTCCAGTTCTCACCCTGATGCCAGACATTTCAGTTTCTCCCCATATGTCCCGGATTCCTTTCAAGCTGCTACCCCAGCACTGGAGCTCAGAGGGAGTGAGTCCAAGTAAGTCTGTGCTCGGGCCCTTTAAGAGGAACTGCCTGGAACTCCAACAGCCTTCCATTTCTCTCAGCCTCAATATCCCCTGGTTTTTACAGCCAGAAGTTATGGGGGCTTGTCTTCCTGGCACTGGAACCCTGGGCTGGGGGAGAGGGGTTGTCAGGTGTGGGTCTGGAACCCCTTGCTCCTCAAAGGGGAACCTCCACAGCCAAGATATCCCTCCTGATTTTAAACAACCATACATGATGTGGGAACAGCCTGTTCAGTGTCTCTGCTCCTACCAGTCTCGATGTGGCTTCTTCTTTAAATCCCTCGTTGTATGGCTTCCATTCAACTAGATTTCAGGTGGTTCTGAATGATGGTTGTTCTATAGTTTACTTGTATTATTTATGTAGTTGTGGGAGGATTCAATTACAGCATTTACCTATGCTGCCATTAGGAAGTTCTAATTTTGATTTTTGTTTGTTTGTTAATCCTCACTTGAGGATATTTTTCCATTTATTTATTTATTTTTTTAAGGGACCGTGGAAGAGAGAGGGAAAGACAGAGAGAAACCTCTATGTGAGAGAAACACATCGATTGGTTGTCTTCTGCACTCCTCACAGGGCCCAGGCCTGGGAGGAGCCTGCAACCAAGGCACGTGCCCTGGATTAGAATGGAACCTGGGACCCTTTGGCCCAATGCTCTATCCATTGAGCCAAACTTGCGTAGGGCATAATTTTGATTTTTTAAAAAAATCTATTTGTATTGATTTCAAAGAGGAAGGGAGAGGGAGGGAGGGAGGGAGGGAGAGAGAGAGAGAGAGAGAGAGAGAGAGAGAGAGAGAGAGAGAGAGAGAAACATCATTGATCGGCTGCCTCCTGCATGCCCCCTACTGGGGATGAAGCCCACAACCTGGGCATGTGCCCTTGACTGGAATTAAACCTGGGACCTTTCAGTCCGCTGGCTGACACTATCCACTGAACAAAACAGGCTAGGGCTGATTTTCAATATTGCATTAAAATGTTATTTCTCTTGATTTCTGAGGAGGTTTTTGTTTTGTTTCGTCCTTTGGTTTTTTGTGTGCTTTTTAAATCTTCCCCAAGACGAGTGCTTCATTTACTGCACCCTGTCACAGGCCTGGCTAAAAGGCCAGGAACCTGTGAACGAGTCAGAGGCTTTTTTTCTAGGAGTCTCAGATCATCCGAATATTTGGCACCATGATCAATCAGAAGCTTCAGGACTTTGAGGAAGAGGTGAAGCCCATTGGGAATGTGGTGACGGAGGCCACTTTAGACGTGTACAACACTGTGGTACAGCGCTTCCTGCCCACACCCGCCAAGATCCATTACCTCTTCAACCTGCGAGATATCTCCAAGGTAAAGCTCCATCTGACTTGCCCCTTGTGCTTGGCACAGCTTCCTTATAGGTATTCTCTTCTCAAAGTAAGCCTTGGAGCTCAGTAGCATTCGATAGACCCCAAATCACCTGCATCCTCAAATGCTGCATTCACTGACCTGACCTCTACAATTTCTGAAGGAAATATCTTTCTCCCTCCATCCCACTAGTATGCCTCTTTCCCCAGGTATTTCAGGGCATGCTCAGAGCCAACAAGGACTTCCACGACACCAAGCCCAGCATTACACGGCTCTGGATCCATGAATGTTTCAGGTGAGATGTGCGTGTCCCTCCAGATCCAGATGTCAGCAGCACTGCTCCGAGCCCTGCTTCTAACCCCACCCTCACCCTCCTTTTCCTAGGACCAGTCTCCTTATTCCCAGATCTCACCCCAACTCCCTCCCAACAGAGTCTTCTCTGACCGATTGGTTGACACGGCAGACACCGAAGCTTTTGTGACCATCTTAAGTGACAAACTCGGCTCCTTCTTTGACCTCACCTTTCACAATCTTTGTCCCAACAAACGTCCTCCTATCTTTGGTGAGCTGGAGGCTGTGCTACCACAGCCTGGGAATGGGATCGAATGAGGGTTGGGCATGGTGACCTGATGCTTAGAGCTCTTTGGGGAAGTGTGGGGAAGACCGGGCATCTGAGACTCTGACCCCTTCTTCCCATGACCCAGGGGACTTCTTGAGGGAGCCCAAGGTGTATGAAGACCTAACTGATCTGACGGTACTGAAGACAGCCATGGAGACGGCTCTGAATGAGTACAACATGTTACCTGCTGTCGTGCCGATGCACCTGGTGCTCTTCCGAGAGGCCATTGAACACAGTGAGCATGTCCCATGCCCCTCTCCTTCCCTGGCATCCCAATTTACGTGATATTTCCAGGGAAATAAGGATTCCTTCTCGGGTCTCTTCCAGAAGTTACCTTCCTTCCTGGCTCCAGATGTCTTTGTGGCAATGGGCGGGGCTTCTTCTTAACAGTGGTGTCTAACAGACATGGGGGAGGTTAAAAGTTGAATTGCCACCAGGGCTTTAAGTACTAACCTCCTTCCGCACCTCTTGGGCCCTCTATTTCAGTTTCAGGTGTCCTAGTCCTTAGTCTAGGGCCTGGAGGTTCCCTGAGGCTGCTCAGCCAACTCATTGCCCGTATTCCCCACCTCCCTAACCCCAGTCACAAGGATCGTGCGGGTCATTGGACAGCCTCGGGGCAACATGCTCTTGGTGGGCATTGGGGGCAGCGGGCGCCAGAGTCTGGCCCGCTTGGCCTCATCCATCTGTGAGTACATCACCTTCCAGATTGAAGTCGGCAAACATTACCGGAAGCAGGAGTTCCGAGAAGGTATGGCTGGGTTTCTGAAACAGGAGAGGGTTTGGGGCTAGGAGTGAAAGACCAGATGCCTGACTTTCTGCAGTGACAAGAGAGAGGAGGGATGGAAGCCAGATAGCGAGCTGTGCCAGGCCCAGGTGGAGTATGGAATGATGTGTGTATGTGTTGGAGGCTGGGGAAAGATACCTAAATCTTAGAAGAGGAATAAGAGATGGGCGGGTGAACCTGAAGAGTGTCTGTTCCCTTTTCCTTTTCTCATCTGGCCCAGATATCAAGCGTCTGTACAGCCAAACTGGGGTAGAACTCAAAGCTACATCCTTCCTATTCGTGGATACTCAAATTGCCGATGAGTCATTCCTAGAGGACATTAACAACATCCTCAGCTCAGGCGAGGTCCCAAATCTCTACAAGAATGAAGAATTTGAAGAAGTATGATTCCTTTCATGCCCTCAACTTATTGATTCTTTGATCATCCTGACTAACCTGAAGAAGCCCAGATCCCAGAATATGCTACTGTGCCTTCTGTCTACACCTTCCCCCCAGTTAGCTGGAAGAGCTGTTTCTTTTCAGTCATCTTCCCTCTAGAGACCCTATTGGGTGGAGCTGTTTTCAAACCTACACCCTGTCAGCTCAGCCTCACCTCCTGTCCCCTCTGGTTCTGCCATTGAAACTGCAGCCCTCAGCTTAGCCAGCATGGCTCAGTGACTGAACATAGGCCTATGAACCTGGAGGTCACGGTTCAGTTCCTGGATCCCCAGTGTGGGGCATGCAGGAAACAGTCAATCAATGATTTTCTCTCATCATTGACATTTCCCTCTCCCTCTCCCTCTTCCTCCCCCTCTCCCTTCCTCTCTGAAATCAATTAAAACAAAACAAAACAACAAAAACAAACAAACAAAAAACTGCAGCCCTCTGATGCTATGTGGCTTCTGTGCAGATCCAATTACACATCATAGAGCAGGCCCGGGCTGAACAGGTGTCAGAGTCCTCGGACAGCCTCTTTGCCTACCTCATTGAGCGAGTCCGCAACAACCTGCACATTGTCCTCTGCCTCAGCCCCGTGGGCGACCCCTTCAGGTGACTCTTGTTTTATAGCTTCCTCCCTCCCTCCCTGAAAGAGCCCAGCACCCTTCCCCCCCTTTGGCCTCCCCTGCCTTCAGGGAGTGAGTCCCAGGAAGAGTGCCCGTCTCTACACCCTGCACGCCCCCTCTCCTTTCCATAGAGCTGGCCTTTTTCCAGGAAGTTCCTGCTACTTACATAGAAGTTGTCCTCTCCCTCTCGGTGTGGCGAGATTGTGTGTGTTTATTGTGGGGGGAGGGTAAGAGAGTGATTTTTTGTTCTTAAATTTTTAATTGTGATGAAAACTGCATAACATAAAATTTAACATCTTAACCATTTTTAAGTGTACAGCTCAGTAGTGTTAAGCATATACATTGTGGTATAGCAGATCTCTAAAATTTCTCATCTTGCAAAATGAAACTCCACACCCACTGAGTAACTTCCCATTTCTCCCATTCCCCCATCTCCTGGCAACCACCATCCTACTTTCTGTTTCTATATATCTCATATAAGTAGAATCACAGAGTCTTTTAAAAAATATTTTATTGATTTTTTTTTTTTAACAGAGAAGAAGAGAGAGGGATAGAGAGTTAGAAACATTGATGAGAGAGAATCATCGATCAGCTGCCTCCTACTGCGGATGTGCCCGAAACCAAGGTACATGCCCTTGACCAGAATCAAACCTGGGACCTTTCAGTCTGCAGGCCAACGCTCTATCCACTGAGCCAAACCGGTTTGGGCCACAGAGTCTTTTTGTGACTTGCTTAGTTCACTTAGCGTAATGTCCTCAAGGTTCATCCATGTTGTAGCATGTATCCGAATCTCTTTCCTTTTTAAGGTTGGATAATATTCCATTTTATGTACAGATCACATTTTCTTTGTCCATTCTTGGTATGACTAGATTTTTAAGGTATTAGAAAGTAGAATGAAGACAGAACTTGCACGGAGAGGCAATGTGGTCGCCATTTTGTTATGGTATATGGGGTATCTACCATGTCCCAGGCACTGCATTTTACATGTCACCTCACTGAATCTCCTAACATCCCTACTTGGCATGCTTTGTTGTTCCCATTTTAGAGATTAGAAAGCTGACATTCAAAAGATTAGTTCCCTTGCCCAAGATGCACACCTGCCAGTAAAAAATGTGAATCCGGGTTTTCTGGCCTCAAAACCTGTTTCTAAATACGTCACTGAACTAGTTCTGAGGGGACCAGACTCTGGACGAGGAGATACAGGAGCACTCAGGTTCCTAGAGAGTAGGTGGGCCTGTGACCAAGCCGGTAGCTGGGGGCTGACTCTGCAGGTGGACTGAACTGCCTCTCAAAACCCCTCGCCAGGAACTGGATCCGCCAGTACCCAGCCTTGGTGAACTGCACTTCCATCAACTGGTTCTCAGAGTGGCCCCGGGAAGCCCTGCTGGAAGTGGCGGAGAAGTACCTCCTGGGAGTAGATCTGGGGAACCAGGAGAATGTGAGACCCTCCTTCCCATCTCTCCACACCCCAGGCGCTCTTCCATTCCGTCCTCCATCTGCCGTCCCTCCGTCCTGACCCTCTCTCCTCTGGCCTCAGATCCACAGGAAGGTGGCCCAGATCTTCGTCACCATGCACTGGTCAGTGGCGCAGTACTCCCAGAAGATGCTGCTGGAACTGCGGAGATTCAACTACGTCACACCCACCAACTACCTGGAACTTGTGTCTGGATATAAGAAGTAGGAAGAAGAGTAGGGGACAGAGAGGGCAGGGAGCTTGGGGTCTTTTGAGGGCAATTGCTGAAGTGATGTAATGGAAAATGTCTGGGAGCTGGCCAAGGGGACTGGCTCAGGGACCCGGGCACCATGTGGAGATGCAAGGGGTCTTGAGTTTGCCCAGGAAATTGATGAAGGAGAGCTGGGTCTTCCGGGGTGTGGCTGTCTAGAGCCCCCTTCACACACTCTTTGTCCTTATTTTCTGGATTGATGTTTCTTTTTCCAACCACAACACAACGGTGACACTGCCATGTGTACCGATAATATTTACTCCCAGTCCTCCCCTCTCCGCCTTTCATATCTTCTACACTTTCCACCATTCCTAAGAATTATGCATGTATTTATTGAGGTGCATTGAGTTTTTCTGTGTGCATAACACAACAATAGTTTGTTTTGAGGAATATAAGAGAAGTGTAAAAAAAAACCAACCCTCATTTATTGGATTCAGTATTTTAATCAAAGTGAAGAAAATGCCATTTGTAATAATGATAGTCAACATTTAGTCATTAATTAAATATGAACTGTTGGGCATCTCCTATGTGCCAGGCATTATTCTAGATTCTCACACTATTCCAGCTAACAAAACCACGTCCTTGCCTTCCGCGGGTCATAGGCTTAGATGGCGTTTACTAGTTGCTGGTGACCACGCTAAGCCTTTATATGCATTTTCTTATTTAACCCAGAAAACAATCCTGCATAGACAGTTTTTATGGCTTGGACAATGTTAAAACGTTTTTTTAATGAGGTGCTAACATTTAAAACTCGAGAGCCTTAGAAAAATCCAGATTTCCAATTTCTCTCTGACAATTAGAAATTTTGGCAACACAGAGCCCACATTCACTCCCAGGCTAGAGACAAACGATGGCCACCCTCTTGGGACAGGTTTGGTTTCTAGTTCACAGAGTTCCCCGCCTGCCGCTCACTGGGGGACAGTGGCAGATTCCCAGCAGGGAAACGGGGTGGTGAAAACGGTGACCGGCAAGCTGAGAGGTAGAGTAAATCAGAGGGAGGAGAGTGGGAGCGCGGAGACCAGTCGGGAAGCCGTCAGCTATGATCCAGGAAGGAAAGAATAAAAACCTGACCAGAGTGTGGTGGCAACAGAAAGGAAGACAGGGAGCCGAGACGCGCCGGGAAGAGAGGCTACTAGGGAACCCCCTTCTGGGAGTCCATCCCCTCCAGGCCCCTGGCTGGCTCTTGTCTCTCTCCCCCTGTCTTCAGGCTGCTGGCAGAGAAGCGGCAGGAGCTGTTGGATCAGGCCAACAAGCTGCGGACGGGATTGTTTAAGATCGATGAGACGAGGGAAAAGGTGGAAATGATGTCCGTGGAGCTGGAGGATGCCAAGAAAAAGGTGGCTGAGTTCCAGAAACAGTGCGAGGAGTACCTGGTCATCATTGTGCAGCAGAAGCGGGAGGCGGACGAGCAGCAGAAGGTGGGGCGCCAGCAGTGTCCCGCCCACGCGGGGCCCATCCCACAGGCCCAGCGGGCAGAGGCTCCCAGCTCCCCCAGTCACTCTGTCAGGACTAACGGTCCAGTCCTCAAAGCTGTTCTAGCATTATCTTTCCTGTTACCCCCGACACCGTCACCCCCACGTCTGCCCAAGGCGAAGGCAAACCCCTCGCCTCGCCTCTTTTCCTGCCCAGGCCGTCACAGCCCACAGCGAGAAGATTGCAATTGAGGAAGTCAAGTGCCAGGCCCTGGCCGACAATGCCCAGAAGGATCTCGAAGAGGCATTGCCGGCGCTGGAAGAGGCCATGCGGGTATTAGGGGGGGAAGACCCGGGAAAGAGCCTCAGAGCCCCAGGGCGGGGGGGGGGGGGGAAGCGCTGGGCTCTGTCCTCATAAAGGACCTGTCTTGCCGTCTGAGTTGACCATGGCCCTGTCCCTGAGCGAGTCCTTTTCCCCAGGCGTTGGAGTCTCTGAACAAGAAGGATATAGGAGAGATCAAGTCTTACGGACGGCCCCCCGCCCAAGTGGAGATAGTGATGCAGGCGGTGATGATTCTCCGAGGCAACGAGCCCACTTGGGCAGAGTCCAAGAGGCAGCTAGGTGAGCCAGAGAGCGGGAGAGGATGAACACCAGTTCACACAGCATTGGTTATCAATCATCTCCGTGCGCCGGGCGCTGGGAGGGACAGAGATGAACGAGGCGCTGAGCTGACCCTCGAGAGCATGCAGTCTGGTGGAGAAGAAAAGACATAAATGCCAGTTAAGATTCGATTCTTTGGTTGTAAGTAACAGAAAACAACTCATCTTGAGTTAAGCAAAAAGAGAAATTGTTATAAAGATACAGGAATATATCTCAAAACCCAGGGGCAGGAATGGCTTCCCCTCCACCTCCCCGAAGGGCAGGAATCAAAAGATGGAAAACAGGAGCCTTGCTGTTTTCATTCTCGTGGTTTGCTCTGCTCTGAGTTCTGTTACAAGGCGCCTTTGGCTCTTACGTGTCTTGGTAGAATATAGCCTGCAAGCCCGAAAGAGTGATGGTTCCGGTGAGATTGTCCGTGGTAAGTGATGGGACACGAGCTGGGAAGACTGTGGAGGGTCCTGGGACCGTGAGGTTCCAGAGGAGGGAGCCAGGTCAGCAGAAGGAACGTGGGCTGAAGTCCGTTATTCTGGCCTTGGGCCCTGAGCTGAGGGAAAGCATGGCCTAAGCAGTGGAGATGCAACCCGGACAGAGGGAGGGATTAGGCCTGTGGCTGAGGCCCTGACTCGCATTTCACAGGGGAACAGAACTTCATCAAGTCGCTGATCAACTTTGATAAAGACAACATCTCCGATAAGGTTCTGAAGAAGATCGGGGCCTACTGCGCCCAGCCCGACTTCCAGCCCGACATTATTGGCCGCGTCTCACTTGCTGCCAAGTCCCTCTGCATGTGGGTCCGGGCCATGGAGGTGAGCGGGAGCGGGGAGGGGTGGGGAGCAGGGAAGCGGGCCTGGGAGGAGGGGGATGCACTGGGGAGAACGCTGGGGGAATGGAAGGCAGGTGGGAAGGAAGGGATGATGGTGGGTGGATGGGCGCCCCCACCGCCTGGCCGTCTCCCTGCAGATGTACGGGCGGCTGTATCGGGTGGTGGAGCCCAAGCGGATACGAATGAACGCTGCACTGGCCCAGCTTCAGGAGAAGCAAGAGGCGCTGGCCGAGGCCCAGGAGAAGCTGCGGGAGGTGAGCCCCATGCCAGTCTTTTCTGCTGTGGTCCCTCTCCTGATTTCAGGGAGCTCCATTACCATTCATCTCTCCCCGTCTCATCCGCCCTCCCGCTCCCTTCCTGGCTGCCCCCACTCGAGGCCCTTTTAGCTGGGCTGCCTCTGGCTGAGAAAGCTAAGCCGCTGCAGGTTACACAGGCACGGAGGGCGCTGCCCCTTGAGGAGCCCTTGCAGAATCTGACTTGGGAGTTGCCTGTCTCTGTCATGGCCTTGAACATGGGCCCTGAGATGTTAACTGATGAAATCTTTGTGGCAAATTGGTCTTTGCTGGGAAGGGAGATGCGGAATAGGGCAAAAGTGTCGCCGTCACTGCTGTGGACTGTGGACTGAGGGTGTCTGAGCAAATACTAGGAGGGACAGTGTTGTCCCAGAGGTAGAGGCGCTTAGTGTGAGCAGTTTAGACAACCGAGTTGTTAATTTTCTGTAAGGTATGTGCTCAAATAATTCTCAAACAAGGCAGAAGGTACTATTATCAAGAGTTCAAAATTCTTCTAGCCTATCATTTAATTTTTCTATCATTGATTTAATAGGCAATACAATCACCTGGTTTAAAATTCAAAATGTATAAAAGAGTACCCAATCAGAAGCCTCCCTCCCACCTTCTGCTCTCTATCTGCCAGCTCCCTTCCCAGAAAGCAACCAATGTTACAAATTCCTGTTTATCCATCCAGGGGTGTCCTAAGCTTTTATAAACAAATATATATTTTTAATCTTTTACATTGTATATTCTGTTCTTCACCTTCCTTTTTTGTTTGTCTATTCACTGAAGATTGTTTCATGTTGATACATAAAGAGTTTCTGCTTTCTTTTTACCACTGCACCGATATTCCAGTGGATGGCTATACATCATTTACTTAACCATTTCCTTTCTGGTGGACATGTTCATTAATTCCAATTTCTTCATCTACACTTGTCCTCAAACTTTGTTGATGCTATTAAAAAATATATATATATATTATTGAGTTTTCACAGAGAGGAAGGGAGAGAGATAGAGAGTTGGAAACATTGATGAGAGAGAAACATCGACCAGCTGCCTCTTGCACACCCCCTACTGGGGATGTGCCCGCAACCAAGGTACATGCCCTTGACCGGAATCGAACCCGGGACCTTTCAGTATGCAGTCTGACGTTCTACCCACTGAGCCAAACCGGTTTCGGCTGTTGATGCTATCTTGAACTATATAGAAATTTAAAAATGTCATGTAATCAAAGCTGGTCATACTGTTTCAACATGTTTTAACCAAAACCAACTATGGAAATAGCCAGGCCCGGGCCCAGCCTCCTCGCACCGGATGAGTAGCCCAAGGGTTAGCGAGATTAGGCCACTTGCTCATCACGGACAGACCTGGCTGCAACCTGCATTTCCGGACTCCAAGGCCGTGGCTACCACAGCCAGCCCAGTCTCTTCTTGCTGCAGCATCTTTGCTGCCCTTGAAGCCTGGGCAGGAGGCTCTGTCTGCACATGTTCCCCTCTGCCCCATTCCTGCGCCACTGTCACCTCCCAGCCTCACATGAAACCTTCCCTCTTTTTCAAAAATGAGTAATCACAGGCGTGGCAATCTATTTGGAAAGGTTTCTCACCTCTGGATGAATCATATCCTGGGCCATAGGATTAGGGATTGCTTCCTTTATGTGTAAAAAATGGCCTCTGGGGTCAGCTGCCAGCAATATCACTCATTAGACAAATATTTATCCTAATGTGAGGCCTCTTGAGAGCCCCTACTTGATAAAAGTAAACAGACAGGGGGCCAGAATTTCTCCTTTGTTACTCTGACATAGGCTTTACATGTAAGAGCCAAATGCACATGCTCAGTGTCAGGCACCCGCACCCATTCCCTGCAGAGAGCACGGAGCTGGTGCTGGGCTCCACCTCGGCCACGTACGTACACACCTTTGGTCCTCAGTGGCCCTCAGAGCCTGGAAATCAGCATTCTGAAAGGTTTCTTGTCAGAGCCAGCCAGAGGTGGGAAGCCGGTGCATAGGCTCCAGGGCCAGAGGGCTGATGTGCATGTCATCCCAGGTATGTGCTCAAATACCTGAGTAAGCATTTTAACCATTACTCACTTGTTTGGGGCCTGAAAATGTACATACCATAGGCCCGATCCTGACATGCAGCAAGGGTTAGGAACCACTGGCTTAGAAATTGTCCTAGAAGGCTCTGAAATGGGTCTGGACAGAATCTTAATCTACTTCAAGGTAATTGTATACTCAATGTTGAAAATTCACTTTCTTGCCGAAGCCGGTTTAGCTCAGAGGTAGAGCGTCGGTCTGCGGACTGAAAGGTCCCAGGTTCGATTCCGGTCAAGGGCATGTACATTGGTTGCGGGCACATCCCCGGTAGGGGGTGTGCAAGAGGCAGCTGGTCGATGTTTCTCTTTCATCGACATTTCTAGCTCTCTATCTCTCTCTCCCTTCCTCTCTGTAAAATATCAATAAAATATATATATATTTAAAAAAAAAAAAGAAAGAAAATTCACTTTCTTTCCTATTTCCCATTCCAAATTACGTCACATTTCAACATAGTATATTGGAGGGTATGCAGTAAGATTACATGATAACATTAAAATGCTACATAATAATAGTACACAGGGGGGTGGGGGAATATGTATGGAGAGGTTTGGGATAGGAATGGGGGAATAAGGACAATTATGTGATACCATAATCAATAAAAATAAAAAATTTAAAAATAATAGTACACAAAAATCCCACCAATTTGAATATAACCCTCAGGGAGAAATTAGATATCAGAGATTAAATCTTTGTAAACTAAAGTCCAAGTAAATTAAAATCTGAAATCAAATTATCTTGATTTTATGAGTTAAAAATCTAGAAGCCAACATTCTTTTTTAAAAAAAAATATTTTATTGATTTTTTACAGAGAGGAAAAGAGAGGGATAGAGAGTTAGAAACATCGATGAGAGAGAAACATCCATCAGCTGCCTCTTGCACACCCCCTACCGGGGATGTGTCCACAACCAAGGTACATGCCCTTGACCGGAATCGAACCCTGGACCTTTCAGTCCGCAGGCCGACACTCTATCCACTGAGCCAAACCAGTTTTGGCATAGAAGCCAACATTCTTGAGTTAAAGTCCCCAACCCATCCTCCCCAATTTTTTATTCCACAAGAGGGATTCTCAGGATCAGAGTCTCGGGCTCCTTCCATTATAACCAGGTCTGCTTCAGAGGCTACTCTCACGAGCATTGCTTTTTTTTTTTTTAATATATATTTTTTATTGATATTTTACAGAGAGGAAGGGAGAGAGATAGAGAGCTAGAAACATTGATGAGAGAGAAACATCGACCAGCCGCCTCTTGCACACCTCCTACTGGGGATGTGCCCGCAACCAATGTACATGCCCTTGACCGGAATCGAACCCGGGACCCTTCAGTCCGCAGACCGACGCTCTACCGCTGAGCCAAACCGGTTTCGGCACGAGCATTGCTTTTATTCAAGGAGTGAGTTAGGCATCATGGCTTCCACATAAAATTATGTCCCAGGAAACCAGTCATTATTGTCCCAAAGACCGGAGTGGAAGCTCAGTGGTGTTTTTAGGAATGAGGAATGCATGGAGAAAATCTTGGTTTTAGCTTCACCAGAAGGTCTGTTATCTGGAAACCATGACCCGTGAACATAACTAAACTGGGAGAAACTTCCAACAAGAGATTCATGTCAGAGAGATAATGCAGTCACTAGCATTTCCTGTACTGAGGGGTGATGGAAATCCACATATGTATATTTTAATTTTTGGAGGGGGGTTATTGTGGTAAAATACACATAAAATTTACCTTTGTGACCATTGTAAAGCGTACAGCCAGTGGCATCAACTACATCCACCACATTGTGCAGCCGTCACCATTATCTGTACCTTCAACAGGACTGTTCGTCACTCAGTGGTCACCCTGTGCATATCCTTTCCATCTCAGCCCCCCCTGAGCTCGGGGTTCCCCGCTCTGTGTGTGACCAGGTCTGGTCCGTCCTGTGCCAGGGGCTAACATTGCTGCACTCTTTGTGGCATTGCTGAGGTCTTTGAAAACTGCCTTTCGGGAAGGTTTCACTCGTCCCCATTCTTACTCTCACTGGAATATCACCGTGGCGCATTCCTGACCTGAAGCTGCTGCTGCTGCTGCTGTTTGTGACAGCCCATGCCGGGCGCCTCGTGGGGAACAAGTCCTCTGCCGTTCGTGTGCCACGGCAGGGCTTTGCTCCTTTGTGAATCCCCCAAGTTGTTCAGGGACGTTCCCTTAAGCTGTGGGTAATTCCTGCATGCCTACCACCCTACCTGTGTCACCTGAAATCGCAGCCAAAACTATTCCCAGCCCATCTGCCTGTAGACAAACCACACGGAATCCAGCTAGTCCCATCATGACTGCCTCCTCAGGCTGGAGTAGATGTTGAATAGTAGGACTGCTGATCTAGTGCTGTCTACCGGGCTTGGCAAGAACCACTTAAAGCTGGAGCCGGCAGCACCCACAAAACCTCATGCCGTGCAGTTAAAAAGCCTCAGACCTGATATTCCCTTTTTCACAACGGGCTTGCCGCCAGAATAGGTGTTGGAAACACCACAACCAAAAGCCAGAATGGGAAAGGACAAGCCTCCTAGCAACATCGTCATCATTGGACGCGAAGGTCCCAAGTCTACCACTATTGGCCCCCTGATTTACAGGCGTGCTGGGATTGACAGAAGAGCCCTTGAACATTTGAGGAGGAGACTGCTGAGATGCGGAAGGGTTCCTTCAAGTATGCCTGGGTCTTGGATAAACTGAAAGCTGAATATGAATGTGTGCCACTGCTAATATCAGCAAGTTTTATGTGACCATCACTGATGTCCCAGGACACAGAGTCGATATCAGAAGCCACTGCTTTTTAACTGGCAAGGCATCGTGTGTGTGTGTGTGTGTGTGTGTGTGTGTGTGTGTGTGTGTGTACCACAGGTTCTGGCTTTAAATGGCTACGGCACGTCGCAGGCTGACGGTGCTGTCCTGACTGCTGCTGCTGGTGCTGGCGAATTTGAAGCAGGCATCCCCAGGAACGGGCAGGCCCGGGAGCATGCGCTTCTGGCCTGCACACTGGGTGTGAAGCAGCTGATGGTTGGTGTTAACAAAATGAATTCACTGAGCCACCCTATGGCCAGAAGAGATAAGAGGAAATTGTTCAAGAAGTCAGCACCTACATTAAGAAAATTGGCTACAAATGACACAGTGGCATTTGTGCCAATTTCTGGTTGGAACGGCGACAACATGCTGGAGCCAAGTACTAACATGCCTGGTCCAAGGGATGGAGCGTTGCCCGTAAAGACGGCAATGCCAGCGGAACCACGCTGCTTGAAGCTCTGGGCTGCATCCTGCCACCAACTGATCCAGCTGACAAGCCCCTGCGTCTGCCCCCCATGATGTCCACAGAACTGGTGGGCGGGTCCTGCCCTGTGGGCGGAGTGGGGACTGGTGTTCTCAAGCCCAGCAGGGGGTGACTTCGCTCCAGTCAGGGTGACAACGGAAGGGAAGCCAGCTGAAATGCACCGTGAAGCTTTGCGTGAAGCTCTTCCCTGGACAATGTGGGCTTCAATGTCAAGAACATGTCTGTCTCCCTAGTCAGTTTGGCTCAGTGGGTAGAATGTCAGCCTGCGGACTGCAGGGTCCCAGGTTTGATTCTGGTCAGGGGCACATGCCCAGGCTGCAGGCTCGCTCTCCAGTGGGGGATCGTGCAGGAGGCAGCCGATCAGTGATTCTCTCTCATCATTGATGCTTCTATCTCCCCCTCTCCCTTCCTCTCTAAAATCAATAAAAATATATTTTTAAAAATTTTAAAGAACTTAACATACCCCTTAGCATATTAAAAAACTTGTCTGTCAAAGATATTCATTGGGGCAATGTGGCTGGTGACAGCAATAATAACCCACCAACGGAAGCAGCTGGCTTCACAGCTGAGTTGATTACCCAGAACCATCCAGGCCAGATCAGTGCTGGAGCCACACCTGTGCTGGATTGTTGAGCTGAAAGAGAAGACTGATTGTCGTTCTGGGGAAAAGCTGGAAGATGGCCCAAAGATTTGGAAATCTGGTGATGCTGCCGTTGTTGGTATGGCTCCTGGCGAGCCCATATGTGTTGAGAGCTTCTCTGACCCTCTGGGCCGTTTTGCTGTTTGTGACATGACAGACAGTTGTTGTGGGTGTCATCAAAGCAGTGGACAAGCGGGCAGCTGGAGCTGGCAAAGTCACCAAGTCTGACCAGAAAGCTAAACGAGTATTTCCCCCGATACCTTCCACCCCGTCTTCCTCGGTGGTGGAAGAAAGACCTCAGAACTGTGTGTCTCAACTGGCCCTTTAAGTTTAATAGTAAAAGACTGATTAATGATTAATACATCGTAAAACTTTCAGAAAGAAGAATGTTTTGTGGACCATTTGGTTTTTATGTGTGTGCGCGCCAGTTTTTAGGTTATTAGTTTTTAAAATCAGTACTTTTAAATGGAAACAACCAAAAAAATGAGTCACAGAATTTTGAGACCCATTAAGACAAAATGAGAAAAAAATGTGATATTTTGTCCATCAGTGCTAAAACAACCTAACCCCACTTTAACCCAGTTCGGCAGTATTAGTGTTGTAGCGGGCCTTTATCCTGAGACTACCGCTATACCTCGTTAAGGCCATCCTTGAAGCCCACATCTTTCTTTTGCCACTATTTTAAATAGTCCTGCTTCTGTAGAAACAGCCATTCACCTATGGACAAAGACATATTCTGCCAAGGTCAGAATAATTCAGGATCAGCTTAAAGCCTTTTACCCAGGCAATAGCAGTCAAAACCGTTTGGCTCAGTGGATAGAGTGTTGGACTGAAAGGTTCCAGGTTCGATTCCGGTCAAGGGCATGTACCTTGGTTGCGGGCACATCCCTGGTGGGGAGTGTGCAAGAGGCAGCTGATGGATGATTCTCTCTCATCAATGTTTCTAACTCTCTTCCTCTCTGTAAAAAATCAATAAAATATATATTTTTAAAAAACAAAACTCAGCTGAGACCAGTTTGGCTCAGTGGACAGAGCGTCGGCCTGGGGACTGAAAGGTCCCAGGTTCAATTCCGGTCAAGGGCATGTACCTTGGTTGCGGGCACATCCCCGGTGGGGAGTGTGCAAGAGGCATCTGGCTGGTGTATCTCTCTCATCGATGTTTCTAACTCTCTATCCCTCTCAATTCTTTGTAAAATCAATAAAATATATTTTTTAAAATAAAAAAATAAAAAATAATTATATTACAATTGATATATGTTTAAAAAATAAAATAAAAACAAAACTCAAGAGAGACCGAAGCAAGATGGCGGCCTAGGAAGTCTCCTGGGCCGCCATCTCCTCAACAATTTGGAAAAAACAACAGATAAAATCAAAAGGGATCGCACCAGACCCACAGGAAAGCTGGCGAAATGGGAAGGCTACAACTAGACACAAAGCAGGACGCTGCTGCTGCCATGTAGAGTTTAAAACTACAGCGAAACTGAACCTGCCGGGGAGCTGCTGCCGCCGGGAATGAGGGAAGCCAGACCTCGCTCCGCCCCAGGGCCCAGGGAGTGGGCTAGCCCTGCTGGCCGCCACGGGAGCTGATGTGGGCCTACGCCACCGCGCCTTCGGCTCCTGCCTAGACGAGAAGCCCATGAGCACAACCTCCCAGCCCAGCCGAAGTGCTAGAGAGGAGCGGGCGCAGCGTCTCCCCCGTCCGCAGCCAGCTAAGCTCGGCCCCCGCACTCGCTGGCGGGCGAAGAGATGGTGTAGTATCTCCCCGCCCGCAACCAGCTCGGCCCAGAAATTGGAAGGCTACAACTAGACACCAAGCAGGGCGCCGCGGCTGCCATGTGGAGTTTAAAACTACGGCGAACAGGACCTACCGGAGACGCTGCCGCCAGGAACGAGGGAAGCCAGACCTCGCTCCGCCCTGGGGCCCAAGGACTGGGCCAGCCCCACTGGCCGCCATGGGAGCTGATGTGGACCTCCGCCTTGCCTTCGGCCCCTGCCTGGACGAGAAGCCCGTGAGCGCGACCTCCCAGCCCGCCCGCAGTGCTGGAGAGGAGCGGGTGCAGCGTCTCCCTGTCCGCAGTCAACTACGCTCGGGCCCCCGCACTCGCGGGCTGGCGAAGAGAGGGTGTAGTATCTCCCCGCCCGCAACCAGCTCGGCCCAGAAATGGGAAGGCTACAATTAGACACCAAGCAGGGCACTGCTGCTGCCATGTGGAGTTTAAAACTACGGCGAACCGGACCTGCCGGAGACGCTGCCGCCAGGAACGAGGGAAGCCAGACCTCGCTCCGCCCTGGGGCCCAAGGACTGGGCCAGCCCGCCGGCCATGGGAACCAGGGAGCTGTTATGGAACCTTTGGCGCCTGCCCACAACCACCCCGAGCGTCTCCCGGCCTGCGGCCAGCTGGGCCCAGTCTCCGCACGCACCTTATTGGTGGGGAGCTGGTGCGGCGCATTCCCTTTGTGCCCCAGCAAGTCTTTCCGCTGCCACTACCAGCAGCCAGCTCCAAAAGCTTACGCCACTACTGCCATGTGGATTTTAATACTACAGGGGAAATTGAGACATGGGAGCTACCGTCGCTGCCACACCCGCTGCTGCCCCCATGAATGGGAATCCACTGAAATCAGAGCTCACTACGCCCCTGGCGCAGAGAGAGTGTGGCTTCAGAAATTAGCCTCTGCGTCCACAGCAGCCCCGCTTCCACAACAAAGGAGACACCATTGAGGGGGAATTCTCCGCCCGCAGCCATCTCAGCCCACCCACAACCTTCCCAGCACACCCACCGTGCGGGTGGGGAGCCTGCACAGCACCTTCCGTTATCGGCCCCGGCGAGTCCTCCCTCAGCCGCCGCATGGCCGGGCCGAAGCTCCCACCACTGCCGCCATGTGAACTTTAAAACTAAAGTGGAAATTGAACCACAGGAGCAACCGTCGCTGCCGCACCAGCCACCGCCACCCCCCACCACCACTGCACATAAAGGAAATCCACCGAGAACAGAGCTCACTACGCCTGGGGCTCAGAGAGTGGGCGGCCTCAGAATTTAGCCTCCGCGTCCGCAGCTGCTCCACTTCCGCACCAAACGAGACACCTTTGAGGGCGGTCTACCCGCCTGCAGCCATTAGAGCCCGCCTGCAACCATCCCAGCCTGCCTGCCGTGTTAGCAAGGAGCTAGCACAGCACCCCCAATACGAGACCCCAGCACCCGAGAGGGGTTGTGTGCCCTGAGTGAGCCATATGTCCAGGGGGCCGTGTGCCCCAGGTGAGCCGTGTGTCCCAGGGGGCCCTGTGCCCCAGGTGAGCCGTGTGTCCCAGGGGGCCGTGTGCCCCGGGTGAGCCGTGTGTCCCAGGAGGCCTTGTGCCCCGGGTGAGCAGTGTGTCCCAGGGGGCCGTGTGCCCCGGGTGAGCCGTGTGTCCCAGGGGGCCCTGTGCCCCGTGTGAGCCGTGTGTCCCTAGGGAAGCAGTGGGACCCAGGGGAAGGGGCGGTGAGAACCAGAGGAGGAGCGGACTCTATTCGGGTGGTCCTGAGATAGCCACCATAAAATAAGCAGACTGCCAAATGAGGAGCGGATTCTATTCATGAGATCCTGAGATAGTCACCATAAAACAAGCAGATTGTCAAATGACAGCAGGGAGGGGAAGGAGACTTGGGGGGAGATAAGAGAACAACCTAAGGACTGGTATGCATGAATACAACCAACGAACACAGAACTCTGGGGAGGGAGGGCATGAAAGGGAGGTGGGGGGGGGGACATTGGAAAGATATGTACACATATAATACCTTAATAAAAATGGGAAGGAAGAAAAAAAAAACAAAAAAACAAAAAACAAAACTCAAAAAATGTTTTGTTTTTGTGGTTTTTTTTTTTTAAGTCAATCACACAAGTGTAAAAACATACAGGCCTAACATGAACCTCTACAAATCACCCAAGTCAAAACACCAGAGGCACTCATGAAACCTGAGGCCCACCCAAAGTTTTATTTTTTATTTTTTATTGATTTCAGAGAGGAAGGAAGAGGGAGAGAGAGATAAAAACATCCATGATGAGAGAGAATCATGGGTCAGCTGCCTCTTGCAAGTCCCCCACTGGGGGGTCAAGCTCACAACCCCGGGCATGTGCCCTTGACCAGAATCGAACTGGGGACCTTTCAGTTTGCAGGCTGACACTCTATCCACTGAGCCAAACAGGCTAAGGCCCATCCAAAGCTTCTTTTTTCTGGTTAAAGGTTTTCTGGTTAAAAGTCAAATATACTCTTAATTGGGTCCCAAAAGTAGCAGCCTTCTTCTATGCCTGGGTTTTAAACCAGAAATAAGAAGTCCAAAATACTACTTTTACTTTTTAAAATATATTTTATTGATATTTTACAGAGAGGAAGGGAGAGAGATAGAGAGGGATAGAGAGCTAGAAACGTCGATGAGAGAGAAACATCAACCAGCTGCCTGTGCCTGCAACCAATGTACATGCCCTTGACTGGAATCGAACCCGGGACCTTTCAGTCCGCAGACCGACGCTCTACCACTGAGCCAAACCGGTTTTGGCCCAAAATACTACTTTTAAAGACTAAGTTGGAGACTGTGGGCGAGTTTGCCCCACTAGTAGTGACCCTGTATTCAGACAGATTTTCCGGGTCTCAGGTGTTGTGGGCGGGCAGAGTGGAACTTGCCCTCACTCTTAAAGGGAAAGGGCCTAAATTCTGTTGAGCACTCCCAGTTGATTCTTTCCAATTTTACCAATCAGGTCAGTCACACCTCCCCTGGAGAAAGGGTGTGTAAAGACCTGCAAGGGAACCACCAAGATGAAAAATTATAACAAATCATGAACCTGAAGAAAAACTAAATCTAGAGATTATTCGGTTGGAGAGAAGAACTTCAAAAGCAAACCTAAGGAAGAAATGACATCCACAAAACAAAAATAATATGAGAAGAGAAAGAGTTCAAACAGAGAAAAAGATTGGGGGAAATTTTTAAATGATTAAAGTATGACATTCATTTCATAGAAGGGCGGGAAGATAGAGTCAAGGAATATAAAACAAAAATAAAAAGTCTGAAACATAAGAGAGATAGTACAGACACAATCCAACCAATTAGGATTTCTGAAAGAGAAAATGTGCAATCAGCGGGAACAGAAAAATATTTAACAACCAGTTCAACATGCACAGTGACCTATCAGAACGTGCCTTAGCCACAAGCAGCTCACCAGCCACCAGTTCACACTAGGCACCAGCCCAGGCCATATGTCGATGCTGTTAATGGTGTTTGATCTTTATAATCAGCCTAATGACAAAGCACCGAAAACTGTGGGTTCTGAGTGGAAATGCTGTTAACTTCGATAACATAAAAACAAAAGCACAGCTAAAATAGTTGGGAGGTGAATGTGGGTGGTGGGTTGAGGGAAAGGTCAGGCAATGCTTTTGCAGATATTATAAAGCGAGGTTTCAATATGTTCAAGTTATAAGGGTAACCAGTAGAACTAAAACTACTAGGAATAAAGAGAAAAGGGTGGTGCCAAAACCAGTTTGACTCAGTGGATAGAGTGTCGGCCTGCAGACTGAACGGTCTCAGGTTCGATTCCGGTCAAGGGCATGTACCTTGGTTGTGGGCACATCCACAGTATGCAAGAAGCAGCTGATCAATGATTCTCTCTCATCGATGTTTCTAACTCTCTATCCTTCTTTCTTCCTCTCTGTAAAAAAAAATCAATAAAATATTTTTTAAAAGAAAAGGGTGGTGATGTTTAAGTATAAAAGATTAAATCGTCATTTAGCATAGCATAAAGTCAATAAATAGAGTCCAAAATGGATAACCCAGGAAACAACAGTGTAGAATACACTTTATATGGAGATAGCGCCCCTGGAAGATTATCCAAGCAACATGTCACATCGGGTGTCTTGAGAAGAGAGTGGGCGGATGGAGAGCAGGGTTAGGAAGCAGACTTCTCATGACCTTATGTTTTTTGAATTTTTAAGTTGCTTATTCACAAAGTAAACAAAATTAAAATTAAAAAAAAAATTATATCAACATGTGCTTATGCCCCTACAAGGACATTCATTGCAGCATTAATAGTAGAAATGTTGGCAAGACACAAATGCCTATCAGTAGGAGGCTTGTTATATAGAATAATGGTTCAATCATACACAAGATTATTTTGCAGCTTTTAAATACAATTATTTCCGGCTGGCATGGCTCAGTGGTTGAGCGTCGACATGAGAACCAGGAGGTCATGGTTCGATTCCCGGTCAGGGCACATGCCCAGGTTGCGGGCTTCATCCCCAGTGTGGGGCATGCAGGAGGCAGCCGATCAGCGATTCCCTCTCATCATTGATGTTTCTATCTCTCTCTCCCTTCCTCTCTGAAGTCAATATTTTTTTTTTAACTGAAGTCAATATTTTTAAAACAACCAACCAAACAAAAGGCCCCACAATTATTATTCGCCTGCCAGGCACACATACAGGCCCTGGAAGAGGCTGGATCAGTCCTCTGCTTCAGATGTAAGCGATGTATTTCAGCCTCAGGAGAGCCCAGAGGGTGGTGATGGATTGTGGGAGGCTTCTCTAGCAGGTAAAGCTCTTCCAAGGTCCCTGTCTCTGGCGTGGGACCTTGGACCTGGGCCTTGCCCTTGAATGGAGTCCTCTCTCTCTCTCTAACAATCCCTGAGTTCATTTCTAGCTTTTTCTCTCAAGATCATGTCTTGGGTATGGCTCCTGGAATGGAGTGGCAATCATTTTTGTGTGCTCCGATCCTCTCTTGCCAACATACCTGTCTCATTTATTATGCTACAAGAGGTTAGTCGCCTACCCAGCTTTGAATTTCATTACTAAGTAATTTCTGGGCTCAAGGAAAGAGTGGTGGAGGGAAGGAAAAGAAAACTCATCACACATATTTTATCTTTTTTTTTTTCTCCTTACAACAACCTTATAGGGTAGGTGTTATAATTCTTATTTTGCACAGGAGAAAACCAAGACTGGAAAAGATCAGTTTACCCAAGGTCATGCAGCCACAAAATAGCAGATTGGTGATTTGAATCCAGAACAATCTGCCCCAAGCCCTGTGTTTGATTCCTATCTCTGATCACTCCCAGGTGGCTGAGAAACTGGATATGCTGAAGAAACAGTACGACGAGAAGCTGGCACAAAAAGAGGACCTTCGCATGAAGTCTAAGGAGATGGAGCTGAAGCTGGAGCGAGCTGGGATGTTGGTGTCTGGGTTGGCTGGCGAGAAGGCCCGATGGGAGGAGACAGTAAAGGTGAGGTCAAATGTACCACCTGGCTCTCCTTCCTCCCTGCCGGCTAGGAAGTTCCAAAGCTCCCATCCCCTTTGGGTTAAGGGACAGTCAGGGAAAGTAGGGACAGCTGGGTGTAGGGACATCCAAAAATAGGGTATGGGAGTTCTTCCCCTCCCTTTCCTCACATTTGGTGAGCAGAGTGAAAGGAAAGATTTTTTGTACCATTAGGGATCTGCTAATGTGTAGGCTTTTAGTGTGTAGGCTGAGCCACAAAGCACACACGAGGACCCTATATACAGCACATTGACTGGAGAGAAACAGGGCGCATCTTGTCTCTCTACCTTCAGTGAGCTCCTGGTTTCATGAAAGTGTTGGGCCTTATCACCAGAATGTAAACAGAATTGCTGTCAAAGATGGGGAACTGAACAGTAATTAGAACCAGGCTCGGGTTCTCAGGGCACCAAGGTTTAGGAGAGGGAAATAATCTCTCTAATCCAGATAGTGTTCAGAGAAGAGTGCCTTCAAAGCATTCCAGTCTCTCCCAGTGCTGGGAGCCCCAACAGGCTTACTTCCCCACCCCACCCCACCCCCACTGTCCTCCAGGGCTTGGAAGAGGACCTGGGCTACTTGGTGGGTGACTGTCTTCTGGCAGCCGCCTTCCTGTCCTACATGGGACCCTTCCTGACCAACTACCGGGATGAGATTGTCAACCAGATCTGGATCAGGAAGGTGAGACTCAGGCGTGATGAGTGAGATCCTGGGCTCTGAGACCAGGGCCTTTGGGAGCAATGAGAGATGTCAGAAAAGGGCAGGGTTGCTGAGCTCAGATCTCGAAATATGGGGCTCTTCCCTATGCAGATTTGGGAGCTTCAGGTACCTTGCTCACCTCGCTTCACCTTTGATGATTTCCTGTCCAATCCTTCCAAAGTTCGGGACTGGAACATCCAAGGGTTGCCCTCAGATGCCTTCTCCACTGAGAATGGCATCATCGTCACCCGTGGCAACAGGTAAGAATGCTGCTGGGAGCATGGGAGGACTGAGCGCAGAGCCTGTGTTCTGACGGGGCTCCCTCCTCCAGGTGGGCACTGATGATTGACCCTCAGGCCCAGGCCTTGAAGTGGATCAAGAACATGGAAGGAAGCCAGGTATAAGGCGGGGGCTGGTTTTATCCCCTTAGGAGGTCTTCCCGTGCCCGTCTCTTCCTGAGTCCTGCCTCTGGGCCGTTGTTCCTATGAATCCCTCCATGTTCCTTCCATCTTTTTTCTTGCTCTCTAGGGCCTTCAGGTCATTGACCTACAGATGAGTGATTACCTTCGAGTCCTAGAAAACGCCATCCAGTTTGGATACCCAGTGCTGCTCCAGAATGTGCAGGAATATCTGGACCCCACACTCAACCCCGTGCTCAACAAATCTGTAACTCGAATTGGTCAGGGCCCAGACTTACTGTGTGGTTGGACTGTGGGACAAATCCCAAGGACCAGCCGAATGGGACACGGGGGAGGAAAGGGCTGGCGCTTTGGCCGTGTCCTTTATTTACTAGTATCTGTCCCTCTATTCCGAGAGCCCTGGGCTGGAGCCATTAGGACAGGCTGAGTCACTGCCCCTGGACGCTGGGGGGGGGGGGGGGGGGGGAGAATGGGTCAGCCCACTCCTGGTCATTTGGGGTCCTTGCCCTTGACCCTCTGTGGGTACAGGTGGTCGGCTGCTGATTCGCATTGGAGATAAGGAGGTAGAATACAATCCCAATTTTCGTTTCTACATCACCACCAAGCTCTCCAACCCCCACTACAGCCCAGAGACGTCAGCCAAGACCACCATTGTCAACTTTGCAGTCAAAGAACAGGTGGGCGGGGCTGGTGCTTAGACTGAACTAGGGTGAAGCAGGCAGGGCTGCAGAGTCTGGCAGGATCAAGAAAAAGGCTACGATTGTGTTGGGCAGGTGTAAGGGGCTTGGGAGGTGGAAAGGGGTGGAAAGGGTGAAGGTCACTGGAGTGACATTCTCACCATGGGTCCTGGTGTCTTCCAGGGCCTGGAGGCTCAGCTCCTGGGCATTGTGGTCCGGAAGGAGCGTCCCGAGTTGGAGGAGCAGAAGGACTCGCTCGTCATCAATATCGCTGCCGGCAAGAAAAAGCTCAAGGAGCTGGAGGATGAGATCCTCCGGTACGACCTTGCCTCCACCCCCCACCGGTCCTCTCACTGGCCCGCAGCTGGCACGCAGGGGGCTGATGGAGCCCCTGGCCCTCCGTCCATGTGCCTCCTGACTTCCCTCCAGGCTGCTGAATGAGGCCACAGGCTCCCTGCTAGATGATGTCCAGCTGGTGAACACCCTTCAGACCTCCAAGTTAACTGCCACGGAGGTGACCGAGCAGCTGGAGACCAGTGAAACCACGGAGATCAACATTGACTTGGCCCGTGAGGTGAGCTCCCGTGCCCTCCAGCCCAGGCCCCACCGGCATCCAGACGCAATTATAATAATCTCGGCTCGAGGAACCTCCCCTCCCTCAGCTCCTGCCACCCGCCGTGTCCCTGTGTGGCCCCTGACTCTGGCCCCTCTGCAGGCTTACCGGCCATGTGCCCAGCGGGCATCAGTCCTGTTCTTCGTGCTCAATGACATGGGCCGCATCGACCCCATGTACCAATTCTCGCTGGATGCCTACATCAGCCTCTTTGTCCTCAGCATTGATAAGAGCCATCGCAGCAACAAGCTGGAGGACCGCATTGACTACCTGAATGAGTACCACACCTATGCTGTCTACAGGTGTGAGGCTCCTCCCCGCGTGCCCTAGGCAGGCGGCCAGGTGACTGGCCCTTCCTGCTTTCTCAGGCCGTCCTATCGGTCCCCTGCTCTCCTCATACACCTTCTGGTCCCACCATCACCTGTGGGCTGACTGCTCAGTGTTATATCTTTAGCTCTCCCTGAGTGTTGGACTCCTGAGTACAACTGTCTACTATACCAGCTCTTCTCAAATAGTAACGTGCTTATAAGAGTAACAAGGTATTTGACTTCTCTATATAGACACCCCACAGACCTCTCAAGTTCAGCTTGTTTCAGGTCAAACTCATTATCTACCCTTTTCAAGGTCCTCACCCCTAACTGGCACCAATAATCACTTCCCAGTCACCCCACCCAGAAAGTGGGAGAGTGAACGTTCTCTGTGACTCTCTCCTCTCAGATCAGTCACTAGGTTTTGCTCTCGAATCTTTCTGCAAACTGTCCCTCCCAGTGGCTACAACTGCACTTTAGTTCAGACCTTCATGATCTTTCTTTCTGAATTGTACAGCCATCTCCTAACAGGGCGTCCTGCATCCAACTTGGTCTCTCTCCAATCTGTCTTCTTGTAGCGGCCATTGAAGGCCCACGAGAGACTTCCAAGCACAAATCTGCCCGCGCCGCTCCTGGCTCACCTGGTGGAGCCTCTCATGACCTGTCCTCCACCTGCTGCTCAGCCTCACCTTCCCCCACTGCCCACCGATGCCCCAGAATGCTGACTGCCTTCCGTGTCTGCTTCCTCCAACCCCCTTGTCTACATTTGCTTCTGCTCTGAGCTCTCCCTGGAGTCCTCCCCTCTCTTCCTCTTCTGTGTCACTCCATAACCCCGCTGCACCCCAGGGCAACTTCCCCAAGATACTTCCCCTGTGTCCACCAGGCATGGTGGGTGCCTCCTCCTGCGACCTCTTAATGGCACTGTCACCCGGTATAGAACGCGTCACGTCCTTGCACAATCAGTGGCCTCTCTCACCCATCTGCTCTTTTCACACTACCTGGTTTCCTCCAGGACGGGTGCTCTGGCACATTCATATTTGTGTCATCAGGACCCGGAAGAGTGCTTGGCCCATCGGAGGGGTCCAGTCGATGTTTGGTGTGTGTGTGTGTGTGTGTGTGTGTGTGTGTGTGTGTGTGTTTAATCTTTACCCCAAGATTTTTTTGCCATTGACTTTTTAGAGAAAGTGGAAGGGACTGAGGAAGGGCGAAGGAGAGAAGGAAACATTGAAGTGAGAGAGACACATCGGTTGGTTGCCTTCCAAACTTGTCCAGACTGAGGTGGGGAACTAACCCACAACCCAGGTACGTACCCTTGACAGGGAATTGAACTCGAGACCCTTCAGTCTGCTGGCTGACACACTAACCATTGAGCTGTTGCCAGGGCAATGTTGGCTGTTTTTTAATAGAAGCAAATGATTGTTTTTACCAGTGAACTCTGGGAAAATCATGTGCTCTCTTTCTCTCTCTAGGTCCCTGAGTGCTTGGCTATTTATAGGAGGTTTGAATTAGATGCTGAGGAGGGTCCTTCTGTGTAAGACTGTATGGTGTTTGCTCAGTAGGTGTTCATATTGAGTGTCCTGCCTCCTCCACCCTCCCTGTCGCCTTCTCCCAGGTACACCTGCCGCACCCTTTTTGAGCGCCACAAGCTACTATTCAGTTTTCAGATGTGTTCCAAAATCCTGGAGACTTCTGGCAAGCTCAACATGGATGAGTACAACTTCTTTCTACGAGGGGGCGTGGTGAGTTGGATAGAGGGCACATGAGTGTGGAGTGGTCAAGGTTGGGGATGGTGGCACGTCTGAAGAAGCCTCCAGACCCAGACGGTAAGGCCCAAGGCTCCAGCGAGGGAGCTACAAAGAGCCGCCAGGAGCAGGGTCATGGCAAGCTCCTTCGGGCTATGGCAGTGACTTGCCAGGCACCCCCCTTGCTCACATTACAGGTGGGACTTGGGGGCCCCTCTTACCTGTGACCCACGGGTTGGTATGATCTTGCAACTCTTCCATTGCCTCTCAAGCCATTCCTTCCCCGGCCCGCAGCACGGTCACCACGACAGTTTTCCTTGAGATTACCTTAGCCTCTCCCCCCCCCCTTCCCCCTTGTTGCATTTACTTGGCAAAACTGCCACTCTGGTTAGATCCAGCTCCACGGTCCCTGTGTGGCCCATGCAGCTGAACCCGGCTGAAGAAAAACACCCACTCGAACCCTGAGTGGGCCCTGGAGCTGACAGACACCGATACCACCCTTCCCTGGGCGAGTCATGCGCTCCTCCTCTGGACCAGTGTCATTTGTCTCGACACCTTTACTTCTGGAGTTTAGCAATAATCTCCCAACGCTCCCCACCCCTGACCTCTCAACATGGTGACGAGATTCTTTTAAGATGGAAGCTCATTACTGATGTCACCTCCACTGTCCAGCTCCTCAGACCACCCACTCCAGCTGCACAGGCCTCCTTGCTGTCTGGGACAAGCATGTCCCACCTCGGCCCTTTTCCCAGAAAACTACACCCTCAGGTGTACGTTCATACTTGCCCTCTTTCTCACCTTCTCCAATACTTGGTTCAAATCTCCCCTTATGAAGACCTCCTGACTTTCTCATTTAATGCTTCAGACTACCCCCAAGACTTCAATCTTATCTTCCTCAGCTTGGTCTATGTTTTATTTTCTTTCTTTTTCTAAATATATCTTTATTAGCCGAGGTCGGTTTGGCTCAGTGGTAGAGCATTGGTCTGCAGACTGAAGGGTCCCGGGTTCGATTCCGGCCAAGGGCATGTACATTGATTGTGGGCACATCCCAGGTGGGGGGTGTGCAAGAGGCAGCTGGTCGATGTTTCTCTCTCATTGACGTTTTTGGCTCTCTATCTCTCTCCCTTCCTCTCTGTAAAGTATCAATAAAATATATTTTTAAAAAATATATCTTTATTAATTCCAGAGAGGAAGGGAGAAGGAAAGAGAGATAGAAACATCAATGATGAGAGAGAATCATTGATTGGCTGCCTCCTGCACATCCCCTACTGGGGATCAAGTCCACAACCCAGGCATGTGCCCTTGACCAGAATCGAACCCAGGACCCTTCAGTCCACAGGCTGATGCTCTATCCACTGAGCCAAACCAGCTAGGGCAGGGTTTATATTTTCATGGCACTGGGGAAATCTTTGATATACTAGATAATTTACTTATGTTTTGGTTCATTATCTGCCCTCTCACATTAGAAGAAAACCTCCTTACAGGAAGAGACATTTGTCCTTTTGTTCAGTGATGTATCCCACATTCTTAAAAAACTTACAGTTGCCAAAACCGGTTTGGCTCAGCGGTAGAGCGTCGGTCTGCGGACTTAAAGGTCCCAGGTTCGATTCCGGTCAGGGGCATGTACATTGGTTGCAGGCACATCCCCGGTGGGGGTTGTGCAAGAGGCAGCTGGTCGATGTTTCTCTCACATTGACGTTTCTAGCTCTCTATCTCTCTCCCTTTCTCTCTGTAAAATATCAATAAAATATATTTTTTTAAAAAAACTTACAGTTGATGAATAGGCAATATTTGTAAAAGAGTGAATAAATGAATGAAGTAACAGAGCTTCTCCAAAGGGTAAAGCCACCAGTTGATAATATGAAGTGACAGGCAACCACCAGAGGGCGCAAGCTCCCTAAATTTGAACTGTAAACCCCCACATTTATTTCCCTAATAAAGGTGGATTCTAATCCATTTTTTTAAAAGGTAATTCTTTGGGGGAGGTGCTCCTGGTCAACCCCTTTCTCCTATCTCGTTCCTCCCAGGTTCTGGATCGGGAGGGCCAAATGGATAACCCATGTACTAGTTGGCTCGCAGATGCCTACTGGGATAACATCACGGAGCTAGACAAACTAACCAACTTTCATGGACTCATGAACTCCTTTGAACAGTATCCTCGTGACTGGCACCAGTGGTATACCAACGCCACCCCGGAGAAGGCTATGCTGCCAGGTGCCCCGGCATTTGAGCCTCCCCCCTCCTGCCTCTCTCCTTCCCTCCATTCAGCCCGTGTGTGTGCCCTTCCCTTTGTTCTCTGTCCTTTCTCTCGAGTTCCCCTCAGCCAGCTGCCTCCTGGCAGAGCATTCCCCGCAGGTGCCTCTTTGTTTAGATCCCTGCCCTTCCAGACGCTCCCTGCAACCACTCACTCATCCCCAGGTGAGTGGGAGAACGCCTGCAATGAAATGCAACGGATGCTGATCGTCCGCTCCCTCCGCCAGGACCGGGTGGCGTTCTGTGTGACCTCTTTCATCGTCTCCAACCTCGGCTCGCGCTTCATCGAGCCGCCTGTGCTAAACATGAAGCTGGTCAGTGGCTTGGTTTCCTTGCCCACATCATCCCTGGCCCTCCCTCTCCCCACTCGTCAACCACATGCATTTCCTCACTCTCTCTCTTCCACTCATGCTACGTGGCCTTCTGCTGAGGCCATACCCTGTGCTCCCGGCAGGTGATGGAAGATTCAACCCCACGCACCCCGCTGGTGTTCATCCTGTCCCCTGGTGTGGACCCCACCAGTGCCCTGCTCCAGCTGGCGGAGCACACAGGCATGGCTCAGCGTTTCCACTCCCTGTCCCTGGGCCAGGGCCAGGCCCCCATTGCTGCTCGGCTCCTCCGAGACGGCATGTATCAGGGTCAGTGGCATTCTTGTTCTTCTACCCCCTTCCTTGGCCCTGGTCCTACTCACCAGAGCCTCCAGCCTCCATCACACGGCCATAACCACAGCTCCCACTTTTCCAGAAGGTCCCCGGAGTGGCCGACCTGAGCATTCTGACACCCCTCCCCGCACGCATACAATGAGATGGGCTTAGGGAGTGGGTCCCACTGAATCCAGTGCCTCCTTGCAGGACAGTGGGTGTTCCTGGCTAACTGCCACCTGTCACTGTCGTGGATGCCTAACCTGGACAAACTGATAGAACGGCTGCAGGTGGAGGACCCTCACCCTTCCTTCCGCCTCTGGCTCAGCTCCAGTCCCCATCCCGACTTCCCGATCTCAATCCTACAGGCCAGCATCAAGATGACCACAGAACCACCAAAGGTATGGGCGGCTGTAGAGGGCCAGCATCAACCATTCCATCTGGTCTGCCTTTCCTTCTGCTGGCATCAGAGAGAGGGCGTACCCTAAACAGCAACACATTTTTATTCTACTGCCTGTAAAAAATTTTGCGCTAAACTCTTAGAACATAATACTAATATCTGATTTTCTTGATTGTTATTATGTGCTAGGCATTGTTCTAATTTATTTACATTTATTCATTAAATATTAGTACACACATACACACACTTTATCAGGCAAGTGCTATTAACCCATTTTACAGGTAGGAAAACAAGGCACTGAAGAGTAAGTAAGTAGTCCACAGGACCTTCCTGTCTCCCAAAATGTCCATACATTCTCTCCCTATTGTCACATTTGCTGGGCAACCAGCCCTTTTCTCCTTCCTCCTCTCCAATTATATTGAAACTTTTACCTCCAATATTACAAGGTCACCATTGAATGCAATCATACTCATCCTTTAAAATCTGACCATGTTGTCTATACCTGACTTATTTTTGTTCTGTCTGTTACTTTTTGTTCTATATCCTACACATGAGTGGAATAATATAGTTCTTGTCCTTTTCTGACTTATTTCACTTAGCATAATACTCTCAAGGTTCATCCATATTGTCTTAAATGGCAATATTTCATTTTTAATTGAAAAAAATGTGATCACGTTGGTACATCCCACCCATTTAGCCCCTGCTTAAACTATTTTAGTAGCTTTTCATTGATAAGTCAAGATAAAACCCGTATTACCATGGCCTGTGTAGTGGCTCGGAGGGGAGAGTGTCCATCTGGCTTTGCCCAGGAGTGTTTTCTGTGAAAGGTTGACCCTCCCTGCGATCTTCAAATGGATCTACCAAATCTTCAGTAGAAGAAGGACATTCAGGGTTTACTGGGTGCTAATGGATTTCTTTTGGAAGCTGACAAGCGAGTATTTTAAGTTTTTTTTTTTTTAATATATATATTTTTTAATTTAGAGAAGAAGGGAGAGAGAGATAGAAACCTCAATGATAAGACAAAACCAGTTTGACTCAGTGGATAGAGTGTCGACCTGCTGACTGAAAGGTCCCGGGTTTGATTCCGGTCAAGGACATGTACCTTGGTTGCGGGCACATCCCCAGTGGGGGGTGTGCAAGAGGCAGCTGGTCGATGATTCTCTCTCATTGATGTTTCTAACTCTCTATCTCTCTCTCTTCCTCTCTGTAAAAAATCAATAAAATAGATTTTTTTTAAAAAGAAAAAAAGAAACATCAATGATGAGAATCATTGAATGGGCTGCCTCCTACATGCCCTCTTACTGGGGACTGAGCCACAACTTGGGCATGTGCCCTTGACTGGAATTGAACCCGAGACCCTTCAGTCTGCAGGCCGACATTACTCTATCCACTGAGCCAAACCAGGTAGGGAAAGGCCAGTATTTTGAAATATTTTATTTGGAAATTATTTAAAATATATATTTTTATTGACTTCAGAGATAAAGGAGGGAGGATAGAGAGATATCAATGAGAAAGATGGGGATCGAGCCTGCAGCCCAGGCATGTGCCCTGACTGGGAATCTAACTGTGACCTCCTGGTTCATAGGTCCGTGCTCAACCACTGAGCCACACCAGCAGGGCTATGCACCTGTCTTGTTTAAGAAATCTTTGCTTACTCCAAGGTTATAAAGGTGCTCTCTCTCTCTCTCTCTTTCTCTCTCTTTTATAAAGGCACTCTCTTATACTTGTCTTGAAAACAATTTTATAATTTGACTTTTACATATAAGGTTTATAGTTACTTCAAATCTATTTTGTGAGTGTAGAATAAGATAAAAATCTAAAATTTTCCACATGGATAACCTATTCTCCCAGTACTATTATTTAAAAGCCCACATTTACCCTTCTGATCTGCAATGTGTCTGCTCAGCCTTAGATCATGTTTCTCTGTATATATATCTTTTTTCTGGGTCCTTTATTTTGTTACTCGATCAAGCTGTTTATATTGAGGTCACTATACACTGTCCAATTTGTTTATATTGGGATGACTAAACACTATCTTCATTACCATACAGCTCTATAATAATTCTTGGTAGCTGGTAAGGTAAGTCTCCTTACCTTATTTTTCTTTAGGCTACTCTCCAACATAAATTTTGGAATTAGCTTGTCAAGTTCCACAAAAAAATCCCATTGACTAATTTGGAAGAAATTTAAATCTGTAGGATATTGAGCCACCCAATCCATGAGAATAGTATGTCTCTCTGTTTATTCTTTAGTTCAATAAGTTTTATAATTTTCTCTATAAAGATGTGTACATTTTTATTAGATTTATTCATACCTTACATATTTTGATATTATAAATGGCATTTAAAAATCATATTTTCTTACTTCCAATATTCTTTCTTCAGTTTTCTCACTCATCCGTTCTGTCCATCATAGAGTCTTCTTAAAACACTATTTTAACATATCAATGTTCTACTCAAGACAGCAAATGTCTCCATGACTCCTGGTGAATCAAGTCCAGATGACTCAAACTGTCATTCTTATTGTACCTCCATCTGTTAATGGCCCTTCTTACCCAACCTGAGCACTTACACTTGACTTCAGTTAGACTCATTTTCTCACTTACTCTCCCCTTTGTGCCTTTTCCCTTCAGTTTTCTTTTGAAAGAGAGAAGAGAGAGAGAGAGAGAGAAGAGAGAGAGAGAAATACCAATGATATAAGAGAATCACTGATCTGTTGTCTCCTGCACACCCTCAACTAGGGATCGAGCCTGCAACCTGGGCATGTGCCCTTGATAGAAATCAAACCTGAGACCCTTCAGTCCAAAGGCTGACACTGCTCTATCCACTAAGCCAAACCAACAAGGGCTTCCCTTCAGTTCTTCCATCTCCTGGAAACCAAGGCTCTCCACTCAGCAGTCATAGCCTTCCCAGTTGTAAGACTTAGCCCAAATCCCAACTTATTCATGAAGCTTGATAAATCCAAGCACATAGAATGTCCCCCCTTGATGATATACTATGGCTCTTTTAATCTACACTGAATCCTTACACATATCATGTACATTTTTGTTCACTGCCAGTTGCATGTTTATCGTTGTCTTTGTTCCTATTTTCTGGTACTTACAAATTGAGTGACCCATCCATATTTTGAACTGAGAGGTTCAAAAGTGGGAGAACAAGAAGGTAGGGCTGCCACTAGCCCATACAGTGCCTTACGTGATTTAGAAAGCACCAGCCCTGTGAATGCGTGCATTGCTGGCATGCAGAGCAGGATGAGACTTCAGCCTCCACCCAGCCCTTCAGCCAGGGCCCCTGTGCAGTGAGCACCTCCACAGCTGAACGTGGCGGTGCTAGTGGCAGAGCTGAGCACGGTGATGCCATCCCTTCTCTGTACCTCACTGTCCCCAGGGCCTCAAGGCCAACATGACCCGTCTTTACCAACTGATGACCGAACCACAGTTTTCCCGCTGCTCCAAACCTGCCAAGTATAAGAAGCTGCTGTTTTCTCTCTGCTTCTTCCACTCTGTGTTACTCGAACGTAAAAAGTTCCTGCAGCTTGGCTGGAACATTATTTATGGCTTCAATGACTCCGACTTTGAGGTTGGTTCTAACCAGGGGTCCCTTATCCCAGCCCTATCCTCCTGTCCTTCTGGGCACATGGCTTCCCTTTAGGAAAATCCGCTTACAAAAAGTCTGTGTTATAGCTCCATGTGGGGGGGCGCCCCACTGGAAGAGTTCCTACAGTAACTGTGTGGGGGGGGGGGGTTTGGACTGGGACCACGCACAGGTGTCAGAGAATTTGCTGAGCCTCTATCTGGATGAGTATGAGGAGACACCGTGGGATGCACTCAAGTACCTCATTTCGGGCATCAACTATGGTGGGCACGTCACGGATGACTGGGACCGGCGCCTGCTCACCACCTACATCAATGACTATTTCTGTGAACAGGCTCTATCAGTCCCCTTCTACCGGTGAGGGGGTGGGGGACACTGTGCACCTACCGGTGAGGGGGTGGAGACCACAGGACGCAGAGACACCGGGTGGCAGGGGGTAGGGGAAGTATTTGAGGAGAGAATATGAGATTGGAAGAAGGCAGAGTGTGTAGGATTGGCAGGAAGAGCAAGAACAGAGAGCTGGACAAATGGGACATACGTAGGGACTTGGATCTGGCCTGGTGTGAAGCCCAGGAGTGCTCTCAATGTGACAATTATGCTGTGGCTCTCCAGGTTGTCATTATCGGAGACTTATTTCATCCCCAAAGATGGGAGCCTGGCCTCTTACAAGGAGTTCATCAGCATGCTGCCTGGCATGGACCCCCCTGAGGCCTTTGGCCAGCACCCCAATGCAGATGTGGCCTCCCAGATCACTGAGGCACGGACTCTCTTTGAGACTCTGCTTTCCCTGCAACCTCAGATTACACCCTCCGGTGTTGGAGGCCAGAGCCGAGAAGAGAAGGTAAGAACAGACAAACGCCTGGGGCGGGAAAGCCATCAGAAAGAGAGGGTGCCACGCTCAGAGCTCTGCCTCACCAGGTCCTTGAGCTGGCCGCTGATGTGAAACAGAAGATCCCTGAAATGATCGACTATGAGGGGACCCGAAAACTGCTGGCTCTGGACCCCTCCCCTCTCAATGTGGTCCTTCTGCAGGAGATCCAGAGATACAACAAGCTTATGGAGACCATGCTGTAAGATGGAGAGAGCTCTGCAGACTGGGGAGGGGGAAAGAAGAAAAACCTAGAATGAGTCTTACAGGCCCCTCCCTTGTTTAACCTCCACCTATCTTTAGGCTCTCACTGACAGACCTGGAAAAGGGCATTCAGGGTCTCATCGTCATGTCTACAAGCCTGGAAGAAATTTTCAATTGTATCTTTGATGCCCATGTCCCTCCACTCTGGGGAAAGGCAAGATTACACCACTGTTGATCCTACTCCAACACTGAGCTCTCCTCTCCTCCCTGTGCCCCCAACCTCCTGGTTCTTGGTAGGCATACAGAAAAATCCAGTAAGCCTGGGCTTTGGAGCCAGGAGGTTCCAGATGAAATCTGGCTCTGCCATTCACTGACTGGCTTTGCATGAGATATTAACTCAGGGCAAGTTATTAACTTCAAGGATGTTTCAAGGATTCCCAGTTCTGTGCATAGCACTTAGTAGGTGCTTCAATAATGGTGACTGGCTACTATTACTGTTGCTATTGTTGTTAATAGTTGTCAGTTTTTGTTTCTTTTCTGGGGGTTGGCTTTGGGAGTGCTTTACCCAAAGTTGGGGAGCAGGGGCTGGCATCACACGTTCTTCTCATATCTGCTCTGAGGGCTCAAAATAAGGACTTGAATGCAAGAGTAAGTGAATGAATGAGCACATATTGTTGCCTCCTCCAGGCGTACCCCTCCCAGAAGCCACTGGCTGCGTGGACCCGGGATTTGGCCTTGCGTGTGGAACAGTTTGAGCTGTGGGCTAGTCGTACCCGGCCTCCTGTCATCTTCTGGCTGTCTGGCTTTACCTTCCCCACCGGCTTCCTCACCGCCGTACTGCAGTCTTCAGCTCGCCAAAACAACGTGAGCCGCGTGGAGAGTGTTACAGGGACTGGATGTTGGGGACACGTATTTACTTTTCGGGGGGCCTCCCTTATTCTCACCTTCAATCCCAGATTTCAGTGGACTGCCTTTCCTGGGAGTTTATCGTTTCCACTGTGGATGACAGCAACCTAGTGTATCCACCCAAGGTAGGAGCCAGATGTGCCCGGGGCTCTGAGCAAAGGCGGGAATGGTGGAGGAGGGTGCTGGAAGCAAAGGTGGGAAACAGCTGGTTGAGTAGGGAGGAGAGAGGGGCAGGTCAGGGGAGCTGGCAACCAATGTTTCAACTTCCCATAACCTGCCCCCATGTCTCCCCAGGATGGCGTCTGGGTCCGTGGCCTGTACCTGGAAGGTGCTGGCTGGGACCGGAAGAGCTCCTGCTTGGTGGAGGCGGAGCCCATGCAGCTTGTCTGCCTCATGCCCACGATCCACTTCCGGCCTACGGAGAGTAGAAAGAAGAGCGCCAAGGGTGGGACACTCCTTCAGACCTACTTACCCCATCCCTAGTTTGTAGCCTAACCCATCCTCTGCTGCAGCCGTCCGGCCCTGTTTCCCCAGAGGCTCCGGGCCTGATTCCGTCTCTTTTCCCTCAGGCATGTACTCCTGTCCTTGCTACTACTATACCATCCGGGCAGGCAACTCAGACAGAGCCTCCTTCGTCATCGGGATCGACCTCCGGTGTGGCACCATGACGTCTGATCATTGGATCAAGAGGGGCACTGCTCTACTCATGAACTTGGACAATTGAGAGATCCTCCCGCTAGAGAGGATCGGTGACTTTAAGAACCAAAGCTGACAAGGCACCTGAGGCTGAGCGAGGCTGGACCTCCTCAAGTCTTGACCTTGGTTGAATGTGTTGTGTGACAGGGCCCTGGAGACACCTAGTGTGCTAGCCATAAAGGCGGAAGAATTGTATTGGAGTTCAGTGCAGTAAAACACCCGTGTCTGCAAGTCTCAAGTTTGTCAGTGGGATGTTGGGGGTTGAGGAGGAAGCCTTACAGAGGGCCTGGGAGCGCCAGTGAGCGCTACTGGATGGGGAAAAAAGCAAGGGAAGTGGGAGGCCTTGAGTCAGAGGCGTGGCCTCGAATGAATGGGCAGAGCGGTGGGGCCTAGAGAAGGCGTGGCTAAGTCTAAGTGCCGGACTAAGAACCGGGTGGGATTTACTTCGGAAAGACGTGTGATCCAAATGGAATAGGGGTTTGACAGACGGGGGTCGGGGCTGGACCCTGCACCTTGTACCCCGAAGCCCGCAGTCCACGTTTGGCACATTTTCCGGCACTTGCGCTGAGGCGAAGGGACCGGCAAAAGGCGGGGCGGAGCCCGGGGAGGGGCGGGGCCACGCCGAGGGGGCGGGTTCGGGGGCGGGGTTTGCGTTGGAAAATCCAACTGCGCCACGGGGCGGAGCGGCCCCCCCAGCCCCGACCTGGGAGGGGGGGGCCGCTCGACCCCCTGGGAGACCTCGGGGAATCTGAACACCTGGGACACCCAGGATCAGGTAACCGGGAGCCGCGAGGGCGTCTGGAAGGAGGGAAACCATCTCCTCTGGGGGTGGGGGGCGGGACGCCTGAGTCGCAGGCAGAGCAGAGCCAGTGATGGACATTTGGGTCTCAGCAAAGGATTTGGGAAGGAGACACCCGGGTGCCCTAGAAAAGAGCGTGGCGGGGAGCGGGGAGAGCCGGGGGGCAGATGGCTTGGCTCCGGATGTTGTGAGGGGCCTCAAAGGACTCGCGGTCCCTCTTGGGCTGGGATTCCCCTTCTCGAGAATAGGGCGGGGCGGGCCGCGGGTGCCCAACTGCAGGTCGGAGTTGGCAGGTGGGTCAGTGAGATGGCCTTGGCGGTCGGACGTGGTTGGGTAGGGTTGTGGGTCCGATCCCGGGGCCACTTGGAGTTTCTCCCCGGTACTCTTCACGAACGGGCGGTTCTGTCTTCAGCCCTGACCCTCACCCCAGGAGCTCCGACTGCCTCCACGCCGTGGCCTCCGCCTCACCTCACCTCCCCCCACTCGGCCCACCCCGCTGATCTCGTCCTCGCGGGTCCTGCCTCGCTCTCCCTTTCGCGTTCCTAACCCTCGCGGGGCTCGGGCCGCTCTTTGTGCTTGACCTTCCCGGCGTGGCCACGAGATGGCGAGGGCGAGACGCGTTGCCCGCGCTGAGGGGGGTGAGGGGGGCACAGGGCCTGGAAGGCCGCCGAAGCCCCCAGCCCTGGCGGAGGGAACGGTGGGCTGAGGTGCCCTTTGGGTTTCCTGTCATCTCCGCCCGGCTCGGGGCTCAGTCTCCGCCCCCCGGGGCTGGGGCAAATACCGGGGGGGGGGGGGGGCACGCGGGTTGGTTACTAAGCAACTCAGATCCGCTGCCAGTCGCCGCGGTTGGCGGCTGTGTCTTGGGGTGGGAGTCGGCGAGCCTGGGGGGACTGGGGGGACTGGGAAAGGTCGAGGGCAGGATGCTTGATTCTCGGGACAGCCAGAGTTTGGGAGGAAGGAGGGGAGGCAGCGAGTTGGCACTAAAATGGATCCGGCGGCCGTCAGGTGGCAGCGGGGGGACCCTTCTCCCCTCACCGCCCCCCCCGCCCCCGGGTTGCTTACCCTGTTGCCAGAGTAACTGGAGAGCCGGACTGCGGAGCCAGATTCCCGAACTCTCGAGTCGGCCCAATCCGCTCCGGCGGACGTCCCTGACGTCAGAGCGCCTGCAGCCAATGGGGAGCGGCGGCGCTCGGCGGCAGGAAGAGGGCGGGGCGGGCGGGGGGCGGGGGCGGCGGGGACCCGCACGTGCACTCCCACACGCTCGCGCCCACCGCCCCGCCCTCCGCCGCACGCGTCGGAACCCGCCCCCGCGCCTGCGCCCCGGCCCGCGCTCGCCACCCCGGGCCCCCCTGGGACCGTCTGCGGGGTGGTGCGGGCCGGGCGCCTCCCGGCCCAGACGTGCGGGCCCCCCTGCCCTCTTCCTCGAGGTCTCGAACCAGTAACGCCCAGTCCTGGGTGAGACCGGCCGGCTACCTGTCTCCCTCCAACCTCCCAGCCGGCCCCGCTCTCCCAGGTGGCGGGCAGGGCGGAGCTGCGGTTTCCGGCCCCGGAGCTCCGCCGCCGCCGCCTTCCCTGACTTTGGCTTCGGTTGCCTCCCCGGGAGGAACCGAACCGGTGCCAGCGCCCCTTCCCGAGGCTGCCGCCGCCCAGGCCTCGCTGCTGTGGGCTGGTGGCGGGGGAGGGCCCTGCGGGGAAGCCCCGGACGCCCCGGTGACTTCCCGGGCCACCACGTCCTTTCTGCGCGTGAATTCTCCTTCGACGAGCGCCAGAATCCTTCCCTCCCTCGCCTCCCGTCGGGCCGTTTGTGCCCGTTTCCACTTGCCCTTCCCGGCTTCTCCCAGTTATATAACTCTTCCTCTCGCCGTGTCCTGGTTTCAACTCCGCAGACTCCGCCCTGGAGCTGCGCGGGGAGGGGCCGGGGAGTGGGGGACCCAGACAGACTCCGGCTGGCGGCCCGCAGAGGCACCCGCCCTCCCGGTGGGAGACAGTCCCGCGGGATCCGGCGCCCCCGCCCCACACCTCCCCCCTCCCCCTCCCACCCGGGATCTCCCCCGGGGAGAGGAGGCACGCTATCTCTGAGAGGCGTGTCGGGACTCCGGGACTCCGTCAAAATGTGGGTTGGGAGGTCAGGGCCGGAGGCGGGGAGGTGGAGTCCCCGGGGTTGGAGCCGCACTGAGGCTAGAAGAGAGAAAAGCAGGAGCAGGATGCAAGGGTCCAGCTTCCACCTGCCTCTCCTGTTTGGGTTCCCAGGATTCCTAAAGCTATTTTCCAAGAAGCTTAGCCAGCGGCGCCTCTCCACCTCGAGGTGTCAAAGGTCTGCCTTGGAGATGGCCTGGGATGATGTCACCGGCGCACGTGCCCCGGAATTGTTGCCAGGCAATGAGGCCTCCTCCCCTACCCATTCCGGCCCCCCACCTCTGCCCCAATTTCAGATCCAGCCCCGTGCCATCTTTTCCCCCTTTCCCTTCCCTGGGCCTTAGCATCCAGCAGGTGGGAAACCCTGGCCTGGAGTTTTGGAAGGGGGCGGGCACGGGCGTGGTGTGGAGCAAAGACCCTTTGCTGGGCTCGCAGAACTCTCGGTCACTTTTCCCTAGATTGGCACCCACGAGCTTTCCCTCCCAGCCCCCTCCTCTCTTGGAAGAGCCCCCAGATGTCCTTTTACGTTCCCATCTCCGCGTTGCCCAGTGTCCTCTTGCTCCGTGTTCACTTTGTGTTGAAGTGAGAGTGGTGGCAGGACAGCTGCCCCCAGGAGGAGAGTGTGTGTGGTGGGGAGGATCCACTTGACACCAGCTCATCTCTGACCTTAATCAGTGGCACCCCCACCTCCGCCCTCAGCAGTGAGGAGGAGGGCCAAGCAGTAGTACTAGATCGAAAGGTCAGTGTGTTTATCTGTGTAAGTGGGTGGGCCTTTCTCTGAAGGGAGGGCTCAGTCGATAGCTATGGCTGCCCTTGTCTATCAGGTCCTGGGGTTGGTTACAGTATTGGGGGAAAATGGGGTTCTCTTTTTATACACCTTATATATCTTGAAGCGTGGGCTGTCAGGTCAGACTTTATTCCATAGGAACTTGGGAAGGTCACCACACCTCTGAGCTTCATATTCTTAATCTGGAAATTTTAAATATCAATAGAGCACCTTCCTTCTAGGCAATTGGGAGAATGAGAAATGAGATAATTTATGCATAGCATTTTGCCTGCACAAAATGCACACAGAACGAATGCTTGCCATGAAATGGCTAAATGGTGTGAGCTGCTATCTTTATTATTCACGCTGAATGGCCTGCTTTAAACTGGCCAGCACCTCGGAGTTCTTCAGGGAGAAGTGGAGTGTGTTAGCTCGGAGCTGGGGGGGGGGGGGGGGGCTGGGGATTAGCTTTGTGCACTTTATTTGATGAAGGCTTCAGTCAGATTTGTTTTTGCTTTCTTTAGGTTTATTTTTCCTCCTCTTGGAGGAGAAGAAACAGCTAAGACTATTCCTCTGGCTGCGAAAATAAAATCATTGTGCTGTGGTTCTTGACTTTTAAGCAAGACCCCAGTCCCCTCCCTGCGCTGTTCTCTGGAGCCTTTCGATTTGCAAAGGAACTCCACAGTTTCCTTTTCGGGGACAGGGCTGGGCTGAGGGGTGTGTAAATGTTGGGGTGGGTGAGGGAGAGAGCCTAGTGCTGGGGGCTGGAGGGGGGGCGGGTAGTTAAAGGAAGAGACCGGAAGGGAGGAGGGAGCCTGCTGGTGGGGAGGGAGGGAAGGGAGGAGGAGGTTGAGGAGGAGGAGGAGGAGGACGAGGAGGAGGAGGAGGGAGGGAGGGGGTTGGGGAGAGCCTGCTACAGTTCTTTGTTTGACTCCGGGACTCAGGGACGGGGAGGAGGAGGGAGGGAGGCAGAGGCTGCTGGCGCTGGGGCAGGCCCAGGAGGCAGAGGAGGGACCATCGCCCCCGCCCCCAGCCCCCACTCCCCCCCTGCTGCTCCCCCTCCCCACCCGGACTCCGGGGGCACCGCCGGGGGACAGACACCCAGCAGGTAACCCAGGCCTGGCTTGCCCTCTCCTCTCGGGCTTTCCTTCGCTCCCTCCCGGACGACCCCTCTCCCCGCTCCGGCTCCCGTTCTCCGGCCATGCCTCTCTCTCCGCGGCCTCCCGCTCCGTCTCCCCGACCTGGGCTGGCCGCCCGCTGGCCGCGCCGCGGTCTCGTGCCGCCCGACTCCCTCCCTCGGCGACAGTCTGGGCGCCCAGGTCTGCCCGGGGGGGCGCCTCTGGGGGCTCCGTCTCACCGCTTCCCCGGCTTGGCGTTCCTTCTGACCTGTCCCCTGGGGCTCTAAAGGAAGGAGGGGGTCCCTGTCTTTTTCTTGCTCCCCCAATTCCCCGCCCCCCAACTCTGGCCCCCCTTTTCCTTCTAGCAGTCTCACGGGGTGGGGAGAGAACCGGAATTTGGGGGGCCTTTTGTGGGGGCAAAGGCTGTGTGTCGCTCGGGAGAGGGGCCGTGAGTGTGTGTGTGCGCGGGTTGAGGGGGTGGTTGGCAGCCCGGCTGCCTCTGTTGTCCCTTTAAATGGCCCTCACATTTCTGGGGACTCGTGGTGGGGAGGGGGGGCGGGCTGCTTGCCTGGGGGGGGGGGTAGGGACCTGGGTTAGTCCACACAATCAGGGGTGGTAGTGATTTAAAGGGACAGTCCTGGTGTGGCGGCTGCCACCCTGTGCCAGCAGGAAGGGGGGCTGGGGAGCCGGCGGGCCATGTCTGGAGCGGCTCGGCTGGGGAGCAGGGCGTCTGAGGCTGAGGCTGTTGTGGGCCTGTCAGGTCCGGGACTGCTGTGGCTGGGAAAGTGCAAGGAGGGGTGACAGCTTGCCCTGGGGGGGCATTCATCCTGGGCTTTCTCCAAGACACGCTTCGGGGTTCATGGACTCCTGGGCCAAGAGTCATTGAGTCCAAACTCCAGAGCCTGTCGGTCACCAGGTTAGGGCCATGGGCGGGTCTGCAGGTCAGCAGCCTGGTGTGGGCACCCTGGAGCTGGTCCTTCAGCTTCCCCTTTTGTTGTTTGGCTCTGTGCACCAGCAAGCCCCGGCCCCTCCCCCAGCTCCCTCTCCCAGTCCACATACCCCCCCCCCCAAACACACCCACCCCAGCTGTTGGACAGATGAATTACAGCCTCCGGCTTCAGGCCAGGGCTGGTGAGGGATTAAAGCTCTGGGGCTGGCCCTTTAAATGGCTGCTGGCCCCTCCCCCACTCTGGTGTCCAGACACCCCATACCACTGACCCCCTTGGCCGCCCCTTACTCCTCCTCCTATTTGTCCTAAGGCCTGGCACGCCTTTTCTCCAGACCAGAGCCTCCCGTGTCCCCTTCCCCTCTAAAATAATCACACGCACAATAGTACAGGCCTCTGTGTGTCTGTCTGTCTGTCTGTCTCTTTCCCCCACTCTCTCTCCCTGCTTCCACATTCCGAGTGACCCTGTCCTGGAGGGTTCCAGCCTGAAGCTCCCTTCTCCAGCAGAAGCAACTGCCAGCCTGGCCTCCCTGGACTGTAGCTGACCACTGCCCGGGTCCAGCGAGGGGCCTTGTTTGGGTCAGAAACAGCACCTCCCTGGGGGCAGTGTCATCAGCAGCCCCGGCAGCTTGCAGCACATTGCATCATGGAGGCTGGGGGCTGGAGGCCCGAGTCTCTGGGGCAGGGGAAGAATGGGGGCTGGCAGGCCAGGGAAGGAGAGACTGGACCCAGAGCCCATGTATCTGGGGGGGCTAAGAACCTGAGTCCTTAAGGACAGAGAACTGTGGCCAAGGGAACAGAAAACAGATCCCTGAGGAGTGGGCCTGAGGTGAAGGGAGACAGGTCTGATCCCTGGAAGGACACCTGGTTCTTGGCCTGGGACGTGTGCACAAAGATGTGCTAAAAGACTAGCTTGTCTCCGAGTTAGGAGCGGAGGGAGTAGGCCTCTGTCACCTTCCTGGGCCACACAGAAGAGGAAGGAGGTGATGGGGAAACAGGATATGGCCGTGAGGGGTGGGATAGCAGGGAGGCTTGCAGCAGAGGCCACTTCCAGACCCAGGACCGGAGTCACAGTCCTGGCTGAGGAGGAAGGCTTCTCTTGCCGGGCCTGTTCATCTAGTCTGGCCACCTGTGCCGCCCGGAGACCTGCCTGTACCCGCCTGGGGGAAGAAGAGGGGGCAGAGTCCAGAGGGTGGGGTTGACTGGTGTCTTGATAAGGTTGGGGAGGAGGCCGAGCTGCAGGGAGAGGATCGGCTCGCCCGGGGCCAGGATTGAAGGTGACTCGGATGCAGACGTCAAGGGTAGCTGGGCCTACTCTGGGCTGGGCGCTCTCGGCAGGAGGGTCCACTCCGGAGAGACATCTGGGGTTGGATAACCACTTACGCAGACACTATAGCCTGCTCCCGTTTCCCCCCAGTCCAGAATGCTTCCCAAAGGGGAAGGCTGGAGGACCACTTTGGCTATGGCATTTCTGGTTGCCATGGGAAACAGATTCTCTCATCCCATCTGAGCACCAGAGCCAGGTTTCTCCTCAGTAAGGGCACAGATAGCATAGGGGAATTCTCCAGACGGGGAGGACCCATCTGTAACTGGCTTTTTCTCTTTTAGGTTCCCCCAGGCACCATGCCATCCCCATAGTACCACCCGCCTCACCCACTGTGGTCTGCTGCACCCCGCTTTTGGGGCACTGATTCCAATGAGACAGGGCACACCAAACTCCATCTGGTAAGTCCTACCCCTGAGAACTACACCCCACCTTATCCCAGTAGTCCCATCTGCACCACATGCTTGAAGGACAGTGGTATGATCTGGATCAGCGGTCCACAGACCACTGGTGGTCTGTGAGGTCTGAAAGATGGGCGACCGCTGACCTGGATCATGCCCGCTCTCTGAGCATCCCCTCCCCAAGGTGCTCGGGTGGTTCAGCCTTCCTAGGTTATGGAGCTCCCCTCTGTTGCCTGTGAATGGTTCAGCCTTTACTTCACCAGCCTCTCCATTACCACCAAAAAGTCCTCCCCCTAGTGCTACAACTCAGTTGCTTATTGCATTGCAGTAAGCTAGGGTTGGCAAGCTGGAAAGGAGATGTGAGATACGCTGGAGGGATTTTTCTTGAGGACAGGGGGAGGACAGGGCTTCGCCCCTATAAGAGTTGTGGGTTTGGAGAGATCCTGGGGGCCATTGCTACAATAATCTGCTCTTGCTGTGGCAGTCTTGGCCTCTCACCTTTCCTTCCAGATCCCCTTCTGTTTCTTCTCTCCCCACTGCACTACAGCATTTGCCCCCACGCACACACACCCTGGCTTTTACTCCTCTGCCGCGTGCTTCTCTCCTTCTGCCAGTTCTTGGCCCGAGGCCCCGATCCGTCTGCCGTTCGTTCCTCTGTAGGAAAGAAGGTAGCACCTGTGGCAGGGACTTAAGTTCTGTGAATGGGCGTTGCTGTCCCCCGTGACACGCCGACTTGTTGAGTGGGACTGTTTTCTGTGTCTCTGGCAAGGTGGTTTGCACATTGGTGTACCTCAGTGGCATTGTGTTGAAAGAATGTGTTAACCGAAGGAGCGTCATGGCCAGGAAACCTATGGCTTCTGAGGTCTGTTGCACAGCCCCCTCCCCACACCTTCTTAGAGGACAGGAGGCATTTGGGATGGTGATCTGGGAGAGAGCCGAGGGGCAGGCTGACCCAGGAAATGGCCTGTGAGGACAAACCCTCAGAGGGAGAACGGGCTGAGGCCTTGTAGGAGGGCGGTACGAACGGGGCTCTTGAAAGAAGCCCAGCTCCTCCACTCTCTTGCAGAATGACCTGGGCCACGTTACCTAATCTTCCTGAGCCTCGATTTCCTCATCTGAAAAATGCAGTAATAAAAGTAACTCCTCCACCAGATTTTGGGGAAGACTTTTTAAAATGTATAGAAAGCGATTAACACGGTGCCTCGCATGTAATAAATATCCAGTAAATGCTAGCAATTATTATCATTATGGGAGCCCCAGGGAGCTGGGGGATAAGGATACTAAGGAACAGGACAGAACTCGATAGAAGGCAGACAGCCACCTATCACGATTCTTGTCAGACAGAAGGATCACTGATCCTGAAGGTGTTAGGATTCCCGGCAGTGCGGTGAGGAGTCAACAGGGTCAGTCTGCGCCAGTGTTTCCCTGACTGTTCAGGAACATGAAGGCAAACACTGAAGGGTATGTGCAGAGGCACACGTGATCAGGAAAGTGATGCAGAGGCAGACCCAGACAAAAGACGGAGCCAGGAGCCAGGCAGACACACAGACAGAGACAGCTGCGCAGAGTCCTGTAGACAGGCGTAATGACAGGAACGCTCTGACACAGGCTGCGAAGACAAGATGAACAGATATGCAGGTGCACAGACACACCGGGACCCACACAGAGCCGCCTTACTAGACAGACTGCTGTGAGCACAGCGGTCCGGTCAAGGCAGACACAGGCTCGCAGTGACACACCGCGGGCCGGGGCCGCACTGTCACTCTCGGCGGGGGTGGGGGTGGGGGGGGGGAGGCTGGAGAAGGGAATCCCGAGCGGGCGGCCTGCCCGGTGGCTGAGTCACCGCGGAGCCCCGGCCGGCGGCCCTCTCCTCCGCCTCCCCTCCCCCTTCCCCAGGTAAGAAGCGAGCCCGAACCCCCTGCTTCCACCGGGCAGTGAGCCTCGGCCGGGAGCGGGGTGCGGCCGGGCTCCGGGATGGGCGCCCCCCGCGCGCGAGCGGCGTGTCTGCCGCCCGCCGGCTCGGCAGAGCCCGTCTGCGGTCCGGCCGGGGCGGCACGTGAGTCTGGAGCGCCTCTGGCCGCGGGCGCCGCGTCCCGCGCGGCCGGGCGGCGCGTGAGGGGCTCCTCGGGACTCAGGGCCGGAGGGAGTTAGTGGGCGTGATTGATTGAGGGGTCCTCTCGGGGTTCTAGGGGGAGGGGGTCGGTTAAAGTCCCCAGGTCCGGAGCCCGGATGGAGGGGGCGGGGCCAGGCTGAGCCGGGAGTGCCCGGATGGAGAGGGCGTGGCGTCGGCTGGAGAGGCCTTAACCCTTTGTGGGCCGCCGCCTCCCGGGCCGGGTCGGCGGGAGAGGCTGGAATGTCTGCCCACCGGCACCCGGTATTCCCAGCCTGGCTGCGGCCGCGTGCGCCTGCCTCTCTCTGCGGTCGAGGACTCGCGGTGTCTTTGTGGCCGTCCCCTCCCCCGGTTAGTACGGGCGCGGGGGGTCGGGGCGGCTGCTCCGGCCCCAAAGCGAGAGTGGAGGTGAGAGTGGACCGCGGCCGCCGCCCGGGGAACAGGTGTGAGCGCGGCGCCGGGCCGCCGGCGGGGGGGCCGCGGCGGGGACGGCGAGAGGGAAATTCCGCGGCCCCGTGGTGAGCGGTGTGTGGGCTGAGTTGTGTCTGCCAATGACTGTGTGTCTGTGTTTTCAGGAGGCGGGGGCTGAGTCAGTGGGAATAGGGGAAGGTTTTCAGGGTGACTCACGGCCCCCCACCTCAAGCCTGAATCAGACCCCGAGGGAGGGCTTTGAGGGGAGGCGGGCGGGAGTCCGGCGTCGGGGTCCCGGTGGGGACCGGGACCCGCGGCGTGTTTGATACACAGGAAGTTTTGTCCTCCGCGAGGGCTGTTGTATTTAGAGTTCCGGCAGACGGGCGGTGGGGGCGGGGAGGGCAAAGGTGGGCAGGGGCTGGAGGGACTGGACTCCCTGATTTAGGGAAAGCTGAGTCAGTTCCCCGTGGGAAAGGGGAAGTGGTAGAGGGGAAGTGTCATCATCGCCGGAGGGGAAGCGGCATTTCCTGGTAACTTGCTAGCGCCCTGGGCACCACTTCCCAAGCGGGATCTGTGCCTCGTATCGGGACCCCTGGCTCTCCCGTTTCCCTTGCCTGGGCCTTGGACCCCTCGACATGGAGGAGGGGGCACCGCCAGGGCTGTACTTGCCCGGAGCCCGGTGACTGAAAGGGCAGAGCGGTGGAGAGTGAGTTCCGGCAGAAACCCCACGAGAAGAGGGTCGCAGAGCCCAGGCGCCCGGCGGGGCTCGGCCAGGAGTGGCACGCCGGGACCTGTAGGGTCCAGGCGCTTGCATGCAAACAGACGGCCTTGCCCTGTGGAGGGAGGACTGTTTTAACCAGAAACCCACTCGCCCTTGTGGGCTGGGTGGAAATTTCCCCACAGCGCAGGCTCTCACGGCGAAGGTGAACTTTCCAGCCGCCCCCAGCCCCTCGCGCCGCGCTCCCCCGGCTTCCTGCCGCCGGGCTCCAGCTGGAGCTGGCCCCGCCCCCGCGGCTTTGTACTCGACATCGCAGCTCTTTGTACTCTAGACTCTCAATGGACCGATCCGAGCGGAGCCGGCTCCCACCTGAGGGGACGCGGGTAGGAGAGGGGGAGGCGCGGGGACCGAGATCCCGGGGTCTAGAGGCGAGAGGAAGAACGGAGGCTAGGGGAAGATGCCAGGAAAGGGTGGCACTGCGTCCTTTGTGGGTCGAACCGGCACGGACGGGAAGGGATTTGGGGGGGGGGGACCCGGCGTGAAGGAGGAAGTGAAACTGGTTCTGGGTTCTTTAAGGGAGTGGGTGGTGAGAGTGGGACAGGGTGATGTCACCGCCGGTCGGGCCCCGCCCTCCTCCCTCCCCGAGGACCCCCCCAGTACACTTACACACCCGCTTCCGCTGCGCAAGTGGCCACGTCACGGGCAACCCCCGAAATCCCCCCTCCCCTGGGGGGCGGGGGCCACGTGGGCCGTGGGGAACCGCGTGGCCCCGGCGGGGAAGGGCACAGAGGATACCGGCGCCACGCGAGAGGTGCCACTGGGGACCCTGGTGCGCGACTTTTCAGAAGTTGGGTCTGGTTTGGGGGGTCGGTTGGTAGTGAAGACAGCCAGGGGACGTGGAGAATCCGAAGGTACTGGGGTTGAGGCTGGGAGCCTGACGGGGTTTGGGAAGGGTCGGGCGTGGGGAATGGGGCGGGCGGGTGTGGGTGCCGGGGAAGTGGCCGCCGGGCCGGCAGCTCCAGGCGCGGAGCGGGGCTCAGGCCCGGCGAGGGGCGTGCGGGGGCGGCGGTGCTTTGTCCGCGCTGGGCGTCTGTCAGCGGTCCGGCGGTCTCTCGGCGGCGGGGCGGGCAGCGAGCATCTCGGGCGGACTAACCGGGAGCACTGGCGGGTCTGGGTGCGTGGGGCTTGCGGGGAGCGCTATCCCCCAAGCCGGCCCGGGCGTGCGACTCGCCGCTTTTACCCGCGCGGTTACAGGCCCCTCTGGCCCCGAGTGTGCGGCCGAGACGGGGACCCCAGGTAGGTAGCCGCCGGGTCACGTCGGGGTCATCCGGGGCCAAGCCTGTCTGTCCAGCTCCGCCGCCCCCCCCCGCCCCCCTCCCGCCCGCAGCGGCGGCTAACCTCGCTCCTATTGGTCCTGAGCAGGCTGTTACTGAGGCGGAGACGTGGGTTATGATTGGCCTGCTGAGCAGAGAGGAAGTCCTGTGATTGGCCAGGTTCCTGGAGCTGCCAAGGCTGTCAGAGGACGCTCCCACGGAGGCCGGGTGAGCAGCTGCTGCGTCGCCTGTTGGCTCCCGACTGACCATCCCGCTCCCTGCTATCATCTCGGTTCCCAGCCACTCCCCTGGGCCCCGAGGGCTCCTTCGGCCCGGTGGGCCCGCCCTCAGGGAAAGTCAGGGCCTGGTTTCCCGCGCAGGTGACAGAGCGGAACCCAGCCCCAGAGCCCCCACTGCTTTAGCCCGCTGACGCCACCCTTTGCCTCTTCTCTGTAGAATTGGCTGTGAAAGGCCCTGGGTGCCCTCGAGGGCAGTGGGCTCTCCTGTCAGAGCGGTTGGAGTTGGGACCATCCCCCCAGAGAGCTGGGGCAGGGGCCGTGCCCGATCTCCAGGGCTCCTGGGGCCACTGCTGACCTGGTAAGGGAAAACCTGTGGCTGGGTTGGCAGTGCGTATACAGGCAGCCCAGGCTATGCCCCCAGTAAGACCGCACTCTCTTCCCCGACCCAGGCTGGATGCATCGGGCAGTGGACCCTCCAGGGGCCCGCGCTGCACGGGAAGCCTTTGCCCTTGGGGGCTTGAGCTGTGCTGGGGCGTGGAGCTCCTGCCCGCCCCATCCCCCTCCGCGTAGCACATGGCTGCCTGGAGGCAGGTGAGGACTTGGGCCATCTTTCTGTCTCTAGGAATTTGTCTTTCCATCTCCTGTGCCCCTCGGTCTCTCTCATCCTCTGGGTTTCTGCCATTCTGTGGGTCTCGGAGCAGTTCTCAGCCACCTCCTCTTATCCCCCCGCCCCCTCCTTCCTGGGTGGGGACAATACTACCCCATCTTGATGTGCATTAACGGACACCTTCTCTCTCCAGGTGCTCTGCCAGCATCGGGCAGTCCCCACTCTCTGCTCCCCTACCCCCTTCACATGGCAGTAGCTCTGGGCACCCCAACAAACCATATTATGTTCCAGGGTGAGTGAGGATTCAAAGGTGCTGGGGATGGGTGGTAAGGCTGGGGTTTTAAAAGAATTCCTTCAACCCTGACCGCTCCCCCTCTCCAACCCCCTCTGCTCTGTAGGACACCCCCTCCCAGACCCCTCCACGGGAAGCTGGAGTCCTTGCACGGCTGTGTGCAGGCGCTGCTCCGGGAGCCGGCGCAGCCAGGGCTGTGGGAGCAGCTCGGGCAGCTGTACGAGTCGGAGCATGACAACGAGGAGGCCATACGCTGCTACCACAGCGCCCTGCGATATGGAGGAAGCTTGGCTGAGCTGGGCCCCCACATTGGCCGACTACAGCAGGTGGGCTGAGGCAAGACATAATAGGCAAGGTTGTGCCTCTGGCTCGGCGCCCTCATCTTACGCCTTCTGTCCTGTCTCCTACACCCTTCCCCGCCTCTCCAGGCCCAGCTCTGGAACTTCCATGCTGGCTCCTGCCAGCACCGAGCCAAGGCGCTGCCCCCCCTGGAGCAGGTGTGGAACCTGCTGCACACAGAGGTGAGACCAGGGCCGGCCGGGACAGGGAGGAGGTTGGGCCAGGTATGCACCTGCGCCATTCTCTCTTTTTGTCCTCAGCACAAGCGGAACTATGGGGCCAAGCGGGGGGGTCCCCCAGTGAAGCGAGCCGCTGAGCCCCCCGTGGTGCAGCCTGTGCCTCCCGCAGCCCTCTCGGGCCCTTCAGGGGAGGAGGCCCTCAGCCCTGGAGGCAAGCGCAGGAGAGGCTGCAGCTCTGAGCAGGTCTGGTTGGGTGTGGGCAGGTGGGCAGTGAGGGGGAAGGCTGGGGCGAGGACTGGGATTCTCACACCCCCTTTTCTTCTAGACTGGCCTTCCCCCAGGACTGCCGCTGCCACCACCACCATTGCCGCCGCCACCGCCGCCGCCGCCACCACCACCACCCCTGCCTAGCCTAGCCACCAGCTCTCCATTTCAGCTGACCAAGCCAGGGCTGTGGAACACCTTGCATGGAGATGCCTGGGGCCCCGAGCGCAAGGGTTCAGCACCCCCAGAGCGCCAAGTGAGCAACTGTCTGCTGACCTTCATCCCTTACCTGCAAGTCCCCGCGTCCTCCGTTCCTCACGCATCTGCTCCTTGTCTTCCCCAGGAGCAGCGGCACTCGCTGTCTCACCCGTATCCATACTCAGCTCCGGTCTACAGTGCGCAACCCCCTGGCCACCGGCTGGTCCTGGGTACGCCCCCAGGCCCAGGTCCCCGCCCCCCAGGAGCAGAGAGCCATGGCTGCCCGCCTGCCACCCGTCCCCCCGGAAGTGACCTTAGAGAGAGCAGAGTTCAGAGGTCGCGGATGGACTCCAGCGTTTCACCAGCAGCAACCACCGCCTGCGTGCCTTACGCCCCTTCCCGGCCCCCCGGCCTCCCCGGCGCCACCACCACCAGCAGTAGCAGCAGCAGCAGCAGCAATGGTCTCCGGGGCATGGAGCCGAGCCCAGGCATGGTGAGTGATGACCTCGGGGAAGACGAGGGGGCGATCAGCGGAGCTTGTCCAAGGTGATAGCAGACCCCTGACCAGCCTGCTCCCTCCCCGCAGCCCGGCGCTGACCATTACCAAACTCCCGCACTGGAGGTCGCTTCTCACCACGGCCGCCTGGGGCCCTCGACACACAGTGGTCGGAAACCTTTCCTGGCAGCTCCTGCGGCCGCTCCCCACCTGTCCCTCCCACCTGGCCCCCCCTCACCCCCGCCACCCCCCTGTCCCCGCCTCTCTCGCCCTCCACACCCCCCTGCCTGGCTGAAGGGCCCGGCCTGCCGGTCAGCCCGTGAGGATGGAGAGATCTTAGAGGATCTCTTCTTTGGGGCTGAGGGACGCCCTCGCCCTCACCCACTACCCTTCCCGCACCGTGAGGGCTTCTTGGGGCCCCTGGCCCCCCGTTTCTCTGTGGGCACTCAGGATTCGCACATCCCGCCTCCACCCCCAACCACCACCAGCAGCAGCAACAGCGGCAGCCACAGCAGCAGCCCTCCGGGGCCTGTGCCCTTCCCCCCGCCTCCCTATTTGGCCAGAAGTATGGACCCCCTGCCCCGGCCCCCCAGCCCGACACTGAGCCCCCAGGACCCACCTCTTGCACCCCTAACTCTTGCCCTGCCTCCAGCCCCTTCCTCCTCTTGCCACCAAAATACCTCAGGAAGCTTCAGGCGCCCGGAGAGCCCTCGGCCCAGGATCTCCTTCCCAAAGACCCCCGCGGTGGGGCCAGGGCCGTCCCCAGGGCCCCTGAACAAAGCCCCCCCGCCTGTGCCGCCGGCCGCCGGGGAACTGCCTGGCCGAGGGCCGCGGCTCTTTGACTTCCCCTCCACCCCGCCGGAGGATCAGTTTGAGGAGCCCGCGGAGTTCAAGATCCTGCCCGACGGGCTGGCCAACATCATGAAAATGCTGGACGAGTCCATTCGCAAGGAGGAGGAGCAGCAGCAACAGGAGGCAGGCGGAGCCCCGCCACCCCCCTTAAAGGAGCCCTTTGCGTCGCTGCAGACTCCGTTCTCCACTGACACAGCCCCGGCCACCACTGCTGTTGCCACTGCCGCCACCGCCGCCGCCACCACCACAGCCACAGCCACCGCCACCCAGGAACAGGAGAAGAAGCCACCACCAGCTCTACCACCACCACCACCATTAGCCAAGTTCCCTCTGCCCCCCCAGCCACAGCCGCCGCCGCCCCCGCTGCCCCCCGCAGCCAGCCCAGCCAGCCTGCTCAAATCCCTGGCCTCCGTGCTGGAGGGACAGAAGTACTGCTCCCGGGGGACAGGCGCAGCCGTCTCCGCCCGCCCGGGGCCCCCGCCCAGCGCTCAGTATTCCCCCGGCCCCCCATCAGGTGCTACTGCCCCGCCACCCACCTCAGCGGCCCCCAGTGCCCAGGGCTCCCCACAGCCCTCCGCTTCCTCATCATCTCAGTTCTCTACCTCAGGTGGGCCCTGGGTCCGGGAGCACAGGGCCGGCGAAGAGCCAGCCCTGGGCCCCGTGACCCCCGTCCCGCCGCCCCCACCCCTGCCCCTGCCCCCTGCTCGCTCTGAGTCTGAGGTGCTAGAAGAGATCAGCCGGGCTTGTGAGACCCTTGTGGAGCGGGTGGGCTGGAGTGCCACAGACACGGCGGGCCCAGCGGACACGGCAGACCCTGTGGACACGGCAGACCCAGTGGACAGTGGAACTGAGCGACTGATGCCTCCTGCCCAGGCCAAGGAGGAGAGTGGGGGGGCGGTGGCAGGACCGGGACCAGGACCGGGCAGCGGTAAGCGGCGGCAGAAGGACCAGAAGGAGCATCAGAAAGAGCATCGGCGGCACAGGCGGGCCTGTAAGGACATGGTGGGGCGGCGGCCCCGTGAGGGCAGGGCCAAGGCCAAGGCCAAGGTCCCCAAAGAGAAGAGTCGCCGGGTGCTGGGGAACCTGGACCTGCAGAGTGAGGAGATCCAGGGTCGGGAGAAGGCCCGGCCGGACACTGGTGGGGCCTCAAAGGCTAAGCCACCCACAGCCCCGGCCCCTCCGCCAGCCCCGGCACCCGCGGCCCAGCCCACGCCCGCACCATCAGCCCCCGTCCCCGGGAAGAAGTCCCGGGAGGATGCCCCAGGGCCCCCGGGCGTCAGCCGGGCGGACATGCTCAAGCTGCGGTCGCTTAGTGAAGGGCCCCCCAAGGAGCTGAAGATCCGGCTGATCAAGGTGGAGAGCGGTGACAAGGAGACCTTCATCGCCTCCGAGGTGGAGGAGCGGAGGCTGCGCATGGCGGACCTCACCATCAGCCACTGCGCTGCTGACGTCGTGCGTGCCAGCAAGTGAGTGAGGGCCCGGCCCAGCGGGAGGCCCCCTTCCCCCTCACCCTGCTTCTGTCCTCATCCCCTGTCCTCCCACAGGAATGCCAAGGTGAAAGGGAAGTTCAGAGAGTCCTACCTTTCCCCTGCCCAGTCTGTGAAACCGAAGATCAACACGGAGGAGAAGCTGCCCCGGGAAAAACTCAACCCACCCACACCCAGCATCTATGTACGTGCCCGCCAGAGGGAAGTGGCAGCGGTGGGGCTGTCGGGGGCTCTGGGCCTGAGACGGGCTCTGATCCAGCCTGTCCTCTGGCCCCTCAGCTGGAGAGCAAACGGGACGCCTTCTCGCCAGTGTTGCTGCAGTTCTGTACAGACCCTCGAAATCCCATCACCGTGATCCGGGGCCTGGCAGGCTCCCTGCGGCTCAGTGAGTGTGGGGCACAGAAAAGGGGGGGAAGGATGCAAGGATCTGGGGCTTTGGGACTCAGAGAGCCCCCACTCTTATTAAAGACCCAGGACAGTGGCCGTGGGGAGGCTGCATCCTAAGGGTGCTCCGAGCGGTGGGTGAGCTGGACTCGGGCTTTTTTCCATCTGTATCTCCGGCAGGTGGGAAGGGCCTGGCTAGTCACTTAGTTTTCTTGGTGATTAAGGATGAGAAGAATACAGACCGCAGAGTGCCCCTGAAGACCCATGATTTGAGGCTTCTCTTTTCCAGCCTTTATTGTGCAAAATTTCAAACACATAAAAGTAGATGGATCCATATAGAAATATAGAAATCAATCTTGCTTCTTCTGTACCCATATATTTTCCTTCTACTGAGTTACTCAAAGCACATTCGAGGCTTTCACTTGACTTAAGGTTTTCATTGCATCTAATGATAGCTTAAAGAATCTGTCACTCATTAAGCACCTACTGTATGCCAAGTGCTGTGCACATGTGGCCTCCTGCATACCTGAGGACTCTGGTGGAGGAACTGAAGCTCAGAGCAGCAGTGGGAGAGGGGGCTGATGAGGGATGGCCAACTTCCCAGCTTCCTGTGCGGCTGGGGTTCTGCCTCTTCCCGCCCTGGCTTTGCCTCTGTGAAGCCAATGTCCAGCCTGTCAGGCTTGGGGAGTAAGAGGGAACAAAGTGAGTTGGGTCCCCGATCCCGCCCTTCTGCCTCTTCCCCGACACCCTGCTCCGTCTTCCCTTGCAGACCTGGGCCTCTTCTCCACCAAGACCCTGGTGGAGGCGAGTGGGGAGCACACTGTGGAGGTGCGCACCCAGGTGCAGCAGCCCTCCGATGAGAACTGGGACCTGACGGGCACTCGGCAGATCTGGCCCTGTGAGAGTTCCCGCTCCCACACCACCATTGCCAAGTATGCACAGTACCAGGCCTCATCGTTTCAGGAGTCCTTACAGGTGAGAGGCAGGCATAGGGAGGCAGGGATGTGGGTCAGGGACTTGGAGGGGGCTGCTGAGGGCGGGCTCCTGGAAGGTGGCTGACTCAGCCTGTGGCCAAGCAGGAGGAGAAGGAGAGTGAGGATGAGGAGTCGGAGGAACCAGACAGCACCACCGGAACCCCTCCCAGGTACCGTACAGCACGCCCCTTCCTTTCGTGACTTCTCCTTCCCCTCCCCGTGCGTGCTCCCCACCAATGTGTGCTCTCCACCCCACAGCAGCACACCAGACCCGAAGAACCATCACATTATCAAGTTTGGCACCAACATCGACCTGTCTGATGCCAAGCGGTCAGTGGGGTTGAGGCCAGCAGAGCTGGGGCAGGACTGCTGATGGGTCTGCAGGGCGGGGATAGCTTCTCGCTTTTATTGACTTTCTCACGGCCGCAGGTGGAAGCCACAACTGCAGGAGCTGCTGAAGCTGCCCGCCTTCATGCGGGTAACATCCACCGGCAACATGCTGAGCCACGTGGGCCACACGATCCTGGGCATGAACACGGTACAGCTGTACATGAAGGTCCCCGGCAGCCGAACGCCAGGTGCAGAGTGCGCGCGGGGCGGGGCTGGTGCGGGCGCCGCCTTCAGCCAATGAGGGCCAAAGGGTGCCTGGGAAGGAGCTCCGGCTCGGCCAGCCCAGCCATGGCGTTCTCTATTGCCCCCTGCAGGCCACCAAGAGAACAACAACTTCTGCTCTGTCAACATCAACATAGGCCCGGGCGACTGTGAGTGGTTCGCGGTGCATGAACACTACTGGGAGACTATCAGCGCTTTCTGCGACCGGTGCGCCCCCCCTGCCCCCCCCCAACACACACAGTAGGCCCATCCCCCATGTCCCATCTCTGGGTCCCCAGATTTCCATCTGACCCTATGGCCACCCCACAGGCACGGCGTGGACTACCTGACAGGTTCCTGGTGGCCAATCCTGGATGATCTCTATGCTTCCAATATCCCTGTGTACCGCTTCGTGCAGCGCCCTGGAGACCTCGTGTGGATCAACGCGGGGACCGTACACTGGGTGCAGGCCACCGGCTGGTGCAACAACATCGCCTGGAACGTTGGGCCCCTCACCGGTGAGAGGGTGGGGTGTGAGAGGGTGGGCGCAGAGACACTCAGTGATGTGAGGGGGTTGGAGCCTTGTGGAGGGAGAGAGGAGCCAGCTGTGTGGGAAGGGGCTGGGGTCCAAGTAGCTGGGAGTTGTGTGAGAATCCTGTCGTGACTGCTTCTGGCCCACAGCCTATCAATACCAGCTGGCCCTGGAACGATACGAGTGGAACGAGGTGAAGAACGTCAAATCCATTGTACCCATGATTCACGTGTCCTGGAACGTGGCTCGCACCGTCAAAATCAGCGACCCCGATTTGTTCAAGATGATCAAGTGAGGGTCCTACTTGAGAGGGAGCCCATTTCCTCCACACCTGGTCCCACTCTTGTTCAGCCTGTAGAATCAACCCCATTCTCCATCTTCCTCTTCATCCTTACTCAGGCGCCCTGCAGGGTTACAGTGCCGGGGCAGGTGGCAAGGTGCCTGCTCCAAGGAATTTGATTTGACGGTGGCCCAAATAGATAAAAGCCCACATGAGATTGTAAGGGGGCCTAGTAAATGAGGGCCGCCAGCAGCCCTCCCTTACCACCCCTCGCCCGCCCCGCCCCGCCCCCAGGTTCTGCCTCCTGCAGTCCATGAAGCACTGCCAGGTGCAGCGGGAGAGCCTGGTGCGGGCAGGGAAGAAGATCGCCTACCAGGGCCGGGTGAAGGATGAGCCTGCCTACTACTGCAACGAATGCGACGTGAGTGGGCCGGCTCCCCCGCTGCCCGGGAGAGAGGAGCCCCGAGGGGCGTTCCTCCCGCTGACGGCCCGCCCCCCGCCCCAGGTGGAGGTGTTCAACATCCTGTTCGTGACCAGTGAGAACGGCAGCCGCAACACTTACCTGGTGCACTGCGAGGCCTGCGCCCGACGCCGCAGCGCCGGCCTGCAGGGCGTGGTGGTGCTGGAGCAGTACCGCACCGAGGAGCTGGCGCAGGCCTACGACGCCTTCACGCTGGTGAGGGCCGCCTGCGGCTCCGGGCGGGCGGGCGGCGGGCGGACGCCGGGGGACCGCGGGGGCGGGCGGACCGCGGGGGCGGCGGGTGGGGGGCCAGCCCACCCCTGAGCCCCGCCTCTCTCTCCCGCAGGCCCCCGCCAGCACCTCCCGATGAGGCCGGACGCCCCGCCCTCCTGCCGGCCGAGGGCCCGCGGGGCCACCAGCACACGCCTGGGTCGGACCTAGGTCCCGCCTCTGGCCGGGAGGGGGAGGGGCACAGCCCTTCCACCCCATTGGCAGCTCCCCTTCACTTAATTTATTAAGAAAAAAGTTTTTTAAACAAATATGAGGAAAAAGGAAAAAAAAAAGGGAGACGGGGGAGGGGGCTGGCAGCCCCTCGCCCACCAGCGCCTCCTCTCACCGACTTTGGCCTTCTAGCAGCAGACACAAGGACCAGGCTCCGGCGGCGGCGGGGCTCAATACGGGTTCCCTCTCGCCTGCCCGCCGCCTGCCCGGCGCAGACGCTCGCGGCTCGTGTATGTACATAACTGTTCCGGCAGCGAGGATTTTAATGAGATTCTTTCTATGGGCTTTACCCCTCCCTCAGAACCTCTTTTTTATTCCCAATGCTAGCTGTGACCCCTGTTCGTGTCTCTTGTTTATTCACTTCGTTATGATTTGTATTTTGGTTTTTTTTGTTTGTTTTTAATTTATAACAGTCCCACTCACCTATTTATTCATTTTTGGGAAAACCCGACCTCCCGCACCCCCAAAGTATCCCACCCACCCCTACAGGGCCGCCGCCGCAGGGCTCCCTGCGCCCCCGTGTGTGTCCGGGCCGGCCCGGCCCACGCCTCCGCCCGCCCGCCCGCGGCTCCCGCCGGGCTCTCATGGTGCTCAAACCCGCTCCCCTCCCCACCGACGTCCTGCACTTTCTCGGACCAGACCCTCCTCGCCCATCCGCCCCGACCCCGACCCTGCCTGAGGGTGAGCGACTCCTGTACTGTAGGGGAAGAAGTGGGAACTGAAATGGTATTTTGTAAAAAAAAATAAATAAAATAAAAAAATTTTAAAGTTTTAAAGAAAGAACTATGAGGAAAAGGAACCCCATCCTTTCCAGCCCCGGCCAATTTTAAAAACACGGTCCTTCCCCTTCGCCCCACCCTTTTCTTTTCAAGTGTGAAACAGCCCTGGGGCAGGGACTCCCGGGAAGAATCTCTCCGGGGCTTTATTTTCGTGTCGTCAGTTTTCTCTCCTCCCCGCTGGGGCTGCGGGGGGGTGGGGGGTTTACATCCCGCCCCCTCGCGCTGCACTGTCTCTGCCCCAGGGGCAGAGGGGTCTTCCCAATCCTACCCCTATTTTCGGTGATTTTTTTGTGTGAGAATATTAATATTAAAAATAAAACCAGGAAAAAAAAAGCTGTTTTTAGTGTGCTGATGACAGGGAGAATACTGGGAGGAAGGGCTGCAAACCGTGATTGATGGGGAGATTGCCCAGACCCCGGCCAGAGCGCACCCCTCCCGAGGCGCCTGTGGAATGTCCAGAGCTCTGGTGGTGGGGGGGGGGGGGGGTGCTACTCCTGGAGCCGCATTCCAGGATGAGGGGGGTGGGGTGGGAGAGGCCGGGCCGGAGGAGGGGCAGGAAAGAGGGTTATAAGGGCCGCGGCCCAGGCGGGCTGGAGCCAGGCAGGCCATGGCGGATGTCCTCGGCGTGCAGAGAGCGGCTCCCAACGGCGGCCCGGAGCCCCGGGACCCCCTGGACTGCTGGGCCTGTGCAGTGCTGGTCACCGCCCAGAATCTGCTGGTGGCCGCCTTCAATCTCCTCTTGCTGGCGCTGGTGCTGGGGACCATCCTGCTACCAGCGGTCACCATGCTTGGCTTTGGCTTCCTCTGCCACTCCCAGGTGAGCGGGCGCCCCGGGGGGTGCGGGTGCGGACGGGTGTGGGGATTTGGGGTCACAACTTGCCTGGGCTGTTGGCGTGGGCCTGACCCCTCGTCTGCAGTTTCTGCGCTCCCAGGCGCCCCCTTGCACCGCGCACCTGCGGGACCCGGGCTTCACGGCCCTGCTGGTCACCGGATTCCTGCTGCTCGTGCCGCTGCTCGTCCTCGCCCTGGCCAGCTACCGCCGCCTCTGCCTGCGCCTCCACCTGGCCGACTGCCTCGTGCCCTACAGCCGGGCCCTTTACCGGCGCCGGCGCCCCCCGCAGCTGCGGCAAATCCAGGCATCGCCGGGGTCCCAGGCCGTTCCCACTTCAGGAAAGGTGTGGGTTTGAGGACCCTCGAGTCAAGAACAACCCCGACGGATGCCCTCCTCTTCAATCCGCCCAAGGACTTGAAGCCTGGGGGTCTTCCGACCCACCCTGCCCCCTCCCTGCCTAAGCCCCCTTGGCGAACTGCAGCATCCGTGGACCCAGTGTTGGTGAAAATTCGCCATTCCAGAAAACCCCTTCTTTTTACCACCCACATCTGAATCCTGAGTACCTGGGCTGGACCCTGCACACACACTCCCCACCCCACCCCCATCTTGTGAACAGGACAACCGGACCTCACTGGTGCCCTCCTCTCCCGGGGCAGCTCCTCTGGAATTTACAGGCTGGTGGGTGAGGTGGGAGGGGAAGGAGTGAGCACACGTTAATAAAGAATTAATGAACTGAACGAGCTTCTAGGACCATGTGAACAGGGGGTGGTACAAATACTATCACTGCTGCCGTGTGCCCAGGAAAAGGAAACGTGGGAGGGGGTGTGGCTCGTGTGCAGACGGGAGCATCCTCTTGGCGTCCCCTTATCGCATTCGCCTGTTCTTCCGGACCAGACCCGAGCTCTGTCCCTGAATCCAAAGTCACCTCCCCATCAATGGATTGGAGAGGGCCTGGACTTTGTCGCTGGCCCTGCTCCCCTTGGGGACCCGAGCCCGTTCTCTGACCCCAGCTTAGAGGAACTCGGTGTTGCCAGGCCAGGAAGGGAAACAATGGGCCTTCCGGAGCAGGATGACACCCCCTCCCGCCACAATTCTGGAGCAGCAGCGTGGGAGGGAAGGTGGAGGGGTCCACCCTGGGGCCTGTTGGTCCGAAGCGCGGCCTGTCCCCCATCCCGCCCGCGAACCTGGGGGGACTTGTGGCACTCCTGGGAGCCTAGTCTGTGGGAAGTGCGACCTCTGTCCGGACATCCCAGTTACACACACACACACACAGGTCACTTGGGTTACAGGTTTAATGAAGTCTAAAAGGCATGCGCGATCACGGTTAGAGATAGGGAGGCCCCGCCAGGCTCTCTCTCTGCACCTCAATAGAAACGATGTGGTGTCCGGGTACCATGGCCAAGCCCAGCACTCGGGGTTCCCCAGCAGAGAAGGAATCTGGAAAGGAGGGTCAGAACATCAGGGAGGCAAGCCAGCGTCGGTCCCGCCCCTTTGGGGCCGCGACTTCTAGCCTCCCAAAATAAGGGGTGCAGCCAGGCACTAAAGGGGAGATGCACCGCTCACTCCCGGCGGTGCGTTCCCCGGGCACTGACCCGACGGCTTGAGGAACTCCTGCGCCGAGCCTAGGATAACATTGCAGTCGCGGTCGGTGCAGAGGAAGCAGCCGACCAGCGTCCGTCCATCGGACATACGAATGCGCATGGTCTTGTTGAGCAGCGCCTCCAGCTGCTGCCGGGCGCGCGCGGCCGGCGAGTCCTCGCGCTCCCCATCCGAGTCCTGCGCGGGCCGGACACGCGCTCAGACCGCGCCGCGAGGCCACCGCCCGCCCACGGAACCACAGCTCCCGACAGCCCGCGGGGCGCTCCCACTAGTCCTAGAGGCTGCCGGGAGCTGCAGTCCCCCCGCCCCCCATTCCCCCTCTCCCCATCCTGCTCCCCGACTGCCCCTCAATCTCGGAACCCGAGCCCGCGCTAACCCCAGCGCTGGAACTGCTTTGCCGCCGGCTGCAACAGCCATTCTCCTCTCGAAGCAGCATGGTCGGCCCAGCTCCCGCCATTTGTTCCAGGCCCTTCAACTCCCTAAGAACCTTTCGGGTCCGGTGATCTGAGATCTCGCGAGCTCTCCCGGCAGCTTTTCTTTCGCGAGATCACCTCTCCTCTTCTCTTCGGCAACTGTAGAGATCTCGCGAGATTCTACTTTCCAGCTCTGTGGCTCACTGAGTTCTATTATGCCGGATGTATTAAGATATCGCGAGAAACTTGACCTCTTTTTTTTTAAAACATATTTTAAGAACCCTGGAATTTAGCAAGGATTTTTTTTTTTCCAAAATCGCACAATTCCCCCGTTTTTCTGACTCGCGAGAAAGTCTGTCTTAAATGTCCCCTGTAGCCCAGGCCACTCTGCATTCTCCCCGGAGCTCCTGAGGCTATAACTCAGTTATTTGAAAGCGGGAATCAAACTACGTTTCCCATGGATCGACGCTCCTCTTTGCCCACCCAGCCTTTGGTCTCTGTAGACGGTGGCTGAAAAAGGACAATGGTTTCCATGTCAGCGGGTAAACGCTTTGGTCTTGGCTCCAGGATGGGGGAGGCTGTAGTAATGAGCGTGTGCTGAGCAGCGAGGAAGAAACTTAGAGGAGCCGGCGACCGATAGAGCAAGAGCCATGCCGCGCCGGGGCCTAGTTGCCGGGCCAGACTTCGAGTACTTCCAGCGTCGGTATTTCACGCCGGTTGAGGTGGCCGAACATAACCAACCGGACGACCTCTGGGTGTCTTACCTGGGAAACGTATACGACCTGACGCCGTTGGCAGTGAAACACGTAGGTAAGGGCCACACTTTGGGTCCGTTTCGGGTGTGTTTGGGGGTGGCTAGAACTGACGGCGGCTGACCCTTCCCAGGAGACCTGCTGCTGAAACCCATCTTGGAAGTTGCGGGTCAGGACATCAGCCACTGGTTTGACCCACAGACCAAAGACGTGAGTTCTACCTGGTGCTGGGGGGGGGGGGGGGAGAGAAGAGCATTGGAAAATGAGGATGGGGAGGAAAAAGAGGAGCTAGCCAGGTGACTGCTCCCATCTCCTCCCCCAAACCCTGCTTTGAAGATCCGAAAGCACATAGATCCGATGACTGGTGCCGAGAGATACCGCACCCCCCGGGGCCGCTTCCTGCATATCCCACCTCAGCTGCCTCGCTCGGACTGGGCCAATGACTTCGGGAAGCCCTGGTGGTTGGGGTCGCGTTATGAAGTGGGTCGGCTGTCCGCCAAGACCCGGAACATCCGTGTCATTAACACACTGACGTCGCAAGAGCACACACTGGAGGTGAGAACTGATGCCTGGGGGCAGGTTAGGGGGAACTGGGAATCCCAGCAAATCTCCAAGCAGATCTTCAGGCCATCAACTCTCCCAAATCGGTGGAAGCTGTATTTTCACCCCCTTTTACATGCAAGCCAGGAAAGCAGACCACCTAGGTCCCCAGTGGCTGGGTCACAGTGGGTACCAGACTCCTTTGTAAGTTCAGGGCAGCAATTTATGTATCTTAGTGCTGGTGGTCCGTGGAAACTCTTACATGCTGTGCTTTGGACAGCAAATGCAATTGGACTCTCGGTAGTCTATTGTGGGATGAAGTTACCAGGCAGTGACGTGACTTTGACCTGTTAGGGCCACCTATTAGAAGTGGCTGCCACACAGACAGGTAGGTCTTCAGTGCCATGCACTGCATGCGGGAGCTCCAACTTCATTTCTGGGGCTGTGGGGTGTCTGAAGCTATCTGCCACGGGAGGCACTCTGATCCCAGCTCATTTTGGGGGGCTCTTGGCCTTTGTTTGGAGTGTGTGTGTGTGTGTGTGTGTGTGTGTGTGTGTTCCACCCTGAATTCTGAGTGGGGTGCTTTTGTGTTCTCCAGGTGGGGGCCCTAGAATCAATGTGGGAAATCCTACACCGCTATCTCCCCCATAATGCACATGCTGCCAGCTACACATGGAAATATGAAGGGAGGAACTTGAACATGGAATGTACCCTGGAAGAGAATGGGATCCTGGATGAGGAGGAAGAATTTGATTATCTCAATATGGACGGTGCACTCCACACGCCTGCAGTACTGCTCTACTTCAATGATGACCTCACAGAGCTGTAGGAAAGGGGATAGATGCTTATATAGACTCAAGACACATTTAGAATCTGGCTGTTTCTGTACCCGTAGGAAGAGATGGTGATGGGGTGGGGGAGTGCCTGGACCTAGACTTCCTTCCTGCTCTGGGCATTGACCTGTGGTTCCCACGCCCTTATGAAACATAAAGGTCCTGCTTCTCAGGTCCATTATAATTTACTCGGAGGAAATTAGGGAGAATGTTAGAATTTTTTAAAATGACACAACAAAATATCTTGGACTAAGGAGATGTAGAAGAGGATAGAGTTCAGGTAGAACTTTTTTAAAAATATTTTTTTTATTGATTTCAAAGAAGGGAGAGGGAGAGAGAAGCATCAATAATGAGTCATTGATTGGCTGCTTCCACCTGGGTATGTGCCCTTGACCAGAGTTGGACGTAGGACCCTTTGGTCAAAAGGCTACCGCTCTATCCACTGAGCCAAATCAGCTAGGGCTCAGGTAGAACTTCTTGATAATAAGAGAAAGAGAAATCCTATACAGGGATGAGGGATGGAATGACTTTTTTTTTTTTCAATGATGGAAATGGGATGGCTGCAGAAGGTGGTATTTACAAAGACAGACACAGGAAATGTCTATCATTGGCCATACTAAACTGGCTAATCTCCCTTCTGAATAGTATCTGCCAGCTGAAACCCAAGGGAAAGAAAGGAAGTGGATGGTTACCAGGTAATTAATTCAGTTATTATATTCAGATATTATATTAAGTACTTTATACACTGGTTAGTATGGCTACCCATTACCACTATTTTACAGATAAGTCTTTTGAAGTTTAGCAAGATTTAATAGAACTAAGGCAGACTAGTTAGTAATCAGGAGGGAAACCCAAGTCTGCCCAAAGTCCATATTCTTTTCATTGTAAAGGAAATATCTCAATGTTCTAGGCTCCTTACGCAATGCCTGTAGGCTTATTGTTCAGTCAGCTGTGTTTTTTTCTGCAGCTATTAGCTGAGGTATGCAGAGACAGACATAAGTTAGTGAGGTCAAGTATCAGCTGAGCAATAGCTATTGAGACTACTTTGTGATTAATCCCATAGCAATATTTTCTCCTGCCATTTTCAAGGCAAAGAGGTGGGTATGTACTGGTTCCAGGAAAAACTAGAGCTGGGCCTTGGGAATGGGCCACTTTGGATGATGGAGCAAAAGGGAGGCAGATAGCACAGTATGGGCCAGCACCTCCTAGGGAATGTGAGGATGCAGGGTTGACTTTGCAAGATATTTTTTCTACAATAACAGGCTTGACAGGGATAATGTAAATAGAGGAGCTAATTAAGTCAAAATTCCTGAGGACCAAAAGAGAACAGCCAGATTTGGTCCCATTTAACGTAAGCAGGGAAGGAGAATGAGAATAACAGGTGAATTTCCTGATGGTGACAGGCAAACAAGAAGCAGGGAGGGGATAGTGCATCCTCCCAGAGCAGAAAAAGTGGCCCCTGTGAGACATTAGGTGGGCTGCATAGGAGTTGTGTTTTAAAAAAATATATTTTTATTGACTTTAGAGAGGAAAAGAGAGGGAAAGAAACATCAGTGATGAGAATCATTGTCTGCCTCCTGCATGCCCCCTTCCTGGGGATTGAGCCCACAACCTGGGCATGTGCCCTTGATCAGAATTGAACCCAGGACTCTTCAGTCTGCAGGCTGACCCTCTATCCACTGAGCCAAACCAGCTAGGGCCATAGGAGTTTTTTGAAGGGTATGGACGAAGGTGGAGAGACATCTGTATTGGCTTTAGCAGGACCTGAACACAAGGTGAGAATTGAGGGATTCTTTTAGTCCCATGTATTGCAAGAGTCCATGAATTACCAGAATTATTTTGATGTTTAATCAACTCTACAGTTGTTTTGTGTGCATCTTGTTTGTCCAGTTAAATCCTAAACTCTGTGAGAACCAAAGCTATGTTGTTGCTGTGGGCATGTGCATCCTCAGGACTATGTCTATGGGATCTGTCCCTCTTCCAGAGTCTCCTGCTTTTCAATACCTGCTGCCAAAAACACATCTCTCTCCTCACACATCCAGTCACTCAAGTAGACTATAACTCCTAAACATCTCTGGAATCCATCTTCTTTTTCCCAAGCTATCATCACCTCTGTGTTAAAATTATGGATGTAATTGGCTGGCTGGATGCTAGATTGTATCTCATTAGAGCATTAATCGTGTCCAACTTGTTTCTTGCTGTATTCCAAATGTTAGGCACCCAGTCGCTGCTCAATAAATTTTGATTGAATGAACTCAAATGTTAAGTGAATTCATTTGTTTATAATAACCAATGTATGGGATGTTGTGTCCTAGGAGGCAAGGTGAGACCAAGAAGTAGGATGTGTGGACCCTGTGCTATGGTCTCTATCCACAGGTTTCTCTTTCCTTGCTCTCCACAGATCCAAGACCAAAAATTATTCCATGAGGTTCTTCCTCTCAGATTTTTGGCAAATGTCATTTCCCCATTTGGCCACTAGGTGGCTGTAACTGCCCACAAAGTCAGGGAAGGGACTAGAGGAGGGAAAACACGTTCAAATTCTAGAGGTTAGGATTAAAGATGGCCCCTTTGAAATTCATAGGTGGGAGGGAAGGATCTGAAAAAAAGGAAGAACTACAAGGCCATTATTCTATTGGCAATATGTTTATTCCTGTTTTTAGTTTTCCCTGCAAGCGCATACCAGGAAAGGAGTGTAGTCTGAGAAAAAAATCCAGCCCTGACCTGTGGTCTCCGTGTTAGAGCCTTGCACCGGAGAGGTACAGGCTCCATTCCTGGTCAAGGGCGTCTTGTCAAGGACATGGACCTGGGTCAGGACATGCAAAAAGCAAAAGCAACCCACAGATGTTTCTCTCCCCTCACCACCACCCCTTTCCACTCTTTCTAAAGGTCAATGGAAAAAATATCCTAGGGGTGAGAATGAACAAAACAAAAAAAATTTAATGTTCAAAAAATCATGGGATAAGTAGATCTGGTTACAGGTGTGGGTGTGTATGGGGTGAGACATGGAGCTATGGAAGGAATAAAGACCACAGATTTTTAAGAGAGTACATTTGTTTATTAATATTCACTGTTTTGGGTAGGGGGCTTTAAAGCTTTCCATCAGGCACTACTTTGTTCCCTAAATATCCAAGACTGGATATTTGTATGAAGAATATGTAAATAATGCCTTGGCCTAAAACTTATAAAGTAAACAGAACATGAGTGTAGGGTCTCTTTTGTTCTGGAGGGGAAGAGAGGTGGCAGAATATTAAAAGCTGCCTTTTCACAGTAAATCATAGCAGCTTCAAAGGACTCAATTGGCAAATATTCAAATATTTTCCACAAGTCTCGACCCTATATACATACATCACTAGGGGTAATAAAAAAAAGGGTTTGTTTTTTTTATTGTTGTTTTTTAAAGTTCCTTGCAGGAAGCTTGCCTGCTCAATGGAATAAAACACACACACAAAAAAAGAAATGAAAATTGTTCCTCATAAAGGACCAAATTATGTTATTGAAAAAATTTCCACCCTCAAGGCAAATCACAGGTGGATTCTTAACCGGGACCTGCAGAAATGGTTTCTAAATATTGTGTGTGGGGGGGGGGGGCACATGTGTATTATTTTGAAGAAAGGTGCTATAATTTCCATCAGTCTCTCAAACTGGATCTACCTCCTGCCCCTGAATAGTACACACACACACACACACACACACAGGCACACACAAATATTTTAAAGACACCTTCCCCATCCCCCCAGCCCTAACTGGTTTGGCTCAGTGGATAGAGAGTGTCAGCCATGGACTGAAGGGTCCCAGGTTTGATTCCAGTCAAGAGCATGTTCCTCGATCCCCATCCTGGTTAGGGCACAAGTGGACATGTCTCTTTCACTTGATGTTTCTCTCTGTGTGTCTCTCCCTTCCCTCCACTCTCTCGAAAACTCAATGGAAAAATACCTGTGGGTAAGGATTAACAAAAAATAACAAAATAAAGACCTTCAAAAGTAAAATATTGAAAGATGATGATACAGTGTCATCCTAGGATTTCTGGCATTTGTCTCAATAGTCTACCTCAACCTGTTATCTGTTCCCATGGCAGCAATTCCTAAAGATTTAATCTTTGGGGCATAGTTTAAGATTAGTCTGAAACATTTTACTACTGTCTCACATTCTGGTCTGGATGTACCTGGGAGCTGAGTGAGGGGATCTATCATTTGTGCACAAACACCCAGTCATGACATCAGGATCAGGTTAATGCACCCAGCTCCCACAGCTGAGGTTAGGTAAACCACACAGATGTTTCATATGGGAGAACAGCCACTTGATGATGGGCCAGCAGGACTATATGGAGATTTAGTTGTAGAGAAAGCAGATAATTTGAAACCTGACTAATCTGGAAGTAAAAGATTAGGAGGCATTCAAAATACACATAGATATGCAGTCCAAGTACTGAGTATTCTAGGCACATGGGACACACACACACACACACACACACACACACACACACAGCTGGAGAATGGGAATAAGTCAGACCACTGAACACTGAAGTGGGTCAGAGGTAAAGAAGGTTGAGATGAGGAACAAGATGGTGGAGAGACTGCTAGAGTTAAATCTTTTACTGGGAGCAGCTCAGCTCCTGTCCGTCAGGAGCTTAATGCTCAGTGGGAACTTGGGCACCAGCTCCAGTCATCCGACTTAATCATCCCTTTACCTCCAGCAGCCATACCATGCCCGGCCAGGAGAACAAGAAACATGTTTGTTTCAGGAATGAATGGCACGTGTTACCCCCACCATTTAAAATGTCTGAACTCAGGAGCCAAATAGATTCAGATAATGGGGTATCCATTGCTATTTGCCCTCTCTCACTATTTGGAGGATCTGAGATCTGAATAATATCATTTGTGCTGGTAAATTCTTCTAATCCTTCTACAGAATAGTAAGGAAGATGAAATATTCCCTTGCCCTTAATGAACAGCCTAGAGGGGTAGGTATTACTCCATCATAGTATATCAGTTGAGAATGTATTTGGTTGCAAGTAACAGAAGGCTGACTGCTGGGGCTATTTTTTCCTCACATAGAATGTTTGTGGTATAGTGACTCCACTGGATAGTTCATTAATGTCTCAGGTAGCTCCTGTTTTTGTTTTCATGTTTACGGTCTTTGGTGCTATACTCCTTCTAGCCTGGATTTTGGGCAGGAAAGAGGAAAAGAAGAAGGAAGAAAGGGCAATGCCTATATTAAGCAAAAAATTTCCCAGGCGTCCTTAGCAGACCTTTGACTGATAGGAAATACATTACACAATAACCCTTAGCTGCAATGGAATCTGGGACAGGATTTTATATTGACATCCACAACAAAAGTAGGGTCCACTACTGCGGAAGGAGAGAATGGATACTGGGTAGGAGCTAGTGATGTTTTCCACAAGAAGTGTGAACGTGCTATTCTATTCATTCATTCATTAACAAAAAAGTCATTAAGCACTTTGTGCCAGGCACTGTTCCACTTACTGGAAATACAGCAGTGAAAGCGACAAGTCTCCTGCTTTATTGGGACTTATACTCTGGTGGGGAAACAATACTTTGGTGGGAAACAATAAACAAGTAGACATTTCGCCGAGGTCGGTTTGGCTCAGTGGTAGAGCGTTGGTCTGGGGACTGAAAGGTCCCAGGTTCGATTCCGGTCAGGGGCATGTACATTGGTTGCGGGCACATCCCCGGTAGGGGGTGTGCAAGAGGCAGCTGGTCGATGTTTCTCTCTCGTCGACGTTTCTGGCTCTCTATCTCTCTCCCTTCCTCTCTGTAAAATATCAATAAAATATATATATTTTTAAAAACAAGTAGACATTTCAGACAGTACTAAAAGCTATATACTATATTTGTATATTTACATACATACATATGTACACACACACACACACACACACACACACACACACATATGCCAAAAGTACTATACAGACAAAAAACTAGAATCCATGAGAATTGTGGAATGATCAGAGGCTTGCCTGAGATGATCACAAAGATTGCTCTGTATTACCTGTAGATATGCATTTACCTGCTTTATCACTTAATCCTCACAACAAACTTAAATCCTATTTTATTGACACTGAAAAAAGAAGGACATTGAAGCACAGAGAGGTTAAGTAATTTGCCAAAGTTCATACAATTAGAAGTAGCAGAGGTGGGCTTTGAACCAGATAGTCAGAGGCCACCCACAACTATGACCACCTCCCTGCATTATAAACACAGGATGCTGGTCCAGTTACCTAACCTGCTGAACAAAACCATCTCAAGACTTAATGGCTTAAAACAACCACCATCATTTATTTTGCTAATGAACCTATAATTTGGGCAGGGTTGGATAGCTCATTTCCACTCCAAAAGGTGTCAATTGGGTGGACTGCTGGAAGCTGGAGGATTCCCTTTCAAGATGGCTCACTCACGTGGCTGGCCAGTTGATGCTGCTGTGGTTCTTTTCCATGTGGCCTCCATGTGGGCAGGTGGGCTCCCGTAGATCATGGGGGCTGGTTCCAAGAGCAAGTCTCCCGAGCGAACCAAGAGGAGGCTTGCCTCAATCCAAAGGAAGAGAACTAGACTTCACTCCTCAGTGGGAAGAGTGTCAAAATCAGTTTGTAATAAGAGCATTTTGGATATTGAGTATTATGATGGCCATTTTTGAAAAATATAATCAACCATACACATTGGAGGCAAAAGGAAGTATATCCAATTAGTCTTGGGTGTGGATGGAGAAGAGGAGGTGGGGAGTTGATACCTAAGTAGAGCCTTTTTTGAAAACCTAAGTTGGAATCCTGACTTCACCTTCCACTTATTCATTAATATAAAACTGAGCATCAAGTGTCATGTCCTGCTGGAATCTGTGAATACACTAATTAATAAGACAATTTCTGCCCTCAAGAAGCTTATACAGGCAGTCCTCAGGTTATGTCGGACTCGATGTACATCGTTTCATCGTTACGTTGCCATCTCCCATTTACTTATAAAAGAAAGTTCCATCATTTCGATGTATGTACATATGTGCTATATGTTTTTTTTTATTATTTATTTACCACAAGGTCAGAAATTGTTATCTTTCTTTTAAATTTTTTTTACTGCTTCACTTCATTACTGCTGTGTATGTGCTCCATGTGAGTGACGTAGGTGCTTATGTACGTGGGAAATGGAGTCACGCCGTGCTGTAGGAATGGAAAGTATCTCCAACGTAACCCAGGGACTGCCGGTAGTTCAGTGGGAGATTCAGAGAAATTTGTGAGCCTCTTGTCATCTTGCTTTCACTTGTACACAACAGCCCAGAAAAGCTCTTCAAGTTCTCCTAGTTAAAGTCTGCCAAGGCTTCCCATTCCTCTTAAAAGGATGTTAAGGACACACTTATTACCATCCACAATGTGATGATTTGGCTCTTTCTTCTTTGTCTTTCTCAATGACCTTTAAGTTCCTGGAATCCCCCAAAGCACCTTTCTGCCAGGGCTTTCTCACATGCTGTTCCTCTACATGGAACAGCACTCCAGTCTCCACTCAGCATTGGCCAACTCCTGCTGCTTTGCTTAAATGGTACTTTCTCTGAGAAGTCTTTCCTGATCCCTCAATAAGTTACAATTCAAATATTTTAGCTTTTTCTTTTGTATTTTTCCTTTTTTAAAAAAAATACTTTTTTTTTAATTGATTTCAGAGAGGAAGGTAGGAGAAAAAGATAGGATGAGAGAGAATCATGGATCAGCTACCTCCTCCACACCCCACACTGAGGATTCAGACCCGACCAGAATTGAATCATGAGCTCCTGATTCATAGGTCAACACTCGACCACTGAACCACACCAGCTGGGCTTTCCCTTTATTTTATTATTTTTTTTCCATCGCCATTTATTCCCCATAAACAACACTTCCACCTTCACCCACTCCCCTGTCTCCCCCCGCAGTCACATACTGTTATCTGTGTCCATGAATTCTTTCTTTTTTTCTCAATCAAGTATTTAATTTATTGTTTATTGCCCGTCTTCCTTCCTTCTGAGACTGTAAGTTCTAGGAGGGCAGGGACCACATCCTTATCCCAGTGCCCATCCCAGAACAATTAATCAATATTAATAAAATTAACAAATATAATGTGAATGCTACAAAAGGGCTAAGTATGAAATGCCTCAAGAACACCCAAGCCCCGTCTGGGGAGATCAGGGAAGGCTTTTTGTCAAAGCATCATCTCAAGCTGAGACCTGAAGGACAAGGTGAGGTAGCCAAGAGAAGAGAAAGAAGAGGGTAAAGAAAAAGAAAAAATGGCATAAAAGCACAGGTTAGAGGTGAGATGTTTGTGGAGAGCTCAGAAGCAGACATGCAGAGAGGAGTAAAGCTAAGAGGAGATGGGGTGTGGAGGGGGTAGCTAATCCATGATTCTCTCTCATCATTCTATCTTTTTCTCCTTCTACCTTCCTCTCTGAAATCAAATCTGAGGTCATGGAAGGTGGGCAATGAGAGACATTAAGGTCAGACCAGATCATGGGAGGTTTTGTAAACCAGGTTGTTTTTGTGTGTTTTTTAAAAAGATATAACCCACATACTATAAAATTCACCACTTTATAGTATACAATTCAGAGTCAAGAATTTTACAGAGAATGGCATGGTAAGATGTGCATTTTTATAAAGTGACTTGACTATATAATGTCAAGAGAATGGATTGGAGGGAAGGAAAGGGAGGGGAAGAATGTGGAGACAGAGACTAATGCTACTGCAGCAGTTCAGGAAAGCAATGAAGGTAGCTGGAACTAAGTTAGTGGCCGTAGGCATCAGTGAACATGAACTGAAGTTGAGAAAGAATTATACAACTCAGTAATTTGCTGGGAGGGAGTGTGGGACATAAAGCGCAGTCAAGGATGACACCCCAGTCTCTGGACAGCATGACTGAGGACATGGATAAATCCACTGATGGAGAAAAGGAACGCTAAAAGAGGAATCTGATTGGAGAGGAAGGTGATCTATTTTTAGTTAGCTGTATGAAGTAACTTTGGGCATGCAAATACAGATGACTAGATCTTATTGGATATGACACTAGATCCTGAAGAGAGCTCTGGTCTAGAGTTATAAGTATGTAAATTATCAGCAGAATAATTAATGCTCAAGTCAAAGATAAGATCACCTCAAGAATGAAGTGTGATCTGAGTAAAGGGCCTGGGAGGAATAAGATCTAAAAGAAGCCAAAACCGGTTTGGCTCAATGGATAGCGCGTTGGCCTGCGGACTGAAAGGTCCCGGGTTCGATTCCGGTGAAGGGCATGTACCTTGGTTGCGGGCACATCCCCAGTGGGGGGTGTGCAAGAGGCAGCTGATCGATGATTCTCATCGATGTTTCTAACTCTATCCCTCTCTCTTCCTCTCTGTAAAAAAATCAATAAAATATATATATTTTTTAAAAAGATCTTTAAAAAGAGGAGAAGGAGACTCAGAAGGAAAAGCCAGTGGGTGTGAAAGACCCAGGAAAATGGTGCCATGGAAGCCAGAGAAGAGGATATTTGAGATGACGGAGTGGTAAACTGTGAAAAGTTACATAGAGGTCAAATAAGGTAAGGACTTGAGTTTCCATAATTTAGCAAACAGCAAAATGGTGGTGTATTAGAGTTGTAGTTGGATGAGATAGGAATGGGATATTCACTGAAGAAATCCAACTGCAGAAGGGGGGAGTTTTGTGGCTTTGAAACCATGCACAGAGTCCTTTCCTTCCTTCAGTTTCCATTTAACCATAACATATAGATAACGGGAGAACAACGTCACTAAGCACAAGGTATGAACTGGGATATGATCACTTAAAAAGAAGCAACCTTCAGTGTTGTTCAGATTAAATTAAGATATGGGAAATGCCCAGCAGTATAAATGGTCAGGAACAGGCACAGGAAAACTTTAGTTTTCTTCCTCTCTCCTGTGCTAGCCACTCTTTATTTAGTAACGAATGCTTTCCTTGGGATATCCTAAGATTTGGCATTATTAGGCATCCAGGTAACATTTGCCATAATTAGAAAATCAGTAGGCCATATCTGTTATTAACATTTGGTTTTCTGATCTAACAATAGTGTTTGTGGCCCTGTGGGCATTGCTCAGTGGTTAAGGTTCAACCAGGAGGTCAAGGTTCAATTACTGGTCAGGGTGCATGCCCCAGTTGCTGGCTCAATCCCCAGCAGGGGGCGTGCAGGAGGCAGTCCATCAATGATTCTCTCTCATCATTGATGTTTCTCTTTCCCTTCCTCTCTGAAATCAATAAAAATATACATATTTTTTAAAGTGTTTGTGCCTCCATTAGGAAAATTATTTGCGTTCAGTAAAATGTGATTTGTTTCATATCATGCTGGAGTTTAGTTTATTTACATAAACTAAAGCAAAGAAAATGGCCCAACTATTGGAATAAGAGTAACTAAATTCAGCACTTTGCTTCTTCAATTTAAAATGCTATCATAGCCGAAACCGGTTTGGCTCAGTGGATAGAACGTCGGACTGCGGACTGAGGGATCCCAGGTTCGATTCCGGTCAGGGGCATGTACCTTGGTTGTGGTCGCATCCCCAGTAGGGGGTGTGCAAGAGGCAGCTGATCAATGATTCTCTCTCATCAATGTTTCTAACTCTCTATCCCTCTCTCCTCCTTTCTGTATGTAAAAAAATCAATAAAATATATATTTTTAAATGCTATCATAACTCTGATCATGAATTCCCTCACCTTACTATTATCTTAAGTGAATCTCCTAAGTTGAGAAATGGCTAATAAGTAAACTTGTTTAGAATAATGGCTACCAATTATTGAGTGCCTTATAGTTAGTCCTTTATGTAAGTTAGTTCAGGTGTTTTTAAATCTTCACCAAAGGATACTTCCATTGATTTTTAGAGAGAAATATCGATGTGAGAGAAAGATATCGATTGGCATCCCAACCAAGGTTCAGGCCAGAGAGGATCTTGCAACTGAGGTATGTGCCCTTGACAGGAATCCAACCTGGGACCCTTTAGTCCACAAGCTGACGCTCTATCCACTGAGCCACACTGGGTAGGGCTAAATTAGTTCAGTTTATCCTCACTACAGCCATGTAAGATAGGCATTAATGTCCTTGTTCTTCAGATGAGGGAATTGACTGGCCCAGGTTCACCGTTAGTAAGTGACAGAACTTGGATCCCAGGTGCTACCAGACTCCAAAACTCAAACTCTCTGATGGAGGGCGTGGGTAACTTCATTATTTGGCTTTGGAATACAATGTAGGAGTTACACAATTTTGAAATATAGTCTAAAAGTTCCTTCTTTGGAGAGCTAGATGGTGAAAGGCCCAAGAGTAAATAGAAGCTCAGTTGGCTGGGTGTTGTTCAGGGCGCTAAAGCGTTGCTGGTTTGATTCTGTGTCAGGGCACACACCCAGGTTTCTGGCTCAATCCCCAGTGGGGAGTGTGTAGGAGGCAGCCAATCCAATCCGATCCGATGTTTCACTCATCTCTCTCATCTCTCTTTCTCCACCCTCCCTTCCATTCTTTCTTTAAAAATCAATTAAAATTCGTTAAAAAAAAGAAAAGAAAAGAAAAGAAAAGAAAAGAAAAGAAAAGAAAAGAAAAGAAAAGAAAAAAGACTGCAGGTTCAATTCCTGGTCAGAGCACATATCTAGGCTATGGATTCAATCCCCAATTGGGGCGCATATGGGAGGCAGCCGATCGAAGTTCCCCCGCTCCCCACCTCTTCCTCTTTCTCTAAAATTAATTTAAAAAACATATCCTTGAGTGAGGATTTTTTTTTAAAGTAGCAATTTTTTTTTTGACAAGGCAATGTCAAAGGGGAAAATGTCTGGTGTTTGCCAGAAGCAGAATGGAGAGAAAAGTTTCTGGATAGGAAGTCGAGGGCAGGACTGAACCAGGTAGCAATTTTCAATGAGTGGGTGGAATGATCAGGTCAGCAGATGACAGTGAGAAGGTGGAGGGTATACAGCGAGCCTTTTCGCACAAAATGGGGGACCGTGGAAGCAGCCCTGGAGATAGAGAAATTCCTTAGGTAGGTGGTGTTTCCAGGGTTATTTTCCATATTACTTTCAACTATCTTTTTAGGACTACCCAACTTTAGGAACAAATATTTGATATTCACTATCTACAATTCTCTTTCTGTATATTTTTAATTAATTTTTAAAACATTTTTCTTTTTACTATAGAATGTGTGCTCTTCACAAAAAATTCTAAGTAGAGAAGCATAAAGATGCAAAACAAAAATTATTCTTATTTCTATCACTCAGCAGAAACAACTATATATATAATTTTATATTATTTTATGCAATTAAAATTAAATCACAAGCATTTGCTCATGTCATTTTAACCAATGTGGCAAAAGGTTAACAATCAGATCAGTTAATTGAAGGGAAGAAGTTATATACAGGGAGGGGCAGAAGTAGGTTTAGTGTATGAGTATGTGAAGCAGTTTATTCTTATATTACTATTTAGTATTATTATACCGGAGGCCCAATGCATGAAAATTCATGCACTGGAGGCAGAGGTCCCTCAGCCCCACCTGCCCCCTCACAGTCTGGGAGCCCTCAGGGGCCGGAGGCGATCGGGGGAAGGTGACGCCCCCATCACACCTCTGCTGCTGCTACTGCCGGCAGCCTAAGTCTTGGCCAGCCCTGGTGGCCTGAGCCTCAGGTGGCCAGGCAGCCACCACCCAAGCTTGTCTGCGCCTTGGGGGTTGGCTGGGCAGCTGCCATCAGAGGCTTGCCTGAGTCTCAGGCGCCAGATGTGCCCCCTCTCCCGGGCCCGGCTGGGCCGAAAGGACTGTGGGAGTCGGCAGCAGGCTCAATAGTGGCTGGACCCACCTGAAGGCAGGTCCCACTGCATCACACCCCTGCTCCCCCACCAGGCTGACAGGGCTGGGGAACTCCAGCAGGGCTGAGGACTGGGTTTTGCCATCTTGTGCCTATGGGTGCCGCCATCTTTGTGATGGCATGACAGTCAATTTGTATATTCCTTTATTAGATAGGATTATTTTCCACATGAACAACTGTAAATCTACTTTTGCCCCATCCTGTATGGGTATTCATTGTAGTCCTTTAAAAAAATTTTTTTAAATTGATTTCAGAGGGGAAAAGAGAGGGAGAAAGAAAAGATGGGAATCACTGATCAGCTACCTCCTGTACGCCCCTACTGGGGATTGAGCCAGCAACCCAGGCATATGCCCTTGACTGGAATCGAACCCAGACCCTCCAGTCTGCAGGGTGATGCACTATCCACTGAGCCAAACTGGCTGGGGCTCATTGTATCCTTCAACTTTTCTATAGGTTAGAAATATTTTTTAATTAAGAAGTTACAGATGAGAAGGGAACTAACCTAGAAGAAAAAGCCAAGGAATGACAACACAAAATTCAAGATACTAGCTGGGTAGGAGCAGGAGAGGAATGTGGAATATGGAAGATCATCTGAGGCTCTAAAGATATATTTTTAAAAATATATATATATATTTTATTGATTTTATTACAGAGAGGAAGGGAGAGGGATAGAGAGTTAGAAACATCGATGAGAGAGAAACATCGACCAGCTGCTTTCTGGATACCCCCTACAGGGGATGTGCCCGCAACCAAGGTACATGCCCTTGACCGGAATCGAACCCGGGACCCTTCAGTCCGCAGGCTGACGCTCTATCCACTGAGCCAAACCGGTTTTGGTAGGCTCTAAAGATCTTATACTGTTATATTTATTAAACCAGATAATCGATATATGTGTTCATTTTAATATTCTTTGTGGTTGATCTATGCTATATATATTATTTGAACCTAGGAAATAGTCCCAAAATAGGTGAGATTTTTAAAAACCTCGATAAGCAATATTTTAATTGTTTCTCTTAATTTTCATTGCTATGTAACTCCCTCACCCAAACTAGCTGATAAATACAATACTTTTCTCAGTTTACAGTCTTCTTTTTTTTTTTTTTTTAATATATTTGATTTTTTACAGAGAGGACGGGAGAGGGATAGAAAGCCAGAAACATCGATGAGAGAGAAACATCGACCAGCTGCCTCCTGCACAGCTCCTACCAGGATGTGCCTGCAACCAAGGCACATGCCCTTGACCGGAATCGAACCCAGGACCCTTGAGTCCACAGACCAACACTCTATCCACTGAGCCAAACCGGTTTCGGCTGCAGTCTTCTTTTTTTATTTTTTATTTATTTATTTTTTTCAGTCTTCTTTTTTTAATTGAGATACAATTCATACACCATAAATTCACTACTTTAAAGTGTACAATTCAGGAGTTTTTAGTATATTTACAAGGTTGTGCAGCTATCACCAATACTTAATTCTAGAATATCTCATCACTGCAAAAAGAAATCCCATACTCCTAGCAGTCATTCTCCATTCTCCTCTCCCCCGTCTCCTGACAACCAATTATCCATTTTCTCTCTCTGTAAATTTATTCTGGACCTTTCATATAAATGGATATGTGCTCTTTTGTGTCTAGCTTTTTTCACTTAGCATGATGTTTGCAAGGCGCATCCGTGTTGTAGCATATTAGTACTTCATTCTTTTTATGGTTTAATTGTATGGACATACTATATTTTTGTTTATTCCTTAGTTGATGGACATTTGGATTATTATGAATAATGCTCCTATGAAGATTCATATGTAAGTTTTTGAGTATGTTTCAATTCTCTTAGGACTGAAATGATTGGGTCATATGGAACTCTGTATTTAACTTTTGAGGAACTCTCAGTCGGTACTCTTCTTAACCTCCATGAAGATCTAGCATCAATTATTATATCTCCCCTCTGGACTGTCTTGGTTTATCACAATAACACAAGCTGGTGTACCTACCACTCTAACAATTTCCATATTTTTCTTTGGCTTCTCTTCTCTCCCCTCCATTCTTCAAAGCTCCTCCATGGTTCTGGCCTCTACTCATTACCTGAGATACTAGCAATCCTCATCCGTTAAAGAGGTACCATTTCTATCATAAACTTATCACTCTAGTCAGATAAAGTCCACATACTACTTGCTAAGTATTTTCTTACTCCACCCAGACTGCCCTCCTCTCTACTATATAAATCTTATTTATTCTTTGGGACCTACTTCAAATACAAGTTCATATGAAAATTCTTCACTTGTTCTCTTTCCCCCTACAAGATTTCTCTTCTCTGCATGCTCAGATTTTACAGCCCACAGCAATCATCACTACCATATATTGTTTAACGTTCTGTGTGTTTATATGTCTGATCTCAAAGTGTGTCTTCTCTTTCCTCCTAGCTAATCCTTTAGTCACTAAAAAATTGTATAGCCCTAACTGGTTTGGCTCAGTGGATAGAGTGTCAGCCTGAGGACTAAGAGGTCCCAGGTTCGATTCTGGTCAAGGGCATGTACCTTGGTTGTGGGCACATCCCCAATGGGAGGTGTGCAGGAGGCAGCTGATCAATGTTTCCAGCTCTCTATCCCTCTCCCTTCTTTTCTGTAAAAAATCAGTAAATAATAATAATAATAATATATATATAAAATATATTTTATTGATTTTTTACAGAGAGGAAGAGAGAGGGATAGAGAGTCAGAAACATCGATGAGAATCATTGATCAGCTGCCTCTTGCACATTCCCGACTGGGGATGTGCCCGCAACCAAGGTATGTGCCCTTGACTGGAATCGAACCTGGAACCTTTCAGTCCACAGAGCCAAACCGGTTTCAGCTAAAATATATATATTTTTAAAAGGCATGTACCTTGGTTGCAGGCACATTGTTTCTCTCTCATTAATGTTTCTAACTCTCCCTTCCTCTATGTAAAAAATTAATAAAATATATTTTAAAAATTGTATAGAAGTGTAAAAAGTCATCTTTCTCTTGCTCTATAAAAATCATGGAAATATAATATATTGTTAAATATATAAACATATGTGTGTATATAAATATTACTTATTACACATATAGTGTATTACATATTTACTCTGTATAAAAAAATATATAAGAAGTACATATTATCAGAACAAAAAACAGACCTTACCACAGAAGGACAGGTGGCAACCTTACTTAGCTATTTGGGAACCTCTGTCTTAGATGATTTTCCATCTCTAATTCCATGATATCCTCAGCATTTACATGCTTTTTGTTATTTAAAAAGACAACTAGGAATCTCTTTAACACCTCTTTGTGTAGAAAAAAGTAGATTTCGAAGTGCTTTTATAGTTCTTCTATCTGCTTTGTTGCACCAGTTCATGTCTGTGCTCTATTAATCATTCTCATTGGTTCCCTACATCAAGATGTTAGCCTGGGTCCACAGACTTCAGAGTATTCAAGATACCATGAAAACATATGTGATATTTTGTATACTTACTGGTTTTCTGGGGGAAGGGTTTATAACTTCCTATGATCCAGAAAAGGTTAGAAACTATTGCTTTGTATAAGTTTATTGCTTTTGCTTTACATAAATAATGTTATTATTGCCTTTGAAGTCCTTTACAATGTTTTCCTTTGTGAATGGGCATCTAATTTCCGGTTTGCATTTGACATTGCATGCCTCAGTTCCTTGTTCTCACTATAATGGTCTTCTCATTAAAACAAAAAACTTTTGCCTTAGCTGGTTTGGCTCCATGGATAGAGTGTCAGCCTAGGAACTGAAGGGTCCCAGGTTGATTCTGGCCAACAGCACATGCCTGGATTACAGGCTCACTCCCCAGTAGTGGGCATGCAGTAGGCAGCCAAACAATGATTCTCTCTCATCATTGATGTTTTTGTCTCTCTATCCCTCTCCCTTCCTTTCTAAAATCAATAAGAATATATTTTTTTTAAATAACTTTCTGCCGAAATGGGTTTGGCTCAGTGGATAAAGCGTCAGCCTGCAGACTGAAAGGTCCCAGGTTCGATTCCAGTCAAGGGCATGTACCTTGGTTGCAGGCATATCCCCAGTAGGGGGTGTGCAAGAGGCAGCTGATCGATGTCTCTGGCTCATCAATGTTTCTAACTCTCTATCCCTCTCTGTAAAAAATTAATAAAATATATTTTAAAAATAATAACTTTCTTCTCTATCAATCAGTCATATGGTATTTTATTTTATTTTTAAAAAATATATTTTATTAATATTTTACAGAGAGGAAGGGAGAGAGATAGAGAGCTAGAAACGTCAATGAGAGAGAAACATTGACCAGCTGCCTCCTGCACACCCCACACTGGGGATGTGCCCGCAACCAATGTACATTCCCTTGACTGGAATCGAACCCGGGACCTTTCAGTCCGAAGACCGACACTCTACCACTGAGCCAAACCAGTTTCGGCTCATATGGTATTTTAATTCTTTTCATTTTTTGAAGTTCAGGAATATAGCAAAAGGCACATAGTGGGACCCACATGGAAAATGACAGGGAGGGAGACAAGCACTGGAGAAAGTGAGACACACAGGCGCAGTAAAGGCCTAAGGACAGGCAGAATAGACAGGAGAAAGAAATAGAGAGGAACCTGGGAACATAAAGAGACACAAGAACGGAGCAGATAGAAAAGGACGGCAGAAAAAAGACAGGTTGGCAAGGAAAGAAAGGAGCTGACTGACAGAGGCAGGCAAGGTCACCAGGAGGAACAGAAAATGAAAAACAGAAAGGAGTAGAGAGAAAGAAGGCAGAGAAATGAAAAAAAACAATAAGGAAAGAAAGAAGACATAACAATATCTTATACTACCCAGTGCTCCATAATTTAAAAAGTGCTATCACGCCGAAACCGGTCTGGCTCAGTGGATAGAGCGTCGGTCTAGGACTGAAAGGTCCCAGGTTAGGGGCATGTACCTTGGTTGCGGGCACATCCCCAGTGGGGGGTGTGCAGGAGGCAGCTGATCGATGTTTCTCTCTCATCGATGTTTCTAGCTCTCTATCCCTCTCCCTTCCTCTCTGTAAAAAAAATCAATAAAATGTATTTTAAAAAATAATAATTAAAAATAAATAAATAAAAAGTGCTATCACATATATTATTGCAGGCAGAGAGAATCCAGGAGACAGATGGGGTGATGGAGGGATAGAGGTCAATCAGGCAGAAGAGAGGGAAGGTGACCAATCAGAAAGAGAGGCTACAATGGAGCCCAAGACAGATAGTTAAGAGGAGAGAGAAAACCAAGAAAGGAGAAGTGAGAGAGGGAAAGACAGGCGAGAGACAGAGATGGAGGCTAAAATCATTCAATTCAGGAATAGAGGCAGTAAAAAGCAGAAATGAAAGAATAGAGCATTGTGTATAAAAGTTTTATCATCACCTTTCTGAAGAGACTTGGATAGAGGTTATATCTTTGTTTCTCCCAATGTTATATGTGAGAAACAAACATAATGTTATATGTTTCACCTCCAAGATGGCATGTGAGAGGAGGGAGTCAAAGGGAGGATGAAAAAGGGAGAAAAGTTTTAGTAAAAGCAAAGTTTTTTGACAAGGAGGAAGACAAACTTCTTGGGCAGGCCTAGATCAACAGTCAAAGAGTGCTGCTAAACCTAAAAGGATCTAGACCTTTTAGGGGTGGGCAAACTTTTTGACTTGAGGGCCACAATGGGTTCTTAAACTGACCGGATGGCCGGAACAAAAGCAACCTGACCATGCTGGCACTCTCCTCTTGGGCTGCTGGTGAAGGAGCGGAGGGGAGAGCAAGAGAACCCTCCGCTCTTTTGGCTCCGCGGGCCGTAGTTTGCCCACGGCTGATCTAGACTCATATACCTTTAAAAGAATTAATACAGATGTGGAAACGTAGAGCAGGCCTGTATCTATTCTGTGTACATGTAAGGTCAGCTTACAAACTGTCTGTACTTATTAAATTGCACCCACATTTGTATGGTATTTTTCAATACTACCAGTGCTTTTCTCAATTAATATATACTTCAGTGATGAAAAGACCAGCAGGAGTGAGCTATCACCAAGACAACTTATTATGCAGAGTAGAGCCGGAGATGAGAGAGCAAGCCCTTCCTAAGAGCTCCTCGGGTACTGGTAATAAAAGTACGTAACTAGCAACCAGCCAATAAAAAAGACAAATGCCACCCAGCTGGCGTGGCTCAGGGGTTGAGCATCAACCTATGAACCAGGAGGTTATGGTTTGATTCCTAGTCAGGGCACATGCCCAGGTTGCAGGCTCAATCCCCAACCAATCAATGATTCTCTGTCATCATTGATTTTTCTCTCTCTTTCTCTCTCCCTTCCTTTCTGAAATAATTAGAATAATTTTTAAAAAGATAAGTGTCATAAAGTAGAATAAAAAAGAAAGAGGCAAGAGATGGTAAGCGCAGTGAATTAGGAAGCAGTACTGACAGACTAACAGAGGAAGAAGCATTCAGTAGAACTAGGAGAGAAGTAGGAAAGAGTGTAGCAAAAAGCAAGAAGACATATATATGTAGACTCTTTTCTGGAACAATAATCCAAGAAATGTGAAGTAGTGAGCAACTCTGAGGGAAGAACTAAAGGCAGGGGAGAAGCTCACTCTTCACAGGACATTTTTAGTACTTAAAACATTTTATACCATGTGTCTGTACTGTCTATTTTAAAATTGATTAAAAAAATAAGAAGAAAAAGGAAAGCAAGCTGAGATGTGGACAACAGAGCCAGCAAGGCAGAGAGAGAGCGAAAAGGCAGGAAGACAAGGAAAGGCTGAGAAAATGGCAAAAAGACTGAGGCAGGCTGACTGAGGAACAGAAAGACAAAAAGAAAAAGAGACAAATGAGATGGAAGTAATCAATGAGAGAAGGCACGGGAAATGGCAAGAAGGAAGACAAGACTTTGGAGTAATGGGTTCACTGAGAGGCGTGGGGTAGAGAGCCCATCATCACTGAGGAAGCCAAGGGAGGAAAAGCTGATAAGCAGGTAGACTGAAAAGATACAGGCACTGCCCTCGCCAGTTGGGCTCAGTGGATAGAGCAGTGGCCTGAGGACTGAAGGGTCCCAGGTTCAATTCCGATCAAGGGCACATGCCCAGGTTGCAGGCCTGATTCCCAGTAGGGGGCATGCAAGAGGCAGCCTATCAATGAATCTCTCTCTTCGTTAATGTTTCTATCTCTCTCTCTCTCTCCCCCTCTCCCTTCCTCTCTGAAATCAATTAAAATATATTAACAACAACAAAAAGAGATACAAACATTAAACAGTGGGACAGCAGCAAGCAAGTAGGCAAGAAGACAGACATAAAGGGAGGCAAAAAAAAAATAAATCATGACCTTACCAGGCATAAATAAAAGGAGGAACAAGTAGAAGGGTAAGATTGAGACAAACCAATACAGGGAACCATGGCAAGGCCTGGAAGGTAGACAAACCAAGACTAAAAAAGTGATGGAGACAGGCAGGCGGGGAGACAGATGGCTAAAGAGAAAGTGGTGGGCAAACAGCCAGAGAAGCAGACAGACAACCAGGGAGAGAAACAGGCTGGCAGCCAGTCCGGGAGGAGCAGATCGGCAGGCAGGCAGACAGGCACCATAATAGGAGTAAGCAGGTAGAGAAACAGGCGGAAACAAGGACAGAAGAAGAAAAATCCAGAAGTCAGTAGGGAGAGGAGAGAGCAGGAGAAGCAGGCAGGAGGAGGGGAGATGGATAAGAGGAAGAATCAGGCAAATGAACAGATCTGTATGCAAAGCACACTCGTGAGGATGATGAATGTTCGTACAGGGATGCACACAGCCACCTTTAGCCTCCCGCACCTGCAGCTCGTGACACATGTGGCCCGGTCCCCAGGCAGAAAGAGGCGCTCAGCGCAGAGGGAGAGGTCGCGGAGGCAGAGCCTGTGGTGCACATGATGTGTAGGGCTGTCAACAGACACATGAGGACACTCTTCCCAGACACGCAGAGGGCCAGAGAGAGGGGGAGTCAGGCAGACACAAGGAAGAGGCACACGCAGGCAGATCCTGGAAGACAGAAGTAAACAGACGAAGACAGACATGGAGAGCTGTTTGGAGGTATAGAACCTGGGGGTCAAAGGGATGAGTGAAAAATAAAGACCCATACCGAGAAGCCCATATACAGAAAAAAGGGAAGACTCAGACAAACTAAGGGAAGAGAGACTAAGAGGACATAATACAATCGAGTGAAAGAGGGATAAGAGTTAGACTCACAGGAATGATACAGGAGTAGAGGCAAAATAATCCCAAAGGCCAGCTTAAGAAAAAGATGGAAATCAATGCTCAATAAAGTACATTAGGGTGTGTGTGTGTGGGGGAGGGCGGGCAGCGTGATACATCAATAAAGAACGTTTTAGCCTCTTAAGCAAAAATCTGCAGTGTTCCTTGTCACTAATACTTTGTGGCTGCTGCCTACTACCCTTCTCTCTGAAAGTGCTCCTGAATACTGCAGAGGTTGCACCCATATTTAAGATACAGGGAAATAACCCAGAAGATAAATGACTCCAGACATAGGATGCGAAGCAAAGGGCAAAATGAGATGAAAAGACTAAGAAGAAACTAGAGTAAGAAAAGGACGACAAGAACAAAAAAAGCTAGAACCGAGCTGTTCGCCCTTGCTGTGCTAGCATTGCTCAACTGGTAAATTTTATTTTACGACGTCTCCGATCAAGTCTCTGGATGAGAAAGCTACTTTTTGACTCCTTTTCAACCTTCCATTTGGTTCCTGGTACCATTTTAAAGATAAACACTGGGTACAGTTGAAAATCAAGGGTCAGAATCAGATGAAAATGGGAGTATAACCCCCTACCTCTTTTGCTTCTCAGTTCCAGCTACTTTTCTCTGTCATGGTTACCTTAGTTTTCTTCCACTTTATCAGTGTTGGAGATCATGGAAGAAAGGAAATATACTGAAACAGGAGAAAAGAGAAAATCATTTCACAATATTCAGACTTGATTATTTCCCCTTTATTCTAAAAAAATCTGTTCAATTTGCCCCTAAATTAATTTCCTAAGTCAGATGAATTTTATACTCAAGCAATTGGGGAAGGGAAGGGCAAGGTAATGAAGAAGAGAGAAGGTGAAATATACAACAATATTAATCACTGAAAAGGCTGGGCAAATGGGAGAATCAAACATGGACTCCTTTAAAAAAAAAAAAACACCACCTCAATCATTGTATCTATCATATCTCTCCTCCCAAAAGTCACTAGGATTTCTACCACTTTTTTAAAAGAAAGAAAAATCCGGTATCACTTCTCACTTAAAAGGTATGTGCACGATTAAACGCGTTTTGACTCCAATGAGGTATGCAGAAACAGTTATATATAAACATATATTTCATCTTTTTCCTTTTCAATGCCTGAAGGGGAAGAAAAAAAAAAACCCTTCACATCAAACCACTCCCTTCTGAAGTATTCAGGAGAAGAAAAAAAAAAGCGCTTTTCTTTAGAGAAGGGAGGTGGGGAGGGAGAGACTAGTAAAGAAAAGGAAAAAAAAAATTTAAATGTAGTTGGACTAGTACCTAACTAGTTAACCTTTAACAATTTATGCTGATGTCAGACTGAGCATGAGTACTGATTAATGCCCCCCCTCGAATATTTTTATGAGGGGGAGTTAGTCACAGCAGCCATTTTTGTTTTATGCAGAAATCCTTCATGCCCCCCCCTCCCCTGCGCGCACACACTCCCTCACACACACACACACACACACACACACACACTCAGTACACAGGAAAAATATCTCTATTAATCTGTGCACTAATCAGTTATGAAAAAAGGGAGAAATGTGCGGGTTTCTGGGTAGAAGCTTGGAGATGGGGGTGTAACAGGGAGGAGAATGGGGCAGGGGTGAAAATGAAATATTAAGCCAGCCATTTTGTTTTAAAAGGGGATTTTCCCCCCTCTCCCTTTCTTCGTGGAGGGGGTGGCGGTGCCGCAGGGGGGGTTGTTTTAAAAATAATTTCAAGGCGGCCATCTTAGTGCCTCAGCTCTGAGAAATATTTCTGAGCGCCCCCCTCAGAATTTAAATATATTTAAAGTAACGGAGAGGGGGGCAGAGAGAAGTCGAAAACTTTTATATATATATATATTTATATATTTTTTAAATCCTCCTTTCTTGTTCTCTTGGAAGGCGAGGAGAAAAAAAAGTCTCTCTTCCATTTTTTTTTTTTTTCCAAGAGACAATTTTGGGGCGGTTTGGCCCCCCTCCTCAGCCGGCGGCCCCGAGGGTGGGAGTTCTGGCGGGGGGCGACCCGGGGGTTCGGGGGGCTGGGGGCGGCTGAGGAGGAGGAGGAGGAGGAGGAGGCCGCCGCCGAGCAGGAGGAGGAGGAGGAGGAGGAGGAGGAGGAGGTGGTGGTAGCGGTGGGGGAGGCGGGCGGGCGGTGGGTGGGGGGGTGGTGGGGGGGCCAGAGCCACAGGATGGCTTCCCCTCTGAGGGACGAGGAGGAGGAGGAGGAGGAGATGGTGGTGTCGGAGGAGGAAGAAGAGGAGGAAGATGAGGGTGACGAAGAGGAGGAGGAGGTGGAGGCGGCCGACGAAGACTACGAGGAGGACGACGACGAGGGAATACTCGGGCGCGGGCCGGGCCACGACCGGGGCCGCGACCGCCACAGCCCCCCCGACTGCCGCCTCTTCCCGCCGCCGCCGCCGCCGCCGCCGCCGCCCCCGCCGCCCCCGCCGCCAGGTAAGCGGCCGCCCGACTCACCGCCGCCCCGGCCCGCGGGGGAGCCGCCGGCGCGCGCGGCCCGGCCGGGGCGACGCTCCCGCCGCGCGGCCGAGCCGAGGCGAATCCGGGGCGCGGGGCGGCGGTCCGGGCGGTCCGGGCGGTCCGGGCGGCGGCGGCGGCCGCGGGGCCAGGCCTCCTCCCCGCCCCCGCCGCCCCCCTTCCCGCCGCCGCCGCCGCCGCCGCCCCGCCGCCCGGGCGGAGAGCGCTGGGCGCGAGCTGCGCGCGCGGACCGGGCCACTCGGTCGCGGCTTCGGGGGAGGAGGCGGAGGAGGTTTTTTTTCCCTCGGCGGGGAGGGGGTAGGCAGGAAACGGCCGCGGCGAAGCCAGGGCCCCCTCCCTGGCCGAGCGAGGGACCGCGGAGACCCCGGCGGCCGGACGGCGGCGTGGGGGAGGGGCGGGGGGAGGGGCGGCCGCGCGGGCACCCCGGGGCCCGGCCGGGTGGGGCTGGGCTGAGGCGCGGCGGGGCTCCCGCGCGTGGGGCGGCCCGCGGCCCTCGCCCTCGCCCCTCCGGAGTCGGGAAGGCGGCGGCGGCGGGGCGGGGGCGGGGGGGGGTGTCGGTCGGACCCCCACCTGCCGGGACCTCAGGGTCCGCCACCTCCGGGCGGGCGGGCGGCGGGGGGGGGGGTCGGTGCGTGTCTGTGGGCAGCGGGGACCGGGCAGGTGGCGGCCACTTCCTGGAGCCGCGGCCCCGGCCCCCGCTCCCCGCCGCTCGTCTCGGGGGGAGCAGGCGCTTAGAAGAGGGGAGGGAGGGGGGGGGCCCGGGGTCCGGGAATGCAGATGCCCCCAAATGCCACCCCCTTTGCTCCGGGCTCTTTTGTGTCAAGTGCGCATCCCCCCGTCCCCCGCCCCCCCCGCCCCCGTGACCCTGTCAGTCTGGGGCGGCCGAGCTGCCCAGCCGTGAGTCTCACGCGGCTGCCATTCACTGTCACTCTCGCCGAAACCACCCACACCCTGACCAGGTTGGGGGTGTGACCTGCCCACCCCGCTGATCGGCGGCCTGGCCGTCACTCGGCACCCCCTCCTCCCCCCCCCCGGGGGATGACAGGCCGCCGGCGCCCCGGGCCGCTCCTCGGGCTGTGGAGGGGGGACCAGCAACGGCCCCCCACGCAGCCCGCGCCCCCAGGGGGCGGCTTCTAGTCCGCTTCTGCTGGGCGCGCATCTTTAGGGGGTTCGCACCCTCCTCTGAGGGGAACGAAAGGGGATACCCACACCCCCAAGCCTCGGGGTGCCCTGCCGCACAAATGCACCAAACTTCCAGACACCGAGCGTCGCGCCCCGGGGGAAACTGTGACCCCGGCCCGGGCGGCGCCCGTGGCGAACGGCCCCGGGGGCGGAGGGGGCGGAGGGGCCTGTGAGGCCGGGGCCACCTGTCCGGGGACGGGACACGGCCCGCGCCGCCGCCGCCAGCTTCTCTGGAAAAGGGAAAAGTTTTGAGAAAGTTCTCCCAGGGAGCCCCTCGGTGTGCGGGAGGGAAGGGAATAAAGAGCTGCGGGGAGGGAGGTGCCCGGCCCACGGCCCTAAAAGAGAGGGAAAGGAAAGGTGTGGGGTTTCCACGGGGGATTGGCAGCTGTCACCTATTTGCATTTCGAACTTGGGGTGTGGTATTTGGGGGGGTTTGATCCGGGGTTTGGGTGTGTGAGAGAGAGAGGGGAGCAGGGAAGAATCTGAGGCGGAGATGGGTCTTTGTGTCAGCGCTCCCTCCCCTTTCCCTCTCGGCTTTCTGAATAGACCCGAAGAAACGTCAGATTAAAAAAAAAAATTCTTTATCTGAATTGAAAATCCACCTCCTCTGCCTCCCAGGGCAATTTTATCTCCCTCTCAGCCCTCCTCGTCGCATCAGCGACCTTAGATGACTTTTCTGGGGTACAACTTTGGGGGAATATTTCCAGTCTGCTCATTATCTCTGCCTTCCCGAGTGTGGGCTGCGCCCCCTCCTCCTCGGCTGCCCTCCCTCGTCCTTTTCTCGGCGCGTCTCGGAGGTTTCTATTGTTTTTCCGTTCTGACTGCTTTGATTCTCACCATTTTGTCTTACATTTCACCCAAGACCAACGCTATCCCTTCCCCCCCCCCTCCTCCTCCAGGCTCCTCACATTGTTAAACGTTTAAAATAATAGCACTCGTATTGGTGGGGGAAGGGAGCAGGAAGCCCAAAACTCATTTCTTCTCCCTCCCCCTTCTGGCAAGTCTGGGGAAATAATATAACATAATATATAGATGCGATTCCTCGGGGTGGGGGTGGGGAAAGCTTGTGGGTGGTGCGGAAAATTCTGGTAGTTTCTTTGCAAAAGGTCTGAAGATACAAACCCACCCCCTGCGTGCAGTACGCATGTGCAGCAGGCCTATTATGGTGGTTCGTGGTGGGGGAGGGAAGGGAATTTGAGAAAAAAATAAATATATGTGTGAGAGATTGATGGTGAGATTAGCAGAGGGGCGGGCGGGAGGCGAGGCTTGCCGCGAGGCTCCTCCCGCCGCCGCCGCCGCCGGGCCCCGCCCGCCTCCTCCCCGCCCTCCTCCCGCCTCCTCCCGCCTCCTCCCGCCTCCTCCCCCGCCGTCCTCCCGCGATCCGGGCCGGCGCTGTGCAGAGTCTGGGCTCCGGGCCAGCATTGAGTGGCTGGTGAGACAGAGGTTGGGATTTAGATTTGCCTTACTGCCCTCCCTTTCCTTTCCTAGCCATACCACCTAGCCTCTCTCCCCGCCACCGTCTTCTCCCGAAGCCCGGAAACCTGCTGGGGTGGCGATTGGCCGGGACTGGCGGCGAGGTCCCCGGGCGTGTGCCCCACCCCCAGCTGGGGGTGACCCGGGCGGCTTCCCTGATCCTTAGCCAGTTGGCCTGCTCTTGCCGCTCGCCCGGCGGCAGCCCCGTTTCCATGTTCATATTAATCGCAGTCCCTGGGGTTAGGGGGAGCTGACTGCCGAGGCATAGCGGCTTACTGACTTCCTATTTCCTATTACAATTTTCACTCTGCCTCCCCCCTCACCCCCGGAGGGCGGGGAGCTTTCTGCACACCCCCACCTCCCCAATTCCTAGAGTGTCTTCCCGCAGGAGAGGACACGGGATCCAGGATTGAAGGGATTCTGAGGCACTGGAAACTGAGGCCTCCAGTGTTAATTGTGGCTAATTTTCCCTTGGCTGCTGTGCGAGGCAGGATTGTGTGTCCTGGAGCCAGGGGCTGGGCCCAGGGCTGGTTTTCTCCAGCACCGCCACCTCTGCCTAACAAGACAGGTCTGGCTGGTTAGTCTAATGCTTGCTATGGGAGCGAAGCCAATCAGGGCTCCATGTCTGTGTGGCATCAGTGTCTTCCTCTGCATGGGGTAACTCTGTCTCCTAAGCCTCCACAGACTAGCAGGGGGGAAATCGGGAAGAACCAGCCCCGGCCTGCAGACATTTGGAGAGAAAGTTAGGGACCTAATAGCCCTGTTGAAAGCAGGTACAGGCTATCCTCAATGTGTGCTTGTAAGTATGATTGTATGTTTGTGCACGTGATAATATATGTGCAGGGTGTGTCTGTGTCTATTATTTTTTAAATATATATATATATATATATATATATATTATTGATATTTTACAGAGAGGAAGGGAGAGAGAGAGCTAGAAACGTCGATGAGAGAGAAACATCGACCAGCTGCCTCGTGCACACCCCCTACCAGGGATGTGCCCGCAACCAATGTACATGCCCTTGACCGGAATCGAACCTGGGACCTTCCAGTCCGCAGGCCCATGCTCTATCCGCTGAGCCAAACCGGTTTTGGCTGTGTCTATTATCTTTGTCTGGGTCTCCCATACTCTTTATGAATGGCCAGGATGTCTGGAACTGAATTTGGAAATGAAGGGTGAAATCAAGGGACAAAGAATAGGGCCCTAGAGTTCCCAAAAGGATCAGGGATATAGAAATAGATATGAAGGCAGATTCCAGGCTGCTTAGGAGGAGGAGGAGGAGGAATTCTATATAATAAAAGCCTAATATGCTAAGTGTCCAGTCGTCCAGTTATCCATTCAACCAATCAGAGCATAATATGGTAATGATATGCTAAGGACGCTCAACCTCGCACTATGATGTGCACTGACCACCAGGGGATTAGCTTGCTGCTGGGGTTCCACCAATCACGACTGAGCAAGAGGGGCCGACATGCTCTGGAACCTTCCCATGGTCCCTCCCTGGCTGGCCAACTTCCTGTGCCCCTCCCTGGCCCTGAGGCCTTGATCGTGCATGGTGGGGTCCCTGGGCCTGACCTGCACCCTCTTGCAATCCAGGACTCTTCAGGGGATGCAGAGAGCCGGTTTCGGCTCCATCCCACAGGCCAGGCTGAGGGACCCCACTGGTGCACAAATTCACGCACTGGGCCTCTAGTCTATATACATATAAAAGGCTAATATGCAAAGTGTCCCCTTGGGAGTTCGGCCAGGAGACTGGGAGTTCGGTCACTATGATGTGCGCTGACCACCTGGGGGAGGTGCAGAACGAAGGAAGGTTCTGACTGGCAGCTAGGGAAGGGAGGCCCCAGCCAGTAGCCAAAAGGAAGGCCCTCGCCAGCAGCTGGAAGGCCCCAATTGGCTCTGACCGCTGGCTAGACCTAGGGACCCGACCCGTGCATAAATTTCGTGCACCGGGCCTCTAGTGTTTAGATAATTGTGGACACTTTTACTGAAGGGTTAGGGTATGATGAAGGAGCCAGAAACTGTGAACCTGTGAGCCCAAAGTGAAAGTGACCAGCTGACAATTCCTTTTCCTCCAGGCTGTATTGGGGTGACGGAAGGCTGGGTGATCATCTGCAGGAATATAGAGGCCTTCCTCTTCACGGAAAGGATGTGAAGGGCCCCAGGGTGTTAGAGCGAGAACCCAGGTGTCCACCTTTGGCTCTCCCTTCTCAGCATCTGGCTCAGGGAGCTGCCAGCTTGTGTCTCCCCACTCCAAGTGCTGGGGTCGGGCCAGGCCAGCAGCTGGGCATGGCTTCCCCGGTTCCTGGGCAGGGTGCCAGCTGGCTTAGCGCGGTTCTGGAAGGCAGGAGGAGCCCTGGCGGCGACTGAAAGGACCTGCCACAGTCGGAGCCCATGACCCAGAGCCTGGTCCCTTGTTAGCAGGAGGGGAGAGAAGGGAGTGGTTTGGCTGCTCTTTCCTTCTGACCCTTGACTTCCCATTCAGAACCAAAGCATCCAGAGTACTTACAACACTGTTTGCATCCAGTGAAAAAAGTCAAGGTTTGGAGGGGTTAACGCTGGGGTTCCTAGAGAGAGGGAAGTAGGAACCAAGCGAGTAAGGAAGGGTGAGGCCAAGGGGCTGCGTAGACTGGGCGCCTGGAAGCTTATGTTTTCTGTTACTCTCTGCTCCAAAGATAAGGATGACATTCGACTGCTGCCCTCAGCACTGGGTGTGAAGAAGAGAAAACGGGGACCCAAGAAGCAGAAGGAAAACAAGCCAGGAAAACCCCGAAAACGCAAGAAGCTTGTAAGTGTTAAAGACTCCTGTCTCTACAATAAGGTTCAGGAGACCCATTCCCAGAGACCTAAACTGTTTCTGGTCCTGGTCACTGCCCCCCCCCCCCCACACACACACAATCAATCCCCCGCATCTCATGTATCTGGGACCCTAACTTCACTTACTACAACAGTGAAGAGCCTAGCTTTCTATGTAACTTGCCTTAGCAACAGAGAGCAGCAGTTGAAAGCACAGGCTCAGGAGGTAGACTGCACGAATTTGTCTTCTGGACAATTTCTTTAGCTCTCCGTGCCTCAGTTTCCTCATCTGCAGAAACTCACAAACACAAACGTGGATAAAAACAGATTAGTTACTATCAGGATTGTTGTGAAGATTAAAAGAGACAATATGTGTTAGGTGCTCAGAACAGTTTCTAGCACCTGGTAGGGCTGAAGAAATGTTATTTTCATTTCTCTCCCTTAGGACAGCGAAGAGGAATTTGGCTCTGAGCGAGATGAGTACCGGGAGAAGTCGGAGAGTGGAGGAAGTGAATATGGAACCGGACCAGGTCGGAAGCGGAGACGGAAGCACCGAGAGAAAAAGGAGAAGAAGACAAAGCGGCGGAAAAAAGGGGAGGGAGAAGGGGGGCAAAAGGTGAGTAGAACTAGGGAGTAAGGGGGAGAAATCGGTAAAGACGGGTGTGAGGAGGGGGAACCCCAAAGGGAGCTGTTTGCTAAATGGAGAGGCTATAACGGGGGAGGAGAGGGGTGGGCTGGAGAAAGAAACATGAGCAGAAAACCCAGGGAGCTGGTGGGAAGGTGGGGCCTCGGGCAGGGCCCGGAGAGGCACCGCCTCGGCCTCACACCGCGGCCTCTCCCTCCCAGCAGGCCGAGCAGAAGTCCTCAGCCACCCTGCTCCTCACCTGGGGCCTGGAGGACGTGGAGCACGTGTTCTCCGAGGAGGATTACCACACGCTGACCAACTACAAAGCCTTTAGCCAGTTCATGAGGTGCGCTGGGACTGGGGAGTCCTTCTTATTTTGGGGGAGGCCCTGGCCCCTCTGAAATCTGATAAACGCTAAGAAACTGATCTCCAGAGAAATTCACAGCACATACACAAAATTCCCATGTAATTTTAGGGAATTCCTAGACTTCTAAGGATCCAACCACCACAGTCAGGACCCCTTCACAGGTGGGGGGGTGTCCCAGTTCCAGCACCAGGTTGGAAAATGCTCCAGTGGCAAAACATAGAGGGGGGCTGACACTCCTTCTTGCTCCAAGAGTTCCAGATTCTCCTGTGTGACTTCTCTCCGAACGGCAGCTGAGAGACAGCAACAGCGGCCTCAGTTTTCTTTGCTCAGTTATCCGGCCCTCTTCCCCACCGTGGGCCCGGGTAGTAATGAAGGGTGCATTGCAAGCAGCAGCGCCCGAGCTTCTTGGCTCCCAAGTAGAGTGTAGCGGAGGTGCTTGTTAGGGAGCAGGCACTTTGACATGGCAGGTCAGTACTCTGGAGGTTCAGGTCCAGGTTCAAGTTCCTTCAAATCTATAAAATAGGGGTGTCATAGTATGTAACTCATAAGGGTCTTGTCAGGATTTGATGGGATAATGAATGGAGAGCTCAGTGCAGTTGGTGCCCGGCTCCTAGGGCGCACTCAGCACCTGGAAGCTGTTATTAAGTACTGTTGTCTCACATCCCTCACCGTAAAGACAGCCATCTCCATCCCCACAGGGGCACTGCCCAGCAGGCTCCACCTGGTGGGATCCTTCATCGCAGAACTTGTTAGAAAATTCAGAGAATCAGTATTATTGTGAGGATAAAATAAGGTGTAATGGCCCTAGCCGGTTTGGCTCAGTGGATAGAGTGTTGGCCTGCAGACTGAAGGTCCCAGGTTCGATTCTGGTCAAGGGCACATACCTCACCTGCAGGCTTGATCCCAAGCCCTGGTTGGGGTACATGCGGGAGGCAAATGATTAATGTGTGTCTCTCTCACATAAGTGTTTCTCTCTCTCTGACTCTTCCCTCCCTTTCACTCTTTAAAATAATCAATGGAAAAATATCCTCGGTGAGGATTAACAACAACAAAAAAGGTGTATTATATATGACAGTATTTTATGAACTGTAAAGTAATATTCAAAAGTAAAGCACTTTTATTGATGTCACTTTTAACCTTTTTATCTTCTGTGCATTTAAAAAAATTTTATTTTTTAATATTTTGTTTTATTTAACCATTTTTTCTTTTTTAAACTTTTTATTTATTTTCAAATTGCTGTTATTTTTATTTTAAATATATATATATATATATATATATATATATATATATATATTTTCATTGATTTCAGAGAGTAAGGGAGAGGGAGAGAAAAATAGAAACATCAATTATGAGAGATAATCATTGACTAGCTGCCTCCTGCATGTCCCCCCACTGGGGATCGAGCCCTACAGCTCAGGCATGTACCCTTGACTGGAATCGAACCTGGGACCCTTCAGTCCACAAGCCAACACTTTATCTACTGAGCCAAAGCAGCTAGGGGAAATTGCTGTTATTCTTAATAGGACATACTGTCGCCCCTCAGGAATCCTAGCTTGTACATAGACTTAGTTGAAAAGGGGAAATGACAATATTTCCAGAACATCTGTAAAAGGTCTGAGTCTTCTGCTTATATGTTTACAGGCCCTTAATTGCTAAGAAGAATCCTAAGATCCCAATGTCTAAGATGATGACCATCCTTGGGGCCAAGTGGAGAGAGTTCAGTGCCAATAACCCCTTCAAGGGGTCAGCAGCAGCTGTGGCGGCAGCAGCGGCGGCAGCAGCTGCCGCGGTAGCTGAGCAGGTGTCAGCTGCTGTCTCATCGGCCACCCCCATCGCACCTTCCGGATCCCCTGCCCTTCCACTCCCACCTGCTGCTGATATCCAACCCCCACCCATCCGAAGAGCCAAAACCAAAGAGGGCAAAGGTGAGAAACCCTCTTTGAACAACTGTCACCCCACCCTCCAAACCACATGTTTTCAAATCATAGTCTAGAACTCTCTTATCCTCTCAGCCCTGATTGTTGCAGGAGAAATGTTTTCCAAGAAGTGTTCTCAGTGAAATCAGACCCCTCAGAAAGGATCCCTGTGACCTCTGTTATCCCAGGATGTCATGACCTCTAGTTTTCCTTCCTCATTCAGGTCCAGGCCACAAGAGGCGGAGTAAGAGCCCCCGCGTGCCTGACGGGCGCAAGAAGCTCCGGGGCAAGAAGATGACACCACTCAAAATCAAGCTAGGGCTTCTGGGTGGCAAGAGGAAGAAAGGCTCAGTGAGTAGCCCTTCCCTGTTCGCTATACACTTTCAGGGTGTCAAGGTTTTTTTTGGGGGGGGGACAGGTGTCCAGACACAGGGTCTATGCGGGAAGCTGGGGTGGGAGCCAGAGGCCTGGGGAGGGAGTGAAATCAATCAGCCTCTCTGACGGCCGTGGGGCTGCGGCAGTATGTTTTTCAGAGTGACGAGGGCCCCGAACCAGAGGCCGAGGAGTCAGACCTGGACAGTGGCAGTGTCCACAGTGCCTCAGGCCGTCCTGACGGCCCTGTCCGCACCAAGAAACTAAAGAGAGGCCGGCCAGGAAGAAAGAAGAAGAAGGGTAAGGGTGTCAGCTGTGTGTGATCCTGTCAATTTGCTTTCCTCTCACTCCTTCATTGTCTTACTTAGACTTCTTTATTCAAACCCTTCTCTGTCTCCCTCTCTCCCTCTCTCCCTCTCCCTCTTTCCCTGCCTCTTACCCCCCTCTTCCCCCCTCCGCCCCCCCCCTCCCCCGCTCCCCAATCCCTCTTTCTTTCTCTGTGTTCCTTTGCCTCCACCGGGGTATATGACAGTCCTGGGCTGTCCTGCAGTGGCCGGGGAGGAGGAGGTTGATGGCTACGAGACGGATCACCAGGATTACTGTGAGGTGTGCCAGCAGGGTGGGGAAATTATTCTGTGCGACACCTGCCCTCGTGCCTACCACCTCGTCTGCCTTGATCCTGAGCTTGACCGGGCTCCTGAGGGCAAATGGAGCTGCCCCCACTGTGTGAGTACCTGGTGCCCGCATCTCAGGGACCCACCGTCTTTTCCTCCTTGGGTTCAGTTGTCCCCTTCTTATGCCCAGATTCCTGGGCTTCTCAGTAACACGTTTAAGTGACCAAGATTCTAGTTTGTTTCTCTTCCCATCCCTTTGCTCCCCAAATCAACATTTATGGGAACTTAGACACCCTGTTTCTGTGTTCCCACCAGTCTTACAGGCACTTCTAGGGTTTGGGTGTCCTGTCTTCACCTCTGTCTTCCAGTCTCACTCCTGTTTCCTCTCTTCTGCTGTCTCTGTGTCTCTCCTTGGCCTCCCAGGAGAAGGAGGGGGTGCAGTGGGAGGCCAAGGAAGAGGAGGAGGAATATGAAGAGGAGGGAGAGGAAGAAGGGGAGAAGGAAGAAGAAGACGATCACATGGAGTACTGCCGTGTGTGCAAGGATGGTGGGGAGCTCTTGTGCTGTGACGCTTGCATCTCCTCCTACCACATTCATTGTCTAAACCCGCCCCTGCCTGACATCCCCAACGGTGAATGGCTGTGTCCCCGATGCACAGTGAGTGTACCATCTCTCAGTGTTTACTGTCAGCCCCGACTCCTTTCCCATCCCTGGGACCCAAACGTTTAGCTCTTTCTCTGCTCTCCCCCACACTTAGCCCTAGATCCCTTGTGGGATCCCTCTCCTCCGAATCTAATGATGGGTTCTTTCTGCCTTTTTCTTTCCTCCTCGTGTGTGTCCACCCTGAAGTGCCCCATGCTGAAGGGCCGTGTGCAGAAGATCCTGCATTGGCGGTGGGGGGAACCGCCCGTGGCAGTGCCCGCCCCCCAGCAGGTAGACGGGAATCCAGACGCTCCACCTCCTCGTCCTCTTCAAGGCAGATCAGAGCGAGAGTTCTTTGTCAAGTGGGTAGGACTCTCCTACTGGCACTGCTCCTGGGCCAAGGAGCTTCAGGTACAAGGGCCTTCCTTTCCCTGCCCCCTGTCCTGTGACCCCCTTTGCTGCAGTTCTCTCTCTCGCCCCTCAGTTTTCTGTTCTTCCATAGATACAGATTTTGCTTTCCCTCACATCAAGTCTTAGGCCCTCGCATCATACCTACTCTCTTAGTTTGCAAATGTGGTGTTCTTGGTCTCTAGTCCTTTCTCTTAGTTTTCATTAGATTTCTAAACTCAGATATAACATAGTCTTCCTTAATCCCATCTCTTATCTAACTTTAACTGTGTTTTACCTAATTCTCAATCTTTTTTAAAAATATATTTTTATTGCCAAAACCGGTTTGGCTCAGTGGATAGAGCATCGGCCTGCGGACTGAAAGGTCCCGGGTTCGATTCCGGTCAAGGGCATGTACCTTAGTTGCAGGCACATCCCCAGTAGGGGGATATGCAAGAGGCAGCTGACCAGTAGGGGGTGTGCAAGAGGCAGCTGATTGATGATTCTCATTGATGTTTCTAACTCTCTATTTCTCTCTATATAAAAAAATTAATAAAATATATATTTTAAAAATATATATTTTTAATTGATTTCAGAGAGGAAGGGAAAGAGAAAGAGAGATAGAACATCAATGGTGAGAGAGAATCATTAATCAGCTGCCTCCTGCATGCCTCAGACGGGGGATTGAGCCCACAACCCAGGCATGTGTCCAGACCGGGAATCAAACCATGACCTCCCGGTTCATAGTCAATGCTAAATCACTGAGCCACGCTGACTGGGCTATCGTCTCAATCTTTTTTTTTTTTTTTCTTCCTAGTATATTTTATTGATTTTTTTACAGAGAGGAAGAGAGGGGGATAGAGAGAAACATCGGTGAGAAAGAAACATCAATGAGCTGCCTCCTGCACACTCCTCCCTACTGGGGATGTGCCAGTAACCACCGTACATGCCCTTGATGGGAATCCAACCTGGAACCCTTGAGTCTGCAGGCCGACGGTCTATCCACTGAGCCAAACTGGTTAGGGCTATAGTCTCAATCTCAATAAACCCATTCCCTGCCTCTTTTGCTTATTACATCCCCGCACACATCCTGACTGTTCTGCTTCATTGTATTCTCCTGCTTTAGCTTTAATTTGTGTGTCTCATCCTACCTCTTTCATTGCTCCCTTCCCTTTGTTCTCTGGGATGGTACGATTATCCCCCCCCTCCCCCCGTTCTTTGTGCCCCATCAGCTGGAAATCTTCCACCTGGTCATGTACCGAAACTACCAACGGAAGAATGACATGGACGAGCCCCCACCCCTGGACTATGGCTCTGGTGAGGATGATGGGAAGAGCGACAAGCGCAAGGTGAAAGATCCGCACTATGCTGAGATGGAGGAGAAGTACTATCGCTTTGGCATCAAGCCCGAGTGGATGACGGTCCACCGTATCATCAACCACAGGTGAATCCTTGGTTCGTGGGCAGGCCTTGGTCCTGGGATGTGCCACTTCGCTTGTTGGAAGTATGGCCGCGTGTTAGCGTTCGTTAATTAACCAAATAATTGATCTATCTGAATAACTCCTGCTGCAGCACCAGTCCGTCTGGCCTTGTTTCCTCTCTGGGGATGAAAGAATCCAGGGGGAAAACCCAGTGCAGCACGGACTTTTTTGCCATTACTTCCTTTAATCTCTAATAGCACAGGAGATGACAGTTGAGTCTGGGGATCAGGGTGTGAAAGCAAAGCATGAAAAACATGGTTTAGTATTTCTTTATTCATAGTACTTATTACTGCCTAGTGCTATAATTTATTGTTTCTATTTCATTATTGCCTTCCCCAGTAGAATATGAGCTCCATGAGAATAGAATCATTTGTCTCTTCTGTTCACTCCTAACTCACTAGTGCCTGGCATATAGTGGATGCTTAGTAAATACGGATTGGATGAACAAATGATATTGAAGCCCATGGTGGTGTTTCTGTTTTGTTTTGTTTTGTTTTTTGTTAATCCTCACTCAAGAATGTTTTTCCCATTGGTATTTTAAGAGGGTAGAAGGGAAGGGGAGAGACAAATAGAAACATCACTGTGAGAGAGACATTAATTGGTTGCCTCCCACACATTCCCCAACCAGAGCCGGGATCTAGCCTGCAACCGAGGTATGTGTCTTTGACCAGAACTGAACCTGAGACCCTTCAGCCCCAAGGCCGACGCTTTATCCACTGAGCCAAACTAGTGGGGGCCCCAGGGATGTTTTTTGATAGCTGATTTTTAGGAAGCCATTCTGAAAAAGTAAAGGTAGTATTTCAGCCATTTTGAATTCCCTTTTAGTGGCCAACACTGAAGATTTAAGTGACAAGTTGTGCGTGTTTGCTGATAGTTGTGTATATTATTATTTTTTTCCTACTTGTGATCCATATTATTTTTCTCTTCCTGTCCCACAGTGTGGATAAAAAGGGAAATTACCACTATTTAGTAAAATGGAGGGATTTGCCGTATGACCAGTCCACGTGGGAGGAAGATGAAATGAATATCCCTGAATATGAAGACCACAAGCAAAGCTACTGGAGACACCGGTAAGGGAGCTGTGTCAGGGTTAGAGGGGTCTGAGGATAGGGCATGAAAGCTAACCCTTTAGCATGCAATGAAGTACAGCAGGGAAGACACATCTAGAATTTAGGACGTCGGGTACCTGGGCTAGGCTGTTTGGGGTGGGGTTGGTGCGGAGGCAGTGTGTGGAACAGAAATATGATTTAGCCTGGGTAACGGGAAAGAGGATGCTCAGGAGTGAGGAGAGTTAGCTGTAGAGTGAAATCTAAGGGTGAGGGTAGAAAGCCTGGGAGAAAAGAAATGGGAGAAAATGTAGGTTATGGGAAGTGGGAGATAGGTCTGGAATGAGTTCAGCAGAGTGGGGGTACCAAGCACCAGGCTCACTCAGGACCCACTCTTTTCCCAGAGAACTGATTATGGGGGAGGACCCCGCCCAGCCCCGGAAGTATAAGAAGAAGAAGAAGGAGCTGCAGGGCGATGGGCCTCCCAATTCTCCCACGAACGATGTAAGTCCGCTCGCTTGGCCTCTCTCTCATTTCTGGAGCCATGGCGACTGAGCATTTCCCAGGGGCAATGACAGGCTTCCCAGAGTTTCAACAACTTCTTTGAGTAGCAGCTCTTTCTTCAACATTCAGTCTTGCCCCAAGAGTGGCTGGGGATTTTGTCATAAGAGTGAGAGCCAAAAAATAAATAAAATAAAAGAGTGGGAGAGCCACTAGAGACAGAAGCACATAGAGCTCTTTCACCAGTTTCCTTCCTCACAGTGCTGCTGGGTGTTGTTATAAGGCAGTGTTTCCCAAAGCGTGGTGCGTGTGCCCCCAGGGGTACGGGAAGAGTTTGGCGGGGGTACGCGTTGCACCGGAGTTTGGTGGGGATATGCACTGCACCGTGCTTAGCTGCGTCTAATTCTACGTTCTCATGAGTCAAGTCGAGACAGTCTTGTGAGGCGTGAGATGGTCCGGTGTGCAAATAAATGTTATTTATAATATAACTTTTATTTATATTTTATTATGAATAATTTTATTTTATGTTTATTATTATTTTGTGTATGTACCAAAAAGAGAAAACATAAATATATTTTTATTGTTATTAAAATACATCCTTTTTTTTTTGACGAGGGGTACTCAGCGTTACAAAAATTATAGAAAAGGTACACATATGTTAAAAGTTTGGGAAACACTGTTTTAAGGAATGAGGGGGAGGGACTAAGGACTAGAACTTTCATGAACTCTGGCTGTAGTTGAAGGAATTGTAATCCAGCTTGGTACCAGTGCCAGGGAGGAGGGGAGAGGAGGAGACCAAGACAGCTGACAGTTCCCTTGAGCTTTTTGACTTCTTAACTCTGCAGCCTACAGTGAAATATGAGACTCAGCCACGGTTCATCACAGCCACTGGAGGCACTCTGCACATGTACCAGCTGGAAGGGTTGAATTGGCTACGTTTCTCATGGGCCCAGGGCACTGACACCATTCTGGCTGATGAGATGGGGCTGGGCAAGACCATACAAACCATCGTCTTCCTCTACTCACTCTATAAGGAGGTGCTGAATTCTGGGGCTCCTGGGGGGGAAGCCAGGCTGAGGTCTCCTGGACTGGGGAATGAGGGAACGGAGGGGGGGGGGCAGACGCTGGGGGGAGGGTGTGACAGGCAGAGGACTGGGGTATACAACCTAGACTAACGGTCCCCCCCCCCTGTGCTCCCAGGGCCACACAAAGGGTCCCTTCCTGGTGAGTGCCCCGCTCTCGACCATCATTAACTGGGAGCGGGAGTTCCAGATGTGGGCACCCAAGTTCTATGTGGTGACGTACACGGGAGACAAGGACAGCCGGGCCATCATTCGTGAGAATGAGTTTTCCTTCGAAGATAATGCCATCAAAGGCGGCAAGAAAGCCTTTAAGATGAAGGTAAGCCCTTTGCTTCATATCCTCTTAGACCCCCAAATCTGTCATTTCTTTGCCCCAGCCAAGATTTCAGTTTATTTACTCCGCACTCAGCTTCTTCCTCCTTTGCCCACCCTCACCTCTCTGCATTCCTGCCCTGGAGACATAGTGGGTACTTCCAGGGGTGTGCATGGATCTGTCCATACTGGACAGGTGGTGAAAGTTTGGGGCCATGTTCAGTAATCCCTGCATGGAGCCAAAGTTCAGGCCAGGATAGCTATCCCTTTGGCAGTCATGGTCAGGACAGGGTGCCTTGGTAGAAAATGGGGGTTTAGGGGCTTGGATGTCGGGTGGCAGCCGAATGGATAACGTTGTGTTGACAGCGGGAGGCACAGGTGAAGTTCCATGTTCTCCTGACATCGTATGAGTTGATCACCATTGACCAGGCAGCACTTGGCTCCATCCGCTGGGCCTGCCTTGTGGTGGATGAGGCCCATCGACTCAAAAACAACCAGTCCAAGGTGAGTGAGACACTCAGGCCTCAGAAACTTGAGATTGTGGACTCCTACTTGCCTTAATCCTAAAATATTAATTACCGGGGACTTTTCTGTAGTCCAGGAGGCAAGATACCTGAGACCCTCTGGGAGACGTCCCGGTTGGAAGAGGGTGAGGACCAGGGATTTGCAGCCTCCGATCCTGGAGGAAATGGAAGCTGTAGGCAGGAAAAGGTTGATACTGCGGGCCAACCATTCGCCACTGATGGGCCCTTTCTCCTGTCTTCTCGTCCCATTTTCTAGTTTTTCAGGGTCCTCAATGGCTACAAGATAGATCATAAGTTACTGCTAACTGGGACTCCATTGCAAAATAATCTGGAAGAGCTTTTCCATCTGCTGAACTTCCTCACCCCAGAAAGGTTTAAGTAAGTAGCTCCTGAGGGTAGTCTGCAGAAATGGGGGGGGGGGGGGCGCTAAAGTACGTGGGTGGAGGATTCATCTGAAGTGAAGAATAGAGCTTGACGTCAGAGGCAAAGAACTTGACAGCTGTTCATACCTCCTCCTGGATACCAGCAACCTGGAGGGCTTCCTGGAGGAGTTTGCAGACATATCCAAAGAAGACCAGATTAAGAAACTGCACGATTTGCTGGGGCCACACATGCTGCGGAGGCTCAAGGCTGACGTCTTTAAGAACATGCCGGCCAAGACAGAGCTCATCGTCCGAGTGGAGCTGAGTCCCATGCAGAAGTGAGCTGCAAGGCGGGTCCCTGGGCTGGGGGTTGGGCATTTGTTGGCAGCTTTCCGAGAGTTGGTGATCCAGTGCCACATCATAACCATTTCCTTTATTGTGTCTCTTCTCTACCCCCAACCCTGGCCTTTAGGAAATACTACAAGTATATCCTGACTCGAAATTTTGAGGCCTTGAATTCGCGAGGCGGTGGGAACCAAGTGTCACTGCTTAACATCATGATGGATCTTAAGAAATGCTGCAACCATCCATACCTCTTTCCTGTGGCTGCTATGGTAGATACAGGAGCTGGGAACTGACTAGTGAAGGCCTGGCTTTCTAACAGCGGGGGGTGTTGAGCGCAGGGCTGACGCTGGGACTGGGTTTCTGAGAGGAGTAGGAATTTAAAAGGTGTGGAGGCTGGATTTGGGCTTCTGGCTTTCCAAGGCACCGTTAGGATACAGGAGTATGTTTCCTTATCCTCTCCTCCTGTCTCCCTTTTTTTCAGGAGTCCCCAAAACTCCCCAGTGGGGCTTATGAGGGAGGGGCACTCATTAAGGCGTCCGGGAAGCTCATGCTGCTGCAGAAGATGCTGCGGAAGCTGAAGGAGCAGGGACACCGAGTGCTCATCTTCTCACAGGTGACCCGGCCCGCAGTTCGCTCTCGCCCTCAGAGAGTCCTGTGCCCGCCCTGGTAGGAGAGATTAGGAGATTGCATCCTTAAGGGTTTCTGGTAGAGCTAAGTTCCTCTTGGACTCTGATCCCTGTTCTTTGGAAGCTGTAGTCAGTTTCTTTCAAGCCACATGGAGAGAATGGGAGGGTGAACCATCTGCCTCTTCAAGGAGGTCTTTGGGGACTGGTAACTGTTCCTATTTCTTAACCTTATTGAAGAGGGGAGGAGAGATAGGCCTTTTGGAAATCTTATGAAAGCTCTGGGTCCACTCTCCAGAAAAGCTGCACAATTAAACAGTTGTATACAGGTTTTTAGGGGATTTATAGATTTCTTTTGAAAACTTTGTATGGGTCTCAGAGAAGAGTCTCTGCCTTAGGAGAAATGACCTGAAATCAAGAAGAAATTATGACAGGAATTCGGAATGCGGGGGAGGGGCACGGGGGAAGCAGCACCAGGGAGTGTAGGAGTGCAGGGGACAAGGGTAAAGATTGGGGTGGAGGGAAAGTAAAGGGTTGGTCAGGATAGCCAGGGCACACCCCACTACCTCCTCATTCTGGACTCGTCTTTTCCCTCGCTCTAGATGACCAAAATGTTAGACTTGCTGGAGGATTTCTTAGACTACGAAGGCTACAAGTACGAGCGCATCGATGGCGGCATCACTGGTGCCCTGCGGCAGGAGGCCATCGACAGGTTCAATGGTGAGGGCGACCCTTGTTCCCGTGTGGGAGGCCTGGGAAGAGGTGCACAGGTCCCTGGGCTGGGAGGGGCCCTGGGCTGGGGGGCCTCGCCTGGGAGTTAATAGCCGCTGGGCTTTGAGTTGGGGACATGGCTGTTCGTAGTCGGGAACATCTAGGAGCAGGTGGACTGGATTGCTGGCTACAAGAAAAGCCTGATCTCTTCATCCACACCTCCTAGCTCCTGGGGCCCAGCAATTCTGCTTCCTCCTGTCCACCCGCGCTGGGGGCTTGGGCATCAATCTGGCCACCGCAGACACTGTCATCATCTTCGATTCTGACTGGAACCCTCATAATGACATCCAGGTGGGAACTCGCCCCTAGAGCTTCTGCACCATTTGGCAAGGTGGCATGGGTTCATGGAGGAGGGGGTCATGTTCTGGGGTCAGAAATAAACCTCTGGGGGCCTTAGCTAGTTTTCCTCAATGGATAGAGCATTGGCCTGCAGACCAAAGGGTCCCGGGTTCGATTCCAGACGAGGGCACGTACCTTGGTTGCAGGCTCCTTCCTGGCCCAGGCCCTAGTCAAGCTCGTGCAGGAAGCAACAAATCCATGTTTCTCTCACATTGGTGTTTCTCTGTGTCCTTTCCTCTCACTTCTACTCTCCCTAAAAATCAATGGAATTGATTAACAAAAAAACAAAAAGAAGGAAATAGACCTCTGGGGGACAGAGAGAAGAATTCCTTCAGCATCTCCTCTGCCTCTCCCCTGGCCCGTCCTTACTTTCTCCCTTTCCTGCAGGCCTTTAGCCGCGCTCATCGGATCGGCCAGGCCAACAAGGTGATGATTTACCGGTTTGTGACTCGTGCCTCAGTGGAAGAGCGAATCACACAAGTGGCCAAGAGAAAGATGATGCTCACACATCTGGTAGTGCGGCCCGGGCTGGGCTCCAAGGCGGGCTCCATGTCCAAGCAGGAGCTGGATGACATCCTCAAATTTGGCACCGAAGAACTATTTAAGGATGAAAACGAGGGTGAGAACCTCTTTTGCAGCTTTGGAAAACTGGCCCCTGCTCTCCCGTGAGCACTTCTCTTCTGAAACCCTGGGAGAAGAGCTGTTCTGGTCAGTCTGTGGAGAAAGACCGGCCCCTTCCCTTACATGGAGGGTCGAAACAACCTTGACCTCCAGGGAAAGGGCTTCTCCAGAGCTCCTGTGGAAGGGAAGCAAAGTGGAATGTTTTCCTTTGCAATTTTTAAAGTTCTGCCCAAGATTTTGGTTGGAACTCAAGAGCTCCCTCTTGCTCCCATGTCCACCAGGGGAGAACAAGGAGGAGGACAGCAGTGTGATTCACTATGACAATGAGGCCATTGCCCGGCTGCTGGACCGAAACCAGGATGCAACCGAAGACACGGATGTGCAGAATATGAACGAATATCTCAGTTCCTTCAAGGTGGCCCAGTATGTGGTGCGAGAGGAAGACAAGGTGAGAGGCGGGGCTAGGTAGGGACTGTCTATCCCAGGCCAGCTCTGAAGGGCGGTTTCCTTTACTGGACCTCAAAGTAGGAGGCCCCCTTTCCTTTTGTTTTTATCTCATCTTTTATCTTAGTGTCCAGCAAAGAGCAATAGTGAATCACAAACAACTTCTTGGTCTAATGGGTCAAATTGGACTTTGGAGAAAGACTTAGGCCCAGAAAGCACTGCACTGCTACACATGGAGAGGGTACTTTGTGAGTCAGAGCAGGAGGGACACAGGGGGCACTAGAGGAGAGGTTTTGAAAGGGAAATAACAAGGAGAAGCATACTTGAAGGTAAGAGATGAGGAAAAGGAAAACGTGCAATGTCCAGAAAATTTATGCGGAGTTGAGACCTAGGAGGCAGGAGGTAAAAGGACTGGGTGAAGAGGGAAGCCACCAGCATTCTTTCTGCTGCCGTTCAGATTGAGGAGATCGAACGAGAGATCATCAAGCAGGAGGAGAATGTGGATCCTGACTACTGGGAAAAGCTGCTGAGGCATCACTATGAGCAACAACAGGAAGACCTCGCCCGGAATCTCGGCAAGGGCAAGCGAGTTCGCAAGCAAGTCAACTACAATGATGCTGCTCAGGAGGACCAAGGTGAGGACTGCACTCCCTCCACTCCCCACCCCCACCCCCAGTGCAGGAACTGAGAAGCAAAGAGTGCTGAGGAAGGGCCTGAGGCTGGGGACACTTAGTCGGAAAGAGAGAGGCCTAGAAGTCAGGCTTTCTTAAAGGGGAAAGAGATTAGGAAGGATCAGTAGAAGCTACCCAGAGGCCAGGTAGATTTGCAAGAGATCTAAACTATTTGGTGGTTGTGGAGGGCTCCTGTGGACACCCAGGAGTCCTCGCTTAGAGTGGGTTACACAGGATTCAGGAGGTATCAGAGACAAGGTGTGTGGTAGGTGGACATGGTTCGGGTCTATGACTTTGAAGTCAGACTGTGGACCGCCATCCAGCATCCCCAGGAGGCAGCCAGGAGGAAAGGGCTTGTGCAGGGAGCCATCACTGACCACCGAGTCCTCTCCCCTTGCAGATAACCAGTCAGAATACTCAGTGGGGTCAGAGGAGGAAGATGAAGACTTTGATGAGCGTCCTGAAGGTGGCATCTACTTTCCTGACTTTCTACCACATCTCTTCTCATTTCACTTCCTATTGTCCTTTAAGCCCATTTTTATATAAATAAATGTCTTAAATTTAATTTAAAAAAAAAGGAAAGATTACAGATAAGCAGAAAAGAAGAAATATCCGGAACCTCACCACTGCTAAAATTTGGCATATATAACCACACAGGCTTAGATGCCTAAATAAAAGATAAAGGAAGGTTACTTCATTTTACATTACCATCAGTAATCTTGCTTCCATCAAATACTTAATACTAATTTTTAAATATGACTCGATTCTTTTAGACCTACTGAGTTAGTAGTTCTGAAAGTGCTTGGAAGAAAATTAGAAGTGCCTCAGACATGTCACAGGCCTTCCCCGAGTTCCTTATCTTGTGGGAATGGGGTGCTGGCAAGGACTGGGGGTGGGAAAAGTAATGGATGTACTTACCGGGGTCATCCCCGTCCAGGGCGTCGACAGTCCAAGAGGCAGCTCCGGAATGAAAAAGATAAGCCACTGCCTCCTCTGCTGGCTCGTGTTGGGGGCAACATTGAGGTGAGAGCTGGGCCCAGGCGTCCCCGGATTGAATGAAAGCTGGGATTGGAAAGGGAGAAACTGAGGGAGAAAGGACCAAGAAACGAGATGCCGGGCCATCATCGCCCACGTCCTCCTCTCCGTAGGTGCTGGGGTTCAACACCCGCCAGCGGAAGGCTTTCCTCAACGCCGTGATGCGCTGGGGGATGCCCCCGCAGGATGCCTTCACCACGCAGTGGCTGGTGCGAGACCTCAGGGGCAAGACCGAGAAAGAGTTCAAGTGAGTGTGGGTGATACGGGACAGAGTTGGATGAAAGGGTAAGAGCTTTGGGTGTTACTTTCTTCCTCTTGGCCACCATATGATGTAATCTTACTCAGCTGACCACCATGCTCCCTGCCGTACAACAGTTCCTGGCTCGGTTTCCTGGGAGGTGGGCTTAGCCTGACCCACCTTCCCTCAGACGAGCCGAGAGTAGAGAGGCGGGGCGTCCTTCCCCCTGGGAGAGGTGGTTAAGAAAGGAACCTCACCTGGACTGTCCTTGCCTCACATTTATTTGACCAGGGAGCTGGTGAAAAGGATGAGGAGCTGACTGATGGGGCCTGGGAATGAAGCGCCAAAGCCCAGGAGACGGTGGAAGAACAAGGGGAGGGGCAGATGGGGGTTTAGGATTTGGACCCCTGGAGGTACCTCAGGAATTTAGAGTTCAGGGGTTCTGTAACCCCTGTCCTTCTTAAGGCTCTTCTAACCCGCCTTCAATCCCCATGTGTCTTAGGGCCTATGTGTCTTTGTTCATGCGCCATCTCTGTGAGCCCGGGGCCGACGGCTCTGAAACATTTGCTGACGGGGTCCCTCGGGAAGGCCTGAGTCGCCAGCAAGTGTTGACCCGCATTGGAGTCATGTCTCTCGTCAAGAAGAAGGTATCGCATGGCCCCCACACGCAGACAATGGGGCGATTAGGGCCTGGGCCTGGGTCTGGGTCGGGCTGGAGGGGGTCAATGGGGGGATAAGAGGGACTTACATAATATTTTCAACAATAAAGAATTATTTTTTTTTTAAAAAGAAGATATCAATCTTTCCCTCACCAAAAGGACCAAGCTGATTGCCTGCCCCATGTCCTTCCTCTGTCTTGCGTACCTGAGTTCCAGACTCAGGCTGGTTCAAGATGAGACACAGGGGACTGGACCTCCTTTGGGTCCATTGCCTGAAGCAGACCCTTGTCTGTTGCTCTCCCTCCCCCCTCAGGTACAGGAGTTTGAGCACATCAATGGGCGCTGGTCGATGCCTGAGCTGATGCCTGACCCCAGCGCCGACTCTAAGCGCTCCTCCAGAGCCTCCTCTCCTACCAAAACGTCCCCCACCACCCCTGAGGCCTCTGCTGCCAACAGTCCGTGCACCTCTAAGCCTGGTAATTGGGTCCGCATAGCTGGAGAGGTGGAGATGAGGCCAGGATCGGATGGGGCAGGCACAGAGGGATTGGAGTCCAGGTGGGGAGTTTCTGCCTTCTTCACTCTGCCTTTCCCCCGTAGCTACTCCAGCTCCAAGTGAGAAAGGAGATGGCATCAGGACGCCACTTGAGAAGGATGAAGCTGAAAACCAGGAGGAGAAGCCAGAGAAGAATAGCAAAGTTGGGGAGAAGATGGAGACGGAGGTGTGTGGCCACCTGGCTCCTCTAAGGAGAAGGAATGGGGGTCTTGAAGGCCATGTGTCTGGGAACCCCCCAGTTCATCCAGGTTCGTTGTCTTCCAGGCTGATGCCCCCAGCCCAGCCCTATCCCTTGGGGAACGGCTGGAGTCGAGGAAGATTCCTCTGGAGGATGAGGAGTCGGGGGCAGCTGGAGAGACGGAGCCTGAACCTGGGTACCGGGGGGACAGAGAGAAGCCAGGTGGGTGCATGGACTTAGGGGTGATGGGCTTAGAATTTGGGGGTTTCCTCCTCTGGGTTCAGGGAATGAGGGTGACATTCTCCCTTCCTATCCCTTACCCCCTCCCACAGCCACAGAGCCGACGCCAGGAGAGAGGGGGGAGGAGAAGCCGTTGGATGGACAGGAACACAGGGAGAGGCCAGAGGGGGAAACAGGGGATTTGGGCAAGAGAGGTAATGGGTGGAAGGACTGACACTTGGGCACCTGAGGGGATCAGGGGAGGTGGAATCTGGGGACCAAATGCCTGGCTCCGGGTGGGTTGCTGTGCCGAGGTCCAGCAGAGTGCAGGGTGTAGCTTGGGATCTGGAAGGAGACTCCTCAGGTGTGAGCCGTGTCCCATGTGCCCTAGCAGAAGACGTGAAAGGGGGCCGGGAGCTTCGATCTGGGCCTCGAGACGAGCCACGACCCAATGGGCGGCGTGAGGAGAAGGCAGAGAAGCCACGGTTCATGTTCAATATTGCAGATGGCGGCTTTACAGGTGGGTGGGTGTCTCTCACTGCTGCCTGCTCTTCGCGGGGATTTGCTCATCCTCAGGGGGTTTCTCTTTTTGCCGGAGGCCTTTAGTTCCAAGTAATTGCCAATGAGACGATACATACTGTCTCTGCTCCTGCCCTCAGTCCTTCTTAAGAACTGGTATACACCTAACGCTAACGTTGTCTTTAATTCTGTCTTTATCTGTTTTTTTACCATATTTTTTAAAAATCGATTTCAGAGAGGAAGGGAGAGGGAAAGGAAGAGAGAGAAACATCAATGATGAGAATCGCTGATCGGCTGCCTCCTGCTCGCCCCACACTGGGCGTGTGCCCGGACCAGGAATAAACCCTGGCTTCCTGGTTCATAGGTTGACGCTCAACTACTAAGTCTCGCCGCCTGGGCTCTGCCTTTATTCTTAATTCTAACCTGAACCTCGTTTATAATTACTTTTATTCTTAACCCTACTCTGACCTTGACCTGTACCTCATAAAGAGCCTTAGTGTCCTCCACCACTACTCAGTTCCCTCTTCTCTCCCTTTTTGTTGGGCTGGATGTGATTTGGAAATTCCTGATGCGTCATCTGTCTTCCATCCTCCTTTCAGAGCTCCACACGCTGTGGCAGAATGAGGAGCGGGCAGCCATTTCCTCGGGGAAACTCAATGAAATCTGGCACCGAAGACATGACTATTGGCTTCTGGCTGGGATTGTTCTGTATCCTTTGATAAAAATACAAGAACAAAACGGTCCTCACAACCTAGGGAGAAGGGGATGACAGGGAAGAGGAGTCCACACCCAGAGAAGGGGGCACAGTGCCACACTTTGGGGAGATCGCGCCCGATCCATTCCTGTTACGTTCCTTGATGGTCCTCTTCCTTCGTCGGCAGCCATGGCTATGCACGGTGGCAGGACATCCAGAACGACGCTCAGTTTGCCATTATCAATGAGCCATTTAAAACCGAAGCCAATAAGGGGAACTTTCTGGAGATGAAAAACAAGTTTCTGGCCCGGAGATTCAAGGTGGGGAGGAGGAACAAAAGGAGCAGCGGTGAAGCGGGGCTGGGTCAGAGGGCCGATCCGGTTGGGCTGTAAGGAAGGTTAACACCTGGAGGGCGGTGATGCCGAGGCCCAGGCTGGGGTGTAAGCTTGTGTCTGTGAGTGTTGTCTGGATCTGCGTTGGTGCTAGGGTCGTGCTGGTGAGGAGTGGACATGCGCCGGGTCAGCAGTGAGAGCGATGTGGTCTGCAGTCTGGCTCCCCGCCCCCTCGCCCGCTGCGGGCAGACGCGGCACCAACTCCCTCTCCCTGCCCTCAGCTCCTGGAGCAGGCGCTGGTGATTGAGGAGCAGCTTCGGCGGGCGGCCTACCTGAACCTATCCCAGGAGCCGGCGCACCCCGCCATGGCCCTCCACGCCCGCTTCGCCGAGGCCGAGTGCCTGGCTGAGAGCCACCAGCACCTCTCCAAGGAGTCGCTGGCGGGGAACAAGCCGGCCAACGCTGTACTGCACAAGGGTAAGGGCCGCGGCGGCCCCGCGCGGGGGAGGGCCCACAACGCTGCGTAAGTCTTCACCCCGCACCCCTCAAAATCTTCCCACCCCTCTGACCCCTTTACCCTCTGAACCAACCCCCTCTGACCTCTAACCCCACCCCTGGCCCACCTGGCTCTTAGCCTCTAGGGTTTGTGCAGCCAACTCTCATCCTTGCCTAATAGCGTTCACATCAGTGCTTAAGAGAGGGACTTTCTCCCCACAACTCCATGAGACTGTGTTACATCCCCTCCAAAGGGTAGATGACCCTCATTGACCCACAGGCCTGCCATTCCGCTGACAGCACCCTCTCTGGGGCGTTGGCCTGTGTAGTGTCACAAAAATCCTTATCCTCAGTCTCACAAATCACATTCCTCAGATCTCATTCACCCCACGAGGCGGAAACTACCACCATCCCACCCTCTGACCTTACCCCATGAAACTTCCCTTGGACCTTCAACCCTTCCTCCCAAACCTTCTTACCTTGAAAATAAAATATCAATTTCCAAGGCCCTTTAACCATATAATTTATCTGATGTAGTAATCGACTCCTGGACCCTTTGATTCCTGTTTTAATTCCTAATGCTGACCCTCTAACCTCCCTCCCCCATTACGTATTAAAACCTTGATCCTTAAATCACCACTTACCACCTCCCCACGCCTCCTATTTCCTCCCTATCATCCCCAACCCCAAAACTTCCTTCTTCCAGTATGGGATGTTCTGACAACTCCCCGCCCCTATGTCTTCCAATGTCCTCCCCGTCCTCCTTCTCTCCATGTTCCCTTTTCCTTCTCTCTCCGTCTGTCTCTGATGATCTGGTCTCTCTGCCTCTTTACCTGTCACTTTACCTACTCAATGAGTCGCTCTCTTTTTCTGTGTGCTTCTGTCATTTTCTTCTTCTCTGGTTCTTTGACATCTATGTCCTCTCACTCTCTTTTTCTGACTTTGTCTGTCCATCTGACTCTTCATCTCTTTTCCTGGTTCTGTCTCTCCCTTTCCCTGTCTTTCTCTCGCCTTTCTTTCTCCATGGCCCGGGCCCCAGTTCTGAACCAGCTGGAGGAGTTGCTGAGCGACATGAAGGCAGACGTGACCCGCCTGCCAGCCACGCTGTCTCGAATACCCCCCATCGCAGCCCGCCTCCAGATGTCCGAGCGCAGCATCCTCAGCCGGCTGGCCAGCAAGGGCACGGAGCCTCACCCCACACCGGTAACCTCCTTCCCCCTAATTCCATTCTCCCCGCTGGTACTCCCGCATGTATACATGCTTACACTGAATCCTATACAACCTGGAAAACGACTCACTCCAGTATACTCATCACCCTCCAGTCTCCTGTACACTATACCCGTCAGTAGTTCTAGAATTTGGTCCTTAACGTTTTCCCTTCGGCTTATTTCCTTTCAGGCTGTGAAACTAACTTGGGTTCCCTCTCTTTTCCAGGTCTTTCCCCCGGGTCCGTACGCCACACCTCCGGGGTACGGGGCGGCCTTCAGCACCGCCCCCGTCGGGGCTCTGGCCGCCGCAGGCGCCAATTACAGCCAGATGCCAGCAGGGTCCTTCATCACAGGTCAGCGGACCCCCTCTCACTCCTTTTCCAAGCTTCGCCCTGCTCGGCTCTTTCACTGCTCCAGCCCATCGCATTTCCTTGGAAGTACCCAGTGTTTTATGGAATGGAGTTGTTCTGGGGTTTAATCCTCCCACCCCTTTCTGAGCTTCTCTTCCATTTCCTTGCTCAAAATACCTCATCCAGGGTTTCAGTGGTTCAGCATCTTGGTATCTCTTACCTGAGCCTCCTCCATCTGGGCTACTTCAAGGAGAGAGAGTATGAATGAGAAGGGGGAATAGTGAGAGGTGGAGCATGTGTTCCATCATGAGGCACACGGGGTATCCAGGGAGAGGTGTTTGCTCTGGTCTTACCATCCCTACCCTGGACAACTGCAAGTGGCATGAGGTGACTTAGAAATGAGAATATACTCCCCGACCATTGTGGCTCCGTCGTTGAGTGTCAACCCACGAACCAGGAGGTCACAGTTGGGGCGAACCAGGGAGTAGCTGATCAATGATTCTCTCTCATCATTGATATTTTTTGTTTTTGTTTTTTAAAATATATTTTTATTGATTTCAGAGAGGAAGGGAGAGGGAGAGAGAGACAGAAATATCAATGATGAGAGAATCATCGATTGGCTGCCTCCTGCATGTCCCACTGAGGATCAGACCGCAATCCGGGCATGTGCCCTAACCGAGAATCAAACCATGACTTCCTGGTTCATAGGTCGATGCTCAACCACTGAGCCATGCTGGCGCCAGACTCCTTATTGATGTTTCTAACCCTCTCCCTCCCTCTCTCTGAAGTCAATTACAAAAGAGAGAGAGAGAGAGAGAGAGAGAGAGAACAAAAATATACCATTGTCAGAAAGTGATGTTTGGGAGTGAAGTAGGGACTTGACTTCCTTATCCCCTTTCCCAACAGCCGCCACCAACGGCCCCCCAGTGCTGGTGAAGAAGGAGAAGGAAATGGTGGGGGCGTTAGTGCCAGACGGGCTGGATCGGAAGGAGCCCCGAGCCGGGGAGGTGATCTGTATAGACGACTGACTGGATCCCAGGCCTGCTCTTCACCCAGGCCCCGTGCCCGAGGCCGACCCCCAGCTCCGGCTCTGGGCTCTGCTGCCAATCCTCCGCCTTCCCCACCCGCGGGGCCACCGCTGGGCTAGGAGCCCCTTTGCCCCCTCTGACTCCTCTTCCAGAAGGGCCCTTTTTCTTTCTCCTCCCACACATCTTCCCCACACGCTTTGAAGACTGTGCTGGTGAGAAGAGGTCTGGGTGGGAATTGGTTAGCAGGGTCTTCCAGGAGCCTTCATCCTCCACGGCCAAACACACACAGCTTCCCGATAAGTGGTTGTGGGGAGGTAAGAGGTGGAGCCTTCATTCCTGCGATCTAAGCTCCATTTGGGCAGAGGTGGGGGATTAGCACTGCCTGGCTTCAGAAACTTCCGGTGGAGGAAAGGGAGCTTCGGAGGAGGAGGGAGCTTTAGATAAGGATGACGATGAGCCCTGGCGGAGGGAGAGGGAAGAGGAGGGGTGGCTGCATGTTTCCTTCCCTTACTTCTCCTTAAATAGAGTGTGGAGCAGTTAAAGGGAGTCCATTGCTGTTCCGCCTCAGAATAAAGGCGCCATTCACTGGCTCAGTCGCCTCCTGTGTATTGGCATCGTGTGTTGGGCATCTTCCCCCTCCACAGGGGCCAAGAACCACCCCTACAAAGAGAGTCATGGTTGGGCGATACTCCCTCAAACCAAAGAGGAGCTCCCCAATCTGTCCTAGGGACCCAGGTGACCTAGAAAGGGTGGGAGAGAACACAATGGGCCAGATGTCGGGGGAACCCCCAGCTCTGGGGCTCAGGTTCTTTGAGGACGTCTCCCCTTTCTCCTGAAGGCCTGAATACAGACTAAATTTGAGTGTGAGGCAGGGGCATAGTCAGGGGACTATTTGCTTTTAGGACCAGAGGGAAAAAATGGAGAGCAGGCTAGGGAGACGCGGGCACGCACACCCCTTCCCCGGGAGGGGCTGAGGAGAGTGGCAGTTTGCATGGCGAACCCCCCACTTCCTCTTCGCTGCCCCTTCGCTTTCTTGCTGGCCCTTCCCCAGTCTTTTCACACTCACTCCTGGTCTGTCCCAATCCCCTCTTCTGTATCAGGTTTATTGGTTGTACATATAAATTATACTTTCCTTTCTGTGTGCTCTGTTATTTTTGAGTGGGAGTTCTTTGTGGGGGAGGGATAAGGAAAGAAAGGATTTTGCTGTTTCATATTATCTATCTTTTTCTCCTTTTAAAAATCTTGTGACTACCTTTTTCTTTTTTACTTCTTGGATCATCAATTAAATCAATTAAAACTCCAAGGCTTTTTCCAACCCCAATCCTAATGTAATGAGCTCAGTTTAGAGGCGGAGGGTGAGCAGCAGGATGCCATACAGGCCTCCGGTTGAGGTCAGAGAGCAGGATTCTGGGCAGAAGTGTGTGAGGGGCTGCCTGCTGCGATTCAGAACTGCCTTCTATTCATCCTTTTGATCATCCTTTCCCCTCCGTCCTTCCCAGGCTTAGTTCCCACAAGAGTCAGTAGAGGTCACCAAAGCTCCACAGGCTCAGTCCCAAGTGTGAAGCATTGCGTCTTTTTCTTTTCTTTTCTTTTTAAGAATTGGGGAGTGTGGGGTCAGACCTCCGTAGCTTGCTAAGTTTTTAACTGCTAGACACTTCTTTGACATGTATCGTTCACTCCCAAGGCTGCTCAGAAGCTGAGAGAGGCCGGACACTTCGTTTTTGAATGTTAAAAAATGAAAGATAAAATTCAACAAACACAGCTGAGAGAGGTCAATTTTTGAATGTTGAAAGATAAGGTTCAACAAACATTTATTGAGTACATACTATGCATTAATACTGTTGTTGGCACTGGAGATAAAATAGTCACAAGTCAGTCATTACTTTCATGAAGCTTACACTTTAGTAGGGACACCAACAAAACACATACTATCTGAAAATAAAAGCAAAGAACATAAAACAAGGCATTGTGCTACAGAAGGTGAGGGAGGGGCAACACCAGGTTGAATGCTGAAAAAGGCCTCCCAAAAGAGGGAGCATTTAAGCTGAGACTTAAGGACAGGAAAAACCAAAGTAGGGTTTAAATTCACATTTTTAACTCAGGAAAATCCAACTATGCCCATGAATTTAGATTTCTTCAGCAACAATGTCATTTCAGAACCTTCAATAAAATACTATATAACTTATTCAATACCATTTGTGTTCTAAATATTTCACCCACAGATGGTAACATCCTAGAGCACCTAGGACCTGGGCTGACAAATTTTTATGTGTACACAGATCAGTTAGGATTCTTGTTAAAATGCAGGTTCTGATTCAGCAAGTGAAGTGGAACCCTGAGACTTTGCATTTCCAACAAGGCCCCACTGATTATGTCCCATAAGATACTGCTGGGATTTAAGATCTGATGCTTTTACCAAATGTCTCCTTTCTATCCTTCATAGGCCCTCGTTAGGTGCCTCAGATGAATGTTCTTTGGACCTTCTGAGGCCTGCCCTAACAGGTTGGAGGGGGATTCTGAAATGAGGCAGGACAGAGGCATCTGGATAATTAGGAATACAATACCGGGAGTGGGGCGACAGTGGGCATATCAGCACAGGATGGGGTGGGGTGAGGAGGAGAGTAACCAATCGGGTTATTTTTCTCAAGTCTCTTAAGTGGTAGAGAAGTGAGGTTAACATGACCTGAAAATCAGCCTCTGTCCTGTCCCATTTTTTTTTTTTTAATTTTCAAACCATTGACATATAATTGCTAAAATGGGACCTGTTGCTCCCACACTCCAGCGTTGCCCTGGACAAACGCCAAGTCACCGATAAGGAAACAATCTGTCTTCTTCCCACGGGTACACAGACTGTTTTGATCGTCCCTGGGCCGCTCGCTCCTAAACACGAAAGGCTGGCACAGTCAGCAGACGGGGGCGATTCGTCTGGGAGCCTCCCCGGCTCAGCACCGACCCCTCCCGGGGCGTTCGTTCCCTCCTGCCCCCGGCTGCGCTTCCTCGCCGGGGCCAACCCTGGGATGGGAGAGGGGGTAGCCGCGGCACCGGCCCCCGGCACTACCGCACGCCCTGGGGTGCAGCTCCCACCTTCCTCCGGCCGCAGCCGCCGGGCCTCGGGCTTACAGCGTGCAGCGAGTCATGTGGGCCAAGTCCTTGATCTCCGGACAGTACAGCACTGCGGGGAAGAAGGAGGGTTAGTGGCAGCGGGGAAGAGGCAGAGGTCTAACCCTGGGCGTTCTCTCCCGCAAACCCCCGGCTCTCTAGCCTCCCCCCCCCCATGTCCCCTCACCGTTGCTAGGCAGCGGGCGACGCCAGCGGCGCGCGGGCGAGCGCAGCCGGTCCCAGAGCCGTCGGAACGCGCGCCACCCCGCGCTCCGCGGCCCCGACCCCTTGCCGCCCTCTTCCTCCTCCTCCTCGTCGTCGGCCTCTCGGTCGGCGCCGCCGCCTCCCCTGCCCGGGCTACCGGCCTCATCGGGGTCGCGTCCAGCCCGCGCCTTTTCCTCCAGCCGCTTCCACACGTCCGGGTCCACCGGGACGTCCGCGACGCCGCCGCGCGGGAGCGGGGTGGGCGCGCGGCAGAAGGGGCACGTGACGACGCGGCGGAAGCGCACGACGCGCGCGGCCGCTCGGCTGCGGTCGCCGCGGGCCGCCAGCTCGCGCAGGCAGGCGGTGCAGAGCCGGTGGCCGCAGCGCGCGCGCGCCGTCCCGGGCAGGCGGCGGGGCGCGCGGGCGCCCAGGTTGAAGGGCCGGTAGCAGATGTCGCAGTCCAGCTCCCCCCGCTCCGGGAGAGACGGCACCCTCGCCAGGAGCTGCATGCTGCCCGCCGCGGGCGCGAGGGTGTCGCTGACGCGGACGCGGCCGACGACGACGCCGTGGGCAGCGCGCACGAGCCCTCCCTGTGGCCCGGGTCGGGTCCTGGGGCGGGCGCCGCCGCGTCTCGCCCCTTTTAAAAACGAGACCCCGCCCCTCGAGGCGTCACGCAGGGGTCGGGCCGCTCCCCGCGGCGGCATGTGCGGGGGCGGCGGAGGCCGGAGTGAGGCCCGAGGCCGGGAATGTCATCCTGGCCCGGCTGGTTGGGGATGGGATGTAGGAGGCCGGAGTGATGCTAGGCCCGGGGAGCCGGGGAGATAAGAGGTACACAGCCCTCTACTCCCTACACACCTTCCTTCAACCTCCCGGCACAAGGCCTGTGCTCCGATTCTACCTGCATGCACACCCCCAGTCCTCTTCCTGAGCCCCAGCCAGCCACCGCCCGGGTCTCTACAGTCCCTTGTTCGCTCAGGTGGTCACACTTGCACAGCCCCATCCAAGCGAGCTTCCTCAGCCCGTGGCAGTGCGCATTCTGCCCCATCGTCAGTGGGCTCCTGGATGTTTGAACGGATGCAGCCTGGCAGAAACTCTCATTCTGCCCGCAGCTCGCCTTGGTATATACATCCATATCTCTCTCTCTCTCTCTCTCTCTCTCTCTCTCTCTCTCTCTCACACACACACACACACACACACACACACACACACCACACTCACCGTGCTCTGGTAAGGCTGGCTCCCCAATTTTCTTCCCCAACCGCTACCAGTTGACATCTCAAGTCTTTGGGGCGACTTAGATTTCAAGACCATGGCCTTAGGAATCCTGGGAATCCTTTCCTTCCAGAGTAGTCAGGCCTGGACACCCACACACCATGATGATAAATAACTCCAGCAAAACAGTCCAGCATGCGTTCTGACTCAGGGGTCTGACTTCCCTCACAGGTAAACAGGACATGGTACTCACAGCCCACATTCCCTCACGGCGCCACACCCATCCCCAGCTGCCTCCTCACCCTCCTCTCCAGGATGGAGGGTAACAGCTAGAGCCAGCTGACTTGAGTTCATATCCCAGCCACCGCCGCTTCCTAGTTGGGACATCTTGAGCAAAGTTACTTCACTTCTCTGGGCCTTGGTTTCCTCATCTGTATAATGTGGATACTAAAAGGAGTTAAATGAGCTCATGTATGTAAAGTGCTTAGAACGGTGCCTAGCACAGAGTAAATGCCACATACTAGCTATAATTCTTACCCGGTGCCCCTAGATTGCATTCAATTTAACTTCTCCCTACCCAACATTTCAACCCCCATCTCTCTGGGTCAATACCAGATGGGTTTCTCTAGACCAGTGTTTCCCAAACTTTTGACATATGTGTACCCCTTCTATAATTTTAGTAATGCTGAGTACCCCTTGTCAAAAAAAATGGACATATTTTAATAACAATCCAAATATATTTATTTTTTGGTACATACACAAAATAATAATAATAAACAAAAAATAAAATTATTCATAATAAAATATAAATAAAAGTTATATTATAAATAACATTTATTTGCACACCGGACCATCTCACGCCTCACAAGACTGTCTTGACTTGACTCATGAGAAGGTAGAATTAGGCGCAGCTAAGCATGGTGCAGTGCATATCCCCACCAAACTCCGGTGCAACTCGTACCCCCACCAAACTTCCCGTACCCCTGGGGGTACGCGTACCACACTTTGGGAAACACTGCAGACCCATGCATTTACTGGCAGTAATAGGCCATGTAGAGTTGGTTTTGCTTTTTAACTACATTGTTAAAACCTTAGAAGGCGTATCATTATTTTAAAAAATGTTTTTTATTGATTTTCCACAGAGAGGAAGGGAGAGGGATGGAGAGCTAGAAACGTCGATGAGAGAGAAACATCGATCAGCTGCCTCCTGCACACCCCCCACCGGGGATGTGCCCACAACCAATGTACATGCCCTTAACCGGAATCGAACCTGGGAACTTTCAGTCCACTGAGCCAAACTGGTTTCGGCTATACCATTATTTTTAAGTGAGGAGATATACCATTATTTTTAAGCAAACATTTCAGAACTTCTGAGTTGTATTGTCTTCATGTCACTTGGGGGGAAGCTACCTATTTATTTCAATGATGCTGTCATAATTCAAAACTGTTTTGGAAATTCTCTTTGGGGTGGTTCAGAGATCTCACATATTTTAAACATCCCCAGTTGGTGATTAAATCTTAAGCTTTAAAAAAAATATTGATTTTTTACAGAGAGGAAGGGAGGGAGAGAGTTAGAAACATCGATTAGCTGCCCTTGACTGGAATCAAACCCGGGACCCTTCAGTCCGCAGGCCGACACTCTATCCACTGAGCCAAACCGGTTTCAGCAAATCTTAAACTTTTAAGGTCGGTTTGATTATATAAGTGCTCCCAACGTGTTTCACAATTAAAGCCTCCCTAAGCTTCAGACCTGGATATCCAGTCACATGCTCCTCCTTTCTTATCTATCTTCAAGGACCCAAACCAATGATCTCCTTGTCCAAATCAGCATCTCTTCCCGTGTCTCCTACTTCTTTTTTAATCCAAATCCAGAAATCTACAGCCAGCCCACAGAATTGTGGAGAAAAAAAAAATATGAAAATTGTGTTTAGAAGTTGTTTCAAGCCACTAAATTTTGGAGGTGATTTATGTAACAATAGATAATTGATCTAGAAAGTTTCTTACTGTTCTTAAGATAAAGAATATCCTAGAGTGCTCTCTAAGTCACTGTGTGTTCTGAACCCACCCGTGTCTCACATCCTGCTTCCACTGCCCCTTTGTCCTTAGATGCTTTGGCTTTGGAGATCTTTGGATCGGATGTTCTCCTCTGCTGCAAGGCTTTCTGTATGCTGTTCACCTTAGTAACACCTGCTTGTCTGCCAGCTCTCAGTGCAGCCTTTCTCTGGCCTTGGACAACTGAGGTTTCTGTTTGGTGTTGTTCATCTTGCCCATTTGTAAGTTCCATGAAGGTTGTTCTGAGTCTGGTTTTGTTCACCATTGTATCCCATAGTAAGACTCAGTGAATGTTTGTTAAGTTAGCGGATGAAGCTGCCTGGCTGGTGTGGCTCAGTGGGTTGAGTGGCACCCCATGCACTGCAAGGTCGCCTGTTTGATTCCCAGTCAAGGGCACATACCCAGGTTGCAGGTTGGGTCCCTGGGGTGTGTACCAGAGAGGTAAACAATGCTTTTTTTTTCTCCCTCTCCCTTCCTAGCTGAAGTCAGTTAAAAACATACATTTATCCCAAAACCGGTTTGGCTCAGTGGATAGAGCATCGGCCTGAGGACTGAAAGGTCCCGGGTTTGATTCCGGTCAAGGGCATGTACCTTGGTTGCAGGCACATCCCCAGTAGGGGGTGTGCAAGAGGCAGCTAATCAATGATTCTCTCTCATCAATGTTTCTAACTCTCTCTTTCTCTCTGTAAAAAATCAATAAAATATATTTTTAAAAAATAAAAATAAAAATGAATGAATGAATGAGGTGAATGGTAAATGTGGTAACTGAGGTGTGCCAATAAAGGAAGGTTTCTTGCAAGGGGTTTCTAAACGGCCTCTGAAGGTCATTATAAGGAGATTTTTTAAATGTTCTGAGCAATGGGGGAGACATTTTTAAAATAAGTGCATAACCCTCCAAGGTAGTTATGTAAGAGAGGACTATTTTGAATTGATAAATTTATGTATGTTTGTGTTACAGAAAAACTAATGATAGTTTAGTCACACATTTTACCTCTTTGTTTCTTCCACCGTCTAGCCCCAAAATGGGTAGAAGGTGGTAGGAATGGTATGTAAGTATTCATTAGTTGATCCAGTTAGTTGCTAATCCAGAATGTGGTATGCTGCTTTTTCTCTTTTAGAAATTGCTCTCCCCGCTTCCTGATCAGGGGTGAGGATGAGTAGCAGGGAGATGGTGAGGTGGTGGTTGTTTTTTAATCCTCACCCAAGGTTATGTTTTCATTGATTTTTAGAGTGACAGGAAAGGAGAGCGAGAGAATCATTGATGTGAGAGAAACACGGATTGGCTGCCTCCCACATGCCCCCCGAGTGGGGACCAAACACACAACCTAGTTATGTGCCCTGACTGGGACTCGAACCCGGTAACCTGCACCGGAGGATGCTCCAGCCAACTGAGCCACCCGGGCATGGCCAAGTTGTATTTTAAGAAAAGCAGCAGAGCTTTTCCTCCCTGCCTTGTGATCTTTAAAGGTTGTAACTTTCCACCCACTTTCTGTCAGAGTCGTTTGGGGAAGATTCAGGGGTGGTATTTGACACAATCCCATTCGATCCTGCTTTTCTGCCATCCTCACTAGTTTTCCTTTTTTTCCCCAAGGTTAACTCATTTCCCTTCTCTGAATCATCTCAACCATAGACCAGCTTTCATTTTACCTCTCCTTCACCAAATCCCAAAGCCTCAACTTCAGAACCTCCCTCCCATTCAGCCACAAGAAAACCACAAGAAACTAGTTCCTTAGTGCGTGTGGGTATCAGGCAAGAGTGAAATTAAGGAGGGTAAGACCCAAAGTGTGGCTAATATAACTTTCAAAACAAAACAAGGGCAGTGGTGTCAGGGGGAGGAAAAAGACCACGAAGCCAGATCTCTCTGGGTTCTAAGGAATGTGGCAACTGAAGGGAGGGAGGGAGGGAGGAAGAAGGGAGAGAAGGAGGAAGGAAGGAAGGAAGGAAGGAAGGAAGGAAGGAAGGAAGGAAGGAAAGGAGGGAGGGAGGGAGGGAGGAAGGGAGGGAGGAAGGCAGGAAGGAGAGAAGGAGGAAGAAGGGAAGGAAACTGGGGCCCAAGTAATTTGGTGCTGGCCCTTGAGACGGTGCCTGGGAGCACAATACTTGGTTCTCTGGGGTAAATGAACAATGGAGAGAAAGCTAGAACTGGAGCTCTCTAACGGCTGGGGCTAGAAGGCCAGATACCTGAGCCTGAGACCCTAACCTCCCACCCCCTGCAATTTCAGACAGTGACTGAGGAAGGATTAGGTTAAGATTTTTATTTACAATTCCCTGGGAAGTCTTACAGAAGAGAGGCCATTGTTATTGCTTTAAGATTATTGCCAGAACGAAGAGTGCAGCCCTCCTAAGCCAGGCCGAAGTCCTGGCTCAGAGGTCTATCCCCGGGGCCCTTTTAGGTCAGCCCCAAACCCCTGCTCCCACCCGAAGGCTGCCACTGCTTCCTGGGACGCACAGCCCAGCCGCTGGCCAAGGGCTGCCCTGGCCCAGCTGTACATACACCTGCCATCAATCTTCTCTCTGCCTCCGTCAGAAGCAACGTATTCACACCAATTCCAGTTGTAAGCCCTCCTTCGCCTCCTGGCGGGGAGGCAGGGTCCTGGGTTCCCAAAGATGACCATTCAGTTCCCGCCAGGACCAGCCTGGCTTCCTTTGTGCGCCATAACGGCACAAACGGCAAAGGACCCCATTTTCCTTTGTCCCAGATGACATCCCAACTCACTTGTGAGGTTATTACCCTTGGATGACATTTCAAGGGCCACTTTTGAGGTAATCTGCGTTTCTTGTGTCTACCGTTTAGCTTTTTTTTTTTTTTACCCCCTCGGCTATTGGGGTAGGAGAGAGAGAAAGAGGGGAGACCAAATGGCCAAGAGGGGATGGCCCAGTAGCTCATGCCTGGTATTAGCAAAAAGGCCTGGAAGAACGCAGAAGGGAGCAGCGGACTACTTTTCCTCTCAAGCCCCACCGCGGAAGGATATGGCTTTGTTCATGCGTGTAGATTGTCAAGCCGGAACTCGTTAGTGGGCGGGACTAACTCGTTAGTGGCGGCTGCGCGGAGGGATCTGGAGCCGGAGGGCTTTGGCTTTGGCTTCGGGGAAACCGTTCTGGGCGGGCAGGCGTGTGGCGGCTCCAGATCTGGTTCTCTGCGCCCCCCCGGCAGACTATTTCTTGGGATGTGGTTTGTTCCCCAGGAGCCCGTCTATCTCCGTCACCGTCTGCGGGGTCAGCTGGCTCAGCACCTGGAGGAGGATGGGGTGGCTGGGTCACCGAGGAAGGATCTGAAGGTTGAGGGCCTGCACTGAGAGGACCAAGCGGCAGGGAAGGAGTCGCAGCCGGGCCCGTCTTGCCCTGTCAGCCTGGAACCTCTCGTCTGCAAAGTGGGGGCCTTAGAGTGAGCCCTCACTTTGGGTTGGACAATGAGGCCCTGACTCCTGGGGAGGGGACAGAGGTGGGCTCTGCCTCTGACTCCCCAGCTCACCTGGAGGGCACCCAGATGTTCCAGCAGCTGCTCTGCACTCGACACCCCCAGCAGGACCGAGCTGACGCCCTCACTGCGGAGACACCACGCTGAAGCCAGAGGAGGGAAAGCAAGAGAACTGATGGATAAGAATGAACGCGTGAACTCCAGAAGTGTCTCTGAGGAAGAGGATTCTTCCCTCAGGACAAACCACTCTTGGGTTGGAGAGTTTCTCCGAAGGAGACAAGGCCTCTTGCAGGGTCCGGGGTTGGCAGTGTCTCACCAATAGCAAGCTGCGCCACGGTGCAGCCCAGCTGGTGAGCTATGGGTAGAAGGTCCATGACTTTGGCTTGTTGCTTCTTGCCATCCTCGCTCTGCAGTTTGTCCTTGAGCCACTGGTAACCCTGGAGGCCAAAGAGAATCAGCAAAAGACCCCCCCCCCATCCCCACCCCCACCCCAGAACAGCCCAAACAGGCCAGTCCTGCCACCTGAGCCCCAGGATCAAACCTTGATGGTGGCCCTGCAGGGATCCGGGACTCGCCCATCACACTTGCTGTGGATGAGGCCACAGGCCAGAGGGGACCAGGTGACTGAGCCAACACCTAAGAGGAAGAGGATTAGATGTGGGGAGAGGAACCAAGGCGATGCTGAGCCCGAGGGCAAGGTAGGGACCAGGGGGCTTCGAACCAATCTTGTGGTAGAGCTCTGGCAGCTGCAGCTCCACCTTGTCTCTTTGAAACAGATGGTGCTCTGCTTGTTCACACACTGGAGGAATCAGATTGAATTGTCTGGCCACAGAGTAGGCCTCCTGAGTGGGGTGAGAGAGAGAGAGGGGTGGGGTGGGGAAGCATTCTTTCCATCTTCTTCCACTCCTCCAATAGAGTGGGGTCTGGAGTGGCCATGTGGAAAGCGGGACAGGGGAAAGTGGGGTAGCACGCTCACCATGATTTCTGCAGCTCCCCATCGGGATGTCCCCCAGTACAGAGCCAGGCCCTGGTTGATGACATAGGTCATGGCTCGAACAATCTCTAGGCATATGGGAGAGGAGGGCCTTACTGCCAGGTCCCTGGCATGCGGACTCCAGACCTGCAGATCTCCGCCTGCCCCACCAAGACCCCAGGCATCTCTGTGGAGTCTGCCCTTTGCCTCCCTCCCTGTCTAAGTCCTGGGGTCTGAGCCTCCCCTGTGGAGCGTGGGAGGCCTCCTGAGCCAGGGCTGGCTTCCTGTTGAGGTTTGAGAGGTGCTCAGTTTTGGAGGACTCTCAGAGTTGGGGTGCTGCTCTTACCCTCCATGGGACTGTTGGGATCTGAGCGATTAGCAAAGACGATGTCCACATATCCCAGCTGGAGACGTTCCAGAGATTCTCGCAAGCCTGGGGTAGGGATGAGGAGAGGAAGGTAAGTACCTTAGTTTCAGTTTCTGAAGAATTCAGGTCTCACCGTTTCTCCATGGCCGTCTAAATCCCAGGTCCCCCATTGAAAGCCTCTAACTCAGGAGCTTCAGAATGTTCCCACCTCCTCTGGGTGCCATACCAAGCCACTTCAGGTTCCTAGTCTCTGACTCTCACCCTCAATGATGTGTTTGCGGCTCAAGCCTCGCTCAGTTTCTGCCCTGTAGGAAAAGGTAAGTCAAAGATGAGGTGTGACACCGGTAGGAGACCGGGGCTGGCCTGAACCATGAGGAACTGGGTGTGCATGGGTTCTCACGAGGGGAATGTAGACCTGGGGTAGCAAATACATGGACAGCCATCACCACCCCCATCCCATATACCATATACCTCTGAAGATCATTTCCCCACTTCTGGTGGGGCAGCCACTTACTGTCCTCCCCCAAAAATCTTGGTGGTGATAACATAGCTTGATCTCCTGGAAAAAGAGAAATGGGAGAACCAGCAAGAAAAGGACTTTTGATGATTATGTCCCTAGCAATCCCCCCCAAAACACAGTCTCACCTCCAACCTTTGCTCTTGAGGATGTTGCCTAGGGTTCTTTCAGCCCTGCAAGAAAGACAATATAGATGCACTGCCCCTCCAGGGTGGATCAGTTCCTTCCCCTCTTCCTCACATTTTCCCTTCAACCAATGTCCTCTCTTGTTAAGTGGAGAATAAACCAGGAGTCCAATGGGCTGTCAGCCCCAACCAGGACTAAGTAAAAGGAGCCCCTGGAACTAGGGGAATAGTCATATAATTTTCATTCAGTCATCCAACATATACCAACTGAGCATCAGTTATGCACCAAGCCCTGTTCTGAGCTCTGAAAGGGATAGAATAGGATGAGGGGAGTGGGACAAGGAGGCACTGGTTCCAACCATTTGTGTTGCCCCCTCCCCTTGAGTCTACAAAATCCCACCCATCCTTCAAAGCTTAGCTCAGATTCTGCCTCCGAGGGAAACAGAAAATCTTCGCTGATTGCTACCAACTACGGTCAGTCGTTGTTGGCTTCCATAGCTCTTACTGGTGATTTTCAACCGGGGTGCCACAGGAATTTCTACAACATGTAATAGCTATTTAGTCCGGGCACTGGCCTCATTTCCCTAATTGTCAAATAAAAAATGACAACAGCCAACACAATAATGGCCATCGCTGTGAATGAATCAAAATTAAACATTTTTTTTTTGTCAGATTGCTCCCCCTCCCCCCCAAAAAGGGTTTGTTTTTGTTTTTGATGCGCCGCAGAATTTTAGTTATTAGTTTATGTGTGCCATGAGATGAAAAAGGTTGAAAGTCACTGGGCTACACAATTCTTTGACACATAATTATAAGCTTAGGTCTTAAGTTATGGTGGACTGTTATTCATTATTTCATATCTCCCTGTCTTTTGGGTTGATTTGTTTAACTACTTAGACTGTGAGCTTTTTGAGGCATATTCATGTTTTCCCACAAGTAGTACCTACTCTATGCTAGGCTCTGGGTAGGTACTTAGGTGACACAGGGAAAAGCAAGACAGATTTCATAGGAGGAGGAGCATCCCAGTTGAGGAGCAGATATGGCTACATAAGCCAGTAATTGATAATGGTGTGTCAGAGGGCGGTGTAAAGGGCTTTAGGAACTGAGGGGCTAGTGGGGAATTGCGTGAAGGCTTCCTGGAGAAGCAGACATTTGGCCCAGTCTTGAGGATGAGCAGAAGAGGTAGGGGTGGGTCACGCAGGTTTTGGCTACTCCCAGTGTGAAGCCACGGGTGTGTGATGTGGCATGCTGTGTTTGAAAACTTAGATTTATACTCCCCACGCCGTTGCACATAATTGATGCCCAAGATGTATTTGTTGGTTTTATTTTATTTTGACTGTACAGTAGGCCCATTGCCCTCTAAGCTGATGTTTGGGACTATGATTCCCATATGTTTCGGGGGCCCACAGGCTAAAAGGATAGAACTTAGAGTTGGCAGAATTCCCAGCATTCTGGAGATGGAAAACACGAAGCCCTGATGTTCTCTCAGTCTTCTAAATATAACTTAGCTCTTTCTCCCCAGTCCTTACTTGCCAGCTGCATACACTTCGGCGGTGTCAAACAGGTTTATGCCATGCTCATAGGCTACTGTCAGCACGTCCTCTGCTGTCTAGGGAGGGGAGAGAAAGAGTTGGAGATTATCCACTGGCCCCTCAATCACCGCCCTCATTGCACTCTAGCCCCTTAGCCTTGATTTCTACATTCTCTTCCCTTTTCTCATCCTCTAGCCTCACGTCCCATTCACCATTCTCTGTGCTTGTTGTCCAAACCCCTGCCCAAGTCCATTTCCCCTCATTCTGGTTCCCTCCTAGCCCCTGGCCCTGCTTCTAGGTCCCATCACTTATACCTCATCCGAGATCTGAGAACCAAATGTGACCCAGGTACCTGCAAGAGAGAAGCCAGGAATGGGAGAACTGTGGGATGCAAGCCGTGAAAGAACACCCTTCCCTGAAATCTTTTTTCTAACTCACCTAGGCCAAGACAGGACACACGAAGACCAGACTTCCCTAGGTTTCTGCAGGAGACAGAAGTAGCAGGAAGGTGTGGAGCCTCCATTAGGAACATACATGATCAGCCCCCAGCTCTTCTCCTTCCAGGACGAGAAGCCCTCAGGGTGTCTCGGTCCAAAACTAGACCCGGTGGGGCTACCCACCTGGGCGGTGCTATGCCCACAGCCTGTTCCTCTGGATACACCGTAAAATGCTTACTTCCCTTCCTGTCACGTTGAAGATGTGCTGCTTGGTTTGTGTTTCTGCTGGTGGAGTTTTGTCTGTGTTGGAGTCATCTCTGGCATGTGTGGGGTTGGGGGCCGGGAGACATGTGACTAGCTGAGGGTGATGAGTTTGTGAACCCAGACCGTCAGAGTGCTGTGCTAAAGGGCAGACACCAGGGTGGGAGGAGTTCACCAAGTCAAATTCAGTTCCTCAAGCAAGGGTCCCTGGGTAGCCAAGGCTCTGATACTCCAACAAAGGTAGGCAGGACACCTAGGTGGGGGGTATGGCAGGAGAGGCCAGGTCTCCCTCTTCCGATCTTCACTCCCTCTGCTCCTGTGGGCTTGTGAAGTCTGTCCCTGAACTAGAAAGATCCCCCCTCCCAAGCCCCCACTCAGGCAATCAGCTCCCAAGCAGAGCTGCCACACGGAAGGGATCAAATCCCTCAACTGACAAAGCCGGCGGGCTCAGCTGGGTGATCTCAGCTCATGCCCAGGCAGGAGCCCCTCTCCCCGCCCCGCCAGCTCTGAGAGCCGGTGTTACAGTCCACCTTCCCCGCCTGACCCGGTTCCTCGGCATGGGGTTGAGAGATGGGGTCCATCTTTCCAACTTCTGTCCCCACCAAGACGCTGGGCCCATGGGGCAGGGCAGGTGGGGGCAGTATCTGGGTCAGGCACCCTGAGCGGCCAGAGGGAGAAGCCCTTTCCTTCTCCCTCTTCCCAGGACACGGATCCAAGGACACTGGGGGGAGGAGGGGGGGTTGGGGAGGCACCCTGGGGATCCATGCATCCCTGGCTTTCCCGGGGTTAAGGAGAAAAGCTCAGGAGCATCCCCGGGCTCTGACAGGACCGGATCAACCTCGGCAAACTTGAATTTCTCCTAGCAGGGGTATCGACGGAGATCAAGAGAGGGACCAAGTAAGGGAGCGCCGGTGCTGGGAAGGAAGAGAGAGAATGCGCCGGGACCTTCTTAGCGAAGTTTGAGGGGGTCCCGGGGCATCTCCGGAAGCCTCGGAGGTCAGGAAAGGGGAGCAGATTGGGCGGGCCGCCCGGCCACCCCCATACCTGTATTTCATGCCGGTGCCTCGGCCGGTGCTCTCTCGGAGGACCCCAGGGGGCGCTGGGGGTCGGGGGACCACTGCGGTCCGGGCCTTGGGGCCCGACCCTCCTCCTCCCGGAGGGTTCCCGTGCACCCCGCCGGCAGGCCCGCCGTTACCGCCCCCGGGGCCCGGCCGGGGTCCACACAGGCGGTCCTCGCTGTTCCGGCTGCGGAGGTTCTGCTCAGTACACGCGATGGACACCTGCATGCCGGCTGCCCGCGGCGGGGGGCCGCCGGGGGGCAGGGAAGGTGGGAAGCCGGGGAGCCCGAGGGCGGGCGGACTTCGGAGCGGGGTGTAGCGGCGGGAGCCCCGGGAGAGCGGGAGCGGAGAGGCCGCGGCGGGAGTCAGCAGGCGGGATCGGCCGCGGGGGCGGGCTGCTGGAGGTCGCGGGGTTTGCGGTGGGAGGAGAGAAACGCAGGGGATCCGCGAGTGGAGATATTTGTCTACGGGGGCCCTGGCGCGGGAAGAGGAGGGGGAATGAATGGGGGTGACGGTGGAGGGCGAGCTAGGAGGGCAGGGACCCAGGGAGGACTCGGGGGAAAGAGAGGTGCCACCTCAGGCTGATCCGCAGGGACCCGCTGGGTTCCCAGCCGCGTCCGCAGCGGGCCCGGCTAATCAACATGCAGGCGCCGCCCCCTCATCTACATAAACACGCCCACCTCCCGGCTAAACACGCTTCCTCATCTGCATAGGCCCCGCCTTCCGGGGCTCTGCAGCGTGGCTATTGGATGTGCTCAGAAGAGCAGCTCTGGGGAGGGTGGTTCTCCGTCTCTCTGGGACTGGAGGCAGGTCCGGCTTCCTCCAGCTCAGTTCTCAATAAGGGATGATTTAGTCCCCCAGGGAACATCTGACAAGATCTGGAGACATTTTTTACTCTCACTGCTGGGGATGGGGAGGAATGTGCTCCAGGATCTAGTATGGCCCAGGATAATGCACCCCGCCCCCAACAATGAAATATCCAGCCCCAAATGTCAATAGTGCTGCTGTTGAGAAAACCACGGTCAGAGCCTCTGTGCAGGCTCCGAGGATGTGGCCACCCTGCTTCAGGCCTCTGAGTGAGGCAGGGCCCCTGACCAACCACCCAAGATGACACACTCAAGACGCAGATAGTGACAAAACAAGTTTATTCTGTACTTCTCATGGCATCTGGTAGTGGATAAACCTGGAGAGAGGGCCTGGTTTGGAGGTGACGGGGAGGGCACCAGGAAGGGGTGCATGGGGGCCTGAGGGGTTTTGAGGGCAGGCAGTGGAGAGCCCTGAGGTGAAACAGGTTAGAAAGGGCCCCAGGAAGACAGATCCTCCTGAGGGGTAAGGCAGGGTGCTCCCTTCAGCCAGCCCTGGCAGAGAAAAAGGGCAGAGAGCGGACGTAGGAATCCAGTCTTGAGCGGAAGAGCTCACTTTGCACAGTCTGTCCCAGCGGGCACAGGGGGTTCTTCACCACCAGCTCCACGTACAGCTGTGGAGAGGGAGAGTGTTAGAGCCAGGCTTTGGACACCTTGTTTCCGACTCCAAACCTAATATAACCTCAAGGATGTGTGAATACATAAGGATCAAGGGCTGGGAGGCAAGCCCTCCTTGATGAGAGACTAGTGGTGAGAGTGTTGAAAACTCTGACTTCAATAGAAATAAAATAGGATCCTGGCAGGAAATTAGAAGGAGTCTCGGGGCTCTACAGGACCTTGGCATACACTGCGGAGCTTTGGGGGGCGGGGGGACCCAGGGGCTGGCACTGACCGCACTATAAATGTGATGCAGCACGTCTCGGATGGGTCCGACGCCCAAGTCAGTATTCATGACAACCTTGATCCCAGTGGGCGTCTCGTAGTAATGGAGTTTGTAACGACTAGTTTGGAAGGCCAGAAAACCATCCTTCCTGCAGGGATGAGGAGGATGTCAAGGAATGGGAGCAGAATCTTCCCAAAAAGAAACTTCTAGTCATCTCTAGGTCGATTCCCTTTTCTTTAAACATATTTGTAGGTGCCTGGTTTAGTAGACACCTCCCCCAGGCTCCGTTCCCTCTCCTCCACATTTGACCCCCACACCCAACCTCTCTATCATCAGATTTCCCCCACCATCGCTCCTTGCAGCTCTGGCACTCTCGCTCCGGATTCAGCTCCCCCTCTCCGGGAGCCAAGTGCCCCTTCCACTCCAGAAAGTTTCTCCCCTCCACCAAATCCCCAAGGCTAGTCCTTTCCCCCTCAACATTCCCACGGACTCCGCGTACATGTCTAGCGGGGACATCTTGCTGACAAACGAACGGATCGAGAAAAGCATCCCGTACATCAGCTTGTACTCCTGGAGGGAAAAAGGCAGAGTTAGCTCCTGGCTGCTGAAGGAGACGGGCCCGGGGTGGGAGAGAGCCAAGGCTAGGAGAGGGGAGGCTGGACTAGGACTCTGTGCGTCTGGAGATGCGAGGCCACCCGGTTGCGCGGGGGGCCCTCTCGTCACCTCCTCCTTGGGGATCCCCGCTTGCTTCTTGCGGTGCCACTCGCTGTAATGCAGACACACTCCATTTCGGTCAAACAGGTACAGGTTGTGGACAGTCATCTGCGGGGCACAGCGCGTGAGCCTTGCTCCAGGCCCGCCCAGCCTCCGCGGGTTCCAGCGTCCCGTCCCCTGATCCTTCCAAACAGGCGGGTTCCCCGGCTCCCAAACTCACCGGAACCGCTCCAAGTGCCTGTCACCAGACACTTCCGGTTTCCGCGGAGCCCCGCCCCCCCAGGTCCTTTCCCGGCGGCCGAGCGTGAACTGCGTCCGAAACACACCTTTCCGTTGGTGGCCCTAGCGACTGCGCGTGCGCATCCGGGCTCCCGGGCTGGTGACGTCACGGAGGCGGGCGAGGCGGGGCCGCGGCCGGTGGGCGGGCTGCTGCCAACGGTTTTGGGGGAAGGGGGGCGCGCGAGGGGAGGTCCCAGCCTTTCCGGATCCGGGCTCGCGGGAAGGGGCTGCCGCTTGTCCTCACCCTGACAAACCGGGGGGGCTGAGGGACTGGAGGTGTGGGGTAATCAGAACGGGGTAGTCGATCGGGGCGGAGCATCTCAGGCTAGGTTTGAGGGCGGCGTTCTCTCTAGGGACGTTCTGAGGGTGTGACTGAGTCCACACAGTTTCCTTTGGGGTAGGAGGAAGGGAGGGATTCTTTATTATTTTTTATTTTATTGTCTAAAGTTTTACATATGTCTCCTTTTGTCCCAATTGACCCCCTCCCGAGGGAGGGACTCTAGGAAGCCTTCCCAGCGCTTTCTTGCTTGGAGGGGGTGTACAGGGGAGTTGACCCTGCGTAGATCTGTGCAGTGGACGGAGGGTGCAGTGGGCGGAGAGGTTCAGTGGCAGAGGGGTGCAGTGGGCGGAGGGGTGCAGTGGGCAGAGAGGTGTGGGGAGCCTAACGTCCCAGCCTCTGAGACTGGAGCCCGTTGACGTGTGCAAGTGAGGCAGCTGGACGGAAATTAGGCCCTTATTGGATTTGGGGGTTTTCGTTTGCACGTCCGGGTGTGGGGTTTCAGAGCTGAGTTGACCGGTGATGCAGCCTGTGCAAAGCTGATCTGAAACGTTCAGCACTAGATGAACTGCAGGGGTGCCTTTGCCCCACAGGTCTGTCCCCACTCCGTGCTGCAACCCCCTTCCCCCCAGTTTCCAGGAGCCGTGGGAAGAGATGCTTTTGCTCTCTCCCATGACCGGTGGTACGGGCGGGAACCTTTCCTCTAATCAGAAAGCCTCTACACCCTTCACCAACGCTCCTTGGCTTGGAGCCTTCCTTCTTTCTCCGGAATCTTCCTTTTCTGTTCACTTTCCCCACGGGACTCTCCTAAAGCAGAACCTGGAATCCCAGCTCTGCTGTCTCCAGTTTTCTCTTCCCTGTGTTCATGGCGACACCACCTGCCAGTCCCAGTTCACCTCTCCGGGCAGAGGATCTCCTGAGCGACTCCTCAGAAGCCCCTGGGCTGAACCAAGTGTCCTCCGAGGTGACCTCCCAGCTCTATGCTTCTTTGCACCGCAGCCGACAGGCCGAGGCCACCGCCCGAGCCCAGCTGTACTTGCCCCCCTCCTCCCTCCCGCCTCACGAGGGGCTGGACAGCTTGGCCCAAGAGCTGAGTCGCAGTCTGTCAGTTGGATTGGAGAACAACTTGAAGAAAAAGATGAGGGAGGTGTGTCTGGAGGGGACCTCTAAGGTTTGGGGATTGGGGGTGATAAAAAACAAAAAGCTTTATTAAGAGTTGAACTATTGTTGGATTTCAGATTCCTTTTAAGGACACAGTCATGCTTGTTTCTGGAATGTGTATGGGGGGAGGGGGGGGTGGCCTGGGCCACCATCATTTGGGAAATGGTGAAATTTCCCCGTGTTTTCCTTTGTCAGAGATACCTGCACTGTGGGCTAGGTTGCTGTGCTTTGGGATTTGGGGACTGGGGCGAGGATAAGTTTTCTCCATCCCAAAAAGTAACTAGGGGCTTACGGATAGAGCAACGTATGCTAAGAGCCTTCCAGCTCAAAACTGTTTTGATTGTATGGTTCAATATTAGGCATGTAAGTAAGCATAGTTTAATAAACAAAACATGTTACAGAGAAGATAGTTATTAGTGTTGCATAGAAAAGATCTCATAACCAATTAGCATACTGGTTAGATCTTCCAGAGTTCAAAAAGCTGATAGCCATGGGTATTTGCTCTCTAGTCTGCAAGAATCCTCTCCACACTTAATGTGCCAGGTCAACTTATTTACACGACGTGTCTGGCTTCTGTACACATTTAAGTGTCTGACCCGTATTTGGTCAGGTTCTCCCATTCTTGCCTTTCTGGGTGCTAGAGCAAACAGTATTGGGTTTTGGGTACTGGATGCCGGCCACCCTGGCAGTGGTTGAATATGTTATTCAAGTTGCTTCTGGTTTCTGTGTTACTTTTTTCTAGGATGGTTCCAAGCATATCTTTGAGATGGAAAGTGTTCGAGGCCAACTCCAGAGCATGCTCCAAAACTCACGTGATACAGCCTATCGTGAGTGAATCCCTTCCCCATAAAGGAGAACCTAGATTTACAGGATGGGAGAAAGTAGAGAGAGGAAGTGGCTGCGGGGAGGACCCAGACCTCTGACAAGATTTCAGGCGGAAAGGTTTCCTATAGAGCAGAGGGAGGCAGAGGGGCCGGAGGAGTGGGTGGAGTAGAAAGGAAGGCGCTCCACTCTCTTCTTCAAATGGTCCCCGTTCCCATCCTTACCTGACCCTGGTGCGGGGTTCCTCTGCCTCCCTGTAGGGGATCCCCTTACTCCAGGTGCTGGTTCAGAGAGACGGGAAGAAGACTCCTTTGACAGTGAAAGCACAGCCACCTTGCTTAAGTGAGTTCTCCTTGGGATTCTTCTAGCTTGCTTTCTTGGAGAGCCGAGTGTTCTATTCCTCAGTTCTTCCTTTATTGCTCTTGTTCCTCTTAAGACCTAAGACACTTGTCACTTAGCTTTTAGTTTTATCCTTTCTCTCCTATCTTCTACTCCCTTTACTCCTTCAGGAATGTGGGCATCTGCTGACTAGTACCTGGCCTTCTCCCAACCTCTAGTTCTTCTCCCAGGAGAGTTAGCTTGCTTCTGCTGAGACTTCTATCACAGGAAGTATGGCATAAAGGAAGGAACACTATAGAGTGAATCATAGAACCTATGTGCTATTTATGGTTCTACTAGAGGCCCAGTGCATGAATTCGTGCACGGATGGGGTCCTGCTGGCCCTATTCCAGGTGATCAGGCTGGCCGTGGGGGGAAGAGGGGTGGGAAGGGGCTGTGGGCAGTTGGGCAGATGGCTCCACCCCCCGAACTCCCGGTTGAGGGGACAATTAGCATATTAGCTTTTTATTACATAGGATCACTGGTCTAACTTAACGACTTCAGCCAAGTCTTTTGTCCTTTCTGAGTTTTAGTTTCCTTATTTGTAAAATGTCACGGTTGGACTAATGGGTCTCAAAGTTTTCTCAATCTTAATACGTCTACCTGGTTTGCTCAGCACCCAACCCCTGCAAGACTTATCTCCATCTAGCTCAGCCCAAGCCCTGGAGGAGCTGTTTCCCCGTTACACCAGCCTCCGGTCAGGACCCCCACTCAACCCCCCGGATTTTCAGGGCCTGAGAGATGCACTGGATTCAGAGCATACCCGCCGAAAGGTGAGATATTAAAGCTTCCTTTTGAAAGTAGCAAAGATTAGAAAAGGGCTGAGTGCTAAAAAAAAAAAAAAAAAAAAAAAAAAAAGGCAGAGGGCTGAGAGCCCACAAGCTGGGATTTGACTCAAATGGCTCTTCAGGGAACTTTTTTTCACCATCCTATCTAAAACGGCACCTCTCTCCAGATATTCATTACCCTCAGTTCCTTCTTATAGCTCATCACAATATGCTATACCTTGCTTGTTTTGCCCTTCTAAAATCTAAGCTCCTTGTTCAGCACTGTCTTCATAAGGTTTAGAATATACCTAACACATAGAAGCACTCCATAAGCACTTGGTGAATACACAGTGAACTTTGTTTTCTTGTACAAAGGCTTTGTAGCTGTTGATGTAATGAGCTTTATCTCTGTGCACCTTAGTCTGTCTGAAGTGGGAAGAAAGAGAGACAAGGCAGAAGAAAAATCAAAATCATTGATTATGTTGTCATTTTTGGAACTCTGTCTTCTATTTGTTTTTCTTCTATTTTTCTTTTTTCTAAGTATATTTTTATTGATATCAGAGAGGAAGGAAGAGGGAGATAGAAACATCGATGATGACAGAGTTATCTATTGGCTGCCTCCAACATACCCCCTACTGGGGATCAAGCCTGTAACCTGGGCATGTGCCTTCATTGGAAATCCAACCCATGACCTCTTGGTTCATAGACTGATGCTCAACCACTAAGCCATGCCAGCTGGGCTCTGTCTTCTATTTTCAACTGCCTGGGCATGAATGAAAGGCCTTGCCTTTGTCCTTGCTGTGTTTGATCATTGTGTTCAATGAGCTTCTCAGGCAGGAATAACTTCCGCTCCTTGCGGTGTGGCTGCTGCACCTCTGCCAGAAGGTCCATGGATCCAGGGAAGGGGGGGCCTGGAGGCTAAGCCCCTGCTCTGAGATGGCGGAGAAGGTGTTGGAGGCCTCGGGCCTTGAGGTTCCTGCTCTAAAACTCCCGATTTTCCTCCACACCTGTTCCGTTCTTGGGGCACAGCCCATTTCCTGTCTCAGTCCATTTCCCCCTCGAGGAGGAGGAAAGTTTGGTGCTTGGTCAGACTGAGGATGGCGACACTCAGTCTCCCTATCCTTCTTCCCAGCACTGTGAGCGCCACATTCAGAGCCTGCAGACCCGAGTGCTGGAGCTTCAGCAGCAGCTAGCTGTGGCCGTGACCGCCGACCGCAAGAAAGATATCATGATTGAACAACTGGACAAGGTGCCAGGCTAGCAGAATGCGCTGGGTCTCTCCATGGGGAGCACTGAGGAAGAGCTAACGGGATGGCCAACCGACATCTCTTTGTTCATGCTAGGACCGGGGTGTGGGGTGGGTTACTGACTGCTGGGAGAAGGTGACTGTTGAGCTCACCCCCATGGACAGAAAGAGGGCAAAAATATTATTTTGAAATCCCATCTGACTTTCCTTCCCTGAGACCCTGGCGCGCGTGGTGGAGGGCTGGAACCAGCATGAAGCCGAACGCACAGAGGTGCTTCGGGGACTCCAGGAGGAACGTCAGGCAGCTGAGATCACTAGAAGCAAGCAGCAGGAGGTGGGCAATGTGTTCTACATGGAATTAGAACCTCGGTCACTGACTGCTAGCATAAGGGGAGTAGAAATCGCTCTGGAATCAGGCCCAACAGATTGACCTCAATCTTGCAGTAACTGGCCTGACAATTCTCTCCTATTTCTGCTCCTTTCACTGTTTCTGTTGTTAAACTTGCATCACTGGTGTCTTCCCAGCTTTGCCTACACCATGTAGGTTTTTTGGCTCTCAAGTCATCTTAGTCTTAAAGTTTACATTGTTAATGCTTTTTGAAGTATAACATATAGAGATTCCCCTCACCTCCTCTGTGCTGTGGACCTCTCTTCCCAAAAGACCGTAACCCGCCTGGAACAAAGTCTTTCTGAGGCTCTGGAGGCCCTGACTCGTGAGCAGGAAGGTGCCAGAATACAGCAACGGGAAAGAGAGCTGCTGGTGAGAATGCCGGGCTGGTTAATTCCCATAGAGGCCGCTGTGTTAATGTTAATTACTTCTAGAAGGCTGTGGGCAGTTGGTGGATGTGGGAGTTCAAAACGTTAGTTACACCAGGGCAGTATTTCTCAAAGTGTGTTCCTTGGAACACTAGTTCTGCTGGATACTCTCCAAAAGGGCTCTGCCACCAAGTCAGTTTGAGAGACTGCAAATTACATCCTCACCACACACATCTGGGGATTATTTTAAAATACGGATTTCCGGGACCCATCCCCAGAGGTTTTGACTCAGTAGATATATGGTTGGTGTTTAGAAACCTAAATATTTTCAGAAATTCCCTAGGTTATTTTGTTCAGCCGGTTTGGGAAATCTAGTCTAGGGCATAGCCAAAAAAGGATGATACTCATTCATGTTTCTTATTGCTGAAATGATAAGGTGATTACCCATATGAATTAGTAGCCAGGTTTGGAACTTGTTGCATGCATGACACATGCTTGCTACATGCATGCTGGTACTTAAAATCTTAACAGGCTACATCCAACTGTGTTAATGAAGATTGCTAGTTGGCTAGTACATGATAGTAGGCTGGGTTTTTTATTCTTTGTGGGATTTCTTATGATGGTGATAGCTTTTATATATTGAAAACTTACTATGTGCCAGACACTGTGCTAAATGCTTTACATACATTTTTCCCCCCAAAGGATTTTCTAATTGATTTTAAAAAAATATATTTTATTGATATTTTACAGAGAGGAAGGGAGAGAGATAGAGAGTTAGAAACATCAATGAGAGAAAAACATCGACCAGCTGCCTCCCGCACACCCCTTACCGGGGATGTGCCCGCAACCAATGTACATTCCCTTGACCGGAATCGAACCCGGGACCTCTCAGTCCGCAGACCGACGCTCTACCGCTGAGCCAAACCGGTTTCGGCTCTAATTGATTTTTTGAGAGAGAGGAAGGAAGAGGGAGAGAGAGAGAGAAATATCGATGTGAGAGCTATACATCAATCAGCAGCCTCCTGCTCTCCCACTACCAGGGATTCCCAAACCTGCGCATGTGCCCTGGCCAGGAATCGAACCAGCAGCCTTTTGGTGCATGGGATGATGCACAACCAACTAAGCCACACTGACCAGGGGCATATACACTTTTTACTTTAATCTTCACAAGGTAGACCCTAGTATTACGCCTGCCCATTTCTCAGGTAAGGGTGTGTACCTAAGAACACATGTAAATGACAGAGCTGGGGTTCAGATTTGAACCCAGATTTACCTATTTCTGGAACAAAAGGTCTTATCTATTATATTATAATCCTGTAGGCTTGTCAGCTTTTGTATGTTTAATGGACACAATTCTCAGCAGGCACATTGTATGGGGGTGAAGGGGCAGATTGCTGGTCTCTTGAGAACACGCTGAGGACCTTGGTTTTCTCCTGGGGCTGTAGGAAGAGGAAAGGCAAGCTCTGACCTTGAGCTTGGAGCTAGAGCAGCAGCAGTGCCGGGCCCTGCAGGAAGAACGGGACGAGGCTCGTGCTGGGCAAATCAGTGAGCATCGGCAGGTGGAGACACTTCAGGTCGCGCTAGAAGAAGAGCGGCAGGCCTGGGCCCAGCAAGAGCGCCAGCTGAAGGACCGCTGCCAGGCGCTGCAGGAGGAGGGCCAGGCTCAGCTGGAAAGGGAGAAGGTAAAAGCATCAGTTGGACAATGGGAACAGATGAAGGGCAAAATAATTGAATAACATGTCAGAATGTGGGGGATAGGGGGCTGGGATGGAGAGTGAAGAACTGTATGTGGGAGACAAGATGGAGAGTGCAGGGCCAACTAGAAGGGCTTGGGCATCAAATACACAGAGAATCAAAGAGTAAGATCAAATGTGAGGGGAGGGAACGGAAGCTTGGGTTTTAGGGTATGGGGCGGAGGCGGGGGGGGGGGTGAATTGGGGAATAGAGGTAACCAGGAGACAGGAAATTAGATACTTACTTAAGTTTGCTTTCCCTTTCTCAGGGGAACGCGCAGAGGGAAGCCCAGGCCTCCCGGGAGGCCCGGCAGCAGCTGGCGTTGATGCAGGCTGAGATGCAGCGGGCGGAAGGAGAGCTGGATACAGCCCGGAGAGAGAGAGACGCCCTGCAGCTGGAAATGAGCTTGGTGCAGGTCAGTGGAGTAACTGAAGCAGCGGGACCTTTCAGGAGTCATGGCAAACACTCACATTTCTAATGGGAACTTTGACTTTTATAGGCCTTTGTTAAGAGCAAATTAATAAGTTTCTGAGAGCATGTCAATCTCAGAGACTTCTTTCTCTTATTAGTGTTTGACTTAAGAAGATTTTCTATTTCTGGGTTAGTTAGACAGTGTTCGAACAAACACACTTCTTTCACCTGTCCCATTGAATTGGAGGACTGACCACATGGAAACTAGTTTATCTTGGAGACCAACGGTAAAGATGTTAGTAAACAACTAAGTAGCAATTTATAAGCTGCTGTAACTCCTGGATTGCGCTAGATGTATGTGTGCACTTGTGTTTTCAGTAAGCCTGTTGAGTAGCCCCCATGTCAGCTCTGTGCTAGGAGCTGGGAGTAGCCCCTGCCAAGGAGCTCACCAGCTAGATGGGAATTTGTCTAGTGCACACATTTTTGAAGCAGTATGGTAAACGATAATTGAGGGTAAGAACTGCTCTACTCATACGTCATTTTCTTAGTAAGGTCTTCTCTAACCACACTGAGTAAAATCTGAAACCTCTGACAGTCCATGTCTCTTCCCTGTTTAATTTAACTCCTAATATACTATATAGTATGCCTTTTAAAATCTTGTTTGTTTTCTGTAAGATCTACGAAAGCAAGTATTTTTGTCTGTTTATTGTAGAATTCCAGAATAGTGCTTGGCTTTAGTGTTCAAGTCCTCTATTTCCTTATTGTTCTACTATTATTGAAAGTAGGGTATTAAAGTCTCCAACTATTTTGTAGAACTGTATTTCTCTCTTTAATCCTGTCAATTATTAAAGTATTTGGGGGCACTCTTAGGTACATAAATGTTTATAATTGTTACACTTGTTTTTTTCATGTTTTTATTTATTTTGGAGAGAAAGGGGAGAGATAGAAACATCAATATAAGAAACATCTATCAGTTACCTCCCATATATACCCTGTCCAGGGATTGAACCTGCAACCTGGGCATGTGCCTTGACCAGGAATCAAATCGGCAACCTTTCAAATGCATGGGATGATGCTCAACCAGCTGAGCCACACTGGCCAGGCTGCTAATATCTTTTTGATATAACTTTTTTTGGCTTAAAATTTATTTTTCCCCACAACAATATAGCTCCTGAGCTCTCTTTTGGTTACTATTTGCATGGACTATCTTTTTACTTACAACCTATTTGCATCTATGGATCTAAAGTGAGTCTCATGTAGAAAATATATAGGTGGATCATAGCTTTTGTTTTATTAATCATAGGCATATACAAAATTCCCTATTTAATTTATTTATAACTAGAGGCCCATTGCAGGAAGATTCCTGCAATAGGGCTTCCTGCTGTGGTTACTGCCTGCCTGCTTTCCTCCCTCCTCCCCTGCCCCACTTGCTTGCTTCTCTGCAGTTTCACTTCTTTCTATGCTGTCTTCAATTGTTGCTCTAGCCTGGATATGCAAATTAACCGACATATTGATTGGGTTAATTTGCATACTCACCCTGATTGGCTGGTGGGTGTGGCGAAGGTAGGTCAATTTGCATGTTTCTCTTTTATTAGCTAGGAAGATAAATAACTACCTTTTTAATTTTTTTATTTTTAAAAAATATATTTTATTGATATTTTACAGAGAGGAAGGGAGAGAGATAGAGAGCTAGAAACGTCGATGAGAGAGAAACATCAACCAGCTGCTTCTTGCACACCCCCTACTGGGGATGTGCCCATAACCAAGGTACATGCCCTTGACCGGAATCAAACCCGGGACCTTTCAGTCCGCAGACTGACGTTCTACCACTGAACCAAACCGGTTTCGGCAATAACTACCTTTAAAAAAAAATTATATATATATATATAATTGTGTTTTTTTTGTGTTTTTTTTTTTTTTGGTTTTTTTTTACAGAGAGGGAGAGAGATAGAAAGCCAGAAACATTGATGAGAGAGAAACATCTATCAGCCGCCTCCTGCACACCTCCCACAGGGGATGTGCCCGAAACCAAGGTGCATGCCCTCCACCAGAATTGAACCTGGGACCCTTGAGTCCACAGGCCGACGCTCTATCCACTGAGCCAAACCGGTTTCGGCAACTATCTTTTTAAAATTACAGTTGATATTTGTTTGTGGGTGTTTTTTTTTTGTTTTGTTTTGTTTTAAGACTAATTGCTATAGTCTGTTTAAAAACATTTTTTTGTTGATTTCAGAAAGAGGAAGGGAGAGGGAGAGATAGTAACATCAATGATGAGAGAGAATCAAGGATTGGCTGCCTCACACCTTCTACTGGAGATCAGGCCCACAACCCAGGTATATGCCCTGACCGGGAATTGAACCCGTGACCTCCTGGTTCATGGGTCAACACTTAACTGCTGAGCCATGCTTACTAACTTGGTTAGGCTCGCACACTCTCTCTCTTTTTCTCTTATCCTTTCTCCTCTTCCCACCCTCTTCTTCTTTCTCTCTTTCCCACCTCACATCATTTGAGAGTTATTTTGGATATCATGGGAGAATATCCTTTTTTTATAATTTAAATTCTTTAAGATTTATTTTATTTCTTAATATATGGTCAACTTTTCTAAATGTTTCATGTGTGCTTGAGAATATGTATAGTGTTTGAGTGCAATTTTGAATGTGTGTCTAGTTTGTTAACAGTTTAGAGCATTATAACCATACTAGAGGCCCGGTGTATGAAATCTGTGCATGGGGTGGGGATGTCCCTCAGCCCAGCCTGCACCCTCTCCAATCTGGGATCCCTTGGACATCCTTCTCACAATCCGGGACTGCTGGCTCCTAACCATTCGCTTGCCTGCCTGCCTGCCTGATTGCCCCGTACTGTTCCCCTGCTAGCATGATTGTCTCCAACTGCTTTCCCCTGCAGGGCATAGAAACAGAAAGGAGAATGCTGGTTGCCAGGGTTGAGGGAGGGGAAATAGGGAGTCATTCAGTGGGTATTGAGTTCAGTTTCACAAGATGAAAAAGTTCTAGAAATCTGCATAACACTCTAGTTAACACTACTCAAATGTTTACTTAAAATGGATTAAGAGGATACATTTCATATTATGTGTTTCTTGCCACAATTTGAAAAATTTTTTAAATAATTTAGATTAGTGCAAGAGTTTGGTATGATTGGGACATATTTGGGAGAAGTGAGGTAGGTGGGTGGTGGAAATCAGAAAGGGCCTTGTAAGCCATTTAAGTAGCTAGAACTTTTTTTAGCCAGTTGGGGCATTCGAAGGTTTCCAAACAAGGGAATAAATCGCACATTTTTGTATTTTAGGATACTTAGCCATGAAAGGGAGGATCTATTGGGGCCAGAACGGGAGAGGGGGAGGGGACGGTAGAGGCAATGAGGTCAATTTGACTTGAAATAATATTGAATTGACATAGTAGTGAGTGGAGGGGTAAATTGGACGTTAAGGAAATAGAATGGGACGATCATTTGGGAGGGGTAAAGAAATAGGAGTTGTCAAGGATAAATCCAGGTTTCAAATAGCTTGCGTGTTTCAGTGGAGATTGGTGTCATTAAGGCAAGAAATACAGTAGGGACAAAGGTTTGAGAGTAAAATAAATGATTGTGTTTGAGGTGTATCCAAATAGTTATTCAGTAGTCATTCTTGAAGCCTGGAAGAAAGATCTAGGCCAAAGAGAGATTTAGAAAGTGTCTAAAGTATAATGGTAGCAAAAAAACATGGCCTAAAGGCCTAGTATTGATTATACACATGCAAAAGCATCGGTGGCCAGAGTGTCAGTGCGTGGTCAAAAGAAGGCCTCGGACAGAACTGAAGGAAGCATTCCACCTTTATGGACAGAAGGAGGAAGAGCAATCAGCTGAGACCGAGGAGCAGTCAGACAATGAAGACACGGAGGTGGTACCAGGTGGCATCATGGGAGCCAAGGGAACGTGGTTTTAGAAGGAAGGGTTGGTTTGGGTGGCAGATGTTGCATAAGACTGAGAAAGCACCACTGTTGGATTTAGAAATTAAATTATTTGCCATGAAGTATACTGTAAATCGAAATCAGATTTCAGTGAGTTGAAAAAGAAATATGAGAAAACGAAGAGAGTGAGATAGCCGGGTTCTGCTTTAGGAGGAAGGGACACTGACATTTACTGAGTGTCAGGTGCTGTTACCTCTGACACATATAATAAGTTTGATTGTTCTACCTAACATTTATTTTGGTTAAAAAATACATTTCTTTTGTCCAGAGTCATTTCCAGCTTTGTGTACATATAAGGTATGAGTACTTCATGATCTAAAAGCCACTCCCTTGACTTTCATCCCTTGGACGTGTGAGGGGAAATGTTGGCTCGTGGATTTTTGTCTACACTCTATCATCAGTCCTCTCTTAATTCCAAACAGAATTGACTATTACCCCGCCTTCCTTCACTCCCAGGCCCGGTACGAAAGCCAGCGGATCCAGCTGGAGTCGGAGCTGGCCGTGCAGCTGGAGCAGCGGGTGGCAGAGCGGCTGGCCCAGGCTCAGGAGAGCAGCCTGCGGCAAGCAGCGTCCCTGAGGGAGCAGCACAGGTACCTGGGGCTCACAGGATGCCGCCCTCCTCGGCCACCCGGGTGTCGTTCCTGCCCAGCCCACATGCTCTCCGATCCCCTTACCGTTTTCCAACCTGCTGGCTGGTGCATCTGGGGGACAGCTGCCTTCGGGTGCACACAGAACAGAGTGCTTGACGATTTTCCTCCCGTAGGGCGCAGCCTTTACCCAGTAACTGATGGGACAGTGGTGAGCTGTGACCTACTCCCTCTCCAGAGCTGCCCTGTGGGATTGAGCCGCTTTCCCATCCCAGTCTCACGTCCCTCGTCCCCACTCTGGAAATGCTTCTTAAGTGAATCATTTTCCCATAAATCTTCACCTCAGCCTCTGCTTCTGGGGAACCCGCCCTAAAACACCACTTTGTCCTTGTCTCTTTCCTGAGCCCACTGTGCTGTCCCTTGCTGGCTGCCTGTGGCGGGCGTCTCTCCCAGGCACGCGTGCTGGCTTACTTACAGTTTTCTCGCCTCACCTGTGTCCTCTTAGGAAGCAGCTGCAGGACCTGAATGGGCAGCACCAGCAGGAGCTGTCCGCTCAGTTGGCTCAGTTCCAGGCGGAAATGGCAGAACGAGAGGAAAGGCAGCAGCAGGTGGCTCAGGACTATGAGCTCAGGTGCGGGTCCTTTCCCTGCCCAAACGGGGGTGGCGAGGAGCTGCCCCATACGCCCGTCCTCCTCTGCACGGCCCCACTGCCCCAGGATTTCCCATGTCTTCAGACATTCCATTTTGGTTCCTCTTATCCCAAGTCTGCTTTCTCAAAGGCTGCCCACATCAGCTCTCCCGTCTCTTCTTCAGACTGGCCCGGGAGCATGCACGAGTGCGGGAGCTGCAGAGTAGGAACCAGCAGCTGGAGGAACAGCGGGCCGAGCTGGTAGAGCGACTCCAAGCCATGCTGCAGGCCCACTGGGAGGAGGCAAACCACCTGCTGGGCACCTCTACCCTGCCCGCCACCCCCCCAGTAGGCATTACCCCTTAAGCTAAGCTGCTCAGAGTTGTGTTCAGGTCCTTGGATCTGCATTTTTTTTTTTAAATCTGTGTACTTTTCCCAGAAATAACTGTCTCATCAAAAGACATCTTTTTTCCATGGCCATCGCTCACCCAGACTGGCCACATTGCCTTGGGCCTCACTCTCTCCTCCCAGCCTAAGAGGTGGTGAGGAACACATGATACTAGTTTTGCCAAGTGGTAGTTGAATTATGATGTTAAGGGCCAAAATTATTGCTAAGTCCTTCCCTAGAGTAGGGTTGAGTCTCATCCCTGACCCGTCTAATGTTGGCATCTCCTTCTTCCTTCTTTTAATTATGAAATATTTATTACTAGCTAAAATGTTTTTTTGAATACGTATTGGCATGCACATGGTAAGAAAAAGAATCCAAACAGATAAAAAAGGTACACAGTGAAAATAACCTCCATCCCATATCTGCACCCCAGTCTCCCGGTTCCTCTCCCCAGAAGAGCCACTTTCCTGGTGTCCCCACAAATGGTGGCCTTCTATACACTATTGTGTAATTTTTTATTTAAATACTTATTGGTGAAAATTAAAGTTGCCTATATTTTGCAACATTCTACAAATTGCTGCAATAAATATCAATCAACGTTTTTGTGCAAATATATCTATAAGACTTCTAGAAATGGTATTGTAAGATCAAAAATAAGCATTTTAAAATTTGATAGATACTCTCAAATCCTCTTCTAAGGAAGTTGTACTAATTTGTAATCTGTACCATGTCTTGCCTCTTAAATGTACTGAGCTTTGACCCCTCTTTCTGCCCAGGCCCCAGCCGCCTGCCCCTCCAGCCCTGGGCCTCAGGAGCGAGAGAAGGGGGAGAGGAGGAGCTGGACGATGCCGCCCATGGCCGTGGCCCTAAAGCCTGTACTGCAGCAGAGCCGGGAAGCCAGGGACGAGCTGCCTGGGGTTCCCCCTGTTCTCTGCAGCTCCTCCCCAGACCTCAGCCTCCTGCTGGACCCCCCTTTCCAGAACCAGCACTCCTTCCAGCCCCTGGAGCCAAAGCCGGATCTCACGTCATCTTCGGGTAACGGGACAGGCATCTTTGGGTCCCTTTACATGCACTAATTTACCTCTTACCTCGCTTCTTTTCTGTCTGGAACTTGAGTATTTAGATGTCTGAGTGACTTTAGGTTGTGAGGAGTAGAAATCTCTCAAGCTGGTTTGAACAAAGGCTGTGGGAGCTCATGGAAATGGGATGCAGCTGGACCCAATGAGACCTGGATGAACCCCGCAGCACTGTCGGCGCTGAGGCGGCTCTTCCCCCTTTGGGCTCGCGATGGCTCTTGTCTGCCTCTCCCTGCGCATCCGCTCCTCTCTCTCTCTTGGTAGACCAGCACTTCCTCTCCTCAAGATTGTAGCTCTCATAACTTTAGTTTGAACATGGATTTGACCAGCCAAGATGCTAGATAACCTTCTAGAGACCACGGTGTCTGTTTTGTAGGTCCAGTTTAGAGATGCAATCTGATGGATTGGCTAACCTGGGTGGATGGGTGCTCTTTGTGGTGCAAACATGACAACCCAGGTGGAGTTAAAAATGAAGGATGCCCTGGCCAGTGTGGCTCATTTGGTTGGAGTGTTGGCTTGTGCACGGAAGGTCTCAGATTCAATTCCCAGTCAGGGCACATAACCAGGTTGCGGGTTTGATCTCCGGTTGAAGTGTATGCAGGGAGGTGGCCAATCAATGTTTCTCACATCAGTGTTCCCTCCGAATATTAGTTTCAGTTCTATAAGTAGTTTATTGTGGTAGTAGAGGCCCAATGGCATGAAATTTGTGCAGGGGCTCGGCCCTCGAAGCCCCAGCTTTGTTCGGAAGGTTGTCCAGAAGGACATTGGGAAGGTCGTTCGGCTGTCCGGTCTAATTAGCATATTATGCTTTTATTATTATAAATGCATTTATTTAGAGTGAGTACTGCAGCTTTCCCCTTTCATCTTCACTGCTTAGAATTCAGCTGATTCATCTCTCGGTTCCCTATAACCCTTTCCTCCAGTTACTTTAATTTTTCGTTATCTTCTCCTGGCTACAGTGTCCCTCTTATGTTTAATAGGCCTCTTTTTTTTGTGTGTGGGGGGGGGGGGGATTGGTGAGCTGAGCTGTGGAGGAATCCCTGTCCCTACAATGTATACATGTGTGTGTGTGCATGCGCACATACATGTCTCCTTTTACAGATGGGGCCCTGTCCTCTGCAGTTGGAGCCTTCCATCCCGACCACAGAGCAGAGCGGCCGTTCCCTGAGGAAGACCCCGGGTCGGAAGGCGATGGCTTCCTGAAGCACAGGCTGCCTCCCCCTTCGCAGCTGGAGGGCCTCAAGCATTTTTTGCAACAGGTCAGAGAGGGCCACTCATCCACCTTTTTTCCCTTCTCCCTTCCTCATTTCCGTTTTCTACTCCAGGAGCTCAGGGCTGGCTTCATCTCCCTTTTTGGGTTAATGCTTTGTCCCAGCTTCTTACGCTCTCAGGCTTATTTCTAGCTCATAAATCCTTCCCGAACTTAGGTGACCAACTGAGCTCTTACTTCCCCAGCTTCTGCTTCCCCCAGATGCCCAAGTCTCTTTCTTTATTGGCCCTGAGGGAACCTTCCTATCTTGTCCCCAGCTGCTGGAGACAGTACCCCACAACGAGGACCCCCCTGTGGACCTGCTACCCCCTAAGTCTGGTA